>CM040182.1:3323366-3383366 GCA_022606455.1 Callitettix versicolor
TATTTGGATTAGGAGTCCACTGCCAATCATTTACTTGTAGGTTATGTGTAGTATTGTCTGCAATTAGGCCTATTTTCACAGATCTCATCATCACTGTTATCACTATCACTACTGTCATTTTCAACAATACTTTCTTGCTCGTCATTATCACTAATCTCACAATTACTTTCATTTAAAATATCCCCAACAAACTCACTAAATGCACTCGAAGAAATAAACAATTCCTCACGAGAAGCCATGTTTCTACAACTGTCAAATTCGTACACAACTTTACAAAGAAACTGCCGGAAATTAACGAGTAACAACGGAAATAAACGAAGGAAAAATATCTCATAGATTGAAAATAGATTTATATTTCTATATTTGACTTTTAGGCTAGAAACATACGGCAAAGAGATCAGTGAAGTAGAGGACGGACATTGCCCGTCTTTAGTACTTAAGCCATTGAGAGAGAAGGACGGGCAATATACGTCTTTCGTTACCAAATATACAGATCGCCGCTCGTAACCAACGGCGCCCGTAACCTTCTAAGACAATTTACTGTAACCTTAATATTTCCAAAAATGTTACTGAAGCAATTTTATTGAAAATTTTACGCTCCTTCTCCACGAAGCAGTCAAATTTACGATAGGACTTGCCGTTCAGCCACTATTACAGGTAATAACCAGCAGCTAAACTTTCAATGTTAAATTAGAATTCGCCATATTGAAACTGATATGAATGGGAAAAATCTTACGCATACTTTATTCGGACTATGTACAAACCTTTGTACCAAATTTCAAAAAAATCGGCCAATGAGTTTGACCAAAACTGCGTACACTTGTCGTCGTTAAATCAGAGGCCGCCATCTTGAAACGGAAGTAAATGGGGAAAATATTACGCACTTGTCATTTTGCCTTTACACAAGACACCTTCGCATCAAATTTAAGAACAATCGGTCATTGTGTTTAGCTAATACTGCGTACACTCTTTATTGTAAATTAGAGGCCGCCATCTTGAAACGGAAGTAAATGGGGAAAATATTACGCACTTGTCATTTTGCCTTTACACAAGACACCTTCGCATCAAATTTAAGAACAATCGGTCATTGTGTTTAGCTAATACTGCGTACATTCTTTATTGTAAATCAGAAGCCGCCATCTTGAAACGGAAGTAAATGGGGAAAATATTACGCACTTGTCATTTTGCCTTTACACAAGACACCTTCGCATCAAATTTAAGAACAATCGGTCATTGTGTTTAGCTAATACTGCGTACATTCTTTATTGTAAATCAGAAGCCGCCATCTTGAAACGGAAGTAAATGGGGAAAATATTACGCACTTGTCATTTTGCCTTTACACAAGACACCTTCGCATCAAATTTAAGAACAATCGGTCATTGTGTTTAGCTAATACTGCGTACACTCTTTATTGTAAATTAGAGGCCGCCATCTTGAAACGGAAGTGTGTGGGGAAAAAATCTTTCACATACATCGTTTGGGCTTTAAACAAGGTACCACCGCACCAAATTTCAAAACAATCGGCCAATGCGTTTGGCCAAAACTGCGTAACATACAAATCAAATGCCGAACGGCCGAGTTGAAACGGAGACATCGCTTCGGTCGGTCAATAACAATGCAGTAAAGATCTTTCGTTTACGAAGCAGAAAGAGAGAGAGAGAGAGAGAGAGAGAGAGAGAGAGAGAGAGAGAGAGAGAGAGAGAGAGCTCGGAGAACAGGAAGCGATGGCGACGGAGGTCGGATATTGTTATCTGCGGTTGGAAGCTCAACGAATTCGGTAAATACATTGACCGCCATCATTGCCGCAGCTTGAACCTTGAGGGATTAATGAAGTCTGCAAGTGGTAGTGTGGTACTACAATACCAAAACTTTTTTTTTGTTGCGTGTTTAACGTCCGACTATTGTGCACACTTGGGCAAATGCAGACGACGGGATGATTTATAGCATATGAAAATGCCAAGCCCTGGCCGGGAATCGAACCCGGGTCCTCGGGGTGAAAGTCTAGTACGCTATCAACTAGGCCACCGAGGCGGCACCAAAACTTGTGGTAAGCAGGTGCAGAAAGGACTAAATGCAAACCTTGATTTAATCTTTTCAAGATTATGTTATTAGTGTCACTAACGAATTTACTTTGGAAAATGAGATATTGGAGTTGTAATTGTGGTAAAGCCCAGACCTTGGATTTTTAAATAAGCGCCGATACTAACTAATTTTCGGTCAGTATTTATCTAAAATGGCAAAATTCGATTTTTGAATCACGTTGGGCAAATTACAAGAAAAAATCCGTTAAACAGTTTCAAAATGGCGGCCATTTACAATCTTAAGAAACTATAATAATCTTAGTAACTATAATAATCAGGAAAAATGTTACTGGACCATCATTATTGGAAATTGTATGGTCTTTTTCTATTAAGCTGTCAAAATTGTAATAGATCTTACCTTTCAGCCAGTATTATAGTAAACAGATAAAAACTATATTCGTTGTTATTAAATCAGACACAGCCATCTTGAAGCGAAAGCGAATGTGAAAAGATCCTACGTATGTCGTTTGGGCTTTATACAAAGTACTTTCGTATAAAATTTCAAAACATGCGGTCAATGCGTTTTGCCAAAACTGCGTACACTAGTCATCGTGAAATCAGAGGAAGCCATTTTGAAACGGAATTGAATGGGAAAAAATCTTACACATACGTCGTTCGGACTTCATGCAAGGTATTAGTCTATCCGTTCGACCAAATCTGCGTATATTCATCTTCGTTAAATCAGATGTCGCCATATTGAAACGGAAGTAAATGGGGAAAAAATCGTACACATACCTTGTTTTGGCTTTCAACAAGGCTCCTTTTTACCGAATTTCAGAACGATCGGTCAGAGCGTCAGGCCAAAACTGCGTAACAAACACAAACCGAACGCCGAACGGTCGAATTGAAAACCGAGACCTCATGACCTCATTCGTTCGATCAACTAAATGTTTATAAGGCGAATGATCTTCCTTTTTAGTGTATGTTATCAAATTTTATTCCGCTAACGAAATTGGAGATCTAAAAATTTTAAATGTAAACACCCCTACTTAGTGATAACTTATTTTAAAGTTATTGTTAAAAGAAACTGTACAGCGCACACTAGAAGTATCTTCTCTATCTCAATCCTGTCCAAAATATTTGAAAACTGAAAAAAATTCAAACTTCTGCAAGTGAACTATGACCAGCCTTAACAGATCGAGTCCTGAAATCTTATCAATGGTTTAATACTGTTATCATTTCTTCAGTATCTGGCTAATATTTACCAAAGTCATACCATTTTTGCGAATTATTATGATGACCTAAAGCGTATTGCAGGACTAATAAATACCTTTTTATCCCAATTTATGTGAATATTTCAAAATTAGTTATTCGGCCGCCATTTTGGGTAAGATTGAATTAGATACCTCTAGTTTGCGCTGTCTTTTTCTTCTAACAAGACCTTTAAAATCAAGTATCACTCAATACTGTGCTATCAAATCAAATCTTTTGGGATACTCACAAGGTGAACTTTAATGTGCAAGTGAACTATGACCAGCCTTAACAGATCGAGTCCTGAAATCTTGAGAGTATTTTTATAATTTTTTCAGTTCCTAGCTTATATTGAACTAAATCAAACCATTTTTGCGAATTATTATGATGACCTAAAGCGTATTGCAGGACTAATAAATACCTTTTTATCCCAATTTATGTGAATATTTCAAAATTAGTTATTCGGCCGCCATTTTGGGTAAGATTGAATTAGATACCTCTAGTTTGCGCTGTATTTTTCTTCTAACAAGACCTTTAAAATCAAGTATCACTCAATACTGTGCTATCAAATCAAATCTCTTGGGAAACCCAAAAGGTGAACTTTAATCTGCAAGTAAACTATGACCAGCCTTAACAGATCGAGTCCTGAAATCTTGAGAGTATTTTTATCATTTCTTCATTTCCTAGCTTATATTGAACTAAATCAAACCATTTTTGCGAATTATTAAAATGCCCTAAAGCGTATTGCAGTACTAATTATGCTTACAGTACCAATAAATACTTTTTTATCTAAATTAACTTCAAAATTTTAGAATTAGTTAATCGTTTGATATTTTGGATTTTTTTTCCCGGCGAAAAACCATTCAGGTTATCATCGCCGTCACGAAAAATGAAAGTATATAGAACAAAATTTAAACAAAATTTTACTTAAGAATAAAACAACAACAACAACAACAAACTATAACAGTAAAAATAAATTAAAAATTTTGATAACAGGTATAGCTATATTACACTTAAGAACTAAATAACAATAAATAATGAATAAAATTTAATAACAATTCGTAAAAGTATGCAAAACATAACAGATATAAAGTTATAAGATAAAATAAATAAATAAAATAACACAAGAAATTACAAATATAATAAATTAAATTTTATTTAAAACATTCAGACGATGAAGGAAGTCTAGAACCCGGTCAACGGCCGAGGCACTATCTCCCAACATCGTCTGCAAACAGTTGCTCAGACCACACATAACACGCACATTTTGGAAACCATCACAATCGAGCAATATATGTTTTATTGTGATGGTTTCCCTACAGAACTCGCATTTAGGTGGGTCCCCGCGTTCCATCAGAAATCCATGCGTTAACATGGAGTGACCGATGCGAAGGCGGGTGATCACCACCTCTTCTCTACGACTTGCACGTATTGACGACCCCCAAGGACGAACAGTATTTTTAATTACCCTCAATTTGTTACTGCTTGTAGCTGCCCATTCATTTTCCCACTGTAGAAGAATTAAATGTTTTACGTGACAAAGAAAGTCAGACAAGATTACACGTTGAGGCAAGGCGGCAGAAAAGTTGCTTCCTTTGCCGCATTATCCGCTACAGTGTTTCCAAATATTCCAGTGACCAGGAATCCAGATAAATGATACTCTTGCACCTCGTAGTTCAAGTCTATGGACAGAGCACAGAACATCTTGAACCAGAGGGTTTACCGAATACATGATATTTTGGATATGATTGAGTTAGATACTTCTAGTATGCCCTTTTTTCTATCAAGACCTTTAAAATCACGTGTCACTCGATATCTCCTTAAAAAGTACATTTTTGTACCTTATAAACATTTAGTGAGTGTGGCGTTTCTTCACCGATGCGCTAACAGTTACTGGGATACCGCCACACATTCGACTAATCCCGAATAGGCGGATACTAACTCCTATGCAAATACACATTAATCGCATTAACTTTACATAAATACGGATTATGAAGAAAACGTTCCTAATTTAATGGTGTAATAAAACTAAATAAAGAGAATCAAATACGTGAACTGTTGATAACACTATAGATATAGATAACCTACTCTTATCTCGCTACACGTTATTCCAATTTAAAGTAATTAATAAATTTCACGGTTTTCTGAAATAAAATATTTAACATAATATTATTTACTGAAACTGTCCACGTGATCTGCGTATTAGGTATTTCTGACTTCGGGAATTTTAAAAAAGTAACGATTTTAAAATTGTTTTGTTTTATTATATGCTATTTCCTTGGGAGATATAAACCCACGGAAGATTAAATCTATTACAATAAGTATACGATAAATTATGATTTTCAGCCATTTTTTACGGAACTATATTCTGACGTCCATTTTTTACGGAACTATATTCTGACGTCCATTTTTTACGGAACTATATTCTGACGTCCATTTTTTTACGGAACTATATTCTGACGTCCATTTTTTACGGAACTATATTCTGACGTCCATTTTTTACGGAAATATATTCTGACGTCCATTTTTTACGGAACTATATTCTGACGTCCATTTTTTACGGAACTATATTCTGACGTCCATTTTTTACGGAACTATATTCTGACGTCCATTTTTTACGGAACTATATTCTGACGTCCATTTTTTACGGAACTATATTCTGACGTCCATTTTTACGGAACTATATTCTGACGTCCATTTTTACGGAACTATATTCTGACGTCCATTTTTTACGGAACTATATTCTGACGTCCATTTTTTACGGAACTATATTCTGACGTCCATTTTTTACGGAACTATATTCTGACGTCCATTTTTTACGGAACTATATTCTGACATCCATTTTTTACGGAACTATATTCTGACGTCCATTTTTTACGGAACTATATTCTGACGTCCATTTTTTACGGAACTATATTCTGACGTCCATTTTTTACGGAACTATATTCTGACGTCCATTTTTACGGAACTATATTCTGACGTCCATTTTTACGGAACTATATTCTGACGTCCATTTTTACGGAACTATATTCTGACATCCATTTTTACGGAACTATATTCTGACGTCCATTTTTTACGGAACTATATTCTGACGTCCATTTTTTACGGAACTATATTCTGACGTCCATTTTTTACGGAACTATATTCTGACGTCCATTTTTTACGGAACTATATTCTGACGTCCATTTTTACAAAGCAGCGGCAGCTTTATAACCGCCGCATTAATATTCGCTACAAAGGTTAGCTTTTACAGAACTAACGACTATGGTGACTAGTTATATAACCAACAACAGAGTTAAACATCCAAAACCGAGTCGAGTTAGGTTAAAGTTCTTTTTTTAATGAAAACAAAATTTCATTATTAATAACACGTATTTAATTAATCGTTTTCGCGATGAAAAACACGTTTCATATTTTCGTGCGGTAGTGATTTTGAGGTTATGTTTCTCACATTTGTTTCCATTTTTTTTATAACATCCGTTGTTTCCGCACTTTATATTTTGTTTGATTGATATTGGGCATAAATAAAGCCTTTTGATGAAAAAATTACCCTGACAAAATTCCCGAAATCTCAGTTTTCAGAATTAATGTTTATTTTAAACACAATAAAACATTGGGGAAGGAATTTATTGTTAATGTTTAAGGTTTTAAACTTCATAAGAAAAATGATTATTTGTTACATTTTGTATATTTCTTATGACTGATGAACTTTCTTATTTTCGTGTAAAGAAAAGAATGTTTTTGTTTTTCCCAGGGTAATGAATTAATTTTTGAAAGGCTACTCCGGTAACGGACTTTGTGTCTTTTTATATTGTAATATATATTTGTATTATTATAATGCGTAAATTGGGTTACAATAAAGACGTTTATCTATCTATCTATCCATAAACCATTAACAAAAATGGATCAGCTGACCTCCATGTCGTCCGCACTGCCGCATTGTGCGCGGACTGACCCGCTTGTAGCGTACGATTTCGTGCACCTTTTGAAACGTATTCAATGCCCAAAAGTAAAAAATGACTTTTGAATCACATTATACTTTCTTTTAACCGCACCGCAAAATGTCGAACAGCGTAAAAACCCTTTCAGAAGTTATTGCTGTATTTTTCAAAAGGCGCTTTTGTTGGTCGTTAGATATTGTAAAATATCTAAAATTCCTGAAAAACCGGTGTTTAGTTATACAGTCGTTTTGCACAAAACCACTTAAAATTCATCTTTCAAACTCATTACAACACTTTATAATTTTCTTACAATTAAAAGTCACGTATTCATTATAATTTCGTCACTTTCAAATGTAAAATTACAAATTACAAATTACGGCAAATCAATGTTTTATTTTAGCCACAATTCTTTTACAAACAATCCACACTAGTTAGCCTTACAAAGCCGTGCTCGCTGATCCTCTCTCTCCTCTAGTGCGTTACACTTAGGGCCTAGTTTATACAATATGAAGGAAAACCAGAACTTCTGGCACCGGTCAGTCTGCTGCGTCCCTGAACTGCGCACCTCAAGGTTGTTAGTTTTAGCCGCAGTTACTGCCATTGCTTTATGCTTACGTTGACGCTGATCCTCCTAATTGATATAACTGACAAAGTACGGACGTTAAAACGAAACAAATATTACTGTAATAGACTGTATGCTCGCTGAAAATCGTCCGAGGCAAAGCACAAATATTTGTGACAAAATTGTACAATGTTTTTTTTTGTTTTTTTATTCTCTTTGTCTGTTCTTACAAATTTTATGTTAGTTTTTGTTTGTTTATTTATTCTCTTTGTCTGTTCTTACAAATTTTATGTTAGTTTTTGTTTGTTTATTTATTCTCTTTGTCTGTTCTTACAAATTTTATGTTAGTTTTTGTTTGTTTATTTATTCTCTTTGTCTGTTCTTACAAATTTTATGTTAGTTTTTGTTTGTTTATTTATTCTCTTTGTCTGTTCTTACAAATTTTATGTTAGTTTTTGTTTGTTTATTTATTCTCTTTGTCTGTTCTTACAAATTTTATGTTAGTTTTTGTTTGTTTATTTATTCTCTTTGTCTGTTCTTACAAATTTTATGTTAGTTTTTGTTTGTTTATTTATTCTCTTTGTCTGTTCTTACAAATTTTATGTTAGTTTTTGTTTGTTTATTTATTCTCTTTGTCTGTTCTTACAAATTTTATGTTAGTTTTTGTTTGTTTATTTATTCTCTTTGTCTGTTCTTACAAATTTTATGTTAGTTTTTGTTTGTTTATTTATTCTCTTTGTCTGTTCTTACAAATTTTATGTTAGTTTTTGTTTGTTTATTTATTCTCTTTGTCTGTTCTTACAAATTTTATGTTAGTTTTTGTTTGTTTATTTATTCTCTTTGTCTGTTCTTACAAATTTTATGTTAGTTTTTGTTTGTTTATTTATTCTCTTTGTCTGTTCTTGCAAATTTTATGTTAGTTTTTGTTTGTTTTTACTAGTTTTGTATATTTTTTTCGTGACCTAACATATCGAAATTAGAAGGACACATGAAAACGTGAACTTTTGGAGAGATCTGGGTGGATCTACAGGGTGCGACAGTCAATCCTGCATTTTTGAAAAGGCTGTGAATAATAAACGGGTGCACTTTTCAAACTTTTATATCTACCATCTTATTGTACATTAAAAAGCATTTAAGAAATATAAACATAATTATTCATTGCGTAAAAATAACATAGGTAAGATGGTGTCCTTCCCGATTAATGCAGCTTGCAGGCGATTTCTGACGTTCAGCACATCGCGGAGCATAAGTTGCGGAATTTTTTGAATTTTCAGACGGTTTCTTGCCTTCAATTCTTCAACTGTACTAGGTCGTTCTTCATAAACTTTACAATTCTTCATACAATTCAAATTGGGAAACAATGAGAATTTGAAACAGCCGGTAATAATATTGTAAAAATGTGAGTACAGTTAAAAGTTCGACTTTTTACAGCAATAATTACATGCATTTTTGAAGTTATAAAATTGCAACTTTTAAATTCCTCTACAATTAATTGTATTAAATGAATTCTGTACCCCGTTTTTATCCCTTACCAACCTCTTGAGGCTTCCTACGCCCCAAGGGGATATAGCGGTTGTAGTTCTTGGATGCGTCACGTTTATTTGGGTCTTAATTTAATTTAGTGTCACTTGCGCTGAGAAAATTCCTAAGGCGTCAGCATGACGAATTACGTTAGCGTATTTAATTAAACTGAAACCTGTCAGGTTAGGCTTAGAAGTTATGGTTCTCTAACATGAACAAGTTCTTGAAAATGAATCATATGAATCATTTGGCCATTCCTTGCATCGCTGAGGACGCGTTACTTGGTGTAGAATACAATTCGTCAGGTTAGACTTAGAAGTTATGGTTCTCTAACATGAACAAGTTCTTGAAAATGAATCATATGAATCATTTGGCCATTCCTTGCATCGCTGAGGACGCGTTACTTGGTGTAGAATATAATTCGTCAGGTTAGACTTAGAAGTTATGGTTCTCTAACATGAAGAAGTTCTTGACAATGAATCATATGAATCATTTGGCCATTCCTTGCATCGCTGAGGACGCGTTACTTGGTGTAGAATACAATTCGTCAGGTTAGACTTAGAAGTTATGGTTCTCTAACATGAAGAAGTTCTTGACAATGAATCATATGAATCATTTGGCCATTCCTTGCATCGCTGAGGACGCGTTACTTGGTGTAGAATACAATTCATCAGGTTAGACTTAGAAGTTATGGTTCTCTAACATGAAGAAGTTCTTGACAATGTATCATATGAATCATTTGGCCATTCCTTGCATCGCTGAGGACGCGTTACTTGGTGTAGAATACAATTTGTCAGGTTAGACTTAGAAGTTATGGTTCTCTAACATGAAGAAGTTCTTGACAATGAATCATATGAATCATTTGGCCAGTCCTTGCATCGCTGAGGACGCGTTACTTGGTGTAGAATACAATTCGTCAGGTTAGACTTAGAAGTTATGGTTCTCTAACATGAAGAAGTTCTTGACAATGAATCATATGAATCATTTGGCCAGTCCTTGCATCGCTGAGGACGCGTAACTTGGTGTAGAATACAATTCGTCAGGTTAGACTTAGAAGTTATGGTTCTCTAACATGAAGAAGTTCTTGACAATGAATAATATGAATCATTTGGCCATTCCTTGCATCGCTGAGGACGCGTTACTTGGTGTAGAATACAATTCGTCAGGTTAGACTTAGAAGTTATGGTTCTCTAACATGAAGAAGTTCTTGACAATGAATAATATGAATCATTTGGCCATTCCTTGCATCGCTGAGGACGCGTTACTTGGTGTAGAATACAATTCGTCAGGTTAGACTTAGAAGTTATGGTTCTCTAACATGAAGAAGTTCTTGACAATGAATCATATGAATCATTTGGCCATTCCTTGCATCGCTGAGGACGCGTTACTTGGTGTAGAATACAATTCGTCAGGTTAGTTTAAGGTTTTCTAATTTATACATTCAAAAGTTTTGAAATTTATAGTCGAATATGACAAAGTACGGTTGGCAGACAAGTTACAGGGCTGGGGGGAATTTGTATCAAGAATTAGTTGTACTTTCCTTATCTTGATGTTAGGATGTGTTGTCATTAATGGTGAGCTTAGAGCGTTTTACAGTGAATTAACAGTGAATGCTCTGAGCAGTTACGTGATTGAGCAATGAGTTAATCACAGTTTAGAGAACAGTCTACTAAAACAGTGCGTGCCTCCGTTTGCTAATATCTCAGTGCCAGTGCCAAGAACAGTGTACTTAGTAGCAGTGATAGCATTCACAGTTTCAACTATAATTGTCTTACGTTCTTTATGTTGACGTTAGGATATCTTCTTGTCATTAGTGATGGGCTTAAGAGCGTTTTCTATTAAGAGTTAATGCTCTGAGCAGTTAGGTAAATGAGTAGTGATCAGTAGCAGTGATTTAATCACAGTTTAGAGAACAGTCTACTAATTAAGAGTTTATGTGTGGCCGTGTGGTAACTGCTCATTTACCACACAGTGTCACACAGTGGTCAGTGCCAAGAACAGTGTACTTAGTATCAGTGATAACATTCGCAGTCTCACCTATAGTTGTCATTCGTTCCCTATGTTGACGTTAGAATGTGTTGCTGTCATAAGTGGTGGGCTTAAGAGCGTTTTCCTAATAATAGTAAATGCTCTGAGCAGTTAGGTAAATGAGTAGTGATCAGTAGCAGCGATTTAATCACAGTTTAGAGAACAGTCTACTAATTAAGAGTTTATGTGTGGCCGTGTGGTAACTGCTCATTTACCACACAGTGTCACACAGTGGTCAGTGCCAAGAACAGTGTACTTAGTATCAGTGATAACATTCGCAGTCTCACCAATAGTTGTCATTCGTTCCCTATGTTGACGTTAGAATGTGTTGCTGTCATAAGTGGTGGGCTTAAGAGCGTTTTCCTAATAATAGTAAATGCTCTGAGCAGTTAGGTAAATGAGTAGTGAACAGTAACAGTGTTTGAGAATCACAGTTTTGAGAACAGTCTACATTGTTATTAAATAGTGCGTCCTTCCGTTTGCTAACTGCTCAGTGCCAAGAACAGTGTTATTAACAGTGACAGCATTTACAGTCTCACGTCTAGTGGTCACACTGTCTGAAGGTGCTGTCTGATGCTGCGACACAAACATAAATCGGTGTATGTAAGGCACGCTTGGCTAAGGAAAACGGTTTGGGCCACTAGAAACAAAATTTGAGGAAGAGTGCCTGAAAAAAGTGGCAACTTGTTGGCGTTGGTTACATTACACGCCATTGGCAAGTTCAAGCTTGCACGAAGGGGACTCGGTGATTGATGTGGCTAAAGCACCGGTCAGTATATTGTGTCTGTGAACTGGCGCACTTTAAGGCACTTAGTTCTAGTGGCAGTTACTCCCGTTGCTTTTCCCTTAAATCTAAGGCTGATCTCAAAAAAAAAGGGAAAAATGCACAAACTTGCCGGACTCCCATCAAGAAACAAATATATTTGTTTTTTTCTGGCAAGCGTGCCAGTGTCCGTTTGGTTTCAGCCATGTAATTGTGTAAATGTGTGTACGTGGTGTGCTGTTCCCGTTTAAAAAATGGAGATTGAAACGCTGTTTGCTGGAAATCCACAAGATGATGAACTGACGACATTTTATCTATTGTAATCGAACTTTTGTTTTTTTCGCATTTGCAAACACAATGTGCCGTACGCACAACATCATTCTCATTTAATAAAATATTTGTCAATTTACCATTAAGCGTCAAATGTATTTTATTTTACGTAACATAGTCTTAACGTTATTTTTAGTATAGCAAAGCAAATTACCTCAAAGTAAATCATAAGCTTCTCTTCAGGTTGTACAATATTTTAGGAATTAGAATGCTTCATTATTTTTGGAGTTATTCTCTCAAAGATATGATAAAATGTATCAGGTATTTTTTCTAAAAATAGCCAAAAAACTTATCTGACTCTTTACATAGGTCGGGAAAAATCCAAGCGTAATCTCCATTTTCTTCTCTGTCCGCAAAACATACGAGGGTTGATCAAATATAAACGAGACTGACTTTCTAAAAACTTTTCCGTTGGACATTGAACTCTAAAGGGTGGGGTTTCAGGTAGCCTGGGAGGTTTGGGACGGGCGTAGACGGGCAACATTTCCGTTCGGACCCTTCAGTATAAAACTATACAATGAGTGAGAGTGAAGTGCTCGTTTCCGTGGAGCAGAGAATTATTATTAAGTTTTTGGCCAAGGAGGGGGTCAATCCGACTGAAATCTTTCGTAGATTGACGGCTCAATACGGGGACAGGACCCTGTCAAGAGCTCGCGTTTTTGCTTGGCACAAGGAATTCGCCGAAGGACGGGAAGCAGTAGAAAACCTGAAGGCCAAATCACGATCGTCGGCCGGGAAGGTAATGGCCACTGTATTTTTCGACAATCAAGGCGCCTTTCACGTCGATTTCCTCCATCAACGACGCACAATAAAAGCACAATATTATTGCGATGTTTTAGAGGCCGCAAAACAGTCTTTTCGTAGGAAAAGGAAATCTAAACCGGCGAGAAACGTCATTCTTCTTCACGATAATGCCCGACCACATTCGGCGAACGCTACGAGGATTAAACTCGATCAAATTGGCTGGGAACCAATGGAACATCCCCCATACAGTCCAGACTTATCACCTGTTTGGGCCACTCAAAGAGGCGCTTGGAGGCCAGCGTTTCGAAGACGATTCTGCGGTGGAGACCTTCGTGCTCCAATGGCTCAATGAACGCCCGAGAACTTTTTACGAAGATGGAATTAAAAAACTTCCAATCCGGTGGGAAAAATGTGTTACTCGTGCGGGAGACTATGTATAAAAATAAGTTGTATCAAGAATAATTTGTAAGTAAGCAATAAATTTTTTAAAAAATCAGTCTCGTTTATATTTGATCAACCCTCGTATATTTACTCACACTTCCCTTAATGGTTCCTTACCTAACAAGAAAACTTTAACACACTTAAGCACTGTGTCCTCATCGTCCGATAATTTTACTATTTATCTCACTGATCACCAACTGGGAGCGATCATTTTACTCGCGAGCCATACCTTGCTTGCGTCTAGCGTGACAACACTTCTATTCAGTCAAGCTTCCTCCAATATGAATTCAGCCTAACACATATCCAGGACGTAAAGATACGAACCAATATTTGTTATGAAATAAAGCTAATCTTAGACAATGAATTTAAGATCTGTCAGAATACACTTACCATAGAGAAGAGCCCGGATATGGTCCATACTATCAAAGAAACGTTCACCGAGCCTGTGTACTTCAACACTCCAGTAGGTGAAACGAATATTCCTGAGCCAATAATACTGCCCACGATGACGGTGATACCGTTTAGAAGGCTCATCTTAGCTTTGAGACAAATAGCATCGTCTTGGTCCGGCGATGGTTGAACTTCATCGACACCCTTTAAAGGCACTTCTTCGGGAGTCTTCAGCCTTTCTGCTGACGTACTTCTTGAAGTAACTGTCATGTTTGCACTGGTATCGTCCACAGTACAGAATGTTTATGTGTTTACACTTGCACGGGGGTTTTACTGTCTACTCGCTTTACGCAATGAGTGACATCTGTAACAGAGGACAATTATACTTGACTTTAGAAAGTTGAAAAACAACTCTAAGAAACTATGTAACGAATGCACAACCCAACTGGTAAATTTTAGAGCGTTTATAGTTAATTATATCTTAAACATACTTTAAAACAAGATTGTTCTTTAATATTATTTATATAAATGCCTTAACCATCCAAATTTAAATTATAATCCACGCCATTACATACCAAGCCTAGCTATCACAATTGTTGAACCATTAACAGCTGAATATATTGTACACGATTGCTGTATTTGTATATAATGTACGAGGTATATAGGTTTCAATAATAAATAATATATTTTTTTATTGATGAAATTAAAATAAGGAATTAATTAAACAAATTTTAAATTAAAGATTAGTTCAAATGTTCATCTCCCTCTACCGTTTTGTGAGACATTTTTTTTAAACCAGACACTTGCTAAAGTGTCTGCTTTATTTTGTTTTTATTGCTTTACTGTGTAAACAATTTATTTCATTTCATTTATTTATTTCAACCTTCGAAAAATAATTTTACTCGTTTGGTCTGATCGAATAAAATACACAAATACCGAATACACTGCAAATAAATACAAATCAGACAATACATACAAACACTCATTCAAAAAGAAAAACACTCTTCTTTCAACAATTGTTTTATTTTATTTTTCAATATGTTTCCTTCCGTTGATCCTTTGAGATATTTTAAAAGATAAGTCATAAAATGAACTCGAGTTTTGTGACGTCAGCCTGCGTTGTTGTCCATGGAAGTCATTTTTGCTCGAATATTGTGTAACCCTGTAACAACATTATGAGCTAAGTTTCAATGAACACTCACTTATCAAATGTTTTAAACATACTTCTGCTTGTTCATTTGAATCTCGATTGTTCAAATAATCGAGGATTTTTATTGTTTGTCTTTATAAGCTAATGTCTATCCGGCATACGCTCAGAGGCCGCACTGGCCAGTCTCAGAACTTGCGTACCACAAGGTCGTAGATTTGAGCCTGGAGTTACTTACTGCCGTTAACGCCCATCCGCCATTCAAATTAGTCTAATTGGCATATACGGTGGACGTTAAGGAAAAGAAAAAACATACTTGAGTTTATCTCACAAAGCAATCCCAAAATTTCAACTACAGTAAAATAATCCAAAGTAATCAATTTCCAGAATGTATTTTATACGAAACTGAACTTAATTCTTAAGTCAGAAGATCACTGCACTGAGTGTACTTTAACATTTTATTAATGTTATACTCCCATCTTACTATCTCCTGACAATTTAACAGATAATACTGTCTCTAGAATATACTTCTCCAACACTACAAGGTTAGGGCACACTTAATCCGTAGGGGACTTTGGGTAAGAATACACATTTTTAACCTGAACACCTTCTCGGCTGCCTTGTAAGACTGAAGCCATTATAACGACAAGCCACTAATTCCATAAACATGTTTAACTTGTTGAACATTCCGAAAGTCAACAGTGTCAAAAAAAACTCTGAATGATATTCCTTTTCCCATTCACGGCGTATGCAATAAATTCAATTAATTTTATAACAACGTCACACCCTTTAGACTAACATTTGTAAAACATTACTTGTTTGAAATTACGAGGTACTCGTATATTAACTGTACCTATAGTACTTTTAAATACTTTAAGAAAGATTTTGTTTAATATGTTACATTAGCACATAGGAAGGAACTAGGCGGGTGCCAATTAATCCCAGTAATCATCTATTACGATATTTCTAGCACGAAAAGTCAAATTTTAAATTTGAAAATATTTTTTCTTCTGTTTCCTTTCATTTAAGATTTAAGGGGTGGAGTTAAGAATGTAGATTAGATTAAATTGATATTTGGACGTTACGGGCGACCTGATGGTCCTGGCGACTAAAGACTGAAGCCACTCAAGTATTAGTTCACTGAAGTGGATCCCACAATTTAAAAAGTGATTAAAAATGAATTTTTGAAGTGAAAAGTATGGTCGCGGCTGACAATATACTGACATGGGTATAAACATGAAGCCGTTTTGCCTATGAGAGTTAAAGGTGTCTTTTATGTTAAAATGTTCCACAAACAGTAAGTTTTTTGATCAAAATAGTTTTGCAATATCAGAAGCCGGTTAACATTTTTTTCTAAAGGTACCTCATTTAGCCTATACCTGTACGAATAGTACGTGCTGAAAAAAAGGAATGTTGACTCGATAAATAATATATACGATTCCTTAACAATCCATAAATATTTCTTTGTAATGGACCCATACGTTTCGTATGTTCGGACTGCTACAGTGACTATTTTCGTTTATAGAGATTACTATTATTTTATACGATTCCTTAACAATCCATAAATATTTCTTTGTAATGGACCCATACGTTTCGTATGTTCGGACTGCTACAGTGACTATTTTCGTTTATAGAGATTACTATTATTTTATACGATTCCTTAACAATCCATAAATATTTCTTTGTAATGGACCCATACGTTTCGTATGTTCGGACTGCTACAGTGACTATTTTCGTTTATAGAGATTACTATTATTTTATACGATTCCTTAACAATCCATAAATATTTCTTTGTAATGGACCCATACGTTTCGTATGTTCGGACTGCTACAGTGACTATTTTCGTTTATAGAGATTACTATTATTTTATACGATTCCTTAACAATCCATAAATATTTCTTTGTAATGGACCCATACGTTTCGTATGTTCGGACTGCTACAGTGACTATTTTCGTTTATAGAGATTACTATTATTTTATACGATTCCTTAACAATCCATAAATATTTCTTTGTAATGGACCCATACGTTTCGTATGTTCGGACTGCTACAGTGACTATTTTCGTTTATAGAGATTACTATTATTTTATACGATTCCTTAACAATCCATAAATATTTCTTTGTAATGGACCCATACGTTTCGTATGTTCGGACTGCTACAGTGACTATTTTCGTTTATAGAGATTACTATTATTTTATACGATTCCTTAACAATCCATAAATATTTCTTTGTAATGGACCCATACGTTTCGTATGTTCGGACTGCTACAGTGACTATTTTCGTTTATAGAGATTACTATTATTTTATACGATTCCTTAACAATCCATAAATATTTCTTTGTAATGGACCCATACGTTTCGTATGTTCGGACTGCTACAGTGACTATTTTCGTTTATAGAGATTACTATCATTTTATACGATTCCTTAACAATCCATAAATATTTCTTTGTAATGGACCCATACGTTTCGTATGTTCGGACTGCTACAGTGACTATTTTCGTTTATAGAGATTACTATCATTTTATACGATTCCTTAACAATCCATAAATATTTCTTTGTAATGGACCCATACGTTTCGTATGTTCGGACTGCTACAGTGACTATTTTCGTTTATAGAGATTACTATTATTTTATACGATTCCTTAACAATCCATAAATATTTCTTTGTAATGGACCCATACGTTTCGCATGTTCGGACTGCTACAGTGACTATTTTCGTTTATAGAGATTACTATCATTTTATACGATTCCTTAACAATCCATAAATATTTCTTTGTAATGGACCCATACGTTTCGTATGTTCGGACTGCTACAGTGACTATTTTCGTTTATAGAGATTACTATTATTTTATACGATTCCTTAACAATCCATAAATATTTCTTTGTAATGGACCCATACGTTTCGTATGTTCGGACTGCTACAGTGACTATTTTCGTTTATAGAGATTACTATTATTTTATACGATTCCTTAACAATCCATAAATATTTCTTTGTAATGGACCCATACGTTTCGTATGTTCGGACTGCTACAGTGACTATTTTCGTTTATAGAGATTACTATCATTTTATACGATTCCTTAACAATCCATAAATATTTCTTTGTAATGGACCCATACGTTTCGTATGTTCGGACTGCTATAGTGACTATTTTCGTTTATAGAGATTACTATTATTTTATACGATTCCTTAACAATCCATAAATATTTCTTTGTAATGGACCCATACGTTTCGTATGTTCGGACTGCTACAGTGACTATTTTCGTTTATAGAGATTACTATCATTTTATACGATTCCTTAACAATCCATAAATATTTCTTTGTAATGGACCCATACGTTTCGTATGTTCGGACTGCTACAGTGACTATTTTCGTTTATAGAGATTACTATCATTTTATACGATTCCTTAACAATCCATAAATATTTCTTTGTAGTGGACCCATACGTTTCGTATGTTCGGACTGCTACAGTGACTATTTTCGTTTATAGAGATTACTATCATTTTATACGATTCCTTAACAATCCATAAATATTTCTTTGTAATGGACCCATACGTTTCGTATGTTCGGACTGCTACAGTGACTATTTTCGTTTATAGAGATTACTATCATTTTATACGATTCCTTAACAATCCATAAATATTTCTTTGTAATGGACCCATACGTTTCGTATGTTCGGACTGCTACAGTGACTATATTCGTTTATAGAGATTACTATCATTTTATACGATTCCTTAACAATCCATAAATATTTCTTTGTAGTGGACCCATACGTTTCATATGTTCGGACTGCTACAGTGACTATTTTCGTTTATAGAGATTACTATCATTTTATACGATTCAGAGGGGCGTTACTGACAGACGGACACACGCGTAAATTTATAAGGGTTCTTGATTTTGTCAGTTATTAAAAATCGTTTTTTTACACGTGTTTGAAAATCTGATTATACTGATTTACTTAGCGCGGGTCAGGTTTCATGTTCATGTTTTCAATATAACTTGAAAGTTTAACATCTAACCTAAGCAGATTTGATTAAAACTTGGTAAAAAATAAATTTCTGTAATAGCTTGGACAAGTTCGTTTTTTCAGAAAATTCTGTTCAACCGTTTCAGTAATTTCAAACCTTTAAAACAAATAACCCTTTTTTGTTTTACTTTTTTGAAAATCTAGTTTCACAGTCGTAATCAGCGATAAAATCTGCATAATTTAGCACTGAAAATTTCAAATTTATTGAAAATAAAAATATGCAGATCTTTATGCTGATTAACATAGCGGAAACAGGTTTTGAAACAAGTGCAAGATAAATACGTTTCCGTCACTTGACGCAACAGTTGCGTGCGACTTGAAGAAAAAAGGAAAACTGTAAATAGATCAGCCCTATATAAATAATAAGAAAGGATATTATTGAATTCTTCTCTCGCATAAGCCACAGAGGTATCAACGGAATTCAACATTAAACCAAGCGAACATTCCAGAAACGTGCAGGATTGCTCACAAGGCATTTGTGCTATGCATATTTATAGCGTTATTACTTGGGCTCCAGACTTTAGAAATAACAGACGTCGATGAATTAATTCAAAATCGGCGGTTCCTTACGACTAGGCCTAAATACTGTTTGCTGCCTTAACACACTAATACAATATTTTAACTTAAATGTGACCATTTATAAAATTAATATTATTTAACAAATACTTGTGTAACATTAATTTCTGAAATGGTCAACCACATACTTTTAAGAGACTCTCTAAACTGTCGGCCATATTGTCGGTCTATTTACTGTATCTACTCCTAATGTTAACCAATAATACAGAATACTCCTCTATTTGTTATTTGTTACGGCAAAATTAACGCATTTATTATTAATGTTTGCTTATGTTAATTTGTTAATTTATTGATTAACCTTGAATATTGAAATAATATATCTCTGGTGAGTAATAGAGACAAAATATTACTGAAAGAAAACCGATATTTAATTATTTGTTATGGTAAAATTATATATTTTATCTCATTTTAAAGGTCTTTTACGTGGACAAGTTTCTGAACTAAATTGTCTGATATAGAAAAAATGTTAATATCTTTTTAACGAAGTGTGAGTTATTATAACCCCTAAACCTCGTTGGATGCACTGTTTAGTGCCTGTAATATTAAATGTGATTCCGCTAGCACTGCATGGCATTATTGCTTTACAACCGACGGGCCATCTCACTTAATAAACTTATTATAAACTCTTATATAATGAACTATTTGTATATAGTTCCGTACATTAAATGTGATTCCGCTAGCACTGCATGGCATTATTGCTTTACAACCGACGGGCCATCTCACTTAATAAACTTATTATAAACTCTTATATAATGAACTATTTGTATATAGTTCCATACATTAAGTGTGATTCCGCTAGCACTGCATGGCATTATTGCTTTACAACCGACGGGCCATCTCACTTAATAAACTTATTATAAACTCTTATATAATGAACTATTTGTATATAGTTCCATACATTAAGTGTGATTCCGCTAGCACTGCATGGCATTATTGCTTTACAACCGACGGGCCATCTCACTTAATAAACTTATTATAAACTCTTATATAATGAACTATTTGTATATAGTTCCATACATTAAGTGTGATTCCGCTAGCACTGCATGGCATTATTGCTTTACAACCGACGGGCCATCTCACTTAATAAACTTATTATAAACTCTTATATAATGAACTATTTGTATATAGTTCCATACATTAAGTGTGATTCCGCTAGCACTGCATGGCATTATTGCTTTACAACCGACGGGCCATCTCACTTAATAAACTTATTATAAACTCTTATATAATGAACTATTTGTATATAGTTCCATACATTAAGTGTGATTCCGCTAGCACTGCATGGCATTATTGCTTTACAACCGACGGGCCATCTCACTTAATAAACTTATTATAAACTCTTATATAATGAACTATTTGTATATAGTTCCATACATTAAGTGTGATTCCGCTAGCACTGCATGGCATTATTGCTTTACAACCGACGGGCCATCTCACTTAATAAACTTATTATAAACTCTTATATAATGAACTATTTGTATATAGTTCCGTACATTAAGTGTGATTCCGCTAGCACTGCATGGCATTATTGCTTTACAACCGACGGGCCATCTCACTTAATAAACTTATTATAAACTCTTATATAATGAACTATTTGTATATAGTTCCATACATTAAGTGTGATTCCGCTAGCACTGCATGGCATTATTGCTTTACAACCGACGGGCCATCTCACTTAATAAACTTATTATAAACTCTTATATAATGAACTATTTGTATATAGTTCCATACATTAAGTGTGATTCCGCTAGCACTGCATGGCATTATTGCTTTACAACCGACGGGCCATCTCACTTAATAAACTTATTATAAACTCTTATATAATGAACTATTTGTATATAGTTCCATTCATTAAGTGTGATTCCGCTAGCACTGCATGGCATTATTGCTTTACAACCGACGGGCCATCTCACTTAATAAACTTATTATAAACTCTTATATAATGAACTATTTGTATATAGTTCCATACATTAAGTGTGATTCCGCTAGCACTGCATGGCATTATTGCTTTACAACCGACGGGCCATCTCACTTAATAAACTTATTATAAACTCTTATATAATGAACTATTTGTATATAGTTCCATACATTAAGTGTGATTCCGCTAGCACTGCATGGCATTATTGCTTTACAACCGACGGGCCATCTCACTTAATAAACTTATTATAAACTCTTATATAATGAACTATTTGTATATAGTTCCATACATTAAGTGTGATTCCGCTAGCACTGCATGGCATTATTGCTTTACAACCGACGGGCCATCTCACTTAATAAACTTATTATAAACTCTTATATAATGAACTATTTGTATATAGTTCCATATTTCTATTCAGCTTTTGAAAGAAACACGGAATTCCTGACGACGCCCTAACCCAGGCCCTCTGTTCTTTGTGCTTTGTTCTGCCAATCCTCATTCAGGCACTTAGGCTACTGAACGCTGAATACTGAACTGGTCTCGGAATCCCGCGTATAGTCGTAATGCAGTGAAGGGAATGCTATCTGTATCAAGGAGAGAAGAAAATGTCCTTTCTCCCCTCGAATTCCGTCTATTTAATCGCATTCTAGTCCTGCAATAATAACAATGAACGCGAAATCGCGACAATGTTTAACTTCCAATTTATGAGTCTGTGTGTCCTGTCGGCCATATTGAATCTATTCCCTATAATACCAATTTTAATATACGTTAAAGATTACATCGCTATTTCTTAAGAAAAAAAATGTTTTATGTCTAATTTATAGGTCTTGTATATGGAAATGTGACATTATATATTTTTATATATATATATATATATATATATATATATATATATATATATAGTTTTTTTTATATATATTTTTTCATTATATTTTTTTTTTTGCTTTTAAATATCTTTGTATATTTTTAAAAGCAAGAAATATACAAAAAATATAATAAGCTTATACATTCGCACGTATAAGAACTTTTAAGTTAGATATCAAACATGATTTTATCTTAACAAATAGTGGTGTAATCCGTATTGTTAATTAACGTTATTCGTATTAAAAATATATTTATATGGCCAACAGCCATCAAAGAGCCTTAAAGTAATGTAGACACTACACCATTTTAATTTTTTTTACATTTAAACAATAAACAATATTTTTAATTTTCCTATTTAGCTTTTGAAGAACAACAAACAAAATTGTAGATTGTTTTTTTTTATTCAAAGAGGTAGAAACAGCGATGACCGAGTAAAAGAACAGGAAATAACAGCCGGCTTCGTGCGTTTTGCAAGAACAATAAGCTTAATTAACGCTGTAGAAAGTGAAAGAGAACCTGCCGATGCCGTTAATGCGAAGGCCTACAGCAAGGCAGCAGCAGTTAAACAATAGGCCTACTCTTAATGTTCAGTTTAGATTCAATGATTGTCCAGAGTGTTGCAATGCTAAGTATTAGCTGATAAACTTCGCGTGTTTTTGCATTTAATTTATACCTAACAGTTTTGAAAGTAATTGAAAAATTTTAAAATCCGAGTTCCAGTGGTCGAGATGGCTGACACCGATCGATCTGCTGCGTCTCTGAACTGCGCACATTAAGGTGGTAGGTTCTGCTTTACTCTTTTCGTTAACGCCTATCCCTCGTTCTCATTAGTTTCAATGGAATACAGTACCGACGTTAAGCGACAACAGCGAAAAAACGTACAATGTTATAAAAATGATTACAAGGACGGATTATTAAATCTGGACTCTAAATTTGATCGAAATTTGGTTGAGAAACTGTTGTGGCGCTTAAATGGGCTGTTTAAAAATAACATTAAACAAAAACTTTGATTTTTTTAAATCCTTTATGCCACTTAAGCTAATGAGAACCGGTGATCATCTTTAACGGTAAGGGTGAAGCAACGAGACTAACTGCTGCCATTTAAAAACAATTATAGAAAGCTATAATATTAAGAAGTAAAAATATAATGTTTTTCGTAAGTACAACTATTGTTTGAAGATGTGTATCATTGTAAATAATTGTATTGAAAGAAATGAAATACTTTTTTATAAGAACATTTAAATTTTCACTTATTACTTTCCTAATGTTTTTCTTTTGTCTGTTTATTTCACATCAGGCTCCACTGGCTAGTTCAATTCGCCAATGCCAGTTGTGAGTTGACAATTTTCCTGCTCTATGTTTTATCCTTAGATTAGGTTCTTTAACGTGCGACGACAACATACACCATACGGGACCACCATCTTTAACTTTCCTTCCGCAGAAAGACACATTTATTAATATTCACATTAAAAATCCCACAAATCTATGTCGAAATCCGATCCCACAACCTAATATAAAGCTAATTTGCTAACCACTACTCTACTAGCAATGACATTTCTCTAACGTTATTTTTAGAATATAAGTGTGTGTAATAAAGAAACATACAATAAGAAATCCCTTTCATGGGGGTCCAAAATTAAACATTATAAAACAGTGATCAAGCCGGAAGCACTGTACGCAGCAGAAACATTAACCATGAATCGCATAGGCCAGATAGAAAAGCTTGAAATAACAGAAAAGGAAAATCTTAAGAAAAATTATAGGAACAAAATTTCAGGATAATAAGGTAGTATATATAAGAAATGAAGCTCTCTACAAGAAAATTGAAAAACTGTCAGATACTATGAGAAAAAGGAGAATAAATTTTTACGGCCATCTTCTTAGAATGAACTCCAATAGATTGACGAAACAGGTGTTTGATTTTTTCCATAATCGTAAAACAAAACCGAACTGGTTTAAAGAAATTGAAAAAGACCTAATAGAATTAAAAATTACAGAAAATTCACTGCTTTACCAAACTGCTAAGATAAGTACCAAGGACGAAAGAATAAGATTCCAAGATAAAACCAAAATAAGACCTAAACCTGTCATTTCGGAAGATGAGAGGAAAAGAAGATCGGAAAGAATGAAGAGCTACTGGGAACAAAGAAAAGTGCAGCGCGCAAGAAATGATTGATTCAGCGTACCCCAAAGAGGGTGAAACGAAAAGAAGAAAGAATATAAAGCCAGTAAAAACGCAACTTCAACAACTTACAGAATACTATTATAAAAGCTTTTAATTTCTATTTCAATATTTTTTCCTTCAATTTGCTTCTATGTTTATAAAGGCTTAACAATTTGCGGTTTTTATGTTTAAGTTATATAAATGCAGCCAGTTTTGCAAAACTAGGCATCTAAAGAAATTAAGTGATTTTTTTTCTAAAGTGGAATAAATTTTTTCACTTATCAGTTTTAAGTCTTAAAACAGCTTAACAGTGATAGTTTTCGAAGGTATTATATCAACAATTGTCATCCCCTAGTGAAAGATTATCGGTTTTGTATCTCATCAAAACCTCGTATAGATGCGTGCAATATGTATTTACGATAATTAAAACTTAAGAAATCACCAAAAATACAGAGTTTTCCAAAAGTGACGTAACCTTATGTGGAAATGAGAAAGCGTTACATTCACGTGGGCTCCATTTTGCCATTCACACAACTGGATATGACGTTTGAAAACTACGGTACAGAACAAGTACCATCATATGGCCGCTCGAAAAGTTCCAAGGAACAGGTAATCGAACGATGTTTTGCTGAAATTTCTCAAAAAACGTTACAACGTGTATTTAAGAACGTGCAGCATCGTATTCAATTGCGTGTATCGCATAATGGAACCCACATTCAACAGTTTTTGTTACCAATACAGATTTCTCCATAAGGTTGCGTATCTTTTCGACATTCTGTGTAAGAAACATGTGCAATAATAAAAAAAACAACAAATATATTATCTTACACATGACATAATACGTAAAAGCTTCCATTCCCTGACACCGTGTCATTTTCGTGATTGTTTCGATTGGGTTCGATCAACGAAACCGGTCATTGAAGAAACCCTCACGACCGCAAGCATCTGGAGGCCACGATGAATATCGCCGAGTTGCTAACGCTGTTATTTGATTCTTCGAGTTGAGAAGAGAGATTGTAGTTAGACTTTAAATCATAGTTCCTAATAACATAATTATTGTTTTGAACAAAGTACCAAATATATCTTCAAGTACATCAAAGTATATCAGGTATATCAAATAAAAACAAATTGTATACAGCCCTACACTAGTAGGGTCTTCAGCCGTATTAGTAAACATTAATCAAGGCATTGTAAAAAATAATCGAAACATGCAACTGCCTTACTGTCGTGACGTAAGTGAATTCCTAACATTATTTTTTTATTTGAAATAATTTTAAAATATAGTTTCACTAGCGCAATCGGCATCAGTATGTGTATGTACTAGCATTACCCGTCGTGGCTTCGCCCACGAAACTTAAACTGTTTCAGTAATGTTATAATTTAGAAATAAAAAAATATATTAATAAAAGTGTGATCATCTAAACTCATGATTATTTTACAGTGAATATGAAAAAAATATTGTTGTTTCATATGCGGTGGTAACCCTGAATATGTTGTTTTATTCAAACGTGTTCCATTCGAATTTAAGAAAATCTGATAAATAATACTTTTCTCTAATACAAGCATTTATACCTCTTATATCTTTGTCCTTTTAGGGGATGAATTTTGGGGGGGGGATGCTGAATTACGTGTAACATAATTTGTGTTTTAGAATATTTTGTCTACGTTTAAGAAAAGTCGATAAAAATTTTTTTCTCCAATGAAAACACTCTTTTCTCCAATTATACCTCTTTTTTGCATTTTTAATCTTTTAGAGAATAAATTCGGAAAAATGTTGAAATATGTGTTTCATTATTTGTGTTTCATAGCATACTTCTAGAATATACGATCCAAAATATATATGTTTTCAATGCAAAATTTTATACCCCTTTTTTAACATTTTCTACCCCTTTCAATCTCTTTAGGGGATGAGTTTTGGGAAATGGGGAAAAATATATTTCATTACTTATATCTAAGAGTGTCTATGTTACGTTTTAAGAAGGTCAGACGAAAAACATATTTTTCCAATAAAAATTGTTGTACCTCATTTTTACCTCATTAGGGATTGAATATTGGAAAATCGTTTTTCAGTGCACCCCTACATGCGGTGGTAACCCTGAAAATGTCAAATCTTTAGCTATTGTAGTCTCAGCTATACGTTCATCATTAAACTGATTACTGGATTGGGTAAGTAGTTTAATGGCGTTAAAATCAAATTTTTGCCTAATCCTTTCTTAACGCATCTCGACATTGTTGTAATAAAGTACCCTGAATTTCAAGTCTCTAGCTATAATAGTCTCGGCTGTACGTTGATTAATAAAATTAGACTGGGTAAGTAGTTTAATGGCGTTAAAATCAAATTTTTGCCTAATCCTTTCTTAACGCATCTCGACATTGTTGTAATAAAGTACCCTGAATTTCAAGTCTCTAGCTATAATAGTCTCGGCTGTACGTTGATTAATAAAATTAGACTGGGTAAGTAGTTTAATGGCGTTAAAATCAAATTTTTGCCTAATCCTTTCTTAACGCATCTCGACATTGTTGTAAGAAAGTACCCTGAAAATTTCAAGTCTCTAGCTATAATAGTCTCGGCTGTACGTTGATTAATAAAATTAGACTGGGTAAGTAGTTTAATGGTGTCAAAATCAAATTTTTGCAAAATCCTTTCATAGTGCACCTTGACATTGTTGTAAGAATGTACTTTGAAAATTTCAAGTCTCTAGTTATAATAGTATTGGCTTGATTATTAAATTTGAACTGGGTAAGTAGTTTAATGGCGTCGAAATCAAATTTTTGCAAAATCCTTTTTAGTGCACGCCTATATGGTAATCTAAATGTACCCTGAAAATTTCAAGTCGCTAGCTAAAATAGTTTTGGCTCTGCGTTGATGAATCAGTCAGTCAATCAGTCAGTCAGTCAGGACTTCTTCTTTTATATATCAAGATTAGCTATTTAAATATTAAAATTGCATTGAACTTCGTAAAATAACTGTCAAATTTTAATTTTAATGGATTTTTAAATATTTAAAATGCTGATTTACACAGGTTTTAACGTTGTTTAATCTTATTTTTTTTAAATGGAAAGAAAAGTTTTTTTTATTAGGAACTGCAGTCATTTCAAACTCTTGGACGATTTTTCTAGACAACGATCTTGCCTAATCTATCATTACATTAGATTTTCACGTCAAGTTTAAATCAAGTCGTCATTTATTAGCCTTTTAAGTCTTCACTTTACACTGAACAGCTGTCAATATCACTTGCCTTATTTCAACGGTACCACTTGAACATCTGAAATGTTACTTTATGCAGGTTTTAACGCTGATGATTAAAAATGATAAAAAAAAGTTATAATTTGGAACTTTCGCCGTTTTGAAATTGTTAACGGATTTTTCTGAGTAACGATCAAACCCAAAGTAATTCCAAAATCGATTTTTTGTTTTGTTTTTTATATTAGGTGTTTGGCGAAAAGCACATGAAGGATATCTGTTACACTGAAGGGAAAATAAAACTTAAACACTGTTAACGATAGGCTAAACACCAAAACTAGATAACATTGTTAAAATATATAAACTTAAAAAAAAAATCAACAAGAATACAAATTTGAAAAAAAATAACAACAAAGTGGGTGACATGCACAAAACCAATCGTTTACCTAAAACTAGTTGCCAAGTTTGAAGCAAATCAGAACGAATTGCGAAAGCTAGAGTACTAAAACATACACACACACACACACGCGCGCGCGCGCGCGCACATACACACGCACGCGCACGCACACACACACGCACGCACGCACGCACGCGCGCGCGCACGCACACACACACACACACACACACACACACACACACACACACACACACACACACACACACACACACACACACACACACACACACACACACACACACACACACACACACACACACACACACACACACACACACACACACACACACATACACACACACACACACACACACACACACACACACACACACACACACACACACACACACACACACACACACACACACACACACACACACACACACACGCACACACACGCACACGCACGCACGCACGCACGCACGCGCGCGCACACACACACACACACACACACACACACACACACACACACACACACACACACACACACACACACACATACACACACACAATTTAAAAAAATAACCATCCTCAAAACGTGATTTAGCTTTCATGACTGGCACTAATTTAACGTGCCGGTCTGTTTCAACTCGTTTTGTTTTTTTTTCTGTTTGTTTTTTACGCAGTTTTAGCCACACGTATTGAAATTCGGTTCGAAGGTACCTTATACAAAGCCCGAAATACGTACGTGTAAGATTTTTTTCTCATTTACTTACGTTTCAAGATGGTGGTCATTGATTAACGATAACGATTGTAGGCAGTTTTGGCCAAACGCGCTACGACTTACCATGTCCGCAGAGGGGTGCAGACTAGCTGCACATATTGAGAGGATTTAGACGTCCCTCGCGGTGCCCGAGTCTAACACACACTTACACCTACAACACTACACTTACGACTTTAACACTTTACACTCACATTTACATTTAAGGAGACGATAATAGCCTCAATGTGCTTTTCGCCTTAAAATAAAAAAAATCCCCCGTAGCTAATTTTTCAACGGAACTGCGCTATTAAAATAAAAGCATTGCTAGTAGTTCAAATAACAGTAGACCTTGCAGTAGGCCTATATTCTTAATTTCCTGGTCACCGCTCCACGACAGCGCTCTGTCGCGCTCGTTAACCATTTTAACCGATAACTGTAATATTTTAAAAACAGTTAGGGAAGAGCAGGGTAATACCACGTGGTGAGTAATGACACGCACCTATCTTTAGCGATGCCTATAGGGGTTAGAAGTGTGTAAAGTGCTGCAATCTGTAGGCCCTTAGGTCTATTGGTGGCTAGTGTATGAGAAACTGCCAATAGGAACAAGTGTGTTGTTATAAAGAATTTTTTCGAAAACCTTCAATTTTGGTTGAATTGATCTGGAAAGTTTGCTTCAAGATATTTATTGAATCAGTTTAGATTTAGCCTTTTCTTTATACATATCTCTAAAGTATAATAGTTTTTAAATATTACTTATATTAAACAATGTTTGTTTGATGCTTGTGTGACGAGTATGATGATTTTTTCCACAATGGCGACATGCGGGGTAATGGCACGCGTCCGCGTGGCATTACCCCCAACTGCGTGTCATTTCCTCACCGTGCGTGCTAATACCCGAAAGTACTATCTTTTCGATTTTACATATTTCTACTGAGGTACTTTGTTTCATTTCCAACTCTTATATCCCTATTAACAAAATAACGGCCCTGAAAGTCAAAGGAAAGGAAAAACCAATATCAGATCTTGAGTGCAACATCCCGAAAAGAAGCTCTTGAAGAAAGAGATAAGAGAAAACAGAAAAGGCTTAGGTCTAAACTAGAGAAGAAGGGGAAAAGCTCGAATAAAAAAAAAATAGATAGCACTCATAGGAAGAAAAAGGTTGCTAGAAAAAGTCTCTTTTTCAATGAAACAAGCAGTGAATCAGGCGATAAATTTATGGAAACATGTGAAACCGATGACGAACTAACCACAGTAGATGATTTAGCTAAAATGTTACCGGTAAAAAATAAAACGGACAATGCATGCATCTTGTGCCAAGAATTTGGAAAAAAATGAACTGTGGTTCAGATGTGTTTTAGTGGTGTAGACTGTGCAGTAGATTATAAGTGTGACATTGCATTAATGATAATGATAAAAAAACTGTAAAGAATAACTAAAAATGTAATTTGTTTAAAAATAGGTATACTTAAAACCAATTTATACATCATTGGTGTCGTTGTTTCATTACGGCATGTTAATACGTGCCATTACCCGAAACCTAAGGGTAATGACACGCAGCGCAATTTTTTTTTAATTGAATAATTTGGTGAAAATGAATACTGGATATAGTAATTTTCCAGTTCCAATGTAAAGAAAAATGCATGTTTTATACGTTAAAATGTAAATAAATCCCAAAATTGAATTTTAGAACGATTACTAAACGAAAATGTTAAAGTGCGTGCCATTACCCCCCTTTCCCCTACTGTATGAACAATATTGGAAATTGTATGCTGTTTCTGCATAAAACAGTCAAAATTATGATAGGTCTTACTGTTCAGCCAGCATTAAAGGAAATAAACAAGAACTACACTCGTTATCATTGAATCAGAGGCCGGCACACTGAAACGGAAGTGAATAAAAACAAATCTTACACATATATCTTTTGGGTTTTATATAAGGTACTATTTTAAGGAATTTAAAGACACTCGGTCAATATGTATAGCCAAACTGCGTGTATTTTTCTTCGTTAAATCATAGGCCGCCATCTTGAAATGGAATTAAACAGGAAAAAATCTTACACAGTCATCGTTCGGGTTTCATACAAAGTACGTACCGAATTTTAAAACAATCTGTCAGTGCGTTTGGTCAAAACTGCGTACAATAGTCATTAAAAATCAGAGGTGGCCATCTTGAAACGAAAGTCAATCCTTTCGATTTGCAAACATATCGTTCGGGCTTTATACGAGGTACCGTTGCACAGAATTTCAAAACAATCTGTCAGTGCGTTTGGTCAAAACTGCGTACAATAGTCATTAAAAATCAGAGGTGGCCATCTCGAAACGGAAGTCAATCGTTTCGATTTGCAAACATATCGTTCGGGCTTTATACGAGGTACCGTTGCACAGAATTTCAAAACAATCTGTCAGTGCGTCTGTCAAAAACTGCGTACAATAGTCATTAAAAATCAAAGGTGGCCATCTTGAAACGGAAGTCAATCGTTTCGATTTGCAAACATATCGTTCGGGCTTCATACGAGGTACCGTTGCACAGAATTTTAAAACAATCTGTCAGTGCCTTTGGTCAAAACTGCGTACAATAGTCATTAAAAATCAAAGGTGGCCATCTTGAAACGGAAGTCAATCGTTTCGATTTGCAAACATATCGTTCGGGCTTTATACGAGGTACCGTTGCACAGAATTTCAAAACAATCTGTCAATACGTCTGTCAAAAACTGCGTACAATAGTCATTAAAAATCACAGGTGGCCATCTTGAAACGGAAGTCAATCGTTTCGATTTGCAAACATATCGTTCGGGCTTTATACGAGGTACCGTTGCACAGAATTTCAAAACAATCTGTCAATGCGTCTGTCAAAAACTGCGTACAATAGTCATTAAAAATCAAAGGTGGCCATCTTGAAACGGAAGTCAATCGTTTGGATTTGCAAACATATCGTTCGGGCTTTATACGAGGTACCGTTGCACAGAATTTCAAAACAATCTGTCAATGCGTCTGTCAAAAACTGCGTACAATAGTCATTAAAAATCAGAGGTGGCCATCTCGAAACGTAAGTCAATCGTTTCGATTTGCAAACATATCGTTCGGGCTTTATACGAGGTACCGTTGCACAGAATTTTAAAACAATCCGTCAGTGCGTTTGGTCAAAACTGCGTACAACAGTCATTAAAAATCAGAGGTGGCCATCTCGAAACGTAAGTCAATCGTTTCGATTTGCAAACATATCGTTCGGGCTTTATACGAGGTACCGTTGCACAGAATTTTAAAACAATCCGTCAGTGCGTTTGGTCAAAACTGCGTACAATAGTCATTAAAAATCAGAGGTGGCCATCTCGAAACGTAAGTCAATCGTTTCGATTTGCAAACATATCGTTCGGGCTTTATACGAGGTACCGTTGCACAGAATTTTAAAACAATCCGTCAGTGCGTTTGGTCAAAACTGCGTACAACAGTCATTAAAAATCAGAGGTGGCCATCTCGAAACGTAAGTCAATCGTTTCGATTTGCAAACATATCGTTCGGGCTTTATACGAGGTACCGTTGCACAAAATTTTAAAACAATCCGTCAGTGCGTTTGGTCAAAACTGCGTACAATAGTCATTAAAAATCACAGGTGGCCATCTTGAAACGGAAGTCAATCGTTTCGATTTGCAAACATATCGTTCGGGCTTTATACGAGGTACCGTTGCACAGAATTTCAAAACAATCTGTCAGTGCGTTTGGTCAAAACTGCGTACAATAGTCATTAAAAATCAGAGGTGGCCATCTTGAAACGGAAGTCAATCGTTTCGATTTGCAAACATATCGTTCGGGCTTTATACGAGGTACCGTTGCACAGAATTTCAAAACAATCTGTCAATACGTCTGTCAAAAACTGCGTACAATAGTCATTAAAAATCAGAGGTGGCCATCTTGAAACGGAAGTCAATCGTTTCGATTTGCAAACATATCGTTCGGGCTTTATACGAGGTACCGTTGCACAGAATTTCAAAACAATCTGTCAGTGCGTTTGGTCAAAACTGCGTACAATAGTCATTAAAAATCAGAGGTGGCCATCTTGAAACGGAAGTCAATTGTTTCGATTTGCAAACATATCGTTCGAGCTTTATACGAGGTACCGTTGCACAGAATTTCAAAACAATCTGTCAATACGTCTGTCAAAAACTGCGTACAATAGTCATTAAAAATCACAGGTGGCCATCTTGAAACGGAAGTCAATCGTTTCGATTCGCAAACATATCGTTCGGGCTTTATACGAGGTACCGTTGCACAGAATTTCAAAACAATCTGTCAGTGCGTTTGGTCAAAACTGCGTACAATAGTCATTAAAAATCAGAGGTGGCCATCTTGAAACGGAAGTCAATCGTTTCGATTTGCAAACATATCGTTCGGGCTTTATACGAAGTACCGTTGCACAGAATTTCAAAACAATCTGTCAATACGTCTGTCAAAAACTGCGTACAATAGTCATTAAGAATCACAGGTGGCCATCTTGAAACGGAAGTCAATCGTTTCGATTTGCAAACATATCGTTCGGGCTTTATACGAGGTACCGCTGCACAGAATTTCAAAACAATCTGTCAATACGTCTGTCAAAAACTGCGTACAATAGTCATTAAAAATCAGAGGTGGCCATCTTGAAACGGAAGTCAATCGTTTCGATTTGCAAACATATCGTTCGGGCTTTATACGAGGTACCGTTGCACAGAATTTCAAAACAATCTGTCAATGCGTCTGTCAAAAACTGTGCAACAAAGAAACACAAACCAAATGCCGAACGGTTCAGAGATCTCGCTTTATTCGTCAATACGTTTGTGTAATGCATGGTGTACTACAGCATTAAAAACACTGTACTACAGCATTTTTTAAGGTTTTATTGACATTTAGCCTACTACAGAACATTCAATAAAACTGACTTGTTTACATTCCGTTGCGATGCTTCCTACGTCTTAATTTCTTTAATCGTCCTTTCCGTAAAATGCAATTTAATAGATAACATGTGCGTCATTTAATGAAAAGGAACATTCATAAATCTCTGTACAGTAGTTGAAGTGCCGATGTCCTTGGGCCAATGTCGATCGCTGTGCTTAACTGTGGTTCACTGGTTACGATAATAAAAGGTCACTTAATATTGGCCTTTTGCTTTTAAATTTATAAAATGCCATTAACCTCAAAATGTGCGATAAATAACGCATAAACTGTACCTAATATCTAGTATGCTTCACTAAACATTATAAGCCTGTCTTAACGTAGGCCTAATATTCCCTCGGATACAGTTTAGTTAACATTACATTCTCTTACCTTAAATGAATAAAAAATACAATACATCCCTGAGGTTATTAAACATGCTTGGGGTGATATAGACTGAAAAATATAATCGCGGCTGCAGCAGTTGCGCTAACGTGATAGAAGGGAATTTCCAAAAATATTTTTCTTTACCTTACATTTTTTGAAATTCTGATTTCACCGTAGTAACCAGCACTGAAACCTTCATATAAGCTTAATACAGTAGAGAGTCGATTATCCGAAACAATTGGTGCAGGGGGGTGTTCGGATAATCGATTTTTCGGATAAACGAACATATTCGAAAAAAGGTAGTGTGATATAATTTAACAGTGGTAGAACCAATTTAAGGAGCAAGTAGACACGTACAGCACATAAATTCATCCAGTTGTTTAATGACATATGATAAATATAAGCTGTACAGTATACAGTGTTCTGTACAGTAAAACAACTCTTTGTTAATGAAAAAATAAACATTAGGTAAAGTAAAATTAAACATTCGGTAAAGAAAGAATAACATTTGGTAATTACATTCGGTAAAGAAAGTTGCAGTTCGGTAATTACACAGCAAAACAAACAGAAGCACAAACGGTCTAAACAACACGGAGACTGACTCGTCACTGTATGTGCTAGTGCACACTCTATATTGAGACTGTACTGCTGTCGAGCTGCCGCGCCGGCACTGTCTGGCCGCCGCGCCACCGCTTTCGGTTAACCGACGTTTCGGATGACCGGGCTTCGGATAATCGACGCTCTACTGTACTTTCAAAATACATTGAAAATACGAAAATGAACCGTGAACGCCGTCAAAAAAGTTTTATATTCAAAAGGATTTTGAAAATTCAGAATGTTAATTTATGCAGTTTTTATCGCTGATTACTATGGTAAAATCATATTTTCAAAAACGTTTAAACAAAACGGATATGGATTTATAAAGATATGAAACGACCGCCATTTTGAAACTGTTGAACGCATATTGTTGGTTATTCGCTTCAGAACAGAAAACGTGACGGAAATCTTATTTTTTTCCTATGTAAAAGTGACAAGACGCCTAAAGACAGATGGATTATTATATCACTAAGATATCAGACCCAACTGTCAGCATCGCAACAATGCCGTCACAAGATAGAGCATGTTTTCTTTAAAAATTTCATCGTAATTTAAAACAGATATTATCGAGCGAGCGAAGCAAGGTTTCAATTCAGTTTCAACTCGAACGTCGGCATTCGGTGTGTGTGATTATTACGCAGTTTTGGCCACACGTATTGACCGATTGTTTTTGAAATTCGGTGTGAAGGTACTTTGTATAAAGCCCGACCGACGTATGAGTAGGTTTTCCCCATTTATTTTCGTTTCAAGATGGCGGTATCTGACTTTTGATGACGACTGTACGCAGTTTTGGCCACACGTATTGACCGATTGATTTTGAAATTCGGTGTGAAGGTACTTTGTATAAAGCCCGACCGACGTATGATTAGGTTTTCCCCATTTATTTTCGTTTCAAGATGGCGGTATCTGACTTTTGATGACGACTGTACGCAGTTTTGGCAAAACGCACTAACCGATTGTTTTAAAATTCGGTAAGATAGTACCTAGTATAAAGTCAGAAATACAATCGTGTAAGATATTTTCCCAATTAACTTCAGTTTCAAGATGGCGTCCTCTGATTTAACGATGTGTAATTGCTAGTTGTTTCCTGTAACACTACCTTAATAACAAGACCTATAATAATTTTAACTACTTCGTGAGAAAGAGCATAAAATTTCCAATAAAGACGGTCCAGTGACATTTTTTCTAAATATTACCGGTTAAACTGGCGGAAAATTTGACGATCGCGTTTGGAGCGGTGGCCATGTAATTGATCACGAACATATTACAAGGTCTACTATCCTTTGAACTAACTAGTTATTCAGGTATAACTGTTGTATATATATGCCTGCAGTAGTTCTTTGTCCTAAGTTTACAGAATATGACTTTTGAGGTTTTAGAAATCTTCAAATAACAAATAAAACGACTTACCTTGACACTAATCTACAACTGAACTATGTTGTTGGATTATCATTAGCATGTACGCATCCATATAACACACAACTACATTATAAAAGCAGTCTAATCTTTATATCCATATAATAAAAAGATAATACATAGATGCATTAGGAAACATGATTAGTTAATCCAAATTACTTTATTTACTTCTACTATCGTCAAACTATATTACTGTAGCCGATGGTGTAAAATATTTAAATCTTAAGCAAACAATATTTTCTGAAGGACATAACTTTTATCTTACAATAAGATGCTATAAACAATTTTGTTTTTTTTTTAAATTTGCATACTTTTAAAGTTTGAAATCTTAAAAAAACATTTTTTCAAATAGTAATCAGCACTTGTGAAAATATTTTTATTGAGAGAGGGAAAGTCTCGACCGTTCAGTATTTGGGTCAGCAAATGCTGATCGATGGTTTTGAAATTTCGTACGAAGACAAAGCCCGAAGGACGTATATGTAAGATAACTTTTTCATTGTTAATTCCTTTTCAAAATGGCGGCCTTTAATTGAAAGATGACGAGTGTAGATAGATGCCGGTAATTCCGTAATACTGTGGATAAAGGGTGGCCCAGTAACACTGTTCTGAAATATTACCCTTACGTGATACATTGGCGGAAAATGTTACGAGCTTTTTTTTGCCATCGTTTATACTTCGTGCCAGTTATATTGTTCGTTAACGGTAATGGTAAATCGAAGGTAGTAACTGCGGCTCGAACCTTTCAGAGTGTTTTTCGATGAAAAGAGAAACATGAAAAACCAGTATTTTGCAGAAATGTAACTGTATATTCAGGGAGATCTTTAAGTAGAGGATACTTCGAAAGTTCGTTTTATGGAACTAACGTTTATGTTTTTGAAATAATGAAAAATAATAAATATTAATTTTTAAAGTTTGTTAGAAGTTACATAGAATTTTATTGTTTTGAAGTTTTGCAATGAGCAAAATATTTTGGTGATGTGTAATAGCTTAGAGATTTATTAACTTAGAAAATCGTTTTTCCTTTGACAGTATCGTGTTACAAGTTTTAGATCGACCTGTGTAATAAGATAGAGGTTCCGTACTGTGTATTAACTTAGAGACTACAGTTCCGTAAAGTGTGTTGCACCGTGTGTATATGTTGCCGACGCCGCTGCTTGCAGGCACTTCAGTGTCTTTACAGTTTACAGTTGAATATATTGTCAATACTATGGGCAACAACATATCCAAATGTTTATTTTTGACAATTATCTGTATAGAAAAATAGAAATATTGGTGTTTTATCGAAAAAAACAACGTAAGTTTACATGAATTCATTACTTTATAATTAATTCATTAATTTGTGGCTGTTTTCTTAATTCGATTCGGATATGGTTTGAATAAAACAGCCTTCAAACAATATTATTATATTACTATTACTACTACATATGTAAATTAGTATATATTTACAGCTTTACACATAGGCCTTTAAGAACAAAACCTATCCAAATGAACTTCACATTTTAATAATATATCTTTCTTTAACTAAGCGAATTTTATTTGTTAGATAAAAGATACTGAAGCGCCTGCAAGCAGCGGCGTCGGCAACATATGCACACGGTGCAACACACTTGACGGAACTGTAGTCTCTAAGTTAATACACAGTACGGAACCTCTATCTTATTACACAGGTCGATCTCTAACTTATAACACGGTACTGTCGAAGGAAAAACGAATCTCTAAGTTAATATATCTCTAAATTATTACACCTTCCCAATATTTTGTTTGCTTACAAGATTTCGTGACAAAATTTAAAATTCTATTTTAACCTACTCTTAACTTTTTGAGAAAAAATACAAAAAAGAACAATGTGTTATTGTTTTAGATTATAACACATCAGAAAACGATTACATAAGATCTTTACGATATTCTGTCAGAAGCTTACTTACCCCCAACACCACCACGTTACATATTATGTATTACCTGAGAATTTAACTAGATATAGGGCTTAGTTCCCTACGTTTTTATAGTATTCTGAAAGGACTTTAATTTTACCATGTCGAATTTTCAACACCACCAAACCATCAGATTACTGCGTGTATTAATACAGATTTGTAACACAATTTCTAACAGGACAATTTTACTCGATCATGTGGAATAACCTCTAAAGTCGCCACAATACCGGATTATATAGTGTATTACTTAAGGATGTAACGAAATAAATTGCTTAGTTCACTAATACTTTACAATATTCTGGCAGAAATCTGATTCGATCAAACAGAATATATAACCTTCGAAACCACCACACTTATAGATTATATAGTGTATTACTTAAGGATGTAACGAAATAAATTGCTTAGTTCACTAATACTTTACAATATTCTGACAGAAATTTGATTGGATCAAACAGAATATATATCCTTCGAAACCACCACACTTATAGATTATATAGTGTATTACTTAAGGATGTAACGAAATAAATTGCTTAGTTCACTAATACTTTACAATATTCTGACAGAAATTTGATTGGATCAAACAGAATATATAACCTTCGAAACCACCACACTTATAGATTATATAGTGTATTACTTAAGGATGTAAAGAAATAAATTGCTTAGTTCACTAATACTTTACAATATTCTGACAGAAATTTGATTGGATCAAACAGAATATATAACCTTCGAAACCACCACACTTATAGATTATATAGTGTATTACTTAAGGATGTAACGAAATAAATTGCTTAGTTCACTAATACTTTACAATATTCTGACAGAAATTTGATTGGATCAAACAGAATATATAACCTTCGAAACCACCACACTTATAGATTATATAGTGTATTACTTAAGGATGTAAAGAAATAAATTGCTTAGTTCACTAATACTTTACAATATTCTGACAGAAATTTGATTCGATCAAACAGAATATATAACCTTCGAAACCACCACACTTATAGATTATATAGTGTATTACTTAAGGATGTAACGAAATAAATTGCTTAGTTCACTAATACTTTACAATATTCTGACAGAAATTTGATTGGATCAAACAGAATATATATCCTTCGAAACCACCACACTTATAGATTATATAGTGTATTACTTAAGGATGTAACGAAATAAATTGCTTAGTTCACTAATACTTTACAATATTCTGACAGAAATTTGATTGGATCAAACAGAATATATAACCTTCGAAACCACCACACTTATAGATTATATAGTGTATTACTTAAGGATGTAAAGAAATAAATTGCTTAGTTCACTAATACTTTACAATATTCTGACAGAAATTTGATTGGATCAAACAGAATATATAACCTTCGAAACCACCACACTTATAGATTATATAGTGTATTACTTAAATTGAAATAAATTGCTTAGTTCACTAATACTTTACAATATTCTGACAGAAATTTGATTGGATCAAACAGAATATATAACCTTCGAAACCACCACACTTATAGATTATATAGTGTATTACTTAAGGATGTAACGAAATAAATTGCTTAGTTCACTAATACTTTACAATATTCTGACAGAAATTTGATTGGATCAAACAGAATATATAACCTTCGAAACCACCACACTTATAGATTATATAGTGTATTACTTAAGGATGTAACGAAATAAATTGCTTAGTTCACTAATACTTTACAATATTCTGGCAGAAATCTGATTCGATCAAACAGAATATATAACCTTCGAAACCACCACACTTATAGATTATATAGTGTATTACTTAAGGATGTAACGAAATAAATTGCTTAGTTCACTAATACTTTACAATATTCTGACAGAAATTTGATTGGATCAAACAGAATATATAACCTTCGAAACCACCACACTTATAGATTATATAGTGTATTACTTAAGAATATAATGACATACACTGCTTAGTTCACTAATACTTTACAATATTCTGACAGAAATTTGATTCGATCAAACAGAATATATAACCTTCGAAACCACCACACTTATAGATTATATAGTGTATTACTTAAGGATGTAACGAAATAAATTGCTTAGTTCACTAATACTTTACAATATTCTGACAGAAATTTGATTGGATCAAACAGAATATATAACCTTCGAAACCACCACACTTATAGATTATATAGTGTATTACTTAAGAATATAATGACATACACTGCTTAGTTCACTAATACTTTACAATATTCTGACAGAAATTTGATTGGATCAAACAGAATATATAACCTTCAAAACCACCGCATTTAAAGATTATATAGGAATTATAAAGAATTAGAGAATTAAGCAAAAAATCTACAGTAGTTACAGTCTTCAGTAATACGCAATATGATCTACAAATGTTGTGGTTTTGAAGGTTTTATTCACTTGATCGAATCAAATATATAACTAGATTTATTACATAGTTTACTAATTCTGTACAATATTCTGACAGAAATTTTATTAAATCAAATGGAATCTTCAAAAACCACCACATTTGTAGTTCATGTTTTATATTACTTAAGAATGTAACTAGATATATTGCTTAGTTCACTAATACTTCACAATATTCTGACAAACATTTTTGATTCGATCAAATGTAATATATAAACTTCGAAACCACCACACATTTATAGATTATATAGTGTATTACTTAAGAAAGTAACTAGATTTATTACTAGTTACACTAATTCTTTACAATATTCTGATGGATGTTTCATTCGATCAAGTGAAAAAAACTCTTAAAAACTACAACATTTGTAGATGATATTGAGTAATACTTAAGACTGTAACTACTGTGGATTTTTTGCTTAGTTATATAATTCTTTATAATTTCTTTGAATCGATCAAATGGAACAAATAACCTCCAAAACTTCCACATTATCAGTTTATATTGCGTATTACTTAACAATGTAACTAGATATATTGCTTAGTTCACTAATTCTTTACAGTATTCTAACAGAAATTGGATTCGATAAAGTGAAAAAAAACCTCCAAAGCCACAACATTTGTGGATGATATTGCATAATAATGAAAACTGTAACTACTGTGGATTTTTTACTTAGTTATCTAATTATTTATAATTTTTAACAAGACTTTGATTCGATCAAGCGGAACAAATAACCTCCAAAACTGCCACATTATTAGATTATATTGCGTATTACTTAACAATGTAACTAGATATATTGCTTAGTTCACTAATTCTTTACAGTATTCTGGCAGGACTTTGTTTCGGCTCATCTAACACCACGAATTATCAGCTGGTAATTTACCGCTAAAGATTATGAAAAGATATGTTGCTTCTTCTCTAATTATTTACAGTTCATTTCAAAATATGCGTTAAATGTAGTACATTGTCTACTGAATTACTACCGATATGTGTATTTATAATTTAAAGATCCTATTCTAAAACAAATGTAAATATTAATTTAATAAAAGCAGCGAAAAGGCTATTTGAAAATGCGATAGCCAAGATAAAAATAAAAGGACAAGTGTCACAAGGATTTAAAACGAATAAGGGTCTTAAGCAGGGATGTTGCCTCTCCCCAACATTGTTTAAAATTTACTTAGAACAGGCCCTGAAAGGATGGAAAAACAAATGTAAAGGTATGGGCATTCCTCTACAAGACGACAGCACTCTACGCTATGTTTTGCGGACGACCAGATTGTCCTCGCACAAGATCATGAGGACCTCGGATATATGGCTCGCAAATTAATAGAGGAATACAGAAAGTGGGGACTTGAAGTGAATCTGGGGAAAACGGAGTGCATGTGCATTGGTGGACGGCAGCATGACATAATTTTAGAAGATGGACGGAGGATACAGCATTCTCAAAATTATACGTACTTAGGACTTAAAATGTCACAAGATGGTACATTAGATGAAGGAATTAAAGAACAAATAGTATTTGGAAGGAGAGCTGTATATATGCTGAACGGGGTGTTGTGGGATCAAAACATTTCAAAAGAGAATAAAAAAAGAATTTAGGACACAATTGTAAAAAGCATTGTAACATATGGTAGTGAGGTATGGCCAATTAAGAGGAGAACAGAAAGAATGCTGTTGGCTACTGAGATGGACTTTTGGAGAAGAGCGGCAGGAAGATCAAGAAAAGAGAGAGTGAGAAATGAAAGTATACGGAGGATAATGGACGTAAGGCATACAATTGTAGAGGACATAAGAACAAAACAACTGGTTTGGTACGGGCATGTACAAAGAATGCCGGATGAGCGAATTCCCAAAAAAATCATGCAATGGCGAACACCTGGAAGAAGAAAACGAGGAAGGCCGAGACTGAGCTGGAGAGAGGGAGTCGAAAAGGAAATTTAAAAAAGGGATCTAACAGAAGACCTGTGGTGGGACCGCGATCGGTGGAGGTTGGAGATCGGAAGACGGCGTAGAACGTTGTAGACCGAATTATAGATAGATAGAGATCCTATTCTGTTGACTACATTGCATTTGACAATTTCAGAATGTTGACTGTGTTACAACATTCAGTTGACATGCAGTCTTGTACGCTCTAATTAAACAATAAATATTTTACCTGTAAAAAGGTGTGTTTTACCTATTACTGGCTTTAAAAATGTCACGTTTGAATTTTAAAACATCCTACAGTCTATTAAAACTTTAAGTTCAGCTGTACGTGTTAAGCTGGCTGCACACCGACTGCATTTTGGTTTGCAATGTTGTGGAACACTGCAAAGTGTTGTACTGTTTGTGTTTTGAATTGTGCTCCTTAATTATTTTGTGCTGTAAACATTTGAGAAGTGCAGCTATTATGTTCACCTCTGGAAGACTCCGACAAATTATTGGTGTTGAAGGAGGCCAGGTCTGATATATATGATGTAACTTCAAAGGACCATAAACGTGACAGGTAGCCTATATTGTTGAAATTTAGTACACTTGCGTATGATCCACAACGCTGTTTCTTGTTGCAAGTTAAAGGGTTGCATTTAGCCTATCTTCCTTCACACTGGCATCAACACGTTTCGCAACAAAACGTTGCAAGCCAAAATGTTGCATTCTTCCTTCACACTGGCATCAACACGTTTCGCAACAAAACGTTCTAAGGCGAAATGCTGCATTCTCCCTTACACCAGCTACAACACGTTTCGCAACAAAAAGTTGAGAGCAAAAATATTCATCCAATCACTCACACCAAATTCAACACGTTTCGCAACAAAACGTTGCAAGCCAAAATGTTGCATTCTTCCTTCACACTGGCATCAACACGTTTCGCAACAAAAGTTCTAAGGCGAAATGCTTCATTCTCCCTTACACCAGCTACAACACGTTTCGCAACAAAAAGTTGAGAGCAAAAATATTCATCCAATCACTCACACCACATTTAACACGTTTCGCAACAAAACGTTGTGAGTAAAAATGTTGCATTCTCCCTCCTTCAACACATGTTTCGCAACAAAATGTTGCGAGTCAAAATGTTCCAATCTCCCTCAAAGCAGCTCCAACACATGTTTCGCAACAAAATGTTGCAATCTCCCTCACACCAGCTCCAACATATGTTTCGCAACAAAACATTTCGAGCCAAAAAGTTGCATTCTCCCTCACACCAGCTTTAACACGTTTCACAACAAAACGTTGCGAGTCAAAATGTTGCATTCTCCCTCACACCAACTCCAACATATGTTTCGCAACAAAACGTTGCGAGCCAAAATGTTGCATTCTCCCTCACACCAACTCCAACATATGTTTCGCAACAAAACGTTGCGAGCCAAAATATTGCATTCTCTCTCACACCAACTCCAACATATGTTTCGCAACAAAACGTTGCGAGCCAAAATGTTGCATTCTCCCTCACACCAACTCCAACATATGTTTTGCAACAAAACGTTGCGAGCCAAAATGTTGCATTCTCCCTCACACCAACTCCAACATATGTTTCGCAACAAAACGTTGCGAGCCAAAATGTTGCATTCTCCCTCACACCAGCTTCAAATTATGTTCCGAAACAAAACTTTACAACTCAAAATGTTGCATTCTCCCTCACGACAGCTTCAATACAAGTTTCGCAAAAAAAACGTTGCGAGTAAAAATGTTGCATTCTCCCTCACACCAGCTCCAACACATGTTTCGCAACTAAACATTTTGAGCCAAAATGTTGCATTTTCCCTCACACCAGCTTAAACACAACTTTCGCAACAAAATGTTGCACTCTCCCTCGCACCAGCTTAAACACAACTTTCGCAACAAAACGTTGCACTCTCCCTCGCACCAGCTTAAACACAACTTTCGCAACAAAACGTTGCGAGCCAAAATGTTGCATTTTCCCTCACACCAGCTTAAACACAACTTTCGCAACAAAACGTTGCACTCTCCCTCGCACCAGCTTAAACACAACTTTCGCAACAAAACGTTGCACTCTCCTCGCACCAGCTTAAACACAACTTTCGCAACAAAACGTTGCGAGCCAAAATGTTGCATTTTCCCTCACACCAGCTTAAACACAACTTTCGCAACAAAACGTTGCACTCTCCCCCACACCAGCTTAAACACAACTTTCGCAACAAAACGTTGCGAGCCAAAATGTTGCATTTTCCCTCACACTAGCTTAAACACAACTTTCGCAACAAAACGTTGCGAGCCAAAATGTTGCACTCTCCCTCGCACCAGCTTCAAATTATGTTCCGAAACAAAACTTTACAACTCAAAATGTTGCATTCTCCCTCACGACAGCTTCAATACAAGTTTCGCAAAAAAAACGTTGCGAGTAAAAATGTTGCATTCTCCCTCACACCAGCTCCAACACATGTTTCGCAACTAAACATTTTGAGCCAAAATGTTATATTTTCCCTCACACCAGCTTCAACACAAGTTTCGAAACAAAACGTTGCACTCTCCCTCGCACCAGCTTAAACACAACTTTCGCAACAAAACGTTGCGAGCCAAAATGTTGCATTTTCCCTCACACCAGCTTAAACACAACTTTCGCAACAAAACGTTACGAGCCAAAATGTTGCATTTTCCCTCACACCAGCTTAAACACAACTTTCGCAACAAAATGTTGCACTCTCCCTCGCACCAGCTTAAACACAACTTTCGCAACAAAACGTTGCACTCTCCCTCGCACCAGCTTAAACACAACTTTTGCAACAAAACGTTGCGAGCCAAAATGTTGCATTTTCCCTCACACCAGCTTAAACACAACTTTCGCAACAAAATGTTGCACTCTCCCTCGCACCAGCTTCAACACAACTTTCGCAACAAAACGTTGCACTCTCCCTCGCACCAGCTTAAACACAACTTTCGCAACAAAACGTTGCGAGCCAAAATGTTGCATTTTCCCTCACACCAGCTTAAACACAACTTTCGCAACAAAACGTTGCACTCTCCCCCACACCAGCTTAAACACAACTTTCGCAACAAAACGTTGCGAGCCAAAATGTTGCATTTTCCCTCACACTAGCTTAAACACAACTTTCGCAACAAAACGTTGCGAGCCAAAATGTTGCACTCTCCCTCGCACCAGCTTAAACACAACTTTCGCAACAAAACGTTGCGAGCCAAAATGTTGCATTTTCCCTCACACCAGCTTAAACACAACTTTCGCAACAAAACGTTGCACTCTCCCCCACACCAGCTTAAACACAACTTTCGCAACAAAACGTTGCGAGCCAAAATGTTGCATTTTCCCTCACACCAGCTTAAACACAACTTTCGCAACAAAACGTTGCGAGCCAAAATGTTGCATTTTCCCTCACACCAGCTTAAACACAACTTTCGCAACAAAACGTTGCGAGCCAAAATGTTGCATTTTCCCTCACACCAGCTTAAACACAACTTTCGCAACAAAACGTTGCGAGCCAAAATGTTGCATTTTCCCTCACACCAGCTTAAACACAACTATCGCAACAAAACGTTGCGAGCCAAAATGTTGCATTTTCCTCACACCAGCTTAAACACAACTTTCGCAACAAAACGTTGCGAGCCAAAATGTTGCATTTTCCCTCACACCAGCTTAAACACAACTTTCGCAACAAAACGTTGCGAGCCAAAATGTTGCATTTTCCTCACACCAGCTTAAACACAACTTTCGCAACAAAACGTTGCGAGCCAAAATGTTGCATTTTCCTTCACACCAGCTTAAACACAACTTTCGCAACAAAACGTTGCGAGCCAAAATGTTGCATTTTCCCTCACACCAGCTTAAACACAACTTTCGCAACAAAACGTTGCGAGCCAAAATGTTGCATTTTCCCTCACACCAGCTTAAACACAACTTTCGCAACAAAACGTTGCACTCTCCCTCACACCAGCTTAAACACAACTTTCGCAACAAAACGTTGCACTCTCCCTCACACCAGCTTAAACACAACTTTCGCAACAAAACGTTGCGAGCCAAAATGTTGCATTTTCCCTCACACCAGCTTAAACACAACTTTCGCAACAAAACGTTACGATTCAAAATGTTGCATCCAGAGTGCAGCCTGCTTAACATAATCAAGTTGACGCACGACAAAGTAAAAGTATCTAGTCTAGACGGTTTGAGCTCGAGAGACAATACTTGAAATGTAAGCTATTTACTGTAGAGTCACCATCTTCGTTTTAAAACTTTCACTTGGCAAGTTAAGTGGAACGGAAATCCTTGAATTCAGTCGCTAATTATTGGTATCCTCCCACCCTCCCCAACGAACAGCTAGCTTCTTCTGACGTAATCCTTTTACGGCCGAACTGCAACATTCTCAGTGAATAACTGAATACTAATTTATTTGTTTTAGTTAGTAGTTTCTAGTTTTCCGTAGGTCTGGTTGAAAGAGGTAGGGCTAGCAAGCCAGTCGTGCTTACAAAACTTACGTAAGCACGACGCTGTAGGAACCAAATAAAATAATGTATCTATAGTCTACCCTATAAATTGTGTCTCATCCGAACTCAGTGGTGTTACTTCCTACGTAGAGCCTCTTTATTCGAGTAATTGTGTCATGTTTAATTTATTAACTTTTTTGTTAATTAGTTTCTGTAGTGTTATAATTATACAGTAATTTTACAATGTTGTTGACTTCTCAAGTGTTTTGTTTGTTAGTTAGCCCGTATGTAGTTTTTAATTACTGGTTTTTATTTTTTTCAGTTTTTGCCTCACGCGATGATAACCTATTTCGTCTAACCAAAATAACAGAATAATAATAAATACAAAAATGAAGCCTGACTGACGGCTGTCAAATTAATTTTAGCATTTTCAATGGAATTTCAAAATTCGACATGCCAATTGGTTCAGATTTTAACGCTAATACCGACTGTGAAATCAGTTTTTCAAAAACGTTTGCAATAAAAATGTTACGATTTTTAAAGGTTTCGAATTTTGCTGCGTTTCTAATACGACCGGATTTTGCTGCATTTCTAATACGACCGGATTTTGCTGCATTTCTAATACGACCGGATTTTGCTGCGTTTCTAATACGACCGGATTTTGCTGCGTTTCTAATACGACCGGATTTTGCTGCATTTCTAATACGACCGGATTTTGCTGCATTTCTAATACGACCGGATTTTGCTGCATTTCTAATACGACCGGATTTTGCTGCATTTCTAATACGACTGGATTTTGCTGCATTTCTAATACGACCGGATTTTGCTGCATTTCTAAGACGACCGGATTTTGCTGCATTTCTAATACGACCGGATTTTGCTGCATTTCTAATACGACCGGATTTTGCTGCATTTCTAAGACGACCGGATTTTGCTGCATTTCTAATACGACCGGATTTTGCTGCGTTTCTAATACGACCGGATTTTGCTGCGTTTCTAATACGACCGGATTTTGCTGCGTTTCTAATACGACCGGATTTTGCTGCGTTTCTAATACGACCGGATTTTGCTGCATTTCTAATACGACCGGATTTTGCTGCATTTCTAATACGACCGGATTTTGCTGCATTTCTAATACGACCGGATTTTGCTGCATTTCTAAGACGACCGGATTTTGCTGCATTTCTAATACGACCGGATTTTGCTGCGTTTCTAATACGACCGGATTTTGCTGCATTTCTAATACGACCGGATTTTGCTGCATTTCTAATACGACCGGATTTTGCTGCATTTCTAATACGACCGGATTTTGCTGCATTTCTAATACGACCGGATTTTGCTGCATTTCTAATACGACCGGATTTTGCTGCATTTCTAATACGACCGGATTTTGCTGCATTTCTAATACGACCGGATTTTGCTGCATTTCTAATACGACCGGATTTTGCTGCATTTCTAATACGACCGGATTTTGCTGCATTTCTAATACGGACCGGATTTTGCTGCATTTCTAATACGACCGGATTTTGCTGCATTTCTAATACGACCGGATTTTGCTGCATTTCTAATATGACCGGATTTTGCTGCATAACGAAATTTGTTATATTCAAAATCATTTTTAGGGCCACATTTTAATCAAATTGGCATATAAAGCAATTTAAACTTTAAAATTACATTGAAAGTACAATAATGAACCATGACAGCTGCCATATCCAATTTCTTAATTCAAACGTACTTTGAAAATGTATGCACCTTCTCATGTTAATTACATTAGATTACATGTTAATTATATGTTAATTGCAGATTTTGAAAAAAAAGTGTGACAAAAAATTTAATGTTTCTAAAGAAGTAAAATGACCGCCATTTTGAAACTGTGTAACCGATTTTCGTCGAATTTGATTTCCGTAATAATGTGGATAAAATCGTTAATCTGTTAAACAGTTTCAACTGAAATTCGGGGGACGTTATTTCAAATCTTAAATACGAAAATAATTTAATTTTATTTATTATATTAATTTTACGACTTTAGATTAATTTTCGCATTTACAATAGAATTTTAAAATTAAAAATGCTAATTTATGTTGATTCTAAAGCTGATTACGGTGAAATTAGATACTCCAAAATAAAATTATAAGATAGACTGGGTTTATTTGAAGATTCGAAATGGCGGCCATTTTTAAACTGCCAAACAGATTTTTCTGGGAAAAACTATTAGACATCCTCTGCCGAATTTGAAGCAAATCGAGCAAAAACTAGTTTCAAAATGGCGGCCATAACTCTTAAAAAAGTCTTAAAATCGGAAAATGAATATGACAACGGTTAGGATTCAATATCGTATTTGTAATGCTGATTATGATTTTGAAATCATATTTTCAAATAATTGTAAGATTAAAATTTCTGGGAATTCCCTTCCATCGCGTCAGCGAGACAGGTGCGTCCGTGATTATTATTTATAACGGGTGTATTGCAAAAGTTCACTGTAAAAATGAAAGAATGGTTTCAATTGAATAAAGCGAAGGTCGATGCTCCATTTTTTTTTATTGCAGTGTCTGGTGACAGTAGCCTACATACCTTGGCGCAGATGTTGCGTGCGGCGCCCAGGTAGATGTGCGCTTACATGCCTGCGCACGTACTAACTATATAAATAATACCAATATCTCATTACATCGACCTCATTTTACATTTTATGTCGGTAACTGCATTCCGTATCAATCAGCATTCGTCTGTCGTTCTCGCTGAAGCAGCGGGTTTCCAATTAGCGACCTAGGCAGGAGATGAGATGCCTGCAAGTAGTCGATATTAATTTTCCTCTTAGAGGAGGAACATCCTCAGTAATTGACTTTACAAGCAATTCCACGGCAAACGTAAAACTGTTAATTTTTACACAATTTCCATTGGAAAATGAGCTACTACAGCAGCCATCGTGGTAAGATCCGGACTCGGGACCTTAAAATGATTATTAATCCTGGCTTCTATCATTTTTTTGAGGGGTCATTAAAATATCTATGTAAGTGCGTGCGCACGCGCGCGTGTGCTTCTAAAAATGTTTTTAAAATGGGTCCAAAATGTATTTTAGTCATATTTTATACAAATTATACGTGGCACAAAAATCAGTTTTGCTCGTTAGCTAGCAAAATTAGTTCAACATTTTCAAAATGGCGGTCATTTCCACTGTAGGTCTACTTAAACGATTAATTTAAAGTTCCCCAACTTTTTTAAGTATTTTTGAAATTTTGATTTCACCTTCGTAATCGGTGCTTTAAAACGCCTAGATCGGTACTTTGAATTTTCAATAGCCCGTTGTGATTAAACAAATAATTTGACGGCGATCATGGTTCGTTTTCGTATTTTCAAGGTAATTTAAAAGTTAAAAATGCTGTTATGAAGGTTTCGATGTTAATTACGACGGTTAAATCACAATTTCAAAAAAAAGTTTACAAAAAAATATTTTTAAAAAATTACTTTTGGAAATTCGCTTGCATCCCGCAATTGTTTTACCGACAACTCTTAAATGGACGAATAAATGCGTCTTTGCCAACTACTTATTAATTGGACGAATAAATGCGTCTTTGCCAACTACTTATTAATTGCGAAATTCCACAACTCTTAAATGGACGAATAAATGCGTCTTTGCCAACTACTTATTATTTGCGAAATTCCACAACTCTTAAATGGACGAATAAATGCGTCTTTGCCAACTACTTATTAATTGCGAAATTCCACAACTCTTAAATGGACGAATAAATGCGTCTTTGCCAACTACTTATTAATTGCGAAATTCCACAACTCTTAAATGGACGAATAAATGCGTCTTTGCCAACTACTTATTAATTGCGAAATTCCACAACTCTTAAATGGACGAATAAATGCGTCTTTGCCAACTACTTATTAATTGGACGAATAAATGCGTCTTTGCCAACTACTTATTAATTGCGAAATTCCACAACTCTTAAATGGACGAATAAATGCGTCTTTGCCAACTACTTATTAATTGGACGAATAAATGCGTCTTTGCTAACTACTTATTAATTGCGAAATTCCACAACTCTTAAATGGACGAATAAATGCGTCTTTGCCAACTACTTATTAATTGGACGAATAAATGCGTCTTTGCCAACTACTTATTAATTGCGAAATTCCACAACTCTTAAATGGACGAATAAATGCGTCTCTGCCAACTACTTATTAATTGCGAAATTCCACAACTCTTAAATGGACGAATAAATGCGTCTTTGCCAACTACTTATTAATTGGACGAATAAATGCGTCTTTGCCAACTACTTATTAATTGCGAAATTCCACAACTCTTAAATGGACGAATAAATGCGTCTTTGCCAACTACTTATTAACTGCGAAATTCCACAACTCTTAAATGGACGAATAAATGCGTCTTTGCAAACTACTTATTAACTGCGAAATTCCACAACTCTTAAATGGACGAATAAATGCGTCTTTGCCAACTACTTATTAACTGCGAAATTCCACAACTCTTAAATGGACGAATAAATGCGTCTTTGTCAACTACTTATTAACTGCGAAATTCCACAACTCTTAAATGGACGAATAAATGCGTCTTTGCCAACTACTTATTAACTGCGAAATTCCACAACTCTTAAATGGACGAATAAATGCGTCTTTGCCAACTACTTATTAACTGCGAAATTCCACAACTCTTAAATGGACGAATAAATGCGTCTTTGCCAACTACTTATTAATTGGACGAATAAATGCGTCTTTGCCAACTACTTATTAATTGCGAAATTCCACAACTCTTAAATGGACGAATAAATGCGTCTTTGCCAACTACTTATTAACTGCGAAATTCCACAACTCTTAAATGGACGAATAAATGCGTCTTTGCAAACTACTTATTAACTGCGAAATTCCACAACTCTTAAATGGACGAATAAATGCGTCTTTGCCAACTACTTATTAACTGCGAAATTCCACAACTCTTAAATGGACGAATAAATGCGTCTTTGCAAACTACTTATTAACTGCGAAATTCCACAACTCTTAAATGGACGAATAAATGCGTCTTTGCCAACTACTTATTAACTGCGAAATTCCACAACTCTTAAATGGACGAATAAATGCGTCTTTGCCAACTACTTATTAATTGCGAAATTCCATAAAATTCTGAATATTTTTTTTGTTTTGATCCAAACTAGGTTTTTAAATTTTCCATGTTGGAATTAGACGATAATATACGAAAACTTGAATTTTCGAAGGGGATGTATGCTCTATATAAACTCGTTATGTGAACAAAATACATATATTCGGAATTAGAATATCTTCTATTTACTCCACACTAGATAAATAAAAAAAAATTACCCTTAAGAGTTTGTTACTATGTTGGGGGAGGGGGGAGGGCCGATTCAAAGACCGCGTCAGAAAAAAAAACGTTGTTTCAAAATTCTGGAAAATTTTCAATTTTTGTGAATAACTCAATTCACGTTTAAGCTAGGCCTATAGAAATAATAAGAAACATTTTCTTTGTTCTTAACAAATAAAAAATATTTTGTACAGTTAACGGCGTTAAGAAGTAGCCGCCATTTTCAAAAAATCAGTTTATTATTTTTTTTTCAAATCGTATCCTTAGCAAATAAATTAGCAAAATTCATTTCATATCATGCCGTAAAAATACATGATTTTTTGGTAGAAAACACAAAATGGCGGCTAGAGAGAAACTTAAGCATTTTAGGACATATGTTTATAAGAACTACTTCACTTGCATTCACTCTTGGAACCATATTTTGAAGATCGGGAACGATTTGTGGAAACATTCAGATCCTGTAAAACACGATAAGTTTTTTTACATCCTGTAAATAACTTTCAGTCGACTGCCCGTGGCATCGGGCCCAAAATCTGAAGCAGGCCCCTTATTATGAAATGTCAGTTTTTTGCGATGAAGTTGAAAAAATTGGTCACCCTACGCCCAGAATGGGTTTTGTTTTATTTATCGATTGGTTTTATCGTCTTTTAAAGATTATTTTTTACAGTTAACAGATATTTTTCAAAGTTTTTTTTTGTAACTACTTCCCAAAAAAATATCATGCCTGGGTCACGGGCCCCTACGGAGCACTTGAGCCCCTCCTTGTTGAGGCCATGCAACTGTCGAAGCGTGTAGTGTTATCAAAGTCGATCACACAATATGCATATTAACAATTTATCACATAAAAAGTTTAAATCTATTAACAGTGAATGATACAGTCGAGTGTGTGATCAGTATCGCTTACATAAGAAACAGCGAAAAACGATTTAATGAAAACGGCCTTGAAAATAACAAAGTAATATCAACCTTCGAATCAGTTACACCAGTTTTGCTATAGCTATTAGGCCTGTTAGGTCCTGTATAATATGTAGCACGAGAGACTGCAAAGGTGTAATTTAAATAATAGCCTACATTAATTAATTCAGAAGCAGTTTCAAGGTAAAACATGTTTGTATCTTCAATTATTGGTTGTATATATTTTAACACAAATAATTCAAACACGCAGCTGTCTCGCTGACGTAATAGAAGCGAACTTTCCCCCAAAAATAATATTTTTAAACGTTATTTAAAAATCATAATCAGAAATAAAATCTGCAAAAACTAGCTTTGCAAACTGTATTGCAAAATACAAAAATGAACCATGACAGCCGTAATTAAGTTTCCGTATTTTCTCAATTGAATAATGTATAATGATAGTCTTGAGAACTAGTCTTGATAACATACAATAAGAAATCCCTTTCATGGGGGGTCCAAAATTAAACATTATAAAACAGTGATCAAGCCGGAAGCACTGTACGCAGCAGAAACATTAACCATGAATCGCATAGGCCAGATAGAAAAGCTTGAAATAACGGAAAGGAAAATCTTAAGAAAAATTATAGGAACAAAATTTCAGGATAATAAGGTAGTATATATAAGAAATGAAGCTCTCTATAAGAAAATTGAAAAACTGTCCGATACTATGAGAAAAAGGAGAATAATTTTTTACGGCCATCTTCTTAGAATGAACTCCAATAGATTGACGAAACAGGTGTTTGATTTTTTCCATAATCGTAAAACAAAACCGAACTGGTTTGAAGAAATTGAAAAAGACCTAATAGAATTAAAAATTACAGAAAATTCACTGCTTGACCAAACTGCTAAAATAAGTACCAAGGACGAAAGAATAAGATTCCAAAATAATACCTAAACCTGTCATTTCGGAAGAGGAGAGGAAAAGAAGATCGGAAAGAATGAAGAGCTACTGGGAACAAAGAAAAGTACAGCGCGCAAGAAATGATTGATTCAGCGTACCCCAAAGAGGGTGAAACGAAAAGAAGAAGATAGTCTTGAGGCTGATAGTGATCGTGAGATTTTGAAAAACCTTTAAAATAAAACAAATGAACATTTTGAAATGGTTGAACAGATCTTACTGAATAAGGAACTAATCCAGGAAATTGCCAGGATCGATTTTTGTGCAAAGGTTTTCCGGACGCTGTTTAACGGTTGCGAGTATCTTGAGTTACTTATAAAGGTTACGTCCTTCTGTCGTGTACTTTAATAATAAAACCAACAGTCGAGAGAAAAACTTAAAAAACAGATTGAATGTAGTAAAATTTACTACTGTCTTTTAAAGAGCGTTTTCTAATAACCCGGTAATTAAAATAACACCTCCTTAATATGTAAAAATTATTTTCTCCGCTACTGATTTATGAATAGCATCAGAAACAGTGTTTTACAAAAGTAGGTTGCAACGATCGTTCGATTTTCGTGCACATTTTTTTTTTTTTTTTTCGATTTTCGTGCACATTTTTTTTTTCGATTTTCGTGCACATTTTTTTTTTTTTTTCGATTTTCGTGCACTTTTTTTTCCGATTTTCGTGCACATTTTTTTCGATTTTCGTGCATTTTTTTTTTTTTTTCGATTTTCGTGCACATTTTTTTTTTTTCGATTTTCGTGCACATTTTTTTTTTTTTTTCGATTTTCGTGCACTTTTTTTTCCGATTTTCGTGCACATTTTTTTTTTCGATTTTCGTGCACATTTTTTTTTTCCGATTTTCGTGCACATTTTTTTTTTTTCGATTTTCGTGCACATTTTTTTTTTTTCGATTTTTGTGCACATTTTTTTTTTTTTCGATTTTCGTGCACATTTTTTTTTTTCGATTTTCGTGCACATTTTTTTTTTCGATTTTCGTGCACTTTTTTTTCCGATTTTCGTGCACATTTTTTTTTTTCGATTTTCGTGCACATTTTTTTTTTTTTTCGATTTTCGTGCACATTTTTTTTTTTTTCGATTTTCGTGCACATTTTTTTTTTTCGATTTTCGTGCACATTTTTTTTTTTTTTTCGATTTTCGTGCACATTTTTTTTTTTTTTTTTTTATTTAATTAATCATCTTGACCAATCCCAATAAGATCGACTAAAGATTTATCTCTCTTTTGAATCACATTTGTAGGGTTGACACTAGTATCTAGTCCCTTCACTTTTAAACACCGGATCTCTATAGCATCAAATCATGAGGTTTGATTCTCTTGAGGCGGCGTATCTCGTTATTAAATGTGCCAGTCATGTCCTTCATGTCCTGATTAGCATGAACTAGGAGACGTTGTTTATGCCTCAAAGCCACCTTCCTCACTTCTTCTTTTACTGAATTCACTTTTAAATCCCGGTGTAAATCGCTATTACGAATATACCATGGAGCTTGAACTAATCCTCGAAGGACTTTATTTTGAAACTTCTGAATAACCATCATGTTAGTTTCTTTCGTACAGCCCCAGATTTGGATGCCATAGGTCCATACAGGCTTCAGCACCTGCTTGTAAATTAATAGCTTGTTATGAATGGACAACTCAGAGTTTCGTCCAAGCAACCAGTAGAGTTGCCTGAATTTTATATTGAGTTCTTCTTTCTTTTTCTTTACATGCTCCTTCCACTTCAGCTTTGTATCAAGTGTCATGCCAAGATACTTGGCTGTATTCCCATGAGACAATGTTTTGGCGTTTATTGTCAAGGGTATTGGTACTAACTTTTTATTTGTAAAATGAATATAGGTAGATTTTCCTTCATTTATTTTAATGCGCCAACATTTAGTCCATTCAATTACTTTGTCTACAGCTCTCTGCAGTTTGGTAGTAGCAACGACCGCATCTTTTCCAACAGCCAAAATAGCGGTATCGTCGGCAAAGGTAGCAATGGTGGTATTATTTTCCTGAGGTATATCACGGGTAAACAGTAAATAAAGGGTTGGGCCAAGAACGCTCCCCTGTGGAACTCCTGCCGCCATTTTATGAAGTTCTGAAAACTTGTTATCATGTCTAACACGAAAGTGTCTATCTGAAATATATGAGTTTATTATTTGAAGGTAATGTCGAGGAAGGTCTCGCCTAAGTTTACATAATAATCCCTCATGCCAAACTTTGTCAAAGGCCTGCGCAACATCAAGAAAGACAGCCGCGCAGACCTTCTTTTCCTCAAGTGTTTTCTCAATTATGTCTGTGATGCGATGAACTTGATCAATTGTTGAATGTTTTGCTCTAAAACCAAATTGGAATTTTCGTGCACATGTGCACCTTCGGTTTTCCTCGTAGTTAAGCGTTTCAGCGTTTTCCTATCGGCCATACTGAATTTATTCGGTACAAGACTAACGACAATGAAATCCGCTTTTTCTTAAGGTAAGTTACGTTTGCCATATCATTTTAAAAGTTTTGTATTTGGGAATGTAGTCCTTTTTACATTTACAATTTTTTTTATTCTACTGATTTTTGCTCTATTTTAAGCAAAAAATACATAAAAAACGGACCACATTGCCCCACATACGATACCTTTAAAATAATATATCAAATACAATGTTATCTTAACAAATAGCGGATAATTCTATACCGTTAATTACCATTGGTTTTATTGATTCAATATGGCCGACAGGGTCACGGACTAAGTTATAACTACTCAATTCCAATGGTTGCCAACCCGAAATCATTTAAGTAATTTTCAAAATGTTAAAAGTCTAATACTGTAATTTACAATTAGACAAGATAAAATGCCACAATATAACAATGTTTTATAGTAATCTATAAAACATAAAATTTTTATCACTCGTTGTTTAACCGATAACTGTATTTCTCTTTGAATATTATCAATACCATAAAATTTTGTAGAAGTCTTTTCTTAATTTTTTGGTAGCCTAATCATTAAGAGATTAAAAATCATTCATTAATTGAAATGAGAGCTGAACGTAGCTCTATAGCAGACGTAACAAAAGCGAATTTCCAAAATTAGTTACTTTATATTTTTACCCTTTACCCCTTTTTTCGAACTATGATTCTTACTATGTGACATTAAAATCCGCGTAAAATTGCATTGTAAATACGAAAATGAAGCCTGACCACCGTAAAATGTTTTTTAATTTTTAATTCTTAAAATTCAAAATTTGCAGCATTCAGGTTACAGTATGTTCCGAATCAATGGAAAGTAGCAGAAGTAATTATGTTACCTAAAACGGGTAAACCACTACATGAGTTAACCTCATACCGACCAATTTTATTATTGCCAATACTATCTAAGCTCTTTGAGAAACTCCTTTTAAAAAGACTGAAGGTTATTATAGAAGATAACCTAAGCTCATACCTGCACATCAGTTCGGTTTTCGGGCAAAACATTCTACAATTGAACAAGTTCATAGAGTGGTGGATATAATAGAGGAAGCTATGGAGAGGAAGCAAATCTGCTCAGGTATATTTCTTGACGTGGCGCAGGCGTTTGATGGAGTCTGGCACTGTGGGCTGGAACATAAACTACAACGGGACTTACCAGAGCAATTCTTCAGAATTTTAAAGTCATACCTTTGTGAGAGACATTTTCGGGTTAGATATGAACTCGAATACTCACAAATTAAAACAATTAATGCAGGAGTACCTCAGGGAAGTGTTCTTGGCCCTGTACTGTACCTTCTGTACACTAGAAACATACCAGTTACTGGGAACTCCACAGTAGCAACTTTTGCAAATGACACAGCAGTTTTAACAGTTGGGGACAATATTTTAGAAGTCACAGAGAAATTACAGAATGCCACCAACGCAGTAAGTCAATGGACAAAAATGGAGAGTAAAGCTTAATGAAGCAAAAACTGTACACATTAATTTTACGAATAGAAAAATGAACCATTACCAATAATATTAAATGAAAGGAGTATAACATATGCAAACAGTGCTAAATATCTAGGAATGACACTTGATGCAAAGCTCCGATGGAAGGTGCATGTAAAAAGAAAAAGAGGAGCTACAGCTCAAATTCAATAAAATGTTTTGGCTTATTGGAAGAAATTCAGAACTTTCGATAGCCAACAAGATACTGCTATACAAGCAAGTTCTAAGACCAATATGGACCTATGGTGCACCACTCTGGGATGTACAAGAAAAAGCAATAGTAAAATTATTCAAGTTTTTCAAAATAAATTATTGAGAACGATTGTCAACGCCCCTTGGTATGTGAGAAATGAAAACATACATAAGGACCTAGGTGTTGAATCTGTTCAGGAAGTCATTAAAAAGCTCTCGGTTAAGCATTATTGCAGGTTAGAACAGCATAATAATACAGAGATTGTCCAACTACTATGCCGCAGTGACAACATCACAAGAAGGCTGAAGAGGACCAAGCCAATTGATCTCTCCAGGCCGTAAACACATTGGGACCAGCCGTCGGACTGCACCCCAGCACACAGTGAACACAATGATAAAGAAAAATTACTAGATGGGGCACGCCTCAGGTGTAATTAATATAAAAAAAAAAATTCAAAATCCTAATTTACTCAGTTCTTAACACTGATTACCGTTTTGATAGTAAAACAGATTTTCAAAAAAGTTATGGATTTTTAATGAAATGAAACGACCGCCATTTTGAAACTGTTAACGAATTTCGCAGGTTAACAAATCTTTTCTAAGCTATTACTAAACTCGCTTTTCGTGCCAAGTTTGAATTAAAATAGACTGGAATTGCTAAAACACACACACACACACACACACACACACACACACAAAATTGTTAACGAATTCTCAAAAAGTAATCTCAAGGTCCTGATCGGCGCTCATTTTAAGGTCTCAGGTCTGGGTGTTACCATGACGACCTCTCCAACGTTCATTTTCAATTAGAAATTCGCTAGAGGCAAAGTAGCGTAGCCAGGCACGGGTATGCAGCTAGTCGTTCACTGCTGTATTTTTAATTTGTGAGGTAAAATATTAATATTTAGTGTCGAAGGCCTATCGCACTGGTTCGATTCCTGGCGAGGGCTTGGCATTTTCATACGCTATAAATCATCCCACCGTCTGCATTAGCCCAAGTGTGCACAATAGTCGGACACAATAGTAAAAAAAAACTTCTAAGCTAAGAACGTCTTTAAATTTACACTTGAAAACATTATTTTATGCAAATATTTTATTTATAGTGCCAAAATTATCCCGAAACTAAAGAATAATTTTCAGTCAAATCGAAAAAAGCGATATACGGTAGTCCCGAATGGCCCTCTAATACATTGGGGACACGACCTTGAAAAATTCACGCGCCTGATCACTTTACCCCAACTAGAGAACAATAGGCCAAGGATAATTAATACAAAACCAGTTTAATAACAACGAGTACGCTAAGGGTCTAAATTGTGAACAGATTGGCAGCTCTATGTATTGCGTATTGCGTATTGCCCAGCTCGCAAGTTCAGCGCAGCAATGGCCGAAGAGGAAACCGGTTGTCCGACAATTGGATGCTTTCCAGTAACGTATAACAAAGGTAAGTTGGTGCTTGGCCGGCATTCCTAATCTTTGCCTCGTGCCTACTCACCTAGCGGTGACAAGACACGTAACTGACCCTACACGTACCAGCTACACACTACGTAAGATGCAGTATTCAAAGTCTGCCGCACACAGTCTATTCCCTATAACATTACAGATTATTGCACTATTTTAAGATAAAATTGTATTTGATATCTCATTTTAAAAGT
>CM040182.1:3388366-3400866 GCA_022606455.1 Callitettix versicolor
CGCTAAGATACTGGATACCAGAAACCCAGAGCACTGCTATCAACGGATTGTGTAACTAAACTTAGTGAGTACCAGATCAGCAGATTGATGCCCATAGTAAGTTTCAATAATCCAATGCTGGAGGTCGCTAAGAAACTGGATTTCAAACCCAGCCTCCCGAAAGAACCTCAATCATAAATTATGTGTCCTACAGTTTTTGCCTCTTTACCAGAATAAAAACTATCTTTACCCTTGGTCTCAGGCAGTACATCCCAACACCAGAGCCTGTTTTTGCCTTAGAGCCATCTGTATGTACATAGATACTAGGTCTCAGGTTTTTCCAACAAAAGATCTTCATCCTCAAATGTCATCTTGACTTAAAAGCGTCTAGACACCAAGTGTCGTTTGGCCATCTGATCCAATCCCCATAATTAGAATCGGATCTCTGATCTTTTCTGTGATTCTGTAGCATACCCCAAAGTTGAGGATAGCCAGACTCCACTTTCCTATCTTTCAATTAACACCATGTGTCGTTTGGCCATCTGATCCAATCCCCATAATTAGAATCGGATCTCTGATCTTTTCTGTGATTCTGTAGCATACCCCAAAGTTGAGGATAGCCAGACTCCACTTTCCTATCTTTCAATTAACACCATGTGTCGTTTGGCCATCTGATCCAATCCCCATAATTAGAATCGGATCTCTGATCTTTTCTGTGATTCTGTAGCATACCCCAAAGTTGAGGATAGCCAGACTCCACTTTCCTATCTTTCAATTAACACCATGTGTCGTTTGGCCATCTGATCCAATCCCCATAATTAGAATCGGATCTCTGATCTTTTCTGTGATTCTGTAGCATACCCCAAAGTTGAGGATAGCCAGACTCCACTTTCCTATCTTTCAATTAACACCATGTGTCGTTTGGCCATCTGATCCAATCCCCATAATTAGAATCGGATCTCTGATCTTTTCTGTGATTCTGTAGCATACCCCAAAGTTGAGGATAGCCAGACTCCACTTTCCTATCTTTCAATTAACACCATGTGTCGTTTGGCCATCTGATCCAATCCCCATAATTAGAATCGGATCTCTGATCTTTTCTGTCATTCTGTAGCATACCCCAAAGTTGAGGATAGCCAGACTCCACTTTCCTATCTTTCAATTAACACCATGTGTCGTTTGGCCATCTGATCCAATCCCCATAATTAGAATCGGATCTCTGATCTTTTCTGTGATTCTGTAGCATACCCCAAAGTTGAGGATAGCCAGACTCCACTTTCCTATCTTTCAATTAACACCATGTGTCGTTTGGCCATCTGATCCAATCCCCATAATTAGAATCGGATCTCTGATCTTTTCTGTCATTCTGTAGCATACCCCAAAGTTGAGGATAGCCAGACTCCACTTTCCTATCTTTCAATTAACACCATGTGTCGTTTGGCCATCTGATCCAATCCCCATAATTAGAATCGGATCTCTGATCTTTTCTGTCATTCTGTAGCATACCCCAAAGTTGAGGATAGCCAGACTCCACTTTCCTATCTTTCAATTAACACCATGTGTCGTTTGGCCATCTGATCCAATCCCCATAATTAGAATCGGATCTCTGATCTTTTCTGTCATTCTGTAGCATACCCCAAAGTTGAGGATAGCCAGACTCCACTTTCCTATCTTTCAATTAACACCATGTGTCGTTTGGCCATCTGATCCAATCCCCATAATTAGAATCGGATCTCTGATCTTTTCTGTGATTCTGTAGCATATCCCAAAGTTGAGGATAGCCAGACTCCACTTTCCTATCTTTCAATTAAAACCATGTGTCGTTTGGCCATCTGATCCAATCCCCATAATTAGAATCGGATCTCTGATCTTTTCTGTGATTCTGTAGCATACCCAAAAGTTGAGGATAGCCAGACTCCACTTTCCTATCTTTCAATTAACACCATGTGTCGTTTGGCCATCTGATCCAATCCCCATAATTAGAATTGGATCTCTGATCTTTCTGTGATTCTGTAGCATACCCCAAAGTTGAGGATAGCCAGACTCCACTTTCCTATCTTTCAATTAACACCATGTGTCGTTTGGCCATCTGATCCAATCCCCATAATTAGAATCGGATCTCTGATCTTTTCTGTGATTCTGTAGCATATCCCAAAGTTGAGGATAGCCAGACTCCACTTTCCTATCTTTCAATTAAAACCATGTGTCGTTTGGCCATCTGATCCAATCCCCATAATTAGAATCGGATCTCTGATCTTTTCTGTGATTCTGTAGCATACCCCAAAGTTGAGGATAGCCAGACTCCACTTTCCTATCTTTCAATTAACACCATGTGTCGTTTGGCCATCTGATCCAATCCCCATAATTAGAATCGGATCTATGATCTTTTCTGTGATTCTGTAGCATACCCCAAAGTTGAGGATAGCCAGACTCCACTTTCCTATCTTTCAATTAACACCATGTGTCGTTTGGCCATCTGATCCAATCCCCATAATTAGAATCGGATCTCTGATCTTTTCTGTGATTCTGTAGCATACCCCAAAGTTGAGGATAGCCAGACTCCACTTTCCTATCTTTCAATTAACACCATGTGTCGTTTGGCCATCTGATCCAATCCCCATAATTAGAATCGGATCTATGATCTTTTCTGTGATTCTGTAGCATACCCCAAAGTTGAGGATAGCCAGACTCCACTTTCCTATCTTTCAATTAACTATAATGAAAATTACATATGCACATTTTATTATGTTTTTAAAATTGTTATTTAATGTTGGAATATTTATGTTATTATTACTGTTTATTTGGACATTTCCCATCATTTGTGTATATATAAACAAATGCATGACGTTTCGAGATATGGATCAACTATCGTTCTCGAGTACCCAAATTAAAACAAACCAAGCAACTACAGTATAAACCTTAGTTAACATTAAGCCACAGTTTTATTTTTGGCTGCTCAGAAAATTAGTCCTCAGCGTTTGTTCTTAGTTTTTAGTACGGTAACAAAAATACTATGCACAGGTATTTAGGCTTACTTTATAGCTGCATATTTTTTGTTCTAAGTTAAGCACTTGAGAACGAGTTGATCCATACTACTGGTGGGTGAAACTGTTATTTCCCTGTAAAAGGTTCCGATATCACCGTTCCGGGCCAGTAATAGATTCCATAACCCTGTTAAAAAATACAGAGTTCAAAACTGCTACAATGATTTAGTCATACTTAATATTACGTTAAAACGAGTTAGATCGATACCAACATATAGTTCTACTTGAAATCCGCTGTTAGTAATATTTGTCTAAAAACTGGAAATCTGTAGACTATTAACTAACACAACAAAACAACACAGAATAAATAACCTAAAGCAAAATAAAACTAGAAAATTCTTAAAGAAACGACTCGATCATATAACAACGAACGGCTAAAAAATTAACAGTCCCAACATCTGTCTAACAACATTTCTGAACGTTTTCACTTTGTTTTGTTAACTGGTAACGGTCACATAACAGTATGTAACAAAGCGTTTTCCATTAAACTTAAAATGGAATTTAAACTGCAACTATAACAGTAATTTTTTTTTAAAAAACGTGACATTATCGTTCCACAAAGCACAAAACAGTTACAAAAATAACAGGCATGCGCAGTTGTAGTTTATTGTACTGTGTAGAGGAAAGAATTCAATGTCAAAGTGTTTAAAGCCATCAGGATATATTATATACGTATGCATGACGTAGGTCCCGTTATAAAATAACAGGGTAACTGGCATAACAGGTTACATCGGGAACAAACAGCTTATTTATTTGGAATGATGTTATTTTAGCTGTTACGTTAAATAACGCCCACACCTAATCCATACTCTCGAAAGGTCTTCCTCAGTACGACACCCTGTCCTCGGCAATACCTATCCAAAACTACTTTAATCTTGGACTAAAACCGAACTGAATTTCGTAAATATGGCCACAATTTATTTAAACAAACTTTAGTGGCTATAATATTTGTATATACGAGGGTTGATCAAATATAAACGAGACTGATTTTTTTAAAAATTTATTGCTTACTTACAAATTATTCTTGATACAACTTATTTTTCTACATAGTCTCCCGCACGAGTAACACATTTTTCCCACCGGATTGGTAGTTTTTTAATTCCATCTTCGTAAAAAGTTCTCGAGCGTTCATTGAGCCATTGGAGCACGAAGGTCTCCACCGCAGAATCGTCTTCGAAACGCTGGCCTCCAAGCGCCTCTTTGAGTGGCCCAAACAGGTGATAGTCGCAGGGTGATAAGTCTGGACTGTATGGGGGATGTTCCATTGGTTCCCAGCCAATTTGATCGAGTTTAAGCCTCGTAGCGTTCGCCGAATGTGGTCGGGCATTATCGTGAAGAAGAATGACGTTTCTCGCCGGTTTAGATTTCCTTTTCCTACGAAAAGACTGTTTTGCGGCCTCTAAAACATCGCAATAATATTGTGCATTTATTGTGCGTCGTTGATGGAGGAAATCGACGTGAAAGGCGCCTTGATTGTCGAAAAATACAGTGGCCATTACCTTCCCGGCCGACGATCGTGATTTGGCCTTCAGGTTTTCTACTGCTTCCCGTCCTTCGGCGAATTCCTTGTGCCAAGCAAAAACGCGAGCTCTTGACAGGGTCCTGTCCCCGTATTGAGCCGTCAATCTACGAAAGATTTCAGTCGGATTGACCCCCTCCTTAGCCAAAAACTTAATAATAATTCTCTGCTCCACGGAAACGTGCACTTCACTCTCACTCATTGTATAGTTTTATACTGAAGGGTCCGAACCGAAATGTTGCCCGTCTACGCCCGTCCCAAACCACCCAGGCTACCTGAAACCCCACCCTTTAGAGTTCAATGTCCAACGGAAAAGTTTTTAGAAAGTCAGTCTCGTTTATATTTGATCAACCCTCGTAGATTACACAAATGCCGGCAAATATCCGAATAAACAGTGACAATAACATAAATATACATTACAATTTAAAGTGGCACATTGTTTAACGTTTTATATTATTCTACTTAACAAGGCAACCACGATGGATTCGGGGGCCTCGGGCAAACATCTGAGATGATGCCTTTGTTGAGATATAATCAACAATATAGTCCACTGTTTAGGGGCCATAGAACATTTTTTTTAAAACATAGCCCTACAAAACTGCGTTTAAGTGATTTCAGGAGATTAAAATGAAAATGAATTGAAACTAGTTGAAATGCGTGATGTATTTTACAAAAATCAACCCAAATAACAGGTTATTGAAGTTCTGAAGAAGTTAAAAACAGAACAGTAGAGGCTCGATTAAACGTCATTCTCTGGACCGTTGGGTGACGGACGACAGATTAGACGGATAACAGAAATATACCACCCGTACTTTTGGAGTTCGGTAAAAATAACTTACTGTATTCTGTTTATGGCACAGTATGTTTTATTATTATTATTTTTTTTTTTTTTTTTTTATTATTATTATTATTTTTATTATTATTATTTTTTATTATTATTATTATTATTATTTTGGAAAATGTAGTAAAACTTTTACATTTTCTGTTTAACTCTAATTATGTATTATACAAATTTTACACACATAGGTTTTTAATACACTAAATCATCCGTACTTAACCTTTTGACAAGTATTCACGAAATAGAATACTCACATGACTTTACGTGACTGACTTATATGCTGAACGGTATTATCGTAAATAGCGTGAGACTATTTATCTTTCAATAGGAACATTCGAGCACTCTTTCGGAATATTTTGACACTATTTGAAGTGTTCCTATCTCATTCGACTATATGACAGGACGGTTTACTTGTCTATTATCAGTATTTGCTTACAGCAGCTATCCGACTGTAGTATAAATAAGTCATGTCCAGTTACAGTGTAGTTTTGTCTACAAAGTTACTATATTTTAATATTTATTAGACATTTTTTACTATGGAGACTCTTTAAAAATGTCGTATAACAGAATTAACGTGGCGGTTAACAGAAACTGATTGTTTCAAGGGTGACGGTTAATCGAGACTATTGTATATCCAAAGCAACATGGCTGCCAAATTGGCAAATACGCACAAAGTTCCAAAATTCATGTACGGTAGGCTTTTTATTAGTTATCTACTAATCCTGCTACAGATAAAAATGTGTAATAAAAAATACACGTTTTGGTAGGTTAGATTAGGTTACCCGGTAGGTTAGGGACGTCTCTTGAAGATCCCTTTTAACTCAGGGGCCTGGGGTATTATGACCCTTTGCCCCTCCCTCGTGGCAGCTCTGCTTCTGAAACTATTTAATTAAAACCTTTAACTTAATCAACGCTACTCTGATATTGAAGAGTGCATACTGCGCCCCATGCAATAAAGGAAATGTGGCTACACTCCATGTTAAAACTTTTCCACTTTTTTCGAACTCAAACTAAACTCGAATACATTTAAAGACATTTCATAAAAGGAAGCTGCGGGCGTTTTTCAGTTTTAATAAAAGAAATTGGTGAATTCTTGAATTAAAGAATTCGGAATTTACTTGACGGATTTAAACAAACAATTACGTGAAAATTGCTTTCAAGTGCCCAAACAAAAAGAACAAAGAAGTACATCCCAAGTAATTTTTGTTCAGGAGCTACTGACGAACTTGAAAAATTCGTTTCATCAAAACTACATCAAATTTTGATTAAAACATATAAATTTAAAAAATACAGAATTTTAGAAAAGAAAACTTTTTGGGAAAGAATCGAAAAATATTGTCCGCCGTCGAGAGTTTTGGTTGTTTTATAGAAACGGACGGTTTTTTGAGATACACGTAAGTCTCGTCTGGTAGCTTACAACCTTCACTGAAATAAATTTTAAATGATTGACAGCGTGATAATTTATGCACAATCTTACACATTAAAATATTTGAATTTCTTGAAGTTATTTCTAGAAAAGTATCGTTTTATTAATTAACACCAACACTTACTATTACAATTTAATTATTTTTGTTAATAAAAAACCCATCAAAATGGTCATGCAGCTACTTTTAACTTCGTTGCCCCTCCCCTTCGATAACCCCAAAACCCATTGAGAGCCACTGGGTTACAAGCACAGCTCAGAATGCGAACGCAGGAAGGGGTATTCGGCAGATGTTTTGCCTCAGTACTTTCAATATACTAACGACAACGCATTGTACAAAATCGCATTAATGAATTCTTTTGTGTAAGCTTGTGCCAATCCATAACGCATAATGCGCCACCAGAATGCAGGAGCAGCCGCATAGTCTTGCTAACATTGTGTGATATTGTTTTGCTACTCGCTAGAAGTATAGAAACTGCTAGTGAATTAGATTTTGTAAAAAAAAACTGACCAGTACTCTTGTCACTCGCTTCCCTTAAACGAGTTAAGTTGAAGTATAAATTACTTTTCTCACTAATTTTTACTATGCGCTACCCGTTCTCTACAGGGTGTTTCTAAAATAGACTGTTAAACTTCTAGGGTGATTTTTTATATTACATTTAAAAAAGTCCTATAAACATAGGTCTGGAAATGCTTTGTTTTCTTGCGAGCAACCATTTTGTTTTCTCTTCACTAAATACTAAAATTTGGCACGGTACTTACAGAGATAAAGACCATTTGTAAAAAAATAACCATTTTTAAATGGCGGCCGAATAAACAAACGTACTTATTTTTGAAGTGACTACTTATGGCGGGGTATGGATGTATGTTTTACACGGGAAAAAATTCAGTTTGCCGTCACGCATCACGCTCTTATTGAAGTGACTACTTATGGCGGGGTATGGATGTATGTTTTGCACGGGAAAAAATTCAGTTTGCCGTCACGCATCACGCTCTTATTGAAGTGACTACTTATGGCGGGGTATGGATGTATGTTTTGCACGGGAAAAAATTCAGTTTGCCGTCACGCATCACGCACTTATTGAAGTGACTACTTATGGCGGGGTATGGATGTATGTTTTGCACGGGAAAAAATTCAGTTTGCCGTCACGCATCACGCTCTTATTGAAGTGACTACTTATGGCGGGGTATGGATGTATGTTTTGCACGGGAAAAAAATTCAGTTTGCCGTCACGCATCACGCTCTTATTGAAGTGACTACTTATGGCGGGGTATGGATGTATGTTTTGCACGGGAAAAAATTCAGTTTGCCGTCACGCATCACGCTCTTATTGAAGTGACTACTTATGGCGGGGTATGGATGTATGTTTTGCACGGGAAAAAAATTCAGTTTACCGTCACGCATCACGCACTTATTGAAGTGACTACTTATGGCGGGGTATGGATGTATGTTTTGCACGGGAAAAAATTCAGTTTGCAGTCACGCATCACGCTCTTATTGAAGTGACTACTTATGGCGGGGTATGGATGTATGTTTTGCACGGGAAAAATTCAGTTTGCCGTCACGCATCACGCTCTTATTGAAGTGACTACTTATGGCGGGGTATGGATGTATGTTTTGCACGGGAAAAAATTCAGTTTGCCGTCACGCATCACGCTCTTATTGAAGTGACTACTTATGGCGGGGTATGGATGTATGTTTTGCACGGGAAAAAATTCAGTTTGCCGTCACGCATCACGCTCTTATTGAAGTGACTACTTATGGCGGGGTATGGATGTATGTTTTGCACGGGAAAAAATTCAGTTTGCCGTCACGCATCACGCTCTTATTGAAGTGACTACTTATGGCGGGGTATGGATGTATGTTTTGCACGGGAAAAATTCAGTTTGCCGTCACGCATCACGCTCTTATTGAAGTGACTACTTATGGCGGGGTATGGATGTATGTTTTGCACGGGAAAAAATTCAGTTTGCCGTCACGCATCACGCTCTTATTGAAGTGACTACTTATGGCGGGGTATGGATGTATGTTTTGCACGGGGAAAAATTCAGTTTACCGTCACGCATCACGCTCTTATTGAAGTGACTACTTATGGCGGGGTATGGATGTATGTTTTGCACGGGAAAAAATTCAGTTTGCCGTCACGCATCACGCTCTTATTGAAGTGACTACTTATGGCGGGGTATGGATGTATGTTTTGCACGGGAAAAAATTCAGTTTACCGTCACGCATCACGCACTTATTGAAGTGACTACTTATGGCGGGGTATGGATGTATGTTTTGCACGGGAAAAAATTCAGTTTACCGTCACGCATCACGCTCTTATTGAAGTGACTACTTATGGCGGGGTATGGATGTATGTTTTGCACGGGAAAAAATTCAGTTTGCCGTCACGCATCACGCTCTTATTGAAGTGACTACTTATGGCGGGGTATGGATGTATGTTTTGCACTGGGAAAAATTCAGTTTGCCGTCACGCATCACGCTCTTATTGAAGTGACTACTTATGGCGGGGTATGGATGTATGTTTTGCACGGGAAAAAATTCAGTTTGTCGTCACGCATCACGCTCTTATTGAAGTGACTACTTATGGCGGGGTATGGATGTATGTTTTGCACGGGAAAAATTCAGTTTGCCGTCACGCATCACGCTCTTATTGAAGTGACTACTTATGGCGGGGTATGGATGTATGTTTTGCACGGGAAAAATTCAGTTTGCCGTCACGCATCACGCTCTTATTGAAGTGACTACTTATGGCGGGGTATGGATGTATGTTTTGCACGGGAAAAATTCAGTTTGCCGTCACGCATCACGCTCTTATTGAAGTGACTACTTATGGCGGGGTATGGATGTATGTTTTGCACGGGAAAAATTCAGTTTGCCGTCACGCATCACGCTCTTATTGAAGTGACTACTTATGGCGGGGTATGGATGTATGTTTTGCACGGGAAAAATTCAGTTTGCCGTCACGCATCACGCTCTTATTGAAGTGACTACTTATGGCGGGGTATGGATGTATGTTTTGCACGGGGAAAAATTCAGTTTGCCGTCACGCATCACGCTCTTATTGAAGTGACTACTTATGGCGGGGTATGGATGTATGTTTTGCACGGGAAAAATTCAGTTTGCCGTCACGCATCACGCACTTATTGAAGTGACTACTTATGGCGGGGTATGGATGTATGTTTTGCACGGGAAAAATTCAGTTTGCCGTCACGCATCACGCTCTTATTGAAGTGACTACTTATGGCGGGGTATGGATGTATGTTTTGCACGGGAAAAATTCAGTTTGCCGTCACGCATCACGCTCTTATTGAAGTGACTACTTATGGCGGGGTATGGATGTATGTTTTGCACGGGAAAAAATTCAGTTTGCCGTCACGCATCACGCTCTTATTGAAGTGACTACTTATGGCGGGGTATGGATGTATGTTTTGCACGGGAAAAAATTCAGTTTGCCGTCACGCATCACGCTCTTATTGAAGTGACTACTTATGGCGGGGTATGGATGTATGTTTTGCACGGGAAAAAATTCAGTTTGCCGCACGGCTCTTAAAGTGAATTGGCGGGGTATGGATGTATGTTGCACGGGAAAAATTCAGTTTACCGTCACGCATCACGCACTTATTGAAGTGACTACTTATGGCGGGGTATGGATGTATGTTTTGCACGGGAAAAAATTCAGTTTGCCGTCACGCATCACGCTCTTATTGAAGTGACTACTTATGGCGGGGTATGAATGTATGTTTTGCACGGGAAAAAATTCAGTTTGCCGTCACGCATCACGCATCACGCTCTTATTGAAGTGACTACTTATGGCGGGGTATGGATGTACGTTTTGCACGGGAAAAAATTCAGTTTGCGTCACGCATCACGCTCTTATTGAAGTGACTACTTATGGCGGGGTATGGATGTATGTTTTGCACGGGAAAAAATTCAGTTTACCGTCACGCATCACGCATCACGCTCTTATTGAAGTGACTACTTATGGCGGGGTATGGATGTATGTTTTGCACGGGAAAAAATTCAGTTTACCGTCACGCATCACGCATCACGCTCTTATTGAAGTGACTACTTATGGCGGGGTATGGATGTATGTTTTGCACGGGAAAAAATTCAGTTTGCGTCACGCATCACGCATCACGCTCTTATTGAATTGACTACTTATAGTGGGGTATGGATGTATGTCTTGCACGGGAAAAAATTCAGTTTGCCGTCACGCATCACGCTCTTATTGAAATGACTACTTATGGCGGGGTATGGATGTATGTTTTGCACGGGAAAAAATTCAGTTTACCGTCACGCATCACGCATCACGCTCTTATTGAAGTGACTACTTATGGCGGGGTATGGATGTATGTTTTGCACGGGAAAAAATTCAGTTTGCCGTCACGCATCACGCATCACGCTCTTATTGAAGTGACTACTTATGGCGGGGTATGGATGAGTTTTGCACGGGAAAAAATTCAGTTTGCCGTCACGCATCACGCATCACGCTCTTATTGAAGTGACTACTTATGGCGGGGTATGGATGTATGTTTTGCACGGGAAAAAATTCAGTTTGCCGTCACGCATCACGCATCACGCTCTTATTGAAGTGACTACTTATGGCGGGGTATGGATGAGTTTTGCACGGGAAAAAATTCAGTTTGCCGTCACGCATCACGCATCACGCTCTTATTGAAGTGACTACTTATGGCGGGGTATGGATGAGTTTTGCACGGGAAAAAATTCAGTTTGCCGTCACGCATCACGCTCTTATTGAAATGACTACTTATGGCGGGGTATGGATGTATGTTTTGCACGGGAAAAAATTCAGTTTACCGTCACGCATCACGCATCACGCTCTTATTGAAGTGACTACTTATGGCGGGGTATGGATGTATGTTTTGCACGGGAAAAAATTCAGTTTGCCGTCACGCATCACGCATCACGCTCTTATTGAAGTGACTACTTATGGCGGGGTATGGATGAGTTTTGCACGGGAAAAAATTCAGTTTGCCGTCACGCATCACGCATCACGCTCTTATTGAAGTGACTACTTATGGCGGGGTATGGATGAGTTTTGCACGGGAAAAAAATCAGTTTGCCGTCACGCATCACGCTCTTATATATATATTTTTGTTTCAAAATGTATTTTTGAAGTGAAAACTTGTATGTTTGCGCCATTATATAACTTACCCAGTCCAACTTAATTATTTAGTTTTGTGTCAAGTGTTAACTGTGTAACAGTGACGTTTTATACGTTTATTATATATTGGTAGGTGTGAATAATAAATATTTAAATTACTTTAAACGCCATTATACTACTTACCCAGTCCAAATTTATTTAGTATTTAGTTCACAACTGAGGAAATGAGGTCCGCCCTGTAGGCATCTGTAATGCACTGCAAAGTCGCCAGGTCTCCCAGGGCTATGTTTGATACACCATTAGGCTGGTGTATTCGCTCCACCAGCACAGGGTGTTTTACACTACAGTTAGCCAAGCTATGTAGAGTAGTGAATGCCTGTCTTGAGTAGATGAGTGCGGTGGGATAGCAAAGCCCATCACTGCTCACTTCAACTGCCTCCACAGGATGATTTACCGTTAAAAAAATACTTTGATAAAAACAAAAAATGAAAACTAGATTATCTATCCATTTTAGGAAACTGTTCAAAGAAAAATGTTTACTAATTTTCACCCAAGAAAAAATATC
>CM040182.1:3405866-3413366 GCA_022606455.1 Callitettix versicolor
CTTGCAGATTATTTACGAAAATACGAATATAAACTCTAACCCCGTCAGTTTGTTTTTAGTCATTTCAGTAGAATTTTAACCCATTGGTAACGAAAGACGTAAATTGCCCGTCCTTCTCTCTCAATGGCTTTAGTAATAAAGACGGGCAATGTCCGTCCTCTACTTCCCTGATCTCTTTGCCGTATGTTTCTAGCCTAAAAGTCGAATATAGAAATATAAATCTATTTTCAATCTATGAGATATTTTTCCTTCGTTTATTTCCGTTGTTACTCGTTAATTTCCGCCAGTTTCTTTGTGAAGTTGTGTACGAATTTGACAGTTGTAGAAACATGGCTTCTCGTGAGGAATTGTTTATTTCTTCGAGTGCATTTGGTGAGTTTGTTGGGGATATTTTAAATGAAAGTAGTTGTGAGATTAGTGATAATGAAGAGCAAGAAGTTATTGTTGAAAATGATAGTAGTGATAGTGATAACAGTGATGATGAGATCTGTGAAAATAGGCCTAATTGCAGACAATACTACACATAACCTACAAGTAAATGATTGGCAGTGGACTTCTAATCCAAATATAACTAAAATTCTGGTGACTTTTAATAGGGAAAATCCACCCAACAAGCAAAGCAAGGCCATCTAGAAAGTGTAGAGTATGTACTGCAAAAGGAAAAAGGTCTGAAACAATTTACCAGTGCAAAAAATGTAGTGTTCCTTTGCATTTGGAAAATTGTTTTGAAATTTATCATAGTCGGACAAATTTTAAAAAAAGGAAACAAAATGTACATATTGTAAATATATAAACATAAAAAAATGTTAATATAGTGTTAAAAGTGTTGGCTAAATATGTTTTAACAATTACAACAACATTATGTAGGATAAAATTGGTAGGTTACTTGCTTTTATTATTGCACATAATCTTAGTGTAAACTACTGAAAAAATTCAGTACTGAAGGCCAATAGCATGTTAGTAAAATCCAGTTTCCAATGGGTTAAATTTTAAATGCTAGTTTAAGCAGATTTTAACGCTGCCTAAAACGGCGAAATCAGATGTTCAAAAAAGTCCGATACTCAGTAACTTCTTAAAATGCGAAAATATCGCAAATTTGTAACGGCTCAACGGATTTTCCCGGGTGACTAACTCGTCCAAGCTATTACCAAAATCGATTTTCGTGCCAAGTTCGTATCAAATTAGACCAAAATTTCCAAAAAATTCAGAACCCGCGCTCATATCAAGGTACCGGGTCTGGATGTTACTATGTTAACTAAAAAAAATTGCATAGTGGTTAATAAACGTAAGTATGTAAAACTGCACAGTGCGTAGATACCACCTACCACCTACCACCTACCACCAATGCCAGGTTCTGCAACATTGACTTCATTCATCATCACGACCTTGCAACAAGGTCAAGTTCATTCATGATACGGTACTAACTATATTTTATTACAAAACCTGCCCACGAATACTCGAGTATGTCTGCGGCAAGGTGAGACGTAACGAGAAACAGAAACGTATAAAGAATTCTCGCCAACACCGAATGCTGCAAAGAAACGGAAAGTCTGACCTTGAAGTGCCATTGTATTAATGTTACCTACTTGCCACAAAAGCTGTTGCAAATCGATACTTCACAGTACGTGAAACGAGACTATGACCTTGGCTTTGATCTCGGCCAACTACCGTTAACGTATTCCTGCAGGATGATAAACAATACCTAATTATACTGTTCTTCCATCTTCCAGTGAATTTTTCGTACTGTTTTCTTTAAGTCAGTTTCGATTATTGCATTGATAGATACCGCGACAATATTTTCCAATGTTCCACATGCGAATTTAAAAACATCCCGCGTTTGGCAGCTAAATCTAAAAATACTAAATGTAGCCGTTGTCGAGAAAAAATATTTGTAGTTCATTTATTCTTTGTTCATTGCTTTTGTTTGTTAATCAGTGTTGAATTTTGTTCAATCTTAGATAAAGTACGAGGCATGTTGCGTGTGCCTACATGTTACAAAGACCTATTGTGTGTTTAGGTTCTACACAGAGCGATAATGACCGATAAGAGTGATTAAGAGTTACCAATCACAATGCATTCGACAAAGCAGCATAAGCAAATAACCCAAACTTCTTTGCTACTCTAATCTGAAACTCTAAGTTGGCGAATTCCTTTGTATTAACTCATTTTCTTCCAAGTGGCAACGAGTTCTTATCGAGAAGTAGCCTTCAAAAAAATAATTCGTAAGAATAATCGGGTATTTGCTGTTACACCACCCAGCGGTTCGAACATTTTTTATGAACATTTTTAAACATCTTATAACTAAAGGAACGGTGTAGACGGTGTAGTCGTAGACGGTGTAGTCGTAGACGGTGTAAACGGTGTAGATTGTGTAGACGGTGTAGACGGTGTAGACGGTGTAGATTGTGTAGACGGTGTAGAAGGTGTAGACGGTGTAGACGGTGTAGATTGTGTAGACTTTGGAGACGGTGTAGACGGTGTAGAAGGTGTAGACGGTGTAGATTGTGTAGACTTTGGAGACGGTGTAGACGGTGTAGAAGGTGTAGACGGTGTAGATTGTGTAGACGGTGTAGATTGTGTAGACGGTCTAGACAGTGTAGATGGTGTAGACGGTATAGATGGTGTAGACGGTATAGATGGTGTAGACGGTGTAGTCGTTGTAGACGGTGTAGACGGTGTAGAATGTGTAGACTTTGGAGACGGTGTAGAAGGTGTAGACGGTGTAGATTGTGTAGACGGTGTAGATTGTGTAGACGGTCTAGACGATGTAGATGGTGTAGACGGTGTAGTCGTTGTAGACGGTGTAGACGGTGTAGAATGTGTAGACTTTGGAGACGGTGTAGACGGTGTAGAAGGTGTAGACGGTGTAGAAGGTGTAGACGGTGTAGATTGTGTAGACGGTGTAGACGGTGTAGAAGGTGTAGACGGTGTAGACGGTGTAGAAGGTGTAGACGGTGTAGATTATGTAGACGGTGTAGACGGTGTAGAAGGTGTAGACGGTGTAGATTGTGTAGACGGTGTAGACGGTGTAGACGGTGTAGAAGGTGTAGACGGTGTAGATTGTGTAGACGGTGTAGACGGTGTAGAAGGTGTAGACGGTGTAGATTGTGTAGACGGTGTAGACGGTGTAGATTGTGTAGACGGTGTAGAAGGTGTAGACGGTGTAGACGGTGTAGATTGTGTAGACGGTGTAGATTGTGTAGACGGTCTAGACGGTGTAGATGGTGTAGACGGTCTAGACGGTGTAGATGGTGTAGACGGTCTAGACGGTGTATATGGTGTAGACGGTATAGATGGTGTAGACGGTGTAGATTGTGTAGACGGTGTAGAAGGTGTAGACGGTGTAGATGGTGTAGACGGTCTAGACGGTGTAGATGGTGTAGACGGTCTAGACGGTGTATATGGTGTAGACGGTATAGATGGTGTAGACGGTGTAGACGGTGTAGACTATGTAGACGGTGTAGACGGTGTAGATTGTGTAGACGGTGTAGAAGGTGTAGACGGTGTAGATTGTGTAGACGGTCTAGACGGTATAGATGGTGTAGACGGTGTAGACGGTGTAGACCGTGTAGACTGTGTAGACAGTGTAGACGGTCTAGACAGTGTAGACGGTGTAGACTGTGTAGACGGTGTAGACAGTGTAGACGGTCTAGACAGTGTAGACAGTGTAGACGGTGTAGACTGTGTAGACGGTGTAAACAGTGTAAACGGTCTAGACGGTGTAGAAGGTGTAGACGGTGTAGATTGTGTAGACGGTGTAGATTGTGTAGACGGTCTAGACGGTGTAGATGGTGTAGATTGTGTAGACGGTGTAGATTGTGTAGACGGTCTAGACGGTGTAGACGGTGTAGATGGTGTAGACGGTCTAGACGGTGTAGACGGTGTAGACTGTGTAGACGGTGTAGACAGTGTAGACGGTCTAGACAGTGTAGACAGTGTAGACGGTGTAGATTGTGTAGACGGTCTAGACGGTGTAGATGGTGTAGATTGTGTAGACGGTGTAGATTGTGTAGACGGTGTAGATTGTGTAGACGGTCTAGACGGTGTAGACGGTCTAGACGGTGTAGATTGTGTAGACGGTCTAGACGGTGTAGACAGTGTAGACGGTGTAGATTGTGTAGACGGTCTAGACGGTGTAGATTGTGTAGACGGTGTAGATTGTGTAGACGGTCTAGACGGTGTAGACGGTCTAGACGGTGTAGACGGTGTAGATTGTGTAGACGGTCTAGACGGTGTAGATGGTGTAGATTGTGTAGACGGTGTAGATTGTGTAGACGGTGTAGATTGTGTAGACGGTCTAGACGGTGTAGACGGTCTAGACAGTGTAGACAGTGTAGACGGTGTAGATTGTGTAGACGGTCTAGACGGTGTAGATGGTGTAGATTGTGTAGACGGTGTAGATTGTGTAGACGGTGTAGATTGTGTAGACGGTCTAGACGGTGTAGACGGTCTAGACGGTGTAGACGGTGTAGATTGTGTAGACGGTCTAGACGGTGTAGATGGTGTAGATTGTGTAGACGGTGTAGATTGTGTAGACGGTGTAGATTGTGTAGACGGTGTAGACAGTGTAGACGGTCTAGACAGTGTAGACGGTGTAGATTGTGTAGACGGTCTAGACGGTGTAGATGGTGTAGATTGTGTAGACGGTGTAGATTGTGTAGACGGTGTAGATTGTGTAGACGGTGTAGACAGTGTAGACGGTCTAGACAGTGTAGACGGTGTAGACGGTGTAGATTGTGTAGACGGTCTAGACGGTGTAGATGGTGTAGATTGTGTAGACGGTGTAGATTGTGTAGACGGTGTAGATTGTGTAGACGGTCTAGACGGTGTAGACGGTCTAGACGGTCTAGACGGTGTAGACGGTGTAGATTGTGTAGACGGTCTAGACGGTGTAGACGGTGTAGATTGTGTAGACGGTCTAGACGGTGTAGATGGTGTAGACGGTCTAGACGGTGTAGACGGTCTAGACGGTCTAGACGGTGTAGACGGTGTAGATTGTGTAGACGGTCTAGACGGTGTAGATGGTGTAGATTGTGTAGACGGTGTAGATTGTGTAGACGGTGTAGATTGTGTAGACGGTCTAGACGGTGTAGACGGTGTAGATTGTGTAGACGGTCTAGACGGTGTAGACGGTGTAGATGGTGTAGACGGTCTAGACGGTGTAGACGGTGTAGATTGTGTAGACGGTCTAGACGGTGTAGACGGTCTAGACGGTCTAGACGGTGTAGACGGTGTAGATTGTGTAGACGGTCTAGACGGTGTAGATGGTGTAGATTGTGTAGACGGTGTAGATTGTGTAGACGGTGTAGATTGTGTAGACGGTCTAGACGGTGTAGACGGTCTAGACGGTCTAGACGGTGTAGACGGTGTAGATTGTGTAGACGGTCTAGACGGTGTAGACCGTGTAGACGGTGTAGACGCTGTAGACGGTGTAGACGATATTGCAAAGAAAACGATATTGGGTTAGGGCTGCAATTTTTTTAAAAAATTAAAAACTATAAAATATTTTTTAAGAAAGAAAGACATGTTACCCTAACTCTTAACGTAGCATGGATGAAAATCATATACTGTATGTGCAAAAGGTCCTACAATTACCTATATATAGTTACGGCAACCATATTTTTCAAAAATAAATTAATATTTTTACATGGAGGAGGCCTACGGGTTCACGTCAACATAATAAAAACATTTAATTTAAAGAACAGTGCCTGTCTATATTTTAACACTAATCTCAAACATTCAATTAAATTAATAACTGAACAAAAACTATTGCTGAAAGATTCAGAAATATACACACATTAATCTGCATTAATAATAAGAATTAGGCCTAACCTTGTGATAAAAATATTGCTTTAAACGTCAGTATAATGTTTTCACCACTTAAGTGTTTTCCACAGCTCCTGAACCCTATTGCTGGTGTAGAGATGCATACGTTTTGTTACGATCTACTCGTATAATAATTCAGCAAAATTTGATTAGAATTTTTAAAACCAATATTAATGAAATTTAACTTGAACAGTTCATTTTACCAAAAAGGACACTTGGATATATATTATGCAACGTGCACATAAAAAAAATGTGTTTTTACGTCCTTTTTGGTATTTTTAAGGACGTTAAAAAAGTACCAAAAAGGAAATAAAAACACACTTTTTTTAATAAAAAAATGTTTTTTCATCACTGTAAGCAAACCATACTTACATGCTAGGTGTTTAACCACCAGCTAACTGTACAAAACATACACAGACGGACAGATATAATACTAAAAAACACACTTTTTTACTCTGAAGACCGGGTTTTGGATAAAGCGACCCATACGTTTTATTTACGCGCTGAGTTCATAACATTTAAGCAAGGTTCTTGAAAAAAAACAGATTTTAAAGAAATTTGAGTTTAAGCAGCTTTTTTCATTAAAAAGATTTTTAATAAAACATTTATCCAGTGTAAAATCAGTCCTACATATAATATCATAAAAATCGTTTAATTAGTTCAATGTCCAGGCATTTGCATATATGGCACTAAGACAGACGTGCCGGTAGTAACTGTGTCACGAACCCACGATTGATTATCAATATACAATCATTACAATACGTGTGCACTGTAATGATATAAGGTGTGAATAGGCCTATAGAAAATTGCTACTCGCAGGGGGCAAGTGATAAATTTCGCACTATGAAAGTTTTAAGTAAACACAGCCTTTTGAATAAAAGTGATCGTTGAGGTGAGGGCGGTAGTTGGAAGGAAGGGGAAAACACGTTTAAAAAATAAATCGAAAAGTGATCGATTAATAATGATAAATCCACGATGGAAGGAGATATCAAATATATTTGTGCAAGAACAGTGTCCAAAACATGCGTTTGGTATTCGAAACGCTTGTACGACGGGCAGGGATAGGGGACTGTCAGTAGGGCTACATAACCTGTAAACGTTTAATGACTTTTAAGTAAATATTGAAATTGTTCTAAGCACGTTATGCAAAACAGTGGCATTTGTAATGGGATTGTCTATTCGTGATTAATAAGTTAGCTTCGTAAAATATACAAATTCTTGTTTGATTTGTGATGCCGCGCATGCGTATCCATGATGCCGTTTTGCCCGACAGTCAAAAGCGTCTTTTATGTTAAAATCTTCCAAAAACAGTAAGTTTTAGAGCAAAACCGTTTTTAAATGTCAGAAGCCGGTTAAAAAATCTTTCTAAATATACCTCATTTATATATACGTACGTATGTGCTGAGAAAAAGGGGAGTTGACTCGAGAAATAATGTGTATGATTGTTGATCGGACAACTGCCAAAACTGTCAAGTTCCATTATTTTCTAACTACCGTTAACAAGGAAAGGTGTAGGCCTAGTTCAAACAGCCTGACCTTGAAAGAAAACAAACGCTCTGGTTATACGCTAGCCTTACACTAAGCCATAAGTGGCTGTTATATGCTGTAACTGCGACATAATCAGTGTTATGTACGAGTATTTAGTTAATTAATTGTAGTCTGTTGTTTGTAGGA
>CM040182.1:3418366-3420866 GCA_022606455.1 Callitettix versicolor
CTACTACGTTGTTTTTTATATCCCGTTATCATTTGTACTTACGTCGCTACTAAGTTGTTTTTTAAATCCCGTTATCATTTGTACTTACGTCGCTACTACGTTGTTTTTTATATCCCGTTATCATTTGTACTTACGTCGCTACTACGTTGTTTTTTAAATCCCGTTATCATTTGTACTTACGTCGCTACTAAGTTGTTTTTTAAATCCCGTTATCATTTGTACTTACGTCGCTACTACGTTGTTTTTTAAATCCCGTTATCATTTGTACTTACGTCGCTACTAAGTTGTTTTTTAAATCCCGTTATCATTTGTACTTACGTCGCTACTACGTTGTTTTTTAAATCCCGTTATCATTTGTACTTACGTCGCTACTAAGTTGTTTTTTATATCCCGTTATCATTTGTACTTACGTCGCTACTAAGTTGTTTTTTAAATCCCGTTATCATTTGTACTTACGTCGCTACTACGTTGTTTTTTAAATCCCGTTATCATTTGTACTTACGTCGCTACTACGTTGTTTTTATATCCCGTTATCATTTGTACTTACGTCGCTACTAAGTTGTTTTTAAATCCCGTTATCATTTGTACTTACGTCGCTACTACGTTGTTTTTATATCCCGTTATCATTTGTACTTACGTCGCTACTAAGTTGTTTTTATATCCCGTTATCATTTGTACTTACGTCGCTACTAAGTTGTTTTTAAATCCCGTTATCATTTGTACTTACGTCGCTACTACGTTGTTTTTAAATCCCGTTATCATTTGTACTTACGTCGCTACTAAGTTGTTTTTTAAATCCGTTATCATTTGTACTTACGTCGCTACTAAGTTGTTTTTTAAATCCCGTTATCATTTGTACTTACGTCGCTACTACGTTGTTTTTTATATCCCGTTATCATTTGTACTTACGTCGCTACTAAGTTGTTTTTTAAATCCCGTTATCATTTGTACTTACGTCGCTACTAAGTTGTTTTTTAAATCCCGTTATCATTTGTACTTACGTCGCTACTAAGTTGTTTTTTAAATCCCGTTATCATTTGTACTTACGTCGCTACTACGTTGTTTTTTATATCCCGTTATCATTTGTACTTACGTCGCTACTAAGTTGTTTTTTAAATCCCGTTATCATTTGTACTTACGTCGCTACTACGTTGTTTTTTATATCCCGTTATCATTTGTACTTACGTCGCTACTAAGTTGTTTTTTAAATCCCGTTATCATTTGTACTTACGTCGTTACTACGTTGTTTTTATATCCCGTTATCATTTGTACTTACGTCGCTACTAAGTTTTTTTAAATCTCGTTATCATTTGTACTTACGTCGCTACTACGTTGTTTTTAAATCCCGTTATCATTTGTACTTACGTCGCTACTAAGTTGTTTTTAAATCCCGTTATCATTTGTACTTACGTCGTTACTACGTTGTTTTTTATATCCCGTTATCATTTGTACTTACGTCGCTACTAAGTTGTTTTTTAAATCTCGTTATCATTTGTACTTACGTCGCTACTACGTTGTTTTTTAAATCCCGTTATCATTTGTACTTACGTCGCTACTACGTTGTTTTTTAAATCCCGTTATCATTTGTACTTACGTCGTTACTACGTTGTTTTTTATATCCCGTTATCATTTGTACTTACGTCGCTACTAAGTTGTTTTTTAAATCTCGTTATCATTTGTACTTACGTCGCTACTACGTTGTTTTTTAAATCCCGTTATCATTTGTACTTACGTCGCTACTAAGTTGTTTTTTAAATCCCGTTATCATTTGTACTTACGTCGTTACTACGTTGTTTTTTATATCCCGTTATCATTTGTACTTACGTCGCTACTAAGTTGTTTTTTAAATCTCGTTATCATTTGTACTTACGTCGCTACTACGTTGTTTTTTAAATCCCGTTATCATTTGTACTTACGTAGCTAGTACGTTGTTTTTGACATTTCGTCATTATTTGTACATTGTCATTATTTGTCATTATTATTTACTCGTACTTCCATTTTATGAAAGTAAAATAAGAACTTTTACATTATTTATTTATTTATTTTGTCTGTGGAGCGGTCGCCTTCGCCTTCCCACTTTAATCCGTCCTTGGCGAGGACTAGAGAAGATGCTATAACTGAGTCTCAGGAATATGGGAAGGGTGAATATAGATTTACGAAGATATCAGTATGTTTGTAAGCCCTAACCATCCTTGTGTTAGGACAGAAAAATCTCAACAAATTTGTACTAGTTTGAATAAAATGAAACAAAAAAGTCTTTCAATGATATTTTACGTGTTTTTATATTTATGATTGTCCTTTGGAAAATTTTCGAAAAATTTAGGGACAGTGCGGGTAAAAGTAAGTAGAATATGATTCAAAAGTTCTTTTTATGTTTGGGCCTCAAATACGTTTCAAAATGAGCGCTGAAATCGTACGCTACAAGTGGTACAGTACGCGTCAAGGCAGTGCTGACATTGAAAATACAAATATGTACCCTGACAGCCGTCAAATTAAATTT
>CM040182.1:3425866-3463366 GCA_022606455.1 Callitettix versicolor
ATGTTATTTTTTTAAAAGCAATGGATTTTCTATTGTTCAAAGTTACAATGTTCAATTCATTTAACCAGGGGGGGGGCCTTTGCGTAGTCGTTGGGGTGAGGGCGGTATTTTGAAGGAAGGGAAAACATGAGTAAAAAATTAATCGATTTTTGTTTGCCGACGAAAAACCGATGTGGTTATCATCGTCGATAAAAATAAATCGAAAAGCGATCGATTAACATTAGATAAATGCACGATGGAAGGAGAAATCATAAATATATTTGTGTAAAAAACAGTTTCCAAAACGGGAAGGTGTAATAGCTTAGAGATATATTAACTTAGAGATTCGTTTTCCTTCGACAGTATCGTGTTATAAGTTAGAGATCGATCTGTGTAATAAGATAATCGTAAATAAGTAAAATCGATAACGCGATCATATGTTCTGTAACGCTCTGATTTGTATCTAGCTTTCATTTTGTATTATTAGCAAATAAATCATAGACTTATCGTTTTAATGGTAACCGATGTGGAGTTTAACTCTTCGTGCTACTGAAACTATTCAGATTCCTACTGAAACTAATTAAAGATCAATTAAAGAAAAACTGCCGATTTCTTTTAGACGTTTCAAAATGGCGACTATTTAAAATTTAAAGGCCGAGTATTTGGAAAACCGTTAATTTTACAAAATATTTACGAGATAAAACAGTTTCATTTTTCAACGACGAAGTGGGTTTTATTCTTTCTACAGCTTAGAGAGAAATTGAGTTATCGACAAAAAATAGTCAGTAACCCAGTTTCCGTTAAAACTAAAGCAAAGATACGTTGTATTTGCCGTTAAAAAATATTTTTCAAAGTAGACTAAAATGTTTCGCGAGGTGGTAAACGTTAAAAAGTTTAAATAACCACCATTTCGAAACGATCAAGGGAAAATCTGTGCTGTTTTTACTACGATAAACAGCATGCAGTTTCAACGCTATGTCATTTACCGTTAAAAAGATGTAATACTCGTATATGCGTATCTTCGAGAAAAAAGGTCAAGGAGGCATCTCAGGCCTCTAAGGGTCAGAAACCCGTCACATTATCCCGATCTCAACTTTGTATGTACATGAAATTTTGTACATATGTACGTTTGTGCACTTTGTAACGCTTATACTGAGGGTGAGATCGGAGATCGGTGTTAATCAATTAGATATTTAATGTTTTCTCTCTTCTCTTCCTGCGTTAACTGCAACAACAGAAAGACCTTTCTCGACTCTAAAATTGATCAAAACTAATGAGGACGAGAGATGAGCGTTAACGATAAAGAGTAAAACAAAAGATATAACTGTGGCTATACATGAAAACTTAGTTAAGAATACGGAGAAGAATAAAAAGCTGTTTCATTTAGTACAACTTTTGTTTGAAAATGAGTGGCATTGTAAATAATAGGACGCATTGTAATATAGTAAAACGCCCTACATTAGTTTATCTATGGCTAGAGAATTAAAAATTCTATAAAAACGATATTGGTTTAGGTTTGCAAATATTTTTTTAAACTTAAAATTACAAAATGTTTTTCAAGAACGAAATACCTGCTAACCAGCGTAATATAGTAAAACGCCCTACATTAGTTTATCTATGGCTAGAGAATTAAAAATTCTATAAAAACGATATTGGTTTAGGTTTGCAAATATTTTTTTAAACTAAAAATTACAAAATGTTTTTCAAGAACGAAATACCTGCTAACCAGCGTAATATAGTAAAACGCCCTACATCAGTTTATCTATGGCTAGAGAATTAAAAATTCTATAAAAACGATATTGGTTTAGGTTTGCAAATATTTTTTTAAACTAAAATTACAAAATGTTTTTCAAGAACGAAATACCTGCTAACCAGCGTAATATAGTAAAACGCCCTGCATCAGTTTATCTATGGCTAGAGAATTAAAAATTCTATAAAAACGATATTGGTTTAGGTTTGCAAATATTTTTTTAAACTAAAAATTACAAAATGTTTTTCAAGAACGAAATACCTGCTAACCAGCGTAATATAGTAAAACGCCCTGCATTAGTTTATCTATGGCTAGAGAATTAAAAATTCTATAAAAACGATATTGGTTTAGGTTTGCAAATATTTTTTTAAACTAAAATTACAAAATGTTTTTCAAGAACGAAATACCTGCTAACCAGCGTAATATAGTAAAACGCCCTACATTAGTTTATCTATGGCTAGAGAATTAGAAATTCTATAAAACGATATTGGTTTAGGTTTGCAAATATTTTTTAAACTAAAAATTACAAAATGTTTTTCAAGAACGAAATACCTGCTAACCAGCGTAATATAGTAAAACGCCCTACATTAGTTTATCTATGGCTAGAGAATTAAAAATTCTATAAAAACGATATTGGTTTAGGTTTGCAAATATTTTTTAAACTAAAAATTACAAAATGTTTTTCAAGAACGAAATACCTGCTAACCAGCGTAATATAGTAAAACGCCCTACATTAGTTTATCTATGGCTAGAGAATTAAAAATTCTATAAAAACGATATTGGTTTAGGTTTGCAAATATTTTTTTAAACTAAAAATTACAAAATGTTTTTCAAGAACGAAATACCTGCTAACCAGCGTAATATAGTAAAACGTCCTACATTAGTTTATCTATGGCTAGAGAATTAAAAATTCTATAAAAACGATATTGGTGTAGGTTTGCAAATATTTTTTTAAACTAAAAATTACAAAATGTTTTTCAAGAACGAAATACCTGCTAACCAGCGTAATATAGTAAAACGCCCTACATTAGTTTATCTATGGCTAGAGAATTAAAAATTCTATAAAAACGATATTGGTTTAGGTTTGCAAATATTTTTTTAAACTAAAAATTACAAAATGTTTTTCAAGAACGAAATACCTGCTAACCAGCGTAATATAGTAAAACGCCCTACATTAGTTTATCTATGGCTAGAGAATTAAAATTCTATAAAAACGATATTGGTTTAGGTTTGCAAATATTTTTTAAACTAAAAATTACAAAATGTTTTTCAAGAACGAAATACCTGCTAACCAGCGTAATATAGTAAAACGTCCTACATTAGTTTATCTATGGCTAGAGAATTAAAAATTCTATAAAAACGATATTGGTTTAGGTTTGCAAATATTTTTTAAACTAAAATTACAAAATGTTTTTCAAGAACGAAATACCTGCTAACCAGCGTAATATAGTAAAACGCCCTACATTAGTTTATCTATGGCTAGAGAATTAAAAATTCTATAAAAACGATATTGGTTTAGGTTTGCAAATATTTTTTTAAACTAAAAATTACAAAATGTTTTTCAAGAACGAAATACCTGCTAACCAGCGTAATATAGTAAAACGCCCTACATTAGTTTATCTATGGCTAGAGAATTAAAAATTCTATAAAAACGATATTGGTTTAGGTTTGCAAATATTTTTTTAAACTAAAAATTACAAAATGTTTTTCAAGAACGAAATACCTGCTAACCAGCGTAATATAGTAAAACGCCCTACATTAGTTGGCTAGAGAATTAAAAATTCTATAAAAACGATATTGGTTTAGGTTTGCAAATATTTTTTAAACTAAAATTACAAAATGTTTTTCAAGAACGAAATACCTGCTAACCAGCGTAATATAGTAAAACGCCCTACATTAGTTTATCTATGGCTAGAGAATTAGAAATTCAATAAAAACGAGATTGGTTTAGGTTTGCAAATATTTTTTTAAACTAAAAATTACAAAATGTTTTTCAAGAACGAAATACCTGCTAACCAGCGTAATATAGTAAAACGCCCTACATTAGTTGGCTAGAGAATTAAAAATTCTATAAAAACGATATTGGTTTAGGTTTGCAAATATTTTTTTAAACTCAAAATTACAAAATGTTTTTCAAGAACGAAATACCTGCTAACCAGCGTAATATAGTAAAACGCCCTACATTAGTTTATCTATGGCTAGAGAATTAAAAATTCTATAAAAACGATATTGGTTTAGGTTTGCAAATATTTTTTTAAACTAAAAATTACAAAATGTTTTTCAAGAACGAAATACCTGCTAACCAGCGTAATATAGTAAAACGCCCTACATTAGTTTATCTATGGCTAGAGAATTAGAAATTCAATAAAAACGAGATTGGTTTAGGTTTGCAAATATTTTTTTAAACTAAAAATTACAAAATGTTTTTCAAGAACGAAATACCTGCTAACCAGCGTAATATAGTAAAACGCCCTACATTAGTTGGCTAGAGAATTAAAAATTCTATAAAAACGATATTGGTTTAGGTTTGCAAATATTTTTTTAAACTAAAAATTACAAAATGTTTTTCAAGAACGAAATACCTGCTAACCAGCGTAATATAGTAAAACGCCCTACATTAGTTTATCTATGGCTAGAGAATTAAAAATTCTATAAAAACGATATTGGTTTAGGTTTGCAAATATTTTTTTAAACTAAAAATTACAAAATGTTTTTCAAGAACGAAATACCTGCTAACCAGCGTAATATAGTAAAACGCCCTACATTAGTTTATCTATGGCTAGAGAATTAGAAATTCAATAAAAACGATATTGGTTTAGGTTTGCAAATATTTTTTTTAAACTAAAAATTACAAAATATTTTTTCAAGAAAGAAATACTTGCTAACTTATAGACAGTATAGGTGGAAATAGTAGATCTTTTGACTATTATAACATGTTTAAGATATGATAAAAAAATGCTTCCCCACCGTTTCGTGGTATATAAAAGACCAATATACTCGTATAATACCAATAAACAGAACTAACTTCACAATTCACATTATCAAAAGCAACAACAAAACACGTTAAAAAGACAACAAAAAAATAACATAATATAAATAATCAGGCTATATTCAGCTGCCTCTGATGTTAAGGTAGACATTTTAAAAAAGTAACAAAAATAACATCACATACACGCGAATATTTTCGAATTTTAGAATAAAAATTAAAAAACAAAAACGATTATGTCCGTCGTAAAATTTATAATTTTTTTATAGAAACGATTAAAAAACTAAGTTAACTTTTAATAGTATTAATGAAAGCGTGTGAACAAAACAAAAAAGTACAATTAAAGGCCAATAATGGTATTTCAAAACCAATTAAAAATTTTAAACGATAATTTATATAGCCTACATTTTAATTCTGATTAAGATGTGTGATTTTTAAATATACCGTATATATACATGGGGGTAGCCAGCCCATATACCATAAAATTGTTTAATCGTTTACATTTAAATATATTTTGCACATTGTATTTACAACTAATATTTATTTATTTAAAATAATGTATTCAAGTTGATGTAGTACCACTTAAGTTGTTAGATTAATGTACAAGTAAGTCAAACAATAAATACTTTCATTATAAAGACACCATTATACTACATACCCGATCCATTTAACAGAAAATTTTTCAGGGCGTTTGCAGCTAAAAATATCTTGCACACTGTGTAAATAAGTTCACGAGTAAATATTTATTAATAAGGAACGCCGTTATATTACATGACCGGCCCGGCCATTTTGTTCAAGTTTTTCATGTTCATTTTTTATTTTTTATTTTATTTCACTGTCGTCTAAAAGGTTAGTTGGACGATTATGAAATTTGACACTGTGTTATTTGAAAGTGAGTTGAATTTCAAGAGATTATAAGTAATCAAATTGTTTTCAACCAAGAAAAGAAAAAACAATTACGAGGGTTGATCAAATATAAACGAGACTGACTTTCTAAAAAGTTTTCCGTTGGACACTGAACTCTAAAGGGTGGGGTTTCAGGTAGCCTGGGAGGTTTGGGACGGGCGTTGACGGGCAACATTTCCGTTCGGACCCTTCAGTATAAAACTATACAATGAGTGAGAGTGAAGTGCACGTTTCCGTGGAGCAGAGAATTATTATTAAGTTTTTGGCCAAGGAGGGGGTCAATCCGACTGAAATCTTTCGTAGATTGACGGCTCAATACGGGGACAGGACCCTGTCAAGAGCTCGCGTTTTTGCTTGGCACAAGGAATTCGCCGAAGGACGGGAAGCAGTAGAAAACCTGAAGGCCAAATCACGATCGTCGGCCGGGAAGGTAATGGCCACTGTATTTTTCGACAATCAAGGCGCCTTTCACGATGATTTCCTCCATCAACGACGCACAATAAATGCACAATATTATTGCGATGTTTTAGAGGCCGCAAAACAGTCTTTTCGTAGGAAAAGGAAATCTAAACCGGCGAGAAACGTCATTCTTCTTCACGATAATGCCCGACCACATTCGGCGAACGCTACGAGGCTTAAACTCGATCAAATTGGCTGGGAACCAATGGAACATCCCCCATACAGTCCAGACTTATCACCCTGCGACTATCATCTGTTTGGGCCACTCAAAGAGGCGCTTGGAGGCCAGCGTTTCGAAGACGATTCTGCGGTGGAGACCTTCGTGCTCCAATGGCTCAATGAACGCCCGAGAACTTTTTACGAAGATGGAATTAAAAAACTTCCAATCCGGTGGGGAAAATGTGTTACTCGTGCGGGAGACTATGTAGAAAAATAAGTTGTATCAAGAATAATTTGTAAGTAAGCAATAATTTTTTTAAAAAATCAGTCTCGTTTATATTTGATCAACCCTCGTATTTCACTGTCGTCTAAAAGGTTAGTTGGACGATTATGAAATTTGACACATTGTGTTATTTGAAAGTGAGTTGAATTTCAAAAGATTATAAGTAATCAAATTGTTTTCAACCAAGAAAAGAAAAAACAATTACAATGTGGACTCTGTCGGCCATATTGAATCTATATAACTCCAATATTTGTTAAGGTAAAATTATTTTGATATCACATTTTAAAAATCTTGCACGAGTATGCCTATATGACAATATTGTCTGTGTTTTACAATTTTTTATATAATTATTGTTTTTTAACTTTTTACATACATATCTTTAAAAGTAAAAAATAAAGGCCAATACAAAATGTAAAAAGCTGACATATTTTCACATAAGAGGTATGAAACATAATTTTATCTTAACAAATAGCTGAGTTACCAGCTGGTCTATCGTTATTAGCATCAACTAGCGGACCACATATTTAAATAATTAGGATTATGACCTCCGTCTAGTGGTATATTTACTCACCTCATAAAGGTTACCGCGGTTTCAAACCTTACAGTTTCCCCTTCAGGCCGTAATACAAAATGTCAAATCACTCTGTTGAGGTCGTCACAAAATTAAACAAAGCATTGAAAAACACGTTAAAAACTCTAGCAGTCCGTAATGTAACTGTAACGACATACGTACGTGACGTTGTACGTGTCGTTTGGCCAAACCAAATTTTATCGTGTGTATCTTAATATGTAATTGTGTTTAGTGTTTGTGACGTGTGTTTTCAATGCTTTGTTTAACTTGTGACGACCTAGACAAAGGGATTTGACATTTTGTATTACGGCCTGAAGATGAAACAGTAAGGTTTCGAAACCGAGGTAGCCTTTACGAGGAGAGTTAAACATAAGTTCAATATGGCCGAAAAGGGCCACGACTACCAGTGTCGAGAACGACCACCGTTATCCGAGAACTTTTTATTTTATTTTAAATATTTTTTATTCTGAACATTACGGCGGAAAACATTGTGACAGTAGCGATTTTTTGAAAACTGTGCTAGTTGTATGGAATAAGACAGCGGTTTCCGAATTTAATTTCTTTGCTTGAAATATTAGTTTTTACATCATCTAAATACGTAAGATTTATCACTAAATAGCACAAATATTACATTAACTATACTTTAGCATTCATATAACCACTGCGTATAACATTCTAATAACAATTTTATTACCTTTTTAGCCCCGCATGGGGGTGCTAGCTGCACCTATTGAGGATTTAGACGTCCTCACGGTACCCGAGTCTAACACACACTTACACTTGCAACACTACACTTAACGACTTTAACACTCACACTTACATTTAGGGAGGCGATAATAGCCTTAATGTGCTTTTCGCCTTAAAATAACAAAAAAATTACCTTTTTAAAAACTTTTACTCACATACAATTTTGTTCACAAGTAATGGCCTGTTCCCTTTCTTATTCCTGTTACAAGACTACACTAAATAAATATTTAATTCAGTGCAGTTAGCAAGTTTGCCACCAGAAGCAGCACACAAGCGCTTTCGGAAACCATGTTTTGTTATTACATACTTTAGTTTTTAAAGATTTTGAAGTTCCGTTTTGTAACCGTCACGCAATACTAATTTCGTACAAAACCGCGATGGTTAGGTTCTTAGAAACCATCACAATAAAACATATACTGCTCGATTGTGATGGTTTTCAAAATGTGCGTGTTATGTGTGGTCTGAGCAACTGTTTGCAGACGATGTTGGGAGATAGTGCCTCAGCCGTTGACCGGGTTCTAGACTTCCTTCATCGTCTGAATGTTTTAAATAAAATTTAATTTATATAGTTGTTATTTCTTGTGTTATATTATTTATTTATTTTATATAAATAACTTTATTTCTGTTATGTTTATATATACCTTTACGAATTGTTATTAAATCTTATGCATTATTAAATGTTATTTAGTTCTTAAGTATTTATTATTGATATAGTTATACCTGTTATTTAAATTTTGTTTAATTTATTTTTACTATTATAGTTTGTTGTAGTTTTATTTATATATAAGTAAATTTTGTTAATTTTTTTTTTATACCTTCATTTTGCGTGACGGCGATGAAAACCTTAACGGTTTTTCGCCGAAAAAAAAAGGTTAGGTTCTTAAGTCATTTTTTTTTTAAGTTTCTGTTGTTTTCATTGGAAATTTATTATATGAAACAAGGAACAAGGAATGAATCGCGAAACAAAATGGCCTCCGACACACCTCAAAATGAAAAGCGGTATTACAAATTTTAATGAAACAAAAATAACGTTTAATGAATGTAAAAAGTAGGCCTATAGTTTATGTAAAATGTTGTACTATTCAGTGACAAATCTTACGATTACCTGATATAAATTTCGCGCAAAATAACGTATATTTTCAACAAAAAAACATCTCGGGCAAGATGGTCACGCTATTACCATATATATCAACATCCCTTTTTCTGAGCACATACTATTAGTACAAGCATAAATTAGGAAGATTTTTTAACCGGCTTTTGACATTGCAAAACGATTTTGCGCTAAAACTTACTGTTTGTGGAAAATTTTAACATAAGACACTTTTAACTGACAGGCAAAACGGCATCATGAATGCGCAGCTTGCATGCGCATGCGTGGCATCACAAATCGGACAATATTTTGTATATTTTACGAAGCTAACTTATTAATCACAAATAGACAATCCCATTACAAATGCCACTTTTTTGCATAACGTGCTTAGAACAACTTCGACGTTTACTTAATAATTAAACTTATAAGTTTAAGTTATTAGCCTACAGGCTATGTGGCCCTACTGACAGTCCCCCATTCCTGTCCGTCGTACAAGCCGGGACAAGCATTTCGATTACTAAATGCTTATAAGTTTAAGTTATTAGCCTACAGGCTATGTGGCCCTACTGACAGTCCCCCATTCCTGTCCGTCGTACAAGCCGGGACAAGCATTTCGATTACTAAATGCTTATAAGTTTAAGTTATTAGCCTATAGGCTATGTGGCCCTACTGACAGTCCCCTATTCCTGTCCGTCGTACAAGCCGGGACAAGCATTTCGATTACTAAATGCTTATAAGTTTAAGTTATTAGCCTATAGGCTATGTGGCCCTACTGACAGTCCCCCATTCCTGTCCGTCGTACAAGCCGGGACAAGCATTTCGATTACTAAATGCTTATAAGTTTAAGTTATTAGCCTACAGGCTATGTGGCCCTATTGACAGTCCCCCATTCCTGTCCGTCGTACAAGCCGGGACAAGCATTTCGATTATTAAATGCTTATAAGTTTAAGTTATTAGCCTACAGGCTATGTAGCCCTACTGACAGTCCCCCATTCCTGTCCGTCGTACAAGCCGGGACAAGCATTTCGATTACTAAATGCTTATAAGTTTAAGTTATTAGCCTACAGGCTATGTGGCCCTACTGACAGTCCCCCATTCCTGTCCGTCGTACAAGCCGGGACAAGCATTTCGATTACTAAATGCTTATAAGTTTAAGTTATTAGCCTATAGGCTATGTGGCCCTACTGACAGTCCCCCATTCCTGTCCGTCGTACAAGCCGGGACAAGCATTTCGATTACTAAATGCTTATAAGTTTAAGTTATTAGCCTATAGGCTATGTGGCCCTACTGACAGTCCCCCATTCCTGTCCGTCGTACAAGCCGGGACAAGCATTTCGTTTACTAAATGCTTATAAGTTTAAGTTATTAGCCTACAGGCTATGTGGCCCTACTGACAGTCCCCCATTCCTGTCCGTCGTACAAGCCGGGACAAGCATTTCGATTACTAAATGCTTATAAGTTTAAGTTATTAGCCTATAGGCTATGTGGCCCTACTGACAGTCCCCCATTCCTGTCCGTCGTACAAGCCGGGACAAGCATTTCGTTTACTAAATGCTTATAAGTTTAAGTTATTAGCCCATAGGCTATGTGGCCCTACTGACAGTCCCCCATTCCTGTCCGTCGTACAAGCCGGGACAAGCATTTCGATTACTAAATGCTTATAAGTTTAAGTTATTAGTCTATAGGCTATGTGGCCCTACTGACAGTCCCCATTCCTGTCCGTCGTACAAGCCGGGACAAGCATTTCGTTTACTAAATGCTTATAAGTTTAAGTTATTAGCCTACAGGCTATGTGGCCCTACTGACAGTCCCTATTCCTGTCCGTCGTACAAGCCGGGACAAGCATTTCGATTACTAAATGCTTATAAGTTTAAGTTATTAGCCTACAGGCTATGTGGCCCTACTGACAGTCCCCATTCCTGTCCGTCGTACAAGCCGGGACAAGCATTTCGATTACTAAATGCTTATAAGTTTAAGTTATTAGCCTACAGGCTATGTGGCCCTACTGACAGTCCCCCATTCCTGTCCGTCGTACAAGCCGGGACAAGCATTTCGTTTACTAAATGCTTATAAGTTTAAGTTATTAGCCTACATGCTATGTGGCCCTACTGACAGTCCCCCATTCCTGTCCGTCGTACAAGCCGGGACAAGCATTTCGTTTACTAAATGCTTATAAGTTTAAGTTATTAGCCTACAGGCTATGTGGCCCTACTGACAGTCCCCCATTCCTGTCCGTCGTACAAGCCGGGACAAGCATTTCGTTTACTAAATGCTTATAAGTTTAAGTTATTAGAATACAGGCTATGTGGCCCTACTGACAGTCCCCCATTCCTGTCCGTCGTACAAGCCGGGACAAGCATTTCGATTACTAAATGCTTATAAGTTTAAGTTATTAGCCTATAGGCTATGTGGCCCTACTGACAGTCCCCTATTCCTGTCCGTCGTACAAGCCGGGACAAGCATTTCGTTTACTAAATGCTTATAAGTTTAAGTTATTAGCCTACAGGCTATGTGGCCCTACTGACAGTCCCCCATTCCTGTCCGTCGTACAAGCCGGGACAAGCATTTCGATTACTAAATGCTTATAAGTTTAAGTTATTAGCCTATAGGCTATGTGGCCCTACTGACAGTCCCCATTCCTGTCCGTCGTACAAGCCGGGACAAGCATTTCGATTACTAAATGCTTATAAGTTTAAGTTATTAGCCTATAGGCTATGTGGCCCTACTGACAGTCCCCATTCCTGTCCGTCGTACAAGCCGGGACAAGCATTTCGTTTACTAAATGCTTATAAGTTTAAGTTATTAGCCTACAGGCTATGTGGCCCTACTGACAGTCCCCATTCCTGTCCGTCGTACAAGCCGGGACAAGCATTTCGATTACTAAATGCTTATAAGTTTAAGTTATTAGCCTACAGGCTATGTGGCCCTATTGACAGTCCCCCATTCCTGTCCGTCGTACAAGCCGGGACAAGCATTTCGATTATTAAATGCTTATAAGTTTAAGTTATTAGCCTACAGGCTATGTAGCCCTACTGACAGTCCCCATTCCTGTCCGTCGTACAAGCCGGGACAAGCATTTCGATTACTAAATGCTTATAAGTTTAAGTTATTAGCCTACAGGCTATGTGGCCCTACTGACAGTCCCCATTCCTGTCCGTCGTACAAGCCGGGACAAGCATTTCGATTACTAAATGCTTATAAGTTTAAGTTATTAGCCTATAGGCTATGTGGCCCTACTGACAGTCCCCATTCCTGTCCGTCGTACAAGCCGGGACAAGCATTTCGATTACTAAATGCTTATAAGTTTAAGTTATTAGCCTATAGGCTATGTGGCCCTACTGACAGTCCCCATTCCTGTCCGTCGTACAAGCCGGGACAAGCATTTCGTTTACTAAATGCTTATAAGTTTAAGTTATTAGCCTACAGGCTATGTGGCCCTACTGACAGTCCCCATTCCTGTCCGTCGTACAAGCCGGGACAAGCATTTCGATTACTAAATGCTTATAAGTTTAAGTTATTAGCCTATAGGCTATGTGGCCCTACTGACAGTCCCCATTCCTGTCCGTCGTACAAGCCGGGACAAGCATTTCGTTTACTAAATGCTTATAAGTTTAAGTTATTAGCCCATAGGCTATGTGGCCCTACTGACAGTCCCCCATTCCTGTCCGTCGTACAAGCCGGGACAAGCATTTCGATTACTAAATGCTTATAAGTTTAAGTTATTAGTCTATAGGCTATGTGGCCCTACTGACAGTCCCCCATTCCTGTCCGTCGTACAAGCCGGGACAAGCATTTCGTTTACTAAATGCTTATAAGTTTAAGTTATTAGCCTACAGGCTATGTGGCCCTACTGACAGTCCCCTATTCCTGTCCGTCGTACAAGCCGGGACAAGCATTTCGATTACTAAATGCTTATAAGTTTAAGTTATTAGCCTACAGGCTATGTGGCCCTACTGACAGTCCCCCATTCCTGTCCGTCGTACAAGCCGGGACAAGCATTTCGATTACTAAATGCTTATAAGTTTAAGTTATTAGCCTACAGGCTATGTGGCCCTACTGACAGTCCCCCATTCCTGTCCGTCGTACAAGCCGGGACAAGCATTTCGTTTACTAAATGCTTATAAGTTTAAGTTATTAGCCTACATGCTATGTGGCCCTACTGACAGTCCCCCATTCCTGTCCGTCGTACAAGCCGGGACAAGCATTTCGTTTACTAAATGCTTATAAGTTTAAGTTATTAGCCTACAGGCTATGTGGCCCTACTGACAGTCCCCCATTCCTGTCCGTCGTACAAGCCGGGACAAGCATTTCGTTTACTAAATGCTTATAAGTTTAAGTTATTAGCCTACAGGCTATGTGGCCCTACTGACAGTCCCCCATTCCTGTCCGTCGTACAAGCCGGGACAAGCATTTCGATTACTAAATGCTTATAAGTTTAAGTTATTAGCCTATAGGCTATGTGGCCCTACTGACAGTCCCCTATTCCTGTCCGTCGTACAAGCCGGGACAAGCATTTCGTTTACTAAATGCTTATAAGTTTAAGTTATTAGCCTACAGGCTATGTGGCCCTACTGACAGTCCCCATTCCTGTCCGTCGTACAAGCCGGGACAAGCATTTCGATTACTAAATGCTTATAAGTTTAAGTTATTAGCCTATAGGCTATGTGGCCCTACTGACAGTCCCCATTCCTGTCCGTCGTACAAGCCGGGACAAGCATTTCGATTACTAAATGCTTATAAGTTTAAGTTATTAGCCTATAGGCTATGTGGCCCTACTGACAGTCCCCATTCCTGTCCGTCGTACAAGCCGGGACAAGCATTTCGTTTACTAAATGCTTATAAGTTTAAGTTATTAGCCTACAGGCTATGTGGCCCTACTGACAGTCCCCCATTCCTGTCCGTCGTACAAGCCGGGACAAGCATTTCGATTACTAAATGCTTATAAGTTTAAGTTATTAGCCTATAGGCTATGTGGCCCTACTGACAGTCCCCTATTCCTGTCCGTCGTACAAGCCGGGACAAGCATTTCGTTTACTAAATGCTTATAAGTTTAAGTTATTAGCCTACAGGCTATGTGGCCCTACTGACAGTCCCCCATTCCTGTCCGTCGTACAAGCCGGGACAAGCATTTCGATTACTAAATGCTTATAAGTTTAAGTTAGTAGCCTATAGGCTATGTGGCCCTACTGACAGTCCCCATTCCTGTCCGTCGTACAAGCCGGGACAAGCATTTCGTTTACTAAATGCTTATAAGTTTAAGTTATTAGCCTATAGGCTATGTGGCCCTACTGACAGTCCCCCATTCCTGTCCGTCGTACAAGCCGGGACAAGCATTTCGATTACTAAATGCTTATAAGTTTAAGTTATTAGCCTATAGGCTATGTGGCCCTACTGACAGTCCCCCATTCCTGTCCGTCGTACAAGCCGGGACAAGCATTTCGTTTACTAAATGCTTATAAGTTTAAGTTATTAGCCTACAGGCTATGTGGCCCTACTGACAGTCCCCTATTCCTGTCCGTCGTACAAGCCGGGACAAGCATTTCGATTACTAAATGCTTATAAGTTTAATTTATTAGCCTACAGGCTATGTGGCCCTACTGACAGTCCCCCATTCCTGTCCGTCGTACAAGCCGGGACAAGCATTTCGATTACTAAATGCTTATAAGTTTAAGTTATTAGCCTATAGGCTATGTGGCCCTACTGACAGTCCCCTATTCCTGTCCGTCGTACAAGCCGGGACAAGCATTTCGATTACTAAATGCTTATAAGTTTAAGTTATTAGCCTACAGGCTATGTGGCCCTACTGACAGTCCCCTATTCCTGTCCGTCGTACAAGCCGGGACAAGCATTTCGATTACTAAATGCTTATAAGTTTAAGTTATTAGCCTACAGGCTATGTGGCCCTACTGACAGTCCCCCATTCCTGTCCGTCGTACAAGCCGGGACAAGCATTTCGATTACTAAATGCTTATAAGTTTAAGTTATTAGCCTACAGGCTATGTGGCCCTACTGACAGTCCCCATTCCTGTCCGTCGTACAAGCCGGGACAAGCATTTCGATTACTAAATGCTTATAAGTTTAAGTTATTAGCCTACAGGCTATGTGGCCCTACTGACAGTCCCCATTCCTGTCCGTCGTACAAGCCGGGACAAGCATTTCGATTACTAAATGCTTATAAGTTTAAGTTATTAGCCTACAGGCTATGTGGCCCTACTGACAGTCCCCATTCCTGTCCGTCGTACAAGCCGGGACAAGCATTTCGATTACTAAATGCTTATAAGTTTAAGTTATTAGCCTATAGGCTATGTGGCCCTACTGACAGTCCCTATTCCTGTCCGTCGTACAAGCCGGGACAAGCATTTCGATTACTAAATGCTTATAAGTTTAAGTTATTAGCCTATAGGCTATGTGGCCCTACTGACAGTCCCCATTCCTGTCCGTCGTACAAGCCGGGACAAGCATTTCGATTACTAAATGCTTATAAGTTTAAGTTATTAGCCTACAGGCTATGTGGCCCTATTGACAGTCCCCATTCCTGTCCGTCGTACAAGCCGGGACAAGCATTTCGATTATTAAATGCTTATAAGTTTAAGTTATTAGCCTACAGGCTATGTAGCCCTACTGACAGTCCCCCATTCCTGTCCGTCGTACAAGCCGGGACAAGCATTTCGATTACTAAATGCTTATAAGTTTAAGTTATTAGCCTACAGGCTATGTGGCCCTACTGACAGTCCCCATTCCTGTCCGTCGTACAAGCCGGGACAAGCATTTCGATTACTAAATGCTTATAAGTTTAAGTTATTAGCCTATAGGCTATGTGGCCCTACTGACAGTCCCCATTCCTGTCCGTCGTACAAGCCGGGACAAGCATTTCGATTACTAAATGCTTATAAGTTTAAGTTATTAGCCTATAGGCTATGTGGCCCTACTGACAGTCCCCATTCCTGTCCGTCGTACAAGCCGGGACAAGCATTTCGTTTACTAAATGCTTATAAGTTTAAGTTATTAGCCTACAGGCTATGTGGCCCTACTGACAGTCCCCATTCCTGTCCGTCGTACAAGCCGGGACAAGCATTTCGATTACTAAATGCTTATAAATTTAAGTTATTAGCCTATAGGCTATGTGGCCCTACTGACAGTCCCCATTCCTGTCCGTCGTACAAGCCGGGACAAGCATTTCGTTTACTAAATGCTTATAAGTTTAAGTTATTAGCCCATAGGCTATGTGGCCCTACTGACAGTCCCCCATTCCTGTCCGTCGTACAAGCCGGGACAAGCATTTCGATTACTAAATGCTTATAAGTTTAAGTTATTAGTCTATAGGCTATGTGGCCCTACTGACAGTCCCCCATTCCTGTCCGTCGTACAAGCCGGGACAAGCATTTCGTTTACTAAATGCTTATAAGTTTAAGTTATTAGCCTACAGGCTATGTGGCCCTACTGACAGTCCCCTATTCCTGTCCGTCGTACAAGCCGGGACAAGCATTTCGATTACTAAATGCTTATAAGTTTAAGTTATTAGCCTACAGGCTATGTGGCCCTACTGACAGTCCCCCATTCCTGTCCGTCGTACAAGCCGGGACAAGCATTTCGATTACTAAATGCTTATAAGTTTAAGTTATTAGCCTACAGGCTATGTGGCCCTACTGACAGTCCCCCATTCCTGTCCTTCGTACAAGCCGGGACAAGCATTTCGTTTACTAAATGCTTATAAGTTTAAGTTATTAGCCTACATGCTATGTGGCCCTACTGACAGTCCCCCATTCCTGTCCGTCGTACAAGCCGGGACAAGCATTTCGTTTACTAAATGCATATAAGTTTAAGTTATTAGCCTACAGGCTATGTGGCCCTACTGACAGTCCCCCAGTCCTGTCCGTCGTACAAGCCGGGACAAGCATTTCGTTTACTAAATGCTTATAAGTTTAAGTTATTAGCCTACAGGCTATGTGGCCCTACTGACAGTCCCCCATTCCTGTCCGTCGTACAAGCCGGGACAAGCATTTCGATTACTAAATGCTTATAAGTTTAAGTTATTAGCCTATAGGCTATGTGGCCCTACTGACAGTCCCCTATTCCTGTCCGTCGTACAAGCCGGGACAAGCATTTCGTTTACTAAATGCTTATAAGTTTAAGTTATTAGCCTACAGGCTATGTGGCCCTACTGACAGTCCCCCATTCCTGTCCGTCGTACAAGCCGGGACAAGCATTTCGATTACTAAATGCTTATAAGTTTAAGTTATTAGCCTATAGGCTATGTGGCCCTACTGACAGTCCCCATTCCTGTCCGTCGTACAAGCCGGGACAAGCATTTCGATTACTAAATGCTTATAAGTTTAAGTTATTAGCCTATAGGCTATGTGGCCCTACTGACAGTCCCCATTCCTGTCCGTCGTACAAGCCGGGACAAGCATTTCGTTTACTAAATGCTTATAAGTTTAAGTTATTAGCCTACAGGCTATGTGGGCCCTACTGACAGTCCCCATTCCTGTCCGTCGTACAAGCCGGGACAAGCATTTCGATTACTAAATGCTTATAAGTTTAAGTTATTAGCCTATAGGCTATGTGGCCCTACTGACAGTCCCCTATTCCTGTCCGTCGTACAAGCCGGGACAAGCATTTCGTTTACTAAATGCTTATAAGTTTAAGTTATTAGCCTACAGGCTATGTGGCCCTACTGACAGTCCCCATTCCTGTCCGTCGTACAAGCCGGGACAAGCATTTCGATTACTAAATGCTTATAAGTTTAAGTTATTAGCCTATAGGCTATGTGGCCCTACTGACAGTCCCCATTCCTGTCCGTCGTACAAGCCGGGACAAGCATTTCGTTTACTAAATGCTTATAAGTTTAAGTTATTAGCCTACAGGCTATGTGGCCCTACTGACAGTCCCCCATTCCTGTCCGTCGTACAAGCCGGGACAAGCATTTCGATTACTAAATGCTTATAAGTTTAAGTTATTATCCTACAGGCTATGTGGCCCTACTGACAGTCCCCCATTCCTGTCCGTCGTACAAGCCGGGACAAGCATTTCGATTACTAAATGCTTATAAGTTTAAGTTATTAGCCTACAGGCTATGTGGCCCTACTGACAGTCCCCCATTCCTGTCCGTCGTACAAGCCGGGACAAGCATTTCGATTACTAAATGCTTATAAGTTTAAGTTATTAGCCTACAGGCTATGTGGCCCTACTGACAGTCCCCTATTCCTGTCCGTCGTACAAGCCGGGACAAGCATTTCGATTACTAAATGCTTTGGACACTGTTTTTACGCAAATATATCTGTGATTTCTCCTTCCATCGTGCATTTATCTATTGTTAATCGAAAACTTTTCGATTTATTAAACGTGTTTTCCCTTCCTTCCAACTACCGCCCTCGCCCCAACGACTACTCTTGTTCAAAAGGCTGTGTAATTCAAACTTTCAGTGCGAAATTTCGCACGGTCCCCTGATTATCCACAATTACCGCCAATGTAGGTAGAAATGGAATAATTTTGTCTTGTTACCTGAAGAAAAAAAACAGTTTATAAATAAAGAGTTCATACAACACTGCTCATATGAATTCCTGTTAATGTAGTACTACATGTAGTAATCCCTCAACGTTATCGTATTGTAACTTGCCCAGCTCCGCTCCAGCGATAACCTAAATCTTTAGCTGGATAACCTAGACAATGAACACGGAAAACAACTTCTTTTTATTGAACAAGCTAAGCGAGTTCTCAGTTTTAATACGATCTAACCTGCATTTGTCTGTCCAGTATATGTGTGGATCTGTATCATTATTTCTTTTAAACTAATGGACCGATTGTTTTAAAATTTATTATTGCTTTTTAACAAAATGAATAGTTGGCCTCGGTAACCGAGTGGACGAGGGAGCTAATACACCTGCTTATCTAAACGTGCACACCTCAAGGCCGTGGTTTCGTGCCAGTTACTGTCGTAAGCCTTATCCTATCCGTTAACATCAGTCCGGCGTCCTACTTAGACTGACTGGCATTAAGTAAGGATGTTAAAGAACATAAGAAACTGGACTAGGGTGTTAGTTCCAGTTTGTGGGTTTTGTGTGCAGTTTTAAGGGCTTGGGTTCAAGTAGACCTATTTCCTTTTTTTTTTTTTAATTATTTAAATTTATTGGTTTTCACTATTATTTAACTATTATTTAATTAATTAATTAATTAATTAGTTTTAACTAGTTAGTTGGAAATAAAATGGAATAATATGTTGGTTTCGGTTAGTGGGGTTAATGTGGCATTCTGAAGGCTCGTCTTTGCAATATTGTAATGATTTTTATATGCTAGTTAAACCCAACTACGGAATGGTTCGTTAGGGGTAAGAATGTGGGCTAAGATTCGGTTTCCAGTTAAGCTTTACGTTTCAGTCTGAATGACTTTGGGATAAAATCTCATCTACGTCAGTTACACACCAATATTGATTTTATTTAAATCCACGGATATAACCAAAGAAGGCTCGTTAGAAGTAGGATATTTGGCCAAAATGTGGAAATTTGTCGGATTGTATGCAGTAGTCTGAAGCACTTGGCTTCAAATTTAACATTTATTTACATACCCATGTTGAAAGTGGAATAAAATGCCGGTTCCAGTTGGTGAGTTTTATCTGCAGCCTGAAAATTATTGACTGTAATGTCAATTTTATTACATAACAATATTGATTTTTATCTCTAAATTCGACCAAAAATGGTTTGGTTTAAAATGGCTGCAATTAAGGGTTACTCAGCGGTAGTTAATGTGCAATATGTGCAACTACTGCAGACGGTTAATGTAGGCCTATCATGTATTGACTTCAGACAGAAAATGTGAAATTTGTGTACCTACTGCAGGCGGTTAATGTAGGCCTATCATGTATTGACTTCAGACAGAAAATGTGCAATATGTGTACCTACTGCAGGCGGTTAATGTAGGCTTATCATGTATTAACTTCAGACAGAAAATGTGAAATTTGTGTACTGCAGGCGGTTAATGTAGGCCTATCATGTATTACACTTCAGACAGAAAATGTGCAATATGTGTACCTACTGCAGGCGGTTAATGTAGGCTTATCATGTATTAACTTCAGACAGAAAATGTGAAATTTGTGTACTGCAGGCGGTTAATGTAGGCCTATCATGTATTAACTTCAGACAGAAAATGTGAAATTTGTGTACTGCAGGCGGTTAATGTAGGCCTATCATGTATTAACTTCAGACAGAAAATGTGAAATTTGTGTACTGCAGGCGGTTAATGTAGGCCTATCATGTATTGACTTCAGACAGAAAATGTGAAATTTGTGTACTGCAGGCGGTTAATGTAGGCCTATCATGTATTGACTTCAGACAGAAAATGTGAAATTTGTGTACTGCAGGCGTTTAATATATCATGTAGGCCTACGCACATGTGTAATATGTTCCTTCAGGACAGCAATGTGCAATATGTTGGCTCCGAGAGATACAATATTGACTTGAGGGTGTTAATGTGCATTTGCTTATTGACCGTATATATTTAGGCCTATGAATTTAGATCTATTCAAAAGTTACAGTTTGGTTTCAGAAATAACCGAAAAACATTAATTCATTTTGTTTCATACAGTTGTAGATAGTATTTTTTTTAAAGAACACAAGAAATAGTTTTACCGTATGAAAAGTAGTAAAAATTGCAAAATTATGTAAAATATGTTGAACGTATAAGAATTACAGAATTTCACTAGATTAATTTTGAGAGAAAAGTTCTTATTTTGTTATTATGTATGTATTGTATAGTTAACATAACAGTTCTGCTTAATATAAAATAACAAAAAATCGATACAAAAAACTGCTTAATTATAATTGGTGCTGGACCAACTTTGGAAAAAAGAAAATTATTGATTTTAAACGTTTTTTTTTAAAATGCACTTCGTATTAAATATTTTGTAAAGCGGAGTATACTAATTAAAAACTGATTTAAAAACTTTGAACTATCACAAACAACTTAATTAAGTTCTTAAAATAAGGAGACATTTAATTGCAGGGCGTTCTTTTACGGTAAAGTTTTACCACAAATAATTTTGTTGGCCGATGACGCCTATCAGTTCAATTAGCAGCTTTGAATAGTTTTGCAAAAATTTAGCGTTTTTTGTTTACATTTTTATTTTTAATTGGATTATTGGATTATTATAATCCTATTGCAGTCGTTAAGGATTATTGTAATTTTTTGTACTTTATTTTTACAAGTAAATCGTAATTGCCTTTTGTGTCCGATAAAATTAAGAGGTTACAAAAGATATGCTTTCAAAATAAACGTAAAAGTAAAAAATATGCTATTTTAATACTTCAAAACATTCTCCGTATCTGTCAAGAATGGTGTGAAATTAAAACGTCAGCAGACATATTTCTAGATCCTTTCCCACAGAATTATTGCTTGTTCTAAATACGAGGGCTATTCAGAAAGTAGATTACGTTTTTGGATAAAAAAAAAACTAAGTACAGGAAAAAAATTGTATTATATACATTTGAAAGAGGAACTAAAATACTATTTTTCGACATAATCGCCAAACAAATTTAGACATTTGTCATATCGGTGAACTAGCTTTGAAATTCCCGTGTCGTAGAATTCCGCCGCCTGTGACGCCAGCCAGTCAGTCACGCCCGCGCGGAGATCTGCGTCGTCATCGAAGCGCTGTGTTGCAAGCCAAGTCTTCATCTTCGGGAATAAGTGGAAATCACTAGGTGCCAGGTCCGGACTGTAGGGTGGATGAGGAAAATCTACCACTTGAAGGCCGTCAAGACGTCTTTTGTTCGATTTGCCGTGTGAGGGGGGCATTGTCGTGCAAAAACAACACTTTTGCACTCAGTTTTCCTCTCCGCTTGTTCTGGATAGCTCGTCTTAAGTTTCGTAATGTTTGGCAATACCTTTCTGAGTTTATGGTTGCTCCACGTTCTAGGAAGTCAACCAGAAGAACACCTTTCCTGTCCCAAAAACGGTCGCCATGATCTTCCTTGCTGACAGGGTTTGCAAACATTTCCTCGGTTTTTTGGGGGAATTTGTGTGCCCCCACTCCATAGACTGTAGTTTTGTCTCACAGGTAACGTGCTTAACCCAAGTCTCATCTCCCGTTACGATGCGATCAAGAAATGATTCACCATCTTTGTCGTAAGATCTCCGCGCGGGCGTGACTGACTGGCTGGCGTCACAGGCGGCGGAATTCTACGACACGGGAATTTCAAAGCTAGTTCACCGATATGACAAATGTCTAAATTTGTTTGGCGATTATGTCGAAAAATAGTATTTTAGTTCCTCTTTCAAATGTATATAATAAAATTTTTTTCCTGTACTTAGTTTTTTTTTTATCCAAAAACGTAATCTACTTTCTGAATAGCCCTCGTATCAGGGCACGTAAGCTATATAAATGATACGTAAACATATTCAACCAAACAAAGAGACTTATTCATAAACACACCCACATGTAATTTTGAAAAGTTTCACACGTGATTGGTAGACCTACTACTGTCAGCACATTTTTGCACTGGTAAAGTAGGCTTGTTGTATTAGAACAAAGGCTATTCAGCTAATCTCATGTGCCCATGTAATCGTAAGCAAAATGACTTTACAATGTAACTTTATACTCTTGAATAAAATTTCATTAAAATTGTTTTAATTAATACTGACAGACTTAAATTCGGTTTTTAATGTAGCAACTTTTTAAAGGATGGGATAGAATAGGCTAGGAGATGTGTAATAGCTTAGAGATTTATTAACTTAGAGAATCGTTTTACCTTCGACGGTACCGTTTTATAAGTTAGAGATCGACTGTGTAATAAGATAAAGGTTCCGTACTGTGTATTAACATAGAGACTACAGTTCCGTCGGGGATGTGTAATAGCTTAGAGATTTATTAACTTAGAGAATCGTTTTACCTTCGACGGTACCGTTTTATAAGTTAGAGATCGACCTGTGTAATAAGATAGAGGTTCCGTACTGTGTATTAACTTAGAGACTACAGTTCCGTCAAGTGTGTTGCACCGTGTGTATATGTTGCCGACGCCGCTGCTTGCAGGCGCTTCAGTATCTTTACAGTTTATAGTTGAATATATTGTCAACACTATGGTCAACAACATATCTAAATGTTTATTTTTGACAATTATCTGCATAGAAAAATAGAAATATTGGTGTCTTATCGAAAAAAACAACGTAAGTTTATATGAATTCATAATTAATTCGTTAATTAAGGGCTGTTTTCTTAATTCAATTCGCATATGGTTTGAATAAAGCAGCCTTCAAACAATATTTTATATTATTATTACTATTACTATTACTGTTACATATGTAAATTAGTATACATTTACAGCATTGCACATAAGCCTTTAAGAACAAAACCTATCCAAATGAACTTTATATTTTAATAATATATCTTTTTTTAACTAAGCGAATTCTACTTGTTAGATAAAAGATACTTAAGCGCCTGCAAGCAGCGGCGTCGGCAACATATACACACGGTGCAACACACTTGACGGAACTGTATTTTGTAAGTTAATACACAGTACGGAACCTCTATCTTATTACAGGTCGATCTCTAACTTATAACACGATACTGTCGAAGGTAAAACGATTCTCTAAGTTAATAAATCTCTAAGCTATTACACCTTCCCATAGGCTACAGCTTAGGCCGTTGTTAACGCAGCCAAATTTTCATAACAATGCTGACTTTTCATACCAAGGCAAGAAAATATTTTTGTTGTGAACAACGATTACAACATTATTCAAATAAAAATCTACTTCAAATCAAATCTATCTATCTATCAAAAACCTATCAAAATGTATTTGAATAAAACATACAAATTAAAATTTGCTAACCATTACGCACACAAATTTAATTATTTCACCAACTAAATATGTGATTAGAAAGCTATCGACAAAGACCGGAAAAGCTGCCTAATATTCTCTAAATCGGTTATACAGTTTTTGCTCAAATTTTGATTATATACTGTATAAAGTCTCACAACTGAACTCAGAGCATCAAATTTGAAACAAAAGGAATCTACTCTTCGTAAGTAAATCGAAAAACGAAACAAATTCAGATGGCGGTCAGGATCTTACTTTCATTTTCCGTTTTACTACCTATCCATAAATTTCTTTTATTTTAAACGTGATACACTGCTTTGTATTGTGTATGCGAGACTAAAATTTTAGCAAAATCTGATGAACCGGTTTTGATAAATTAGGCCCATTTTTTATTTTTTTTTTTTTTTCAGTAGGCCCAGCTCCAAACCGCCTAATTCGGTTTGTCTCAACTGATGAAAACCACTTTTCTGACTCAAAAGGATCAAAAAGTTGTTAGGTCCATCAAAATATCAAGATCAAATTTACTTCCAAGCACAATAGGATACTTTTTTTAAATATTACGTATACGTATTAAAATCTACTTCAAATCAATTCTATCTATCTATCAAAAACCTATCAAAATGTATTTGAATAAAACATACAAATTAAAATAAACTGTGCTAAACCATTACGCACACAAATTTAATTATTTCACCAACTAAATATGTGATTAGAAAGCTATCGACAAAGACCGGAAAAGCTGCCTAATATTCTCTAAATCGGTTATACAGTTTTTGCTCAAATTATAACAAAAAATAAAATTATAGCCTAAATTACATAACTTATTTTCTTTAATCTAACTTTTTAACATTCGTTAAACGAATCTTTCGTGTGAGAAGTTTTTTGTAAATAATGTAGTTACAAAGAAATGGCATTCATCTAATTTGATACTTTGGTTCTTTTGCTATTTTACGAGTATCAGATAAACAAACATTAATAAGGTTTTGAAAACAAAAATATTTACGCCAACATGACAAATCTAACCTAAATATTGTATTCACTAAACAACTTTTTAGGTTAGGCCTAGTTCGTTAAAAATTTTGCTACGGTAATACATTTTCTAACTTCAATATGCAATATGTAAAATTATTATTTTAAAGAATAATTAACTGAAAATCAATCATTCAATTAGGCCACATTTCTTACAGAATGTTAATTGTTGTCATTAAAAAAATACAAACGTCAACATCTTAAAATTTTATTTAGATCAATACATTTGGTATATTAACCTCCTAACTTTAACTTGTATCGACCATGTGGAGAACAGAAAATATTTTATCAAGATTCATAACTTTGTAAACTATTTTGTACTGTTGGTTATTTAATATTTAAAACGTTTAGATATTACAATTTAACTAAAATTATAAAATCACAATAATGCAAAAAAGTATTTGCCGATAGATCAATGTTTGCAAACCAAAACTGGCCACATTATTTACTTTACAAAGTTGGTTTTTACTTATTCTACAAAATAAATTAGAAAAATAATCATTTAAGAATTTTTGATACTCACTTTTCTTTAAAAAATTGCAGAAGACTTTAAAACGAAGTTACAATAAATTTATACATAAACACATAAACACTCCACGGAACTAGTACGAACCTTCTACACCAGACTTAGCCCACTGACTGAACTAAAGGTTTGGCGGCTAGCTTTGGTTACGTCAACTTGACACTAGGTGCGCTAATATCGTTCATTGATCGTACTGTAGGTTACGTACTAAACAGGTTAGGTTAGTCGCATTTGCAAATTGCATATCAATTAGACTAATCTTATAATACCATTTGCTTTACAAATATTTCGACTATTGTTTTAGTCACAATTGTAATTATTATTAAAATGTCTATGAAGCGAAAAGAAAATCCATTAAAAACTTAAATTCATAGGTTAGTCTACTCTTAAAACACGTCGTTATGAATGAGTCAGTAGTATTTCGCTTTCATTTCAATAAGCACGAAAGAGGTAATTTAAAATTTTGCAATTGCAATTTATTCTTGTAAGGACTTGTTCATATTAATCTATAGGTTACTATCCTGTCTTTAGATTAAGTTCAATGCCCTTTCGTTTTCTATTAATATTACCGAAATTCAGATGACATTAGTTCAAAAATCTAAATAAAAACTTTGATTTTTACCACCATTTATGCACTTGGGGGTGGAAAGAAGGGTTAGTCCTATTTAATCCTCCATGAGGGTGTGCTAACCATGTTCAAACAAATATTATTGTGGAGAAATATTGTTTAATTTTATAGGTTTAAGGATATTGATGAAGTGTAAATATATGCAAAATAGCAAATTGGAAAAAAACTTTAATTTCAGTCCTTTTAGTGGCTTATTAATGAAAATATTTTTTACAAACTTCATATGTACGTGAGAATTGGTGTAGAACAGGGGTCTCCAAACTTTCCAGCCTTAGGGCCATACTGATTACTCCAGTAAGTTCCGAGGGCCAAAACCATATTATCATTGTTGCCGGTGGTAAAAAGTGAAATAGTCCACTGATGAAAAAAAGTCAGAAAAAGTATGCAACGTTTAAAAAAGGCTGCAAATCAGACTAAAGTCCGCAAAACCTTTTAATAATTCTCTTTTAATAATTGGTACAAGTAAAATTAGTCCACAACTACAAACTATTGTCAGTGGAAAATCTCAATTACATAAATCTCATTAGTATTTCATGTCATTATGCTTGTTATAAGTTATGTTTTTATTTAAAATGTATAAAATGTTAGTTGGATTCATTTCAATAATTTGTTAGCTATTATATACTGAAGTTAAATTTTCTGCATATTATACATGTCTTTACTCATTACAATTCTGTATTTCTTTATCCAACTTATCACAAAAACAATAACAATAAGCCTACAACAATGTTATGAGTAGTTAGCCCATGACCATATCAATGTAGATGTCATATATTCAACATAAAATTAGAATACTTCAGTAAACTAAATTTAATTTGCTATAAAAAATATGTTCTCTAAAAGGAGTTTTCAAGTATGCTAGCTCTCCGCGGGCCGGATGTGGCCCTCGGGCCGTAGTTTGGAGACCCCTGGTGTAGAACATCAATTTTCAATTTTCTATGTTCCACGAAATTTAAGTATATTGTTTTTTTTTTAACTTAAAATTGAAAATTTTTTTTAATCCCTGAAATTTAAACAGAGTTCTTCGAAAATATTTTTTATTTGCACCACTTATTATTTGCGTAGGACTAATATTTGAAGTTCCTAGGCCTTTTGGTTCTGGCTACTTAGCGATGGTTCAGTCAATCAAGTATCATTTGCCTTTTAAATATTAAGATATCATCTTTGTAAAAAGGTATTGCCAAACATTACGAAACTTAAGACGAGCTATCCAGAACAAGCGGAGAGGAAAACTGAGTGCAAAAGTGTTGTTTTTGCACGACAATGCCCGCCCTCACACGGCAAATCGAACAAAAGACGTCTTGACGGCCTTCAAGTGGGAGATTTTCCCTCATCCACCCTACAGTCCGGACCTGGCACCTAGTGATTTCCACTTATTCCCGAAGATGAAGACTTGGCTTGCAACACAGCGCTTCGATGACGACGCAGATCTCCGCGCGGGCGTGACTGACTGGCTGGCGTCACAGGCGGCGGAATTCTACGACACGGGAATTTCAAAGCTAGTTCACCGATATGACAAATGTCTAAATTTGTTTGGCGATTATGTCGAAAAATAGTATTTTAGTTCCTCTTTCAAATGTATATAATAAAATTTTTTTCCTGTACTTAGTTTTTTTTTTATCCAAAAACGTAATCTACTTTCTGAATAGCCCTCGTAGAAACATATAAGGCTGAATATACAACAAATTGTAACGCAGTGGTGATGTCTTGGGAGGAAACCAACTGATTCCCCACAGCTGTTCCTGTGATAGTGTTACTGAGATTCATGGTATCGTTTAGAATGAATATAAATAATCACAAATAAATCATTATTAATTGTACTTTAATTGTTAGTATTGAAATATTTATGTAGTAGGAAATAAAAACATTTAAAGTGATCTGGGCCTATTGTAATTAATTGTGTTTTAACTAATAACATATTTGGTAATTACATTATATAAGCTTTAGAGGTAGCAGGAAGCAGAGCATCTAGTATCTCCCTGAACAAATATTCTCTCACTTTTCACTAATTCCTTAACCTTCTGTTTAGTAAGAGCACTGAAATTAAAAAAAAATATTATTTAGAAGCTAAAAACATGAAAAATTAAAAATCCGATTTAGATTAATTAAGTTTAGAAATTAAAAACTGTTCAACTATTAATCAATAAAATAATTAAGCACATGCTTTAAATTTTTGCTTTTTACTTTTTTATCTTGACGTCCATACTTTATGCCAGTTAGACTAATGATGACGTGGGATCAATATTAACGGTAAACCGGAGTAACTGTGTCTCGAACCCACATCCTTGAGGTGTACAGTTCATAGACTAACCGGTATTTTAGCCACATCGACTACCGAGCACTCACTTGCCTTAAATAAACCATGTAGGCCTACTGAAGGTAGTCTGTAGGCTCCTTGTTTCGTGTTCTGATTAAGACAGCTGAAATGTAAACAAGATAGTTTTGTTTTTAAGAGTTATAAAACTTACTCAAGAATTGTCCATTTTTAACGCATTTGATGCCTGAACGATTTTTTGAATCGTATTCTACTTACTCTTACCTACATTTAGAAGGCCGAGCGGCATAAACAATATTTTAAAATTTGTCAATATTTCATAACATGCTTTCCTCGATGTCTGTAAATAGAAAAATATGTAAAGTATCAAAAAATCCTGAAACCTCTTATTGTTTTGATCCAAAGAAGGTTAATATATTTTTTTTTTTTAGATTTTTCTGCTAAAGTTGAAGGATGGGGCATGAAAACTTGAACTTTTGGAGAGGTCAGGCTGTTCTATTTGAACTCAATAGGGCCTTTGCATAAAACAAATTTTACATACTGTACATTCGGAATACGTATTACTTCTAGTTTCAAATATTATCCTACACAAGATAAATAAAAATGAGAAATAGTTTTACCTGTAAAATTTTAGCACTTGACTATTTTTTGTCGTCAACCTGTAAATGTGTCCTGTGTTCGGGCCGCTACAAAGACTATTTTCGCCAAATTTCATAGTAATCGATTAAATATATCATGAGTAGGCCAAACAGATGAATGATAAACGAAAATTTGGGCTGGGCTATCCATGCGCGTGAAACTTTCGCTACTGACCATATAAAAAACTTACGTTGAACGAGTTGCAGGCTGGTGAGATGGAGGCCTAATGTTTTCAGAAAAGAGCCCCCTCTCCCCCGCGCTCCTGGTCGCCAACACTCGACTAAAGCGCGTGAAACTTTCGCTACTGACCATATCAAAAACTTACGTTGAACGAGTTGCAGGCTGGTGAGATGGAGGCCTAATGTTTTCAGAAAAGAGCCCCCTCTCCCCCGCGCTCCTGGTCGCCAACACTCGACTAAAGCGCGGGAAACTTTCGCTACTGACCATATCAAAAACTTACGTTGAACGAGTTGCAGGCTGGTGAGATGGAGGCCTAATGTTTTCAGAAAAGAGCCCCCTCTCCCCCGCGCTCCTGGTCGCCAACACTCGACTAAAGCGCGGGAAACCTTCGCTACTGACCATATCAAAAACTTACGTTGAACGAGTTGCAGGCTGGTGAGATGGAGGCCTAATGTTTTCAGAAAAGAGCCCCTTCTCCCCCGCGCTCCTGGTCGCCAACACTCGACTAAAGCGCGGGAAACCATCACAATAAAACATATATTGCTCGATTCTGTTGGTTTCCAAAATTTGCTTGTTATGTGTGGACTGAGTAATTGTTTGCAGACGATGTTGGGAGATAGTGCCTAGGCCGTTGACCGGGTCTTAGACTTCATCGTTTGAATTTTGTAAATAAAATTTAATTTATATTTTTGTTATTGTTTGTGGTAGGACCCCTTTACAGCCCTGAAATGATTGTTTATGTTTGCTGTTTTGTTTTGTTATTAGTATATGTTTGTTTTATTTTGTTATTTAGTTTTAGGTACGTTTATATTTATTTTATTTTTCTTGTTATTGTTGTAGGGCCAATTTACAGCCCTACAATAATGTGTGTGTTTCTTTTTGTTTTTAGATATATTATTGTTAACTAGTTTTAGTCATATATTTATAACTGCTATTTTGTTTTGTTTTATTTATTTGGTTTTGTTATTATAGTTTGTTTTTGGTTTTCTTATTAAAATTATTTTTTCGTTTATTTTATTCGTTGTTTTATAATTTTATTTTGAGTATCGCGATGATAACCTCATTGGTTTTTCGCCGGAAAAAGAACGACTAAAGCTCGCTTAACTAAATGGCTCTTTACAATGCGCACTCCACGTACCACACGAAGCAATGTAAAATAAACTCGTTTAATTTCTTTTTCTAACTCAACTTTATCACGTTGTCTCTGTAAACGATTTGAAAGTAACGTAACTGGTAAAAAAGTGACACAAATTTCCTCACTTTCAAATATTTCCCTAAAACAATCGACTAAGGAGAGAATTTGTTAATTCGGAGAGTAGACGATATTTTTCGAATTACTGATAGAAAATTATGCTTTGGGACACAGCCGTTGTCAGGGCAGGGCAACTGGATTTTTGGTAGTTTATGTCGTAAAACCGATGGTGCCTGACAGAACAGTTCAAACGTTATGACTGCTATGCGGATCGTGTTGAGTCTGTTACCTCTATATTATCACACTCCTAGCAAGGTTACAAAAACCGATGGTGCCTGACAGAACAGTTCAAACGTTATGACTGCTATGCGGATCGTGTTGAGTCTGTTACCTCTATATTATCACACTCCTAGCAAGGTTACAAAAACCGATGGTGCCTGACAGAACAGTTCAAACGTTATGACTGCTATGCGGATCGTGTTGAGTCTGTTACCTCTATATTATCACACTCCTAGCAAGGTTACAAAAACCGATGGTGCCTGACAGAACAGTTCAAACGTTAATGACTGCTATGCGGATCGTGTTGAGTCTGTTACCTCTATATTATCACACTCTAGCAAGGTTACAAAACCGATGGTGCCTGACAGAACAGTTCAAACGTTATGACTGCTATGCGGATCGTGTTGAGTCTGTTACCTCTATATTATCACACTCCTAGCAAGGTTACAAAAACCGATGGTGCCTGACAGAACAGTTCAAACGTTATGACTGCTATGCGGATCGTGTTGAAACTGTTACCTCTATATTATCACACTCCTAGCAAGGTTACAAAAACCGATGGTGCCTGACAGAACAGTTCAAACGTTATGACTGCTATGCGGATCGTGTTGAGTCTGTTACCTCTATATTATCACACTCCTAGCAAGGTTACAAAAACCGATGGTGCCTGACAGAACAGTTCAAACGTTAATGACTGCTATTCGGATCGTGTTGAGTCTGTTACCTCTATATTATCACACTCCTAGCAAGGTTACAAAAACCGATGGTGCCTGACAGAACAGTTCAAACGTTATGACTGCTATGCGGATCGTGTTGAGTCTGTTACCTCTATATTATCACACTCCTAGCAAGGTTACAAAAACCGATGGTGCCTGACAGAACAGTTCAAACGTTATGACTGCTATGCGGATCGTGTTGAGTCTGTTACCTCTATATTATCACACTCCTAGCAAGGTTACAAAACCGATGGTGCCTGACAGAACAGTTCAAACGTTATGACTGCTATGCGGATCGTGTTGAAACTGTTACCTCTATATTATCACACTCCTAGCAAGGTTACAAAAACCGATGGTGCCTGACAGAACAGTTCAAACGTTATGACTGCTATGCGGATCGTGTTGAGTCTGTTACCTCTATATTATCACACTCCTAGCAAGGTTACAAAAACCGATGGTGCCTGACAGAACAGTTCAAACGTTATGACTGCTATGCGGATCGTGTTGAGTCTGTTACCTCTATATTATCACACTCCTAGCAAGGTTACAAAACCGATGGTGCCTGACAGAACAGTTCAAACGTTATGACTGCTATGCGGATCGTGTTGAGTCTGTTACCTCTATATTATCACACTCCTAGCAAGGTTACAAAACCGATGGTGCCTGACAGAACAGTTCAAACGTTATGACTGCTATGCGGATCGTGTTGAGTCTGTTACCTCTATATTATCACACTCTAGCAAGGTTACAAAAACCGATGGTGCCTGACAGAACAGTTCAAACGTTATGACTGCTATGCGGATCGTGTTGAGTCTGTTACCTCTATATTATCACACTCCTAGCAAGGTTACAAAAACCGATGGTGCCTGACAGAACAGTTCAAACGTTATGACTGCTATGCGGATCGTGTTGAGTCTGTTACCTCTATATTATCACACTCCTAGCAAGGTTACAAAAACCGATGGTGCCTGACAGAACAGTTCAAACGTTAATGACTGCTATTCGGATCGTTTTGAGTCTGGCACCTCTATATTATCACACTCCTAGCAAGGTTACAAAACCTATGGTGCCCGACAGAACAACTCAAACGTTAATGACTGCTATTCGGATCGTTTTGAGTCTGGCACCTCTATATTATCATTCTCCTGGCAAAGTTACAAAACCGATGAGCTCGAAAGAGCCGGTTTTTACAGTAAACCAAAAAAATAATGTAACTTTTTGGATTGCGAATCCAGCACCACACGCTGAGAGAATACGGGGCAGTGATAAATGGATGAATAAAAACCATCGTGGAACTGTTCGAAGTCCTTTTATGTCAAGGGTTTTCAACAGAGTCTTTTTTTAACGTTCGACTATTGTGCACACTTGGGCTAATGCAGACGATGGTATGATTTATGGCGTATGAAAATGTCAAGTCCTGGCCGGGAATCGAACCTGGGTCTTCGGGGTGAAAGCGCAGTATACTATCAACTAGGCCGCCGAGGCGGACAACTCTCAATGGACCCCTTGGGGGTTTATTGAACATTGAAGGAGGTTATTTGGCGGGTCTCTTGGGGTCGATGAAATAAAATCCATTTCTAACCCTTTTGACGCGCACTATATAAAAAACGAAAATGGTAAAAAAAGATTTTTTTTTTAATTGCAAACACCTGCATTTGATTTTGTTGCTGTGCGTTCATGTTTAGCTATGACTAGCCGTCGCACCTCCGCACCGCCGCACCACCGCACCGCCGCACCGGCGCACCGCCGCACCGTCGCACCGCCGCACCACCGCACCGCCGCACCGTCGCACCGCCGCACCGTCGCACCGCCGCACCGCCGCACCGTCGCACCGCCGCACCGTCGCACCGCCGCACCGTCGCACCGCCGCACCGTCGCACCGCCGCACCGTCGCACCGCCGCACCGCCGCACCGTCGCACCGTCGCACCGTCGCACCGCCGCACCGTCGCACCGCCGCACCGTCGCACCGTCGCACCGTCGCGCCGCCGTCGCACGTCGCACCGCCGCACCGTCGCACCGCCGCACCGCCGCACCGTCGCACCGCCGCACCGCCGCACCGCCGCACCGCCGCACCGGCGCACCGCCGCACCGCCGCACCGCCGCACCGCCGCACCGCCGCACCGTCGCACCGCCGCACCGTCGCACCGTCGCACCGCCGCACCGCCGCACCGTCGCACCGTCGCACCGTCGCACCGTCGCACCGCCGCACCGCCGCACCGCCGCACCGTCGCACCGCCGCACCGTCGCACCGCCGCACCGCCGCACCGCCGCACCGTCGCACCGCCGCACCGCCGCACCGCCGCACCGTCGCACCGCCGCACCGTCGCACCGCCGCACCGTCGCACCGCCGCACCGCCGCACCGCCGCACCGTCGCACCGTCGCACCGCCCCACCGCCCCACCGCATTGGTATTCACTCTGTCGAAGAAGAAAGTGGTGGGGAAACCATTCTGTTCTGTTATAATTATATCTTTAATGTAAATCTAGTAATACAAAATACAATTTAATTACACAAAATTGTATTACCGAATTGCTCCTAATAAAAGTTTCATTTACTATAATATTTGTACAACATATTGTAAACATATCGGGGTCTACGGAATAAACAAAATTTATTTAGGGGGGAATCGTATCCCTGTTTTATATATTTCTGTCTGAATGCATGTATAGCAGTCTGCCGTGAAAGCGGAAGGAAGCGATCGATCCGAGATGCTGCTGGTGATGTCAGCGCTCGCTCATGTCACTGTAGAAACATTCACGTTTTTTATGATTATTGAAAATAAAACCTATTTTAGACCTTTAACAAATTCACTAAAAACAAGAACGAACACTAGTTAATAGCTAATCTTCACAGGATTTGATTAAGTGATAGTGCCCCAGGGGGATGCAGACTAGCTGCAACTATTGAGAGGATTTAGACGTTCCTCGCGGTACCCGAGTCTAACACACACTTACACTTACGACTTTAACACTTTACACTCACACTTAGATTTAGGGAGGCGATAATAGCCTCAATGTGCTATTCGCCTTAAAGTAAGAAAAAAAAAGTCAAAGTGTTGTAGACCTACCTTTATCGTGGATTTCCACCGTGCTGTAGGCTGAGTAGTGTGTGACAGCATTTCTTGGAAAAACACACTTTGTTGTACGTATTGATGCAAGCGTAAATTTAACATTGTTATTGCATAAATTGTTATTGGGTAAAGGGACAAGGTTGTCCTTGGGACTTAAAAAGAAATATATTACAAGTAGAAATAAAAGCATTATTTCATATAAAGCTAATCAGTAATTGCATTGTGCTATTACGCTAAACACAATTTTTATACACCCGTTTAAACACAATGTAAACACATCTGTTTATATTCAAATTAAATTCATCATTACTGTAAGAATATTGGCACTGAAATTTCGCTCTTCAGTTAAAAGAACTAAGGAATAACCTTTCCTATCTAATAGTAATTCCTTCGTATTGCATAACAATTATACGAGGGTTGATCAAATATAAACGAGACTGATTTTTTAAAAAATGTATTGCTTACTTACAAATTATTCTTGATACAACTTATTTTTCTACATAGTCTCCCGCACGAGTAACACATTTTTCCCACCGGATTGGAAGTTTTTTAATTCCGTCTTCGTAAAAAGTTCTCGGGCGTTCATTGAGCCATTGGAGCACGAAGGTCTCCACCGCAGAATCGTCTTCGAAACGCTGGCCTCCAAGCGCCTCTTTGAGTGGCCCAAACAGGTGATAGTCGCAGGGTGATAAGTCTGGACTGTATGGGGGATGTTCCATTGGTTCCCAGCTAATTTGATCGAGTTTAAGCCTCGTAGCGTTCGCCGAATGTGGTCGGGCATTATCGTGAAGAATAATGACGTTTCTCGCCGGTTTAGATTTCCTTTTCCTACGAAAAGACTGTTTTGCGGCCTCTAAAACATCGCAATAATATTGTGCATTTATTGTGCGTCGTTGATGGAGGAAATCGACGTGAAAGGCGCCTTGATTGTCGAAAAATACAGTGGCCATTACCTTCCCGGCCGACGATCGTGATTTGGCCTTCAGGTTTTCTACTGCTTCCCGTCCTTCGGCGAATTCCTTGTGCCAAGCAAAAACGCGAGCTCTTGACAGGGTCCTGTCCCCGTATTGAGCCGTCAATCTACGAAAGATTTCAGTCGGATTGACCCCCTCCTTGGCCAAAAACTTAATAAAAATTCTCTGCTCCACGGAAACGTGCACTTCACTCTCACTCATTGTATAGTTTTATACTGAAGGGTCCGAACGGAAATGTTACCCGTCTACGCCCGTCCCAAACCTCCCAGGCTACCTGAAACCCCACCCTTTAGAGTTCAATGTCCAACGGAAAAGTTTTTAGAAAGTCAGTCTTGTTTATATTTGATCAACCCTCGTAAGAAGAACCTATAGGGGGTAAGAATGCCCTTGCATAGGTTGGTCCTTAAATATACATAAATACGTAGTAAAATATCTCATTATTATGATATACATTATATTATCATTTTCGTCTTTCATATACATTATATGATTTTTATTAATTTTTAGTCAGTTCGAAGTGAGCGAATATATTCCCTTAATTTCTTCTTTAATGTTGACTTAGATACAGCAAGATTCTTCAAATGATTTGGAAATAAATTAAACATTTTCTTTGCACAATATAAATATCTTCTTTGACCTATTTTCAATTTATGAAGAGGACGTATAATACTCTTGTTTCTAGTAATAGTCTGTTCAGTGTAAATTCATTTTTGAGTTCAAGATATTCATAGATTATCTTAACTTAAATTCTTAAATCTTAACTTAAATATTCATAGAACAAATACTTAAATATATACACTTATATATGGTATATATATATATATATATATATATATATATATATATATATATATATATTCAAATTACGCACTGCAAACACAAAATGATTTTTTTCACTGGCATCAGAGTTCATGGGAAATCAACCAACAATTTCTTTTTAAATTTCAGACTGGTTAAGTCCCTTTAAGATTGTTACCACTGCCATTGAATGCGTAATACAATGATAATTCTTATGAGTGGGTGTGAGCGCTCGCTGTTAGTGGCATCTAGCTGCAGAGTGTTCAACTACAGTTAACTGTATTTCAACTGCGAACGTTGTTACTCGGGATTCGGTGACCTTGGCTTGCAGCTTGGTTCCTCCGCTCCCAATCCCCACTCCGCGAGCTCTCTGCGACGCTCAGTCTTGGCTTGGTAGCCGTTAATAATGGAATTGCCTCTTCTGTCTCCCGCCAGGTGCGAATTACGCTCTGTGATTCGTTTTTTGTGTGCAAAAAACACTGCGCCCGTGGACATTCATATCCAACTGTGTGAAGTCTGCGGAGAAAAATGTATGAGCATACAACACGTTCGCAAATGGTGCGCAGAGAATTCAAAGACGGACTTTCATGACGAACAGCGTTCCGGACGTCCATCTGTTTCGGACGAAATGATTGCGTAAGTGGAAGAAGCGAGGGTGACTCTTTGGGAGCCCTCCGAGATGATCGCTGATGTCAGAAAGACTTGCACTGATAAAATTTTGACAGACCGTTTAGGGTATAGCAAAATTTGTGTGTACAGTGGGTCCCAAGACAGCTTACAGCAGACCACAAACGGCAACGGATTGATGCGGCCCGCGAATTTCTTCAGGCCTACAAAACCGATGGCCCGAAATTCTTGGACACCATTGTCACTGGGGACGAGACCTGGGTACACTATACGACACCGGAAACGAAAGAACAATCACGTCAGTGGAAACATCCAGAGTCGCCGAAGCCGCGGAAGTTCAAACAAAAACTGTTGCCGGCAAAGTCATGGCGAGCGTGTTTTGGGACAGGAAGGGGTTATTGTTGTGCAAATTCATGGATACCGGCACAACAAACAATGTTGATCGTTACTGTGAGATGGCGCGGATGATCGGAACCTTCGCGGCGCGATTGAAAACAAGAGGAGAGCCATGCTCACGAATAGATTTTGTTTCCATCAAGACAACGCTCTTCCGCACACCGCCCGGTAACAACCGGTCTCATCAACCAATTTGGATTGAATACTGTCACACATCCGTCCTACAGCCCGGACTTAACCCCAAGTGACTACCATCTCTTCTCTAATTTGAAGAAACACGTAGATGGGACACATTTCAGTACCAGAGAGGAGGTGAAAGAAAACGTTTTAAGAAAACTCTCCACAGTGCGGCGGGAGAGTTTCCCGACTCAGGCATACAAAAGATTGTTCACCGTATGCAAAAATGCATCGATCTCAACTGCGATTATGTCGAAAAGT
>CM040182.1:3468366-3498366 GCA_022606455.1 Callitettix versicolor
TCTATTTGTGATTATTTTCTGTCTAAGAACTGTAATAACTGCAATACAGCATCTGTAACACTCACTTCGTCCACTTTCGTCTCTTCGTCTTCAGTTTAGGACGTCAGTTTTGAAGTACTGAACTTGTCTTCAGCGATCTGTCTTGTGACTGGTGGATTTGAACATTTAATAGCATCAGCTGATTTAGCATTCAAATTTCCCATTCTTTATATGTCAACATCGGTAAGAAAAGCATGACGCATGACGTAAAGAATGAAAGTTTTCAGGTTGGTTTTGTGTTTATATCCCTTCATATGTAATGTTTTAATAATGTTAAGTTTGTTATAATTAATTATGATACGCCTATAGTTAAATCGCAGGCCGCCATCTTGAAATGAAAGGGAATGGGAAAATCTTATAAATTGTTTAGGCTTTATACAAGGTGCCGAAATTCAAAACCGCCAAATTTCAAAGGTGATTTAGCCAAAACCGCGTACATTCGTCATTGTTAAATCAGTGGCCGCCATCTTGAAATGGAAGTGATCGGGAAAAAGTCTTACACATACGTCGTTTGGGCTTCATACAAGATACCTGCCTACCAAATGGTAAAGCAATGATTGATTAGCACAAACTAAATGCCAAAAGGTGTTTTGAAACAAATACCTCGCTTTGCTAGGTCAATAGTTAGGCTTAATAGTTCTGTGTTTATGTTATTATTCAAGTAATTAGGATTCCTTAATCTTGTTCAATGTAATTAGTTTAGGTTATTGCTTAATAAAGTTACCGTATTAAAATATATTGTACTATGAACGTGATTAATTTATCTATTAAATAGTTAATTAATTACCTAATTGTTTCAGGTATTAATTATAATTAGCCTGGAAATCAAATAATATGAGGGTATCATGTTGCACACAATGAAAATAAATTGTGCAAAAAAAATTGCGCAAACATTCTCATATCAAGGAACGCGGCAGCGTTCAGTCCCGCAAAGTGTTACTCATAAGCCAAAACTAAAATATTTACTAAGATCATTTTTTTAATAAACTGAACAGGGCAAAAGCCAAAATCAAAACCTTAATTAAATATTATTATTGTATTATATAGACATTATATAAAAAAGGAATTTAATTACTGAATTGTATAGGCCCTACTCTTTTATAGACCTACCGAACACTATACAGAAATTTAAATGTACTGAATGTAAACAATTAGAATAAAGAACGTTATGAAGTATTAAAGTAAATAAAACTCTATACTACACAGAAACAAAAAAGCAAGCACAATCGACGGAAACTCACGTATCTAGACCAACAAAAAACTGGCGTATTGTTTGAACGGAAACGGAGGAAAGTTCGATCCTTAAAAACCGTCTTATTTGCTGAGTGGCGGAAACTGACTTCCTACATTCTTACCGTTTTATAAGCGACACAAAAACTATGAAAGTACAAGTGATGACGGTATGTCAAAAACAACATAGTAGCGACGTAAGTACAAATGATGACGGGATGTCAAATACAACGTAGTAGCGACGTAAGTACAAATGATAACGGGATGTCAAAAACAACATAGTAGCGACGTAAGTACAAATGATAACGGGATGTCAAATACAACGTAGTAGCGACGTAAGTACAAATGATGACGGGATGTCAAATACAACGTAGTAGCGACGTAAGTACAAATGATAACGGGATGTCAAAAACAACATAGTAGCGACGTAAGTACAAATGATAACGGGATGTCAAAAACAACGTAGTAGCGACGTAAGTACAAATGATAACGGGATGTCAAAAACAACGTAGTAGCGACGTAAGTACAAATGATAACGGGATGTCAAAAACAACGTAGTAGCGACGTAAGTACAAATGATAACGGGATGTCAAAAACAACGTAGTAGCGACGTAAGTACAAATGATGACGGGATGTCAAATACAACGTAGTAGCGACGTAAGTACAAATGATAACGGGATGTCAAAAACAACGTAGTAGCGACGTAAGTACAAATGATAACGGGATGTCAAAAACAACGTAGTAGCGACGTAAGTACAAATGATAACGGGATGTCAAAAACAACGTAGTAGCGACGTAAGTACAAATGATAACGGGATGTCAAAAACAACGTAGTAGCGACGTAAGTACAAATGATAACGGGATGTCAAAAACAACGTAGTAGCGACGTAAGTACAAATGATAACGGGATGTCAAAAACAACATAGTAGCGACGTAAGTACAAATGATGACGAAATGCCAAAAACAAAGTAGTAAGCGACGTAAATACAAATGATGACGAAATGCCAAAAAACAACATAGTAGCGACGTAAGTACAAATGATAACGGGATGTCAAAAACAACATAGTAGCGACGTAAGTACAAATGATAACGGGATGTCAAAAAACAACATAGTAGCGACGTAAGTACAAATGATGACGAAATGCCAAAAACAAAGTAGTAAGCGACGTAAATACAAATGATGACGAAATGCCAAAAAACAACATAGTAGCGACGTAAGTACAAATGATAACGGGATGTCAAAAAACAACATAGTAGCGACGTAGGTACAAATGGTGACGAAATGCCAAAAACAAAGTAGTAAGCGACGTAAATACAAATGATGACGAAATGCCAAAAAACAACATAGTAGTGACGTAAGTACAAATGATAACGGGATGTCAAAAACAACGTAGTAGCGACGTAAGTACAAATGATGACGAAATGCCAAAAACAAAGTAGTAAGCGACGTAAATACAAATGATGACGAAATGCCAAAAAACAACATAGTAGCGACGTAAGTACAAATGATAACGGGATGTCAAAAACAACATAGTAGCGACGTAAGTACAAATGATAACGGGATGTCAAAAAATAACATAGTAGCGACGTAAGTACAAATGATGACGAAATGCCAAAAACAAAGTAGTAAGCGACGTAAATACAAATGATGACGAAATGCCAAAAAACAACATAGTAGTGACGTAAGTACAAATGATAACGGGATGTCAAAAACAACGTAGTAGCGACGTAAGTACAAATGATGACGGGATGTCAAAAACAATGTAGTAGAGACGGAGGTACGCGTCAACTTAAGTAGAGAGGACGTAAGTTAAGATACAACTTTTATGTTGTTATATCAAAGTATGCGGCAGCGTTCAGCCCCGGCAAGTCACCCAAGTTGCCGCAGTGTTTTTATATATACGGGAGGTGACGAGTACAGTTTTTCAGGTATTGTATAAAAAAATGAAATTCCTATAGAGTTGTCAGTACTAGTACCTTCAGTGGCATGACGAAGTGGTGAGAATAAACTATATTTTTTAGTCGGTAGAATCGAAGCGTAGAAAACGATTTGAAAATAGCACATCTAACAATTGCCTCCTTCTCCAACATGACGCGTTTACAGCCTAAACTACTGAACCGATTTTCACAAACGATGATTCGTTTTATCCGTTCTGATTTGGTAAAATCAGTTAAGTTAGCTTCGTAAAACCCGTTTTATCCGTTCTGATTTGGTAAAATCAGTAAAGTTAGCTTCGTAAAACCCGTTTTATCCGTTCTGATTTGGTAAAATCAGTTAAGTTAGCTTCGTAAAACTCGTTTTATCCGTTTTGATTTGGTAAAATCAGTTAAGTTAGCTTCGTAAAACTCGTTTTATCCGTTTTGATTTGGTAAAATCAGTTAAGTTAGCTTCGTAAAACTCGTTTTATCCGTTCTGATTTGGTAAAATCAGTTAAGTTAGCTTCGTAAAACTCGTTTTATCCGTTCTGATTTGGTAAAATCAGTTAAGTTAGCTTCGTAAAACTCGTTTTATCCGTTTTGATTTGGTAAAATCAGTTAAGTTAGCTTCGTAAAACTCGTTTTATCCGTTTTGATTTGGTAAAATCAGTTAAGTTAGCTTCGTAAAACTCGTTTTATCCGTTCTGATTTGGTAAAATCAGTAAAGTTAGCTTCGTAAAACTCGTTTTATCCGTTTTGATTTGGTAAAATCAGTTAAGTTAGCTTCGTAAAACTCGTTTTATCCGTTTTGATTTGGTAAAATCAGTTAAGTTAGCTTCGTAAAATATACAAAATATTGTCTGATTTCTGATGCTTTGCACCCTTGATGCCGTTTTGCCTATGGCAGCTAAAAGAGCCTGTTTGTTAATATATTCCACAAACAGTAAGTTTTAGCGCAAAATCGATTTGCAATGTCAGAAGCAGGTAAAAAAGTTTTTCTAAAGATACCTTATTTATGCCTGTACGAATAGTATGGGCTAAAAAAAGGATGTTGACTCGAGAAATAATGTATACGGTTGTTTGAATTATAGGATTTCAGTTTCTTCCTCGTGAAAGTGTTGTGTTATTTTACTCCAAGTGGAACTTGAGCTGCGAGCAATTTCGAGGCAGATTAAAACATTCAGTGTATATCGAATATAAACTTTTTCGTGATTTAATTTAGTTGATTTTATTACGGCCGCTTTTATATTATTAAAATGATATTTCCCATATATCTCCAATCACAAAAATCAGCTACATTCATTTGTTTAATAACTGAAAAAATCATTTTGTAAAAATTTGTCGTGTTTATTAGTTTATTACATACAGATTGAACGTTTAAGTCTTCGTTCAGTTTGGAAAATTAAGTAATTCGGCGCAAGTACCACTGTCACCTTACTGTAAATAATGCAGACAATACACGGTGCAAGTACCACTGTCACCTTACTGTAAATAATGCAGACAATACACGGCGCAAGTACCACTGTCACCTTACTGTAAATAATGCAGACAATACACGGTGCAAGTACCACTGTCAACTTACTGTAAATAATGCAGACAATACACGGTGCAAGTAACTCGACACTCGCGCGAAGGTAGTGCTCTCGAATTTTCGGCATCGAAATATTTACACAGATCTGCTGAATTCTTGTCAGGCCGCAGTAATCCCTAGTGTCCGCATCTTTCCGGTATTCCCTAGAGCCGTGCCTTTCCCCTCACCCGTTGCTATCCTGAACCATCAACATGACATGTCTTATCACTAATACTTCACAGAACAGTAGCCCATAACTCATTAATTTTTTTTTTTTTTTTTTTTTTTTTTTTTTTTTTTTTTTGGTGTTTAACGTCTGACTATTGTACACACTTGGGCTAATGCAGACGATGGGATTATGTATAGCGTATGAAAATGCCAAGCACTGGCCGGGAATCGAACCCGGATCCTCGGGGTGAAAGCCTAGTACGCTATCCACTAGGCCACCGAGGCGGCTAGTCTTAATTAAAGTACAGAGCGTTCACAACATTTTCGCAACAGTTTCAATGCTAACCGTAATATTTAGGGAAAATGTTACTGGACCAATTTTATTGGGAATTCTTATTGTTAAAACAGAGCCGCCATCTTGAAAATGGGGAAAACTCTTACGTACGTAGTTGGGGCTTTATATATGATACCACCGTGCCGAATTTCAAAATAATCAGTACGTTTGGCCAAGACTGCGTACATTTGTCACTGTTAAATCAGAGGCCGCCATCTTGAAATATAAGTGAATGGAAAAAGTACAAAGTATGTCGTTCGAATTTTACACCAAGTACCTTCGTATCAAACTTGAAAACAATCGTCAATACGTTTGGCCAAAGCTGCGTTACTCATCATCGTTATCAGAGGCCGTCATTATGAAAAATCTTACAATAGTCATTTGGGCCTTATATAATGTACCTTATATCAAATTTAGAAACAATCAGCCAATGCGTTTGGCCAAAGCTGCGTTATTCATCATCGTTATCAGAGGCCGTCATTATGAAAAATCTTAAAATAGTCATTTGGGCCTTATATAATGTACCTTATACCAAATTTAGAAACAATCGGTCAATGCGTTTGGCCAAAACTGCGTAACAAACATACAAACCAAATGCCGAACTTTCGAGTTGAAACAGAGACATCGCTTCGCTAGGTCAACAATTTTTTTTAAATCAAGAGAAATAATTTGACTATAAAACAAAATAATACTGTTAATGTACGTAGACAAATAAATGTTTTATACTTTTTCAGGTGAACGGGAAAAACATATTTTATTTCTAACATAAAACTGGGAACATAAACGAATTTATCGACTGTTTATATTAGGAAATGCATTAACTGGGACCTGAATTCAAATAAAATTTTCACCAGAAAATATAAATTTAAAAAATATAGTTACTATATAAACAAAATGGAAAAGTATAATGACGAACTACAGGAGAAAGAACAATCAGCCTATAGCAAAGCAAAGACAGAAGTAGGCTTGCAACCAGAAACAGATTCTGCACAAATGTCTACAATACCTTCCTCTCCACCACCACCATATGAACGTGTGTTAGCTGAGGTATGTACTCTGTATTTGTATAATAAGTGATTATATTTTTCTGTAACTGTAAAGAACAGCATGACTAAAGATACCCGATTTCTTATTGAAAATATACGTTTTCCTGAATAAAATGGTGAAAACATTTTCCTCTAGGCTACGTGTATAGCTATTTCCATTTTATAGAAATAAAATAAGTTCGTTTACGTTTTTTATTTTGTCTCGGGAAAAACCCGAGACAATAATAATGCCTCCCGCCGCCATTAACCTATCTCTGCAAGTGCATGTAAAAGTAAAACAAGAAAGATATACGTAAAACTTACGATACGTGGTGTTTGTAACTGTACACGCTCACTTTTTTCAATAAGATCATTCGTTATGAGGAGTAGTTAGTAATTTATTATTATTTTTATACTTGAGTTGCATGTACAATACGTATATTTATAATACAATTGTTCTACATTCTACCTGTTAATGGTACAAATTCTTACTGTTAGTAGTTCAAGTTTTATCTACTAGATGCCACTAGTTATTAATTAATTACTTTAATGTTTAATTCGTAATACAAATTTATATTATAAAGTAAAAAATAATAATTTTTTAATTATTATTTTCAAAAACTCTTTTAAAAACTGATGTCGCAGTGATTTTTTGAAAATTGAAATTTCTTTATTTGATAGGCTAGGCACAAAGAATCTGTTTTTATCACATTTCCTTTAAAAAAATTATTTTATGAACAAATTATACTAGTAAACATTACACAAACACATTTGTTATAGACCCTGTCAGCCATTTTCCTAACTATACAGATTACTTCTTTATTTGTTAAGATAATATTATGTTTGATATCTAATTTAAAGTTCTTATATACGGCAATGTGGTCAGCTTTTAATATTTACTTTATTTCCTTGTGTTTAAAGACCTTTTACTGTATTTTTGAAGTGATAAACTTAGCAATGACTGCAGTTTGTATTCATCATAAATAATAATGGATTTTATCAACTACAAAGAATATTTTATTATGTCTGTCTAGACATTGGTTGTAATTGTTTACTAAGAACTAATTTCCTTCTTTTTTTAGTCGCAAATAACAGATGTACAAGTCGGTGATTATGATATGAACGAGAAACGTGAAAACACGCATGAAGTGAAACAAATCATTCACAAATCCAGTAAGGAGTTATACAAAGCTGTGGCAGCACAATGGGGTATTACATGTAAAATGAGTGATCATTGTCGTTGTTTAGATTGTCAAGTAAGCTAATTAATTTAAATATATAAACAATACTAATTCATTACATACTTGCCACAGCTATCATGTATATATAGCTGTATTATAGATTACAAAAATTTGCTTCCATTGATACTTTTTAGCAATTAATTTTCTCTATTTTGCTTAGCAAGGTGCCTTGAAACTGTTATATACTAAAATTTAAATTTTTGGACACAGGAAAACAACAATGAGTAATTATTAGTAATTCCTCTGGCTAATTAGAAATTGTTCCCTTAAAATCCAATTTTTTTTAGCAAGCATGCTTCTTAATGTCATGAAGCTTGTTGTCATACTATTTATAACTTTAATCAACACTATGAATAATTAATTTACATTCTGCTTGCCAATACAGTAGTATATATTCTTGCTATTGTTAGTAGTTCAAGTTTTCTCTGATAGAGTCCACTAGTTATCTCATTAATATATTACTTTCATTATTATAGCTGCTTCTTAGTGTAAAATAGTCTTGTAAATTTTTTATTGTTGTCAATGAATGTTTAAAATACTGTAAAATTCACATTCATACATTTATAATTCAATCGTTTTGCCTGCTTATATATATATATATATATATATATATATATATATATATATATATATTGTTACACTTGTTACTAGTTTGAGTTTTCTCTGGTAGAGTCCACTAGTTATCTCATTAAAATATTACTCACATCAATATAGGTGTTTTTTAGTTTGGGAAAGCTTTGTTAGTTTTTTATTGTTGTCATTCCATGTTTATGATACATTTATAATAAACGTTCTACTTCCTGCCTGCTAATAGTAAATATTATTACTAGTTCAAGTTTTCTCTGCTAGAGTCCACTAGTTATCTCATTAATAAATTATTCTCATGAATATAGCTGCTGTTTAGTGTCAGGAATTTTTTATTGTTGTCATTGAATGTTAAAAATACTGTATATCATAACATAAAACACACTTATATTTGTGTGTTGTTATATAATCCAATATTATATTGTCTGTTATATAATTCAATTGTTCTGCCTGCTAATAGTATTGTATCATAGTTTGCATACTTTTACAGTCGATGGTGTTATTAAAATTTCATTTAATTACACGTTCATTCCAGATACACTCTGAAGTGGACTATGTTTACAAATACACAGTCTAACTTTTCTGTAACTTGTATTTATTTAATATACATCTACATGAATTTCTTCTGTTATTTTCTCTTATCATTTATGATATTTATCTTCGCTATAACAAGGATCATCCTATCGTCAAATCCTTGGAGTCCTGCCATATTTGGTGCCTGTTGTTGATTAATTAAAGAAGATTGTTCAATTTAAAGTTCTCTTGAAGACTTTCAATGTTATCGTCTGCGGGGTTTTGTCCAAAACAATTCCTAGGGTTAACTGCTGCAAGATCGTCCCTATGCCTTCTGGAGTAACTTTTAATCTATTATACCGGAAGTTTCCTGTATTTTACTGTAGAATAGGCTGAATATATGGTTTTAGCCTTGGATAGTTAGGTAGACACAGAAACGGCTGACTTTATAACGGGCTCATTCTGTATCTCCACATTAGATGTTTTTGGCCAAATTCCAATACTCCTCTACCCCCTGATGTAGCACCTACTGATTTTCATCTTTTTTCTAAATTGAAATTTTTGCTGAAAGGAAACTGATTTTATTCAATCGAAAACATTCCGGCAATATCGAAAAGGTTCTTTATAAGACCAAAAAGCAAAACACTGTTGGAATTGTGTCCAGTCCAGAGGAAATTAATTGAAATATAATAATGATTAAATATTCATTATTTTCTTTGTGTTAAATGTTATTTTAATGAACTTAAAAATTGAGTAGATAAATATGGTGTTTATTGTATATTGAAATTAACGTATTCAATTTTTTAATTATTTGTAATGAAAACAATTATTAATAACTTTTTTATTTCAAATTTAGTTAAAAAACCTTAATATAATTATAACTGTTATGTTACAGGGAAATTATTTGGATTGTGAATATGATAGCAACGAGCATGATAAGACAGATGGTGGCTTGGGAGCAGGAACTCCAATGTTTCTCTCTGAAGTTATGCATGGCACAGCATGTTCCATACTTTAATCTAGGTTTACAGTTGTAAAATATTTTATATTTGTATTTCTAATAATACTATGTATTTTTAATAAGTGTATACAAAAATATGTGATTTATAATATTTAACAGTTTTATTATAAATGTTTTAACTAAGAAAAGGAGTTAATGGCCTACAAATTATACAACAGAAAATATACTTTTAAGTACTAAATGTCATGAATGTTCACAATATTAAATACATTAATTAAAAAACCTAAAATAAAGCTTTTATAAGAATGCCGCTTTCTTGTATATTTATAATTTCAATGTTTCCTTATTATTTTCTTATCTAAATTTATGAACATTTAATACTAAAAGCTGAAATAATTATTATTTGCACTTTGTACTACTTCTGATGCTCATTCATGTTTTTTCATCTTAAAATTTGTCATAACTTTATGCTGTAAAAACAAAGTTAGTTCAATTACATATCAATGCATTATCTTATAAACATAGTTTTATTTTTTTTACATTTCACTTGTTTTTTCTAATAAATTTTGTTTTATAGGCTACTTACAAATACACATTTTCAAACTTATTTATGTATTTTTATATTCTACATATTCTATTATTGATTATTTCTATATAGAAACAGGTATTTCAGGAAAAAATGTAATCAAAGCTACTTTAATGACAAAACACAAAAACTGGAAAATCACAACTAGTCTAATATTGTTCATTTAATTAAAAGTTTTTAGTCTTGGAACAAAGCTATGTTGTTTGTCATATTGAATTATTCTTTATAAATTCATTAATGATCGTTTCTTAGATCAAGATTTTCCTATACAGCGTGATGAGTATTAAAGCAATGTTCTTCAGTCTCTTCTATCTCATTATAAATTGTAAGTACATTTTTAACTGGTAAAGTGTGCTAAGTAACCACAACACCCAAATATTTTATTTGATCTGATTTTTACTTCAAATTTGATTTCTTTTAATTATAAAGGGAAATGTTATAATGTCATAACTTAGTTTTTTACTCAACACTGTATATTATAAGTAGAAAAATAAAGCAAAGTTCTTCAAATTTCGTTCTTCAAAAATAAAGCAAAGTTCTTCAATAAACAGGTTGCAAGATTAAAATTGTGGCTATTGAATATAAGTGGATTAGAATTACAATCCTATTATAAAATGCATGCTCAAAATCAGCTGCTAAAATCCAAGTAATTAGACCAAATGCCACTACAAATGCTGCAAATTGCAAGGACAGAGGATGGAGACATTTGAGGAAATCAATAGTACAATTATATATTTAACTGTAATTGAACAATTTGTCACAAGATGCCACCAGCAGCAAACGCTCATACTTCTCAAAAGGGTTCCAATGTTTTCTAATAACGTTTCCTCATAAGGGTCCAATGTAAAGGATTTTTCTAGTTCAATTTGCCTTGTTATGCTTGAATTGTAAACACAATTTTGTACACTGACTAAAGACCTGAGTTAAAAATATTCATACTGAAAAAATAGGAGGAAAATCTGATGAGCAGATTTTAAGAAAATTTGGTCAATTTTTTTGTTGATAGCTTCCTAACATATTTTTTTTTTTTAAAGAAAACAACCCATATATTTTGTTTTTGTGTTATTTATGGGCTACATAAAAAAAAAAAAATGATCAAAATCATTAGAGTAGATTTTAAAAACAATTTTTTTTTTAGTATTTTTGTGACAAAATGTGATAAAAGGTTAAAATTTCTATATAACAAAATTATAGGCCAAAAAACGAACAAATCTTACGAGTTTTAATTTTAAATCTATTATAGACACCAGCATTAATTATTCTTACTAGTTTACTTACCAATTTTTATTTAAATCAATTTATTCCTTTAGTCCAGAATTGTGCACTGATACACAAATAATAATTATACATTTAGGTAAAAATTTCGGAATGTTATTATCATATTATGTAGTTGTACATACACTATAGGTACACATGTTTATATTTAAGCAACAAATTTTAAATTATTTGATTATTGACTTAAACTACAGGACTATAACCATTGAAATATTCCTACGTTTATATGCAATGATATAAAATTTTATTTTAGTACAGTATTGTATTTTGTGGACTGTTGACTGTCAGTGGTAAATTATTGTACCTACTACTTATACCATTGAGTCTGAAAAAAAGAGAGAAGAGAGGAGTTATAGAAAAATAAATAAAATAAAAATAAATAAATTAATTAATTAAATAAAAAAAAAATAATTTTTTATAAGCCCAAGACTTAAACTATTATAATACTAAAATAGCGTGCACATATTTGGTGTATACAGTAACTTACTTCGATTATGGACTTATAATATAATATGGTATGTTATAATTAACATTATTTTACCTCAATATGAAAATCATTTCACAAAGGGTGAAAAATCATCACCATAGAAAATTATATATAATATATATAATATGATATATTATTATGATATAATATATATATATATATATATATATATAATGAGCAGGATTTTGTACGCTGTATTAAAATAAGAATGTAAGTTATTTCGTACTTAAAAAGACAATTTTTAAGAAGAAATATGTATACAGAGATGAGAGGCAAGGCTGCTTATAAAATAAACTGCAAACATTTTATATTACTTAATATACCACTCACAGAGTAACAGGTTGTGGTTACTAGGGATGGGAACTTCTGCTATTTTAAAAAAATATCAACGAACTGTTTGTTGGAAAAAAATAACTGTTTGGAAAAACAGTTTTAAAAAACAGGTTTAGAAAAATGAAACTCGAAGTAGTATTAGCAGCTAAAACATAAGCACAAACGATCAGTTTTCTAAGACTACTTTTTCATTCCCATTACCACCATGTCCTTAACTGTTTTTGGGTGTAAAACATTTAGAAAAAAATAATTAAATGTAGTAATAATTAAATTACATTCTCAAAACGTAATATATATGTATGCCATTTTATATTTACAAAATTCAATGAATTTCTAATAGAAGCATTATTTTTTTTACTTAAAAATTAAATAGCCTTTGCATATTTACTGAAATGCAAACAATTTAGAATATTTTTAGTTGATTAAAAAATACTGATTGATAATAAATATAAAAAATACGTTTAAATAAAATTAGGTTATGTATTTACAAATTAGGTTATGTATTAAAATTAGGTTATGTGAGATGTTACTGTCATATTTTTATTTGGGAGAAAGTAGGTTTTCATTTTTCAACACTGAAAAAAGTAACGTTAATAAGTAAAATATAGTAATAAGAACATAGGACAAATATGTTTAAATAAAATTGGCTCTATATAGTTACAAAATTATATGTTATTAACATTAGGTTATTACAGGTTAATGATAGGTTATTAACCTAAAATTATTCAAGATATATACAAGAGTAGATATTGTGAATTTTAAAAAGTCCACACATCCAATAAATAATTAAAAACTATGCACTTAATTCTAAAAAGATAAAAAAAGTAAAGGAAAACTTTCAAAATTGTTCACTAAATAGTTTTAAATTTCTAAATACAAAGTAAACTACGGAGAAAAACTAATATATAACACAATTATGGCTGTTTTTACAGTGTAAAAAATGTTTGAACAACAAATTTTACATTTAAAACTTTCAAACAACTCGTTTGAAAAATAGAGATAAACTTTGACAACGCTCAAACAGTTCTTACTTCACTACGTTCCAACAAGAAATAGAGGGAAAAAGTATAGCAAATAGCAAGAAAAATGTTTTAGCGCTTGCGGCAACGTTCGAATATAACGTAGGTGTTGGGGAAGTCCAAACTGTTGTTCCTTGTTTAACAAATAACGATCCAGTCCAATTCAAACTGTTAGTTTCCGTTTGGCAAAGCAGTTTGTTTTTCGTAAATAGAATAACAGTTAGTTTTAACAGTTTGGAGTTTTCTTACCCATCTCTAGTGGTTACTAGTTAACGATTATGTTCGTGATCACGATGAAATTAATTTAGATTATTTCAAGTTCAAATTGATATTGTTAACAGAAATCGCTCTTGCGCATTTCTGTTTGTTTTATTTGAGTTGCTCAAATGCACAGGCAGAATCAGAACTAAAGTCAGGTTTAGAATAAGGGCGACATTGAATTGGACATGTTGTAAGAATGTTTAGTTTTGTTTATTTTATACAGAACATTTGCAGATGAACTTTTTTGCAGTGTAAATTGTGTAATGGAAATTAGTTTTGTGGAATGTACTAAATGTGCTTTAACAAAACAAGTTGTTTGTTTTGTCGACTAGTTCTTTAATAATTATTGCTAAAGTTTTAAATGGTTAGGCCTACATGTTTTATTATTTAAATAGATGAACATAGAAATTTGTTATAGTTGGTTATTTATAATAACTTTAGTTTTTGAAATGGAAGATGTAAATCGTCGCCGAGTTGTAAGTACTGTACTGGCCTTTGAATAATTGATATTTTTAAAATTAAATGCATGTTGTGGATAATAAAACATCAATTAATATTATTTGTAATCTTATATTTAGTATTTTTCACCTCAACTTGAGGTAAAGGCAGTAGCACAAAACATTGATGAGCCTACTCATTTGACTGAAATTATTTTTTTTAATGCATGTTGCTGAAAATTAGCATCATATATTACCATAATCTACATCACTAGACAAAGTATACAAAATAGACAAATTTTGCTTTGATTTTATCATCAAATTAGAAGCTGTAAATATAAAAATTTAATTTCTTAATCCTAACCTAACATTTGTATATAAATCATAAGAATCTTTTTAACATTAAAAAAACTGTTTCATGTTATTCTGTTATATATATATATATATATATATATATATATATATATATATATATATATATATACATACACATTGTTACTATTATTATGCAAAACTTTAAAAAAAAGTTATTAACTTTAAACCTAGGGCCTATCTGATTCCATACAATTTAAAAAATGTCATTACATTGTTGTTTTCTGAATCCACCAAGAAAACATTATTTTATTATTATATTGAGAAGAACATATAATTTCATTTTTTAAAAGTATTCTTGGCTATGATTGGTGTTGCTTTATTCTACAGTAGACCTACCAAATCTTTTCATTTCACTATATCTTTACAAAATTTTGGAATTAATTTTTGAGAACATTAAAAAAATTGCTTACTATTTTATTCAAGAAAATAAGTAGCCTATATAACTTTAAACTTTTGCTGGTCATACTAAACTAGACTTTTAACTTAATTTTCCCTGAATGGTATTTATGATACCTGGTTTTCCTGAGTAGAACGATAAACAATATTTGGCTAAAAAAACTGATAGCAAAATGATTTTCTGAAAATTTGTCTATTTGCATGGTAATAGGTTATATAAGTAATGAACCATGTTTAGTCAGGCTGGGCCCAAACTTATCTAGCAAAATAGCTTTCAAGTACATTTTTTGTTCAATCGTGCTTAAACATTATTTCACCATATAAAAGATAGCACTGTGAACACAATTCCAGCTTGAATAGAAAATGCTATATATAGCACCTTTAAGCATCAACCAGTAAAAAGGAAAAATATTGTATTGCACGATTTAGTGAGTTAAAATGTGATTGAGTAAGAAGCATATACATTGTAATTTCCTATACCAACTTAAAGCAGAACTTGAACAGCTTGTTTTACAAGTTATGATCATTATTTAAAGACAAAAACATTGGGTTCTCCCACATGTTGTCAATGTTCCATTGTGGATACACTGAACCTAAAGCTAGTGTACTTAGTAGTTTATTGTATGTAATGTGTACATTACATATCAAGAGTTGCCCAGGATGAATTTTAGTGAATCTAGGACCCATTGTTTCAGAGATATCATTTTAAATGCACTTATTTCAAGGGAACACAACTATCATGCCCTTTATTTGATCCTTGTTTATGTAAACCCATATAATCTGTCTCTAGACTAAATGGCTTATAAACAAACAAGTTGAAAATGGTGCTTTTTTAATGCACAAAATCTGAAATAAAAATGGTTTAGAGTGTTTTGAGCTATTATTTACTGTTAATAAAATGTCAGCCTTAGATGATATCAAAACTTAGTACTTAAATACAATATTAAACTGATATGTTTTTTTTAATAGGGTGCTAACGATGGTTCATGGGAAAGACCACGTGTACTGAAATCAAGACAAAGAAAAGATGTGTCTCTTTTATCACCCTTTTTAAATGGCTTTTCTTTACAAGGCATTCCAAATGAAGTTTCTTTCCCAAAAACATGTGTTGGAGTAGTTTTAGTATTAGCTGGAATCACAATTTTAAATTTTGTGGAAGTATGTATTATTCTTAATGTTTTTAACTTACCATAATTAATATGTATTGTCACTGTTTTATGTAGCTTACTGCATTTAAATTTAGATAAAAAATATTTCAGAAAATACTAAGTTAGGTTATATAAACTGTTTGTTATTACAAAAGTAATAAGCATCTATATAGGTTATAATGAAATTTGAAAAATCATAATATATATATATATATATATATATATATATATATATATATATATATAAAATACAAATTATGTAGTAATTTTTAATGTAATAAAAATATTTTTGAAATTATAAAAATATTGTGGTTCTCGAATATACAAGTGCCAAGTCAAACATATAAAATGTTGGGAACACAGTATGTTTACAAATCGAATACAATAAATATTTCTCATAAAAGAGCTTTGTCAAGGAAGGTAATATCAGTTTTTAATAAGTTATAAAACATTTAACTGTCCAAAACAAGCTAAACTGTAAAGGTAAAGTTATCTCCGAAAAGAGCTAAATTGTAGAGGTAAAACTACCTCACGAACCAGCTAAACTCTAAAGCTAAATAAAATTACCTCAACTTCTGAAACTAGTTGAATTTATTGATTTTGTAAAATGTCTTTTATAATCTTTTACATTTTTACAATATAGACATTCAGATTTTCTTGCTTTAGTAATTTAGATTTTATTATTTTAAAATTTCATAGGGCCTGTTGCTATACCTATACTAAAGAAATTTGTGTTTCCACGTGAGTATCTATTGGTATTGTACTTCTAGCACCTGAATAGTAGTCGGAAATTTAAACAACTTTGAAGTTTTTTCAAATAGCCCAGCTATGCTTGCATGGCTTTAACAGTTTAAAATAAAATTGAAATTTTTATTTTGAAAATGAAGTAGTAAAAAAGAAAGGATCAGTAATATTTCAAAAAAATTCATTACCGTGACAATACAGTGAGAGTGAAAAATTTGTCAAATTATTATCACTGTTTTAAATATAAAGTGTTAAACATTTTATTTTGTTTACAAGTTATTGAACATTTAGAAATGGTTTGAAAGTATTTGTGCAAAACTGGAAATTTAGATTTATGAATTTTCAAACTTTTTTTAAAAAAATGTAATATTTATTAATGTTAAACAAATATCTTATAAGGTACTAAATTATAGTTATTTAGAAGTACAAGAAACATCCAGATTTGGCAGACAATTTTGAAATCTTATCCATAAAAACCATTTTGATTTGTTTAGTGCAAATTTTAGTTGTTGCATTAAGCATGCAAGTTTGCTACTCAGCAGTTTTAAGAGTCCATGGACCATTGGAATTATCAAATCTATTCTATAAAAAACAGTTCTATTGATTAACAGTACCGATTACGCAGTGCTATTTGTTAAAATAAAATTATATTTGTTATCCTATTTTAAATTTTTGAATGTGTTAATGTGGTCCACTTTTTACATTGTGTGTGTGTGTGTGTGTGTGTGTGTGTGTGTGTGTGTGTGTGTGTGTGTGTGTGTGTGGCACACATGGCATGCATGTGCATGTGTGTGTGTGTGTGCATGCGCGCACATGTGTGTGTGTGTGTGTGTGTGTGTGTGTGTGTGTGCGTACATATTTGTTTTTAAAGATATCTTGGGATACCTATTTGTTTGCTCTATCTTTAAAAGCAAACAAATATATGCAAACTTAAAAAGCGGACCACATTCCCACATACAAGACATTTAAAATGAGATATCAAATTTATTTTTAGTATAAGGTTTATTTGAGTAATCCGTATTGTTTATTAACTTTAGTCTTATAGAAAATAGTTACAATATGGCTGACAGGGTCCTCAGACTCTTAAGATGTGATTGAATGCTACTTCAAAGAATTATTATAAAAGATAGTCTCTTTTAATATGCAAATGAGATTTGGTTCTTGAAGGATTTGTTTTAACAGTGTAATTACTATATTTTTATAGAAGGAGATTATTGAGGAGAAAGTGTTACATGATGATATTCTAAAGAATGCAGTTATTATCACAGATCCTAATAAAATACTCTCAGAGAATGAAGGAAAACTAATCCTGTTGTCTGGTCCACTGGTAGTTGATGAACCTCTAACTTGCCCTGAGTACGGAATAGCAGCTTCAGTGGTATATCTGAAACAAAGAGTCCAAATGTACCAGTGGGTTGAAGAAAAGATAGAAGGGTAACTAACATAGTATTTGTAGTTTTAATTTTTCAGTTTAACTAGTAGTTCACTAGGAGCTTTCAGCTTTAACCCTTTGCAGTTAGTTGAATGTTATTCAGATCTTCTTCTTAGCTCAGAAGGCCACACTTAGTGGCTATTGTCTTTTTAATGATGAGGTCGTTGATGTTAAGAAGCGTTCTGTCATCTCAGCTCAGATGGGCCATACATTAGTGGGCCTTATTACTTTCCCACTACAGCTCGACTGTTCTATCCGTAGTGGCCCTGTGTTCCACTAATTTTTATTTTTTCTTATAAATTAAGATAGAGCCACTATATTTGGGAAGCACTGCAATCTGTCGGGGAATGAATGACCTAACTAAAAAAGTTACTGATTCAGCTTTTGCGATTATATATACAACTGTTATCACATTATATATTTACATGTGGTCAGTCATTTGTGCCATGCATTTACATTTGCATGATTTAAATATTACTATTATAAATAATTTAAATTGTTTAGCCTTTGCGGACGATTTGGCACTCTTATCGAACAGCTGGGAAGACACAACACACCAAATTGAATCACTAAGAGATATCGCAGGAATGTCGGCTTCCAAATATCCTTCAGGAAAACAGAGATAATGCCAATAAGAAAGACAGAACAAAAATTCATAAAAATCGGTAACGGCCTGTTAAAGATTACCGATAAATTTAAGTACTTGGGAGAAACTATTACCAGAGACCTCAGAGAAAAACCAGCAATACTTAACAGAGTAGCTAAATTAAGATCTGCCTTCTATTTGACCCAGAACACCTATAAAAAAAAATCGCTTTCTATAAAATCTAATCTTAGGCATTATAACACGGTCATAAGGGCAAGCGTAACTTATGCCTCGGAGACCCTATTTAATCTAAAGAGCCAAATTGAACGGAGGAGCTCCAGAGAATGGAAAGGACAGTACTCCAAACAATTATTAATAAGAAACATTTGGTGGGGACAGTACAGACTATTGCCGAATGCGGTCTTGTATCGGAACAACGAGCAGCTCACTAACATTTTTAGGAAAAGAAGATTGGCCTTCTTTGGACACCTATCTCGATTACCGGAGAGTAGACTTACGAGGAGATTATTGGACTACCAACTGAAGTGTAAAGTTAAGAACAACTGGTTAAAGGAGGTGGAGCAGGACTTGGAGGAACTAGGAATAACCAGGGAGCAATTGGCAGGAAGGAGGGAAAAGCGATCTTAAAAAGTCAGGAAACCCAATTACAGTTTAGGGAAAAATGTCCACGAAACGTAGTATATTCAGAAGAACTCAGACTTCAGAGATCAATAAGATTAAAAAAATACTGGGAAGAACGCAGAAAAACCAAAAGACTTAATTAAATTGACTGTGTGTGCTCCAATGTGGGCTTAAATTAAAAAAAAAAATCATTTGTTAATTTTATTAAAATGTAAGTGATTTAGTTCATTAAATTAGCCTGTATTTGCATTTTGAAATTTTTTACAAAATTGATTTTTTTATATACGTTAGAGTAATAATACTTGCTTATGTGTATCCTGACTTTAAATTTAATTGATTTAAAATTTACTTTAACAAACACTTTTTATTATTAAAAAAATAATTAGCCTATTATAAGTGAATGTTTGAAATTAGGATTTACTTTTTAAAACAGATTTAATTATATTAATGCATTAAGGCAGCTTTTAGTTTTTTTTACACTTCAGTAGTAAGTTATAATAATGTCGAAGTAACTTGAAGCTTGTTTTTATATGTATGTATATATATATATATATATATATATATATATATATATATATATATATAATATTAATGCTTTTCAATAAATTGTACTTATTTTGTAACTAAAAATGTTCATTAAAGACTTTTTACACATATTTACACAATAAACATTGTTCTTTTAAGAATAAAGGAAACTATATATATATATATATATATATATATATATATATATATATATATATATATTTATTTTTTTTTTTTTTTTTTTTTTTTTTTTTTTTTAGTGTAACGTCTGACTATATACAGTAGAGTCTTGCTATTGGGAGCTAAACTGGATGCGGCCAGGTTGAATTAGTGTAAAAGTTGAATTATACAGAAAACCATTAAAAATTTATAAAAGTAATTGAATTTACTACATTAAAAACACTTTAAAATTACATATATTATTACTAAATTTATTGTACTAAAACATGAAACCACACAGAATCTTACTACAGTAATAAGGAGCAGTACACCAAAAATTGACGGAATGGAAATCCGTCATTGAAACAGAATTAAACAGAAGGTTGGATAAGCAGGACTCTCTACTGTAATATATATATAAAGCTGAATTTCTATATAGAAGAAGCTAATTTCTATATCAATAACCATTACATGATTCAGTGATGAAAATATTAATTGTAAATTTTATATAAAAACTATTTTTTTTAATTATTATATTGATCGATAAAACTTGTTGATATGAAAGAATAAATCCAAACAAGTGTGATTTTATTCTGAGTGCTAGACGTGACCAAGGTCTGACATACAAGCTTAACAGCAAAACAATGCAAGCCACACACAGTGGCCCACCTGAGCTCTTGGTATACTGTGGTAAATATTTATCTAGTCTGATAAGAAGATCATCGATAGCCACACATAGTGGCTGTCCGAGTGCAAAGGGTTAAAAGCTGCTTATTATTATTGAGTGTTCATTAAGTGTCTTTGTCAGCTTCTTGGGATCAGATGAAATTTCTATATGTGGTAGAGTAAAAACGTAACCGGTAAACATAAATTAATTGATTGAATTTAGAACATTTTTACTTACACACTTCTGCATTTTCTCACTTGTCCCATGTTCATACAATTGTTCAGAAACTCCTGGAATTGTTTGTAAGAAAGTTTCTTCAGTTTTTTACTGCATTTCACTTGACTTTATATCAGAATTTCTTTACAGTTTCACTTTTGTTGTTTTCTTCATTGGAGGTACTCGCTGATATTGTTTTCAATGTTTTTGTGATGTTCATGAAGATGTTTATACCTTGTAGACTTGTGATTTTTTCATTGCCTCATTTCACTTGACTTTAGTGAATATTTAAAGGGTTTTAAGAGGTGATTTCTGTAGCAAAACACAATAATTTTAGTGTACTGTTTGTTAAATGGCATTAAAACGAGAAAACAGAGTAAAATTGTCCTATAAAAACAGGACTGAGCAGTTATTCTTTCATCCAGTGTTTTCACTACAACAGTGTTGCCAACCATAAGAAAGCAAATTTTCCTTCAGTAGCACTTGTCACTGCATAATAATTCCAGGAACATTATTACTATAGTTTATATAATACAATTTTTTAAACCATGATCTTGTTGCAATTATCCCCTGTAAGATACATCATTAACACTTTGTAGTATGTTTTGTAATATAAATTATCATAAATACATCACACAGAGTGTAAATGGTTAAAAATAAATAAATTGATTAGTTTAAACAAATTTGTTGAATTATATAATAAAAAACACTTTTGTCAGATTACAAATAATGAATAATGGTAGCGCAGGGGATCATAAGGTTAAATAAATCAGGAGATTGTTGGGGGGGGGTCGGTAATGGATCATTATTAACAGATGAGCTGGTTGCAACTTTTGTATTCATAAGAGGACTAAATGAATGAGTTTAAATTTTTTTAGCTGCTTTTTAAAATAAGTTGAATAAAGTTATAACAAACAAAACATTATAGATTGTAATAATATCTAACTAAGCACATAACTGCACACAATAACATTGAACTATAACTAATTGAACACATTAACAGTATAACAACATCGTGCACCATCTGACCGGCTCTGAATTAGTGCTGGACTGTTGGAAGTTTACTGTAAATAATTATTTTTGTTCTGATAATTTTGCATAACATTGCTATTTTAGGCCATATCGTTGAATCTGCCTTATGGATTTGAGTCAGATGTTTTAAGTGGTAACATAGCATTTTGATACACGATTTAACATACGTTTTCAACTCTGTTCACAGTCGTGTAAGATTTATTTATATCAAATGTGTCCTCTACATCGAAATATTCATGAAAAACTTATCTGAAATCCAGTAAATATTTATTGCCAGTGGCATAATGTTGACAAATTTTAACGTACGATTAAATAATTAATATTCATTGAATGGAACATCAAAAATCTATAAATCTGTAAATACTTTTGTAGGCCTAACTGGATGAAAAATATAAACCTGGTTTAAAGAACATGCCATGCATGAACTAAAATTTTGTCACACATTTAACACACAAACCCCACAAATTAAAAAAATGAATGATTTCATGAAATGTTACATTATTGTAATAAGAGATGTAGGCTAAATATATTTGAAAGTACAGTAGGACCTTGATAGTACAAATACTGATAACCTACACCCAATACAGGCATAAATCATTTTTCTTACAGTTATGGAAAATTGTGCACTTTCATCATTGGAAATATAGGTTTTCTGAAACTTCTGAATTTGGTGTCTTAAAATATATTAATTAACCACTATAAAACTAACCATTTGATTTCAGATGTTTAATTGTTTGTAGAAATTACAATGTTAGACAAAAATTTATAAACAATATTTAGTAAAAATAAACTTTTTTTTTAAATGATATTCTTCAAATCAAAGATAGATTATATACAAAGTCCAGTGTTACATTTACAACATTTGAATGTAGTGTCTTCTTTCTTTTTTTGAGGGTTTGGTTTGTTTGCATATACAAAATATCTTTTTTTATTATTTCCTCTACATCAGGGTATCTGTGTTGGTCGCACGTCACGTAAGAAATGTCGTGATATTAGCCCATTGGTAACGAAAGACGTATATTGCCCGTCCTTCTCTCTCAATGGCTTAAGTACTAAAGACGGGCAATGCCTGTCCTCTACTTCACTGATCTCTTTGCTGTATGTTTCTAGCCTAAAAGTCGAATATAGAAATATAAATCTATTTTCAATCTATGAGATATTTTTCCTTCGTTTATTTCCGTTGTTACTCGTTAATTGCCGCCAGTTTCTTTGTGAAGTTGTGTACGAATTTGACAGTTGTAGAAACATGGCTTCTCGTGAGGAATTGTTTATTTCTTCAAGTGCATTTAGTGAGTTTGTTGGGGATATTTTAAATGAAAGTAGTTGTGAGATTAGTGATAATGAAGAGCAAGAAGTTATTGTTGAAAATGACAGTAGTGATAGTGATAACAGTGATGATGAGATCTGTGAAAATAGGCCTAATTGCAGACAATACTACACATAACCTACAAGTAAATGATTGGCAGTGGACTTCTACTCCAAATATAACTAAAATTCTGGTGACATTTTATAGGGAAAATCCCCCCAACAAGCAAAGCAAGGCCATCTAGAAAGTGTAGAGTATGTACTGCAAAAGAAAAAGGTCTGAAACAATTTACCAGTGCAAAAAATGTAGTGTTCCTTTGCATTTGGAAAATTGTTTTGAAATTTATCATAGTCGGACAAATTTTAAAAAAAGGAAACAAAATGTACATAGTGTAAATATATAAACATAAAAAAATGTTAATATAGTGTTAAAAGTGTTGGCTAAATATGTGTTAACAATTACAACAACATTATGTAGGATAAAATTGGTAGGTTACTTGCTTTTATTATTGCACATAATCTTAGTGTAAACTACTGAAAAAATTCAGTACTGAAGGCCAATAGCATGTTAGTAAAATCCAGTTTCCAATGGGTTAGACACAGCAGGTGTTGCTTGGTTCCGTTTCGTGCTGATAAGGACAGTTGTATAGTTCCATTATTGTCTTTCAATGATACATAACGTAAAAACAAATATTTTGCTTAATCGGCCATAACCTAAAATCTAATTGTGTTTTCGTGGAAATATCGAAAGCAAGACATTCTGTGAATACCGCTGTATAATGAGACCATGTTTACTTCAGATTACCCTCCTCAGAATTTGACCACATTTATGTCTATGTTTGATAATCCCAACCGACTGCAGTCCCTCCTAACTAGTTTGGAATATTTAAATTAAAAATAAATGGGAAATTAATTTTAATAAATTAACAAATAATTAACCAGGCTGGGATACTATTTTAAATTAACAAGAAATGAAAAATGTCAAAACTATAACAGGAACGGAAGAGGCACATAGATAATAGAATGTCATAACCGTACATGTAGGTCAGTGAGGAGAAATGGGGCGGGGCTTAGTAAAGAAGTAAGGAGGACTGTTGTATGCAGCTTTTCTGAATTACTGGGTTGATAGTTTTTGAAAATGGCATTAATTTGAAAGTAAAAAAATATAGGTTACTAAACAACGCCAGGGTTGGAAAAAAAGTTATACTATGAAAATTATGCTAAATAAATATTAAAACCCATAATTACTCTCTTATTTTGCAAAATGATCTAAGTTATAGCAAAATGTCAATCGGTACGTTAACTTAACACTTTGATAAAAAAAAAAAAAAATGCTAAAAATGTTAGCGCTGTGTTCTCAGAAATTTTACATTAGTTTTGCAAAATTACTAAAGTTACAGCAACATATCAATGGGAAGTCTAATTTTAACCTATCCAATCAAAACTTCAAAATTATTATTATTATTATTTTTTCTTTAGTTCTAATTAGGAAAACATTTTTTGCCGCTGATGATTTAACAATTCATTTTGGCTATATCAACTTCAGAGACTTCATTCAATTTAAAGTTATTTTAAGGCGAAAAGCATGTTGAGGCTATTAACGCCTCCCTAAATGTAAGTGTGAGAATAAAGTGTTAAAGTCGTAAGTGTAGTGTTGCAAGTGTAAGTATGTGTTAGACTTGGATACCGCGAGGGATGTCTAAATCCTCTCAATAGGTGCAGCTAGTCTGCACTTCCCTGCAGGGTTTAAAGTTATTAACTGTAAAGATAAATATGATTTTTTTTCCAAATGTTTTATTTTAATGATTATTATTATTATTATTATTATTATTATTACTACTTATAATATCTACAGTGTGTTACAATTAGTGTTACAGCATTAAAAGTGCCATTGACAGTATTAAAAAAAAAAAAAAATTAAATAAATCTTTGACATTTTCTTAGATAAAGGGAGGTAGTGGACAAAAATAAAAAACGAATGCTTCTGAAGTCAGTGTTGACAAATTTCAATCAATGATTGAAATCATTGATTCAATCATTGACAAATGATTCAATCAAATCATGTAAATTTTAACTAAAATATACATTTTTACTATATTTTATATTTGTTTTAGCTGATGTCCGAAAAATTGGATGTTGGCACTGACCGGTTAAATAAAAAAAAAAAAAAAAATACAAAATTGATGGGTAAGTTAATTATTAACAAACATTAATAAAAAATGCTACTCTAAGATTTTATAAAATATTAAAATTTTTGTTTGTTATTAATTCAATTAGAAATTTTAATATAATAGCCTGCAGGTTATCGAAATTCATAATATAATTTCTATTAATTTTTTTTGGCGTTTTTAACAATCCAGCTTTTATAATAAAATTACAATGTTTCGGCCTTCTTGAGCCCATTATCAGATTTAGTATAACACAAGCAGAAGCAGTATGTATTAACTTCGATTACTTCATTTGGAGGATGTTGAATTTTTTAAATAATAAATTAATTGTTTTTATTCTGTAAAAAATGTACAGTATGCGTGTGTGTGTGTGTGTGTGTGTGTGTGTGTGTGTGTGTGTGTGCGTGTGTGTGTGTGTGTGTGTGCATATGTGCGTGTGTTTGTAACTTTAGGCCCGGTGGATATTTTAGGGAGTAGCTTGAAACATTACAAAAAAAATGTAATAGAAATTATGTTATAATTTAAATTGTGTGTGACAACACTAAATACAGCCCTGTAAGCCTTTGTGGTGATTAAACTGATCCTTGTGAAATGTATAATAAATTATATCTTAATAGGTTCAGAAAAAAATAATATAAATTAGACTAGGCAACTATTAGACCAAATTATGCACTAATTGGCCTTTTTCTTATATAAAATGTGGAATTACTTGTGATTATAAATTTTAAAGCTGAAATTTTAGGCGCCCCAGTAATTTATCTTATAGTTGATCTATAGTGCCACCTTTCTGTATTCTCGGTTGCTCAGTTATGGTACCTTCTCCATCAGCAGTCTCTTCATAAGTCTACGATTTGGAGACTTCAAATTGTTGAATTCCTAGTTCATTATTCAGGTGCATGCAGATAATTACTCTGCTAATTCATTTTCAATTATCTCGTGACCCTTATCACGGAGATCAGCTTTTTGGTCAGCTTTTTGTTATGAAGTGAGATCGAGCTTTTTAATTTAATATTCTTACTCGTGTTGTTCCAGTGAGTAGCTAGGGAATTGTTGTCTGCCCATAGAAAGCCCTGCATGCATAGGTAAGTTAAGGTACACTCAAAGGTAGCCAGATATTCCAAGGCTACATTTGGTGCACCATTAGATGGTGTTATTTATGTCATCAGCATGGATCACTTTACACCCGTCATAATTAACCAAGCTCTGTGTGAGTGTGTGTGTGTGTGTGTGTGTGTGTGTGTGTGTGTGTGTGTGTGTGTGTGTGTGTGTGTGTGTGTGTGTGTGTGTGTGTGTGTGTGTGTGTGTGTGTGTGTGTGTGTGTGTGTGTGTGTGTGTGTGTTCACACACAGATAACATAACAGTAGACGGAACAACAGTTTTTTTAAATTTTCAAAAGTTTTTGAACCTCTACATTTTTCACGTTTCCGTAAAACTACAGAACCTTGGTTTTCATCCCTGTAGCTTGATTGCAAAACTCCAGGCTGAACTGAAAAATTTGATTAACTAAGATAAATTGTATTTTCAGGTATATATGTACATAAATTGATAGGAAATAATAAAATTGTTAGCCATTAAATGTGTAATGTTTTCTATCTAGGTCAAAGGAGAATCATAGTCCCACTTATACAGCTATGTGGAAAGACAAGTTAATTGATAGTAACAATTTTGTTTTGGCCAAGGATCATGAAAACCCAAGGTTTGTATTTTAACTTTCCTTTAATATAACAAATTATTTATAGTAGAACCTCGCCGTCAACACACAGGACTGGAGCCTTGATGTACAATTAATAAAAGATAGCTTAGCAAGAGAAGGGAAAAATTCACAAAACAATTATCAGTAATATTCTTAATATCATTCAGAGTTGTTTGGCTCACAACAACTTTGAAAATTGGAATACTAAATTGGTGCTATGCTGATTGCACTTTCTTCTTTTTGTAGACGTTTAATGATTTCACTTTTTAAGGTATGACATGCTTATGTTTTTAACTCATTATCTTCAGGTGGTGCTTAGCACTCACAAGACAATAACTGAACACATGGATGCACAAACAAGTGACTTCGTGGGCAAGGCTATACTAATGTGACGTTATGAGACTGGTTCTCCCAGCCAAAGTGGTCAGGATAATGGAGAATCAGTCTGGTTTCATCCTTTCACACAAAGTCTCTTTTAAATATTTTTTTTTTGGTTAAGTAAGAAAAATTGTTATTATCGAGGCTCCTCTCTTTACTAAAGTGAATACTTCTTTAAGCTTGGAATGGCATTTTGTGGTGCAGTGAAATAAAATTGAGAGTAACATAAAGAAAATTGAAGAATACATGGAATACCTGACGGTTAGAACAGCTGGTTATTACAGAGATACCAGTCAGCGAGTTTCAGTTATACGTATTACAAAATCAAGTGACCATAAATAGACTACTTATTTCGAATACTGAAAGGGTAAGGATGGTATAAATATTAACCCATTGGAAACTGGATTTTACTAACATGCTATTGGCCTTCAGTACTGAATTTTTTCAGTAGTTTACACTAAGATTATGTGCAATAATAAAAGCAAGTAACCTACCAATTTTATCCTACATAATGTTGTTGTAATTGTTAACACATATTTAGCCAACACTTTTAACACTATATTAACATTTTTTATGTTTATATATTTACACTATGTACATTTTGTTTCCTTTTCAAAAATTTGTCCGACTATGATAAATTTCAAAACAATTTTCCAAATGCAAAGGAACACTACATTTTTTGCACTGGTAAATTGTTTCAGACCTTTTTCCTTTTGCAGTACATACTCTACACTTTCTAGATGGCCTTGCTTTGCTTGTTGGGTGGATTTTCCCTATTAAATGTCACCAGAATTTTAGTTATATTTGGATTAGAAGTCCACTGCCAATCATTTACTTGTAGGTTATGTGTAATATTGTCTGCAATTAGGCATATTTTCACAGATCTCATCATCACTGTTATCACTATCACTACTGTCATTTTCAACAATAACTTCTTGCTCTTCATTATCATTAATCTCACAACTACTTTCATTTAAAATATCCCCAGCAAACTCACTAAATGCACTCGAAGAAATAAACAATTCCTCACGAGAAGCCATGTTTCTACAACTGTCAAATTGCACACAACTTCACAAATAAACTGCCGGAAATTAACGAGTAACAACGGAAATAAACGAAGGAAAAATATCTCATAGATTGAAAATAGATTTATATTTCTATATTCGACTTTTAGGCTAGAAACATACGGCAAAGAGATCAGTGAAGTAGAGGACGGACATTGCCCGTCTTTAGTACTTAAGCCATTGAGAGAAAAGGACGGGCAATATACGTCTTTCGTTACCAATGGGTTAAATAAAATAATGATAGGATCAGAAGTTTAAAATGTTGAAATGATTAAAATTAGTGAAGTCTTATTATTTATACATTTTGGTTATAGTAATAGAAACCATAATTATGGACAAATGTTGTATTTGGTACTAAGAATATAAAAACATACAATGCCAATGCCGATCTCACAACCAATGAGAAACTACATTTTTAAAGCGGATATTTCTTTACACACGGTATTGCAAATTCTGTGATGCAGTGAAATCAAATTGAGAGTAACACAACTGAATTTGTTTCTTAAAATATTTTTTTTAAAGTCTCCATGGGACATTTAATTTTTTAAACTTTTTTTGTCCATCTGTCAGTATATAACTTGCCTTCCAGGTATTAACTCTCTCTTTCACCTACATAAACAATGCCAAACATTTACGTTCAGATCACATACTAAATCATGAAAAAATAATTATTTTTTGTTTGATTAGTAAAATAACGAGTAATATATTTTAGGACAGATGCCAATATTTCTATAAACATTTTAACACAAGTATTGGAAATAATTAATGAGAGGAAGTGGAAATATTATACAAATTAATATTATTAACTAAGATATTTAAAATTATTACTTAATGAAGTATTTTTATATTATTAGTATTATTTCGTCAGGATTTTCTCATCATTTGTGTGTATGGAACAATACATGACAACTTGATAACATGAATCATTTCTGTATTTGAAGGACTTAACCTAAAACAATAATATATACTCTTGTTATACTAACAACTTAAAAATGTTAGCATGTTTTAATATGTGTAATGACCTTCACTTGAAAAACCTGAACATGGTGTTATGGTCTCGAAACATGTTGTAAATGGATCAGCATGACAGTCAGTCACTTGACAAAAAAAAGTATACAGGTAATATTTGTTTATTAATCTCTTATTTACTGTACCTCAAGCTGGATGCGTAAGTTTAATTTTCCATTATTGACTTCTCCGGACGTCAGCCTTGAGTGTTTGTTCCCTGTTTGTAGTCAGTATTTTAACTAATTACAACTAGATATATGTAATTTTTTTAATTTTGTATAATTCTAGGGCATCTAGGCTTATGTTTTAGGTTAGACACTTGTAAATGAGAATTGATTTACATTCTGGAAATTTCGTGTATTATTTCCACACATCATACACAGGTGATGATATATTATATTTGATTATAAACAGCTTTAAAAGTTATTCTAATAACTTCAAAGTTTGGTATCTTCAAAAATTCCATATTATAATACCTTTT
>CM040182.1:3503366-3515866 GCA_022606455.1 Callitettix versicolor
TTAAACTGACATAGATCAGTAGATATTTATTATATAAAATACTCAACTAAAGTTTAGAACTTTGAGCTTTGTGATGTAGCAACTAGTTGACCAAGTAAAGTAAGGTCTCATAATTTTCGGAAAAGTTTAAAAGAGCATTAGAACGCTGTTGTGGAGCAGAGTTGACACAGTTAATTAAGAATATACTGCGAGGTCTACTGTTCTTTAAATTAGTCGTATTTTGTTTTGATTCCTCGAATGAAAAATTTGTTATAAGAAAGTTAGTACTGTTGTTATTACAGATTTTTGTTAATTAAAATAGTTAGTAGTTTTTGTATGCTATGTTTAGAACCACCTCGTCATCATGTCCAGCAATGGATTTTTGCATTCAGCCGCATCAGATTGTGCCTCTCGTTGAGTATGCTGCTCTTCTTGACTTCACTGGGCTGGCTGTGGATTTATTATCGACCTTATTTTGGCTTATTTATGTTTGGAATGGGATTTGTTTCCTTTATGTACAGTATGTTTTATTTTGTACAATGACTCCAATCATTCAAAGTTTTGATAACAGCCTTTTATAAGTCGAACATATAGACCTTTGATACATTTTCATATAAAACCTTCAAATAGTTTTCTGTTATTAGGATTATTTTTACCCTTTCCGTTTTATTTAGATATAATTATCAGTAATTTTTCATTCCGTCTTCTTGACAATTAGCTTCAAATTTTTCCTAGCTAAGTATATACACAAAAGTAAAAACGTCTTATGTATAAAATACTGGTTGCCCTTAAAATAATTCTTGTATAACATTGAAATTGCGTTGTTATATTTTTAACGATTTTATTGAATTTAGGTCTTCCAATTGTTAAATATGAAAGTAACAAATATTTAAGTATAGGACACTTAATTGTTTGTTCAGAGAAAAAACTTCACTCAAACAAATGATTCAGCTCACCACTTTCAGGCTGTTCCGAGTGGGGAGTCTACTATAATTTTGATAACTACTTAGAATAATCATTGAATACAGTCATCACTCGATAATTCTTACATCTATAATCCATAAAATTCTTTAATTTGTACTGGGATGCTGGACCCATAAAAAACTCTTGATAAATTGTACGAAAACAATGCATTTTGGTCCCTTCATTATTTTGTACTGAGGAATATCGATTTCCTGCCTTTAATTCCTAATCAGCACAGCCTACGCCTCTATAAATCTTACTAAGTGGTGGATTTATTGTTTATACCGTTTAGCCACAACATTGTTTATTTGTTGATCATAAGTTTGTTCTGTAATAACTGTATAACTCATTAATTTCAAACACATTTACTTACTGACAAAATATGGCTCATCTGTCATTATTAAATGGAAAAGAAATGTCTTGTGAATGTCAGGCATCAGCGCCATAGTAAACTATACTGTTAAACAGAAAGGACATTGTACTTGACCACACGGACTAAACGAAATGTGGCAGTAAATGTTTAGATAATGAATGATAATAGAGGCCTATTTTTAGACAGTGACAGGTGTTAGTCAGTTCTTACAGAAACTGTTCAATTGTAATATCGTAAATGTAGAGCTCTTGTTACTTGTTCATCGTGAGTTTATATTGAGTGCATAGTCACTCTCTGTCCTGACCAAATACTGTATTTATATGTCAACTGTGCTGTTAATTGTTGTTAAATACACACTCGATTCTTAATTTTTTTCCTTGGTCCCTTATCGAGTAATGACAGTATTGCTTTAAAAAAAAAAATGTTATCTGTGACCAGTTATTATTTTTGACGTTATGAAGATATTACAGTAGACATGAATTTATAATCACTCGTGAAGCAGAATACTTTATTATCAACTGAACACCATTCTGGAAAGACAGTCTTATGTTATTATATTGTTTATTTAATATTCTTGATAAGTTTATATTTCAGTTAGGCACTTGAGGAAGAGAGTTGATCTATACTCTTGAAACATTCTGCATTGACTCTATATACATATATGATGGTTCCTAATAATAATAATAAAATAAATATTCTATCATTAAGTAAAAATACTGAACACAGAAGATGGTCTTAATTTTTTCGTGTTTTTCGCTGGAGGCCTAATCGGAAAAGATCTCTGTTGTAAAAATTATCTGTATAATAATCATTCATATTGAAAAAATAAATTTCATTTTATATTCGTATGAACAAACTTTATATTCTCCAGAAAACTAACTAAACTCTACTCGCACGCTTTACTTTTCATTTTGAAATTCTCCTGGTTACAATTATTACAAGCTTTTTTTACATTATTTTTTTCTCTGTTACAATAAAAGAAACTGTTTCAGTTTGGGTTGTGTTCAATTTTACTTTTGCTTTAATTCAAATTTCTTCCTTTGATGTTCATAGCATCTTTAGGTTTACTTCTGAATTTTTTTACTTACATAATATCTTTTAATTACTCTGTAACCCACGATCCTGTCTCATCTCTGTTTTTATACGCAAAATATTTGTCTTACACAAATTTGAAAATTCTGCTGCATGAATTCTATGAAACATTTTTAGACTGTACAGCTACATAGATACTTGATTCTTTTCAATTCATCACTATTTCTAACAACTGTTGCATGCGTCTTTGAAGATAATGTACTTTTATTTGAAACATCCATTTTTGTACCCCAATAAGATAAATATTATTTATGCCAAAGATAATGTGATATACCAAACAGTATTTATAGTTTTAAGAAAAGTAATGTCCTATTAGTTTTATATTTGTCACTATCTTTTGTTACTTTTGTATTTGCATATTTTTAAGTTTCTCAAGCATAACATTAAATGTTAGAAAATTTAAAATATTAATAAATAAAAATTAATAAATTTTATTAAAATTAAAAAGCACATTTTTACTTGTAGGTCAATTCAAATGGTGCTCGTAGGAGAAATGGTGACAGCTTAAACAAAACCTAATTTATCTTTTGGCTGCTGGCCTGCCCAGTAGCACGTCATAACATTTGGGTTATTTTACCCAAAAAGTACTTATGTAACTATATATTTACTATTTATCATTTAAAAAATTTCAGAAAAATCACTCTAGATATTCTGTAGGATTTATTGGTATAATAATTTTTTGTTTCAATCAAATTTTAATTTAAAAAGATTATCTTTTTAATTTGTGATTGAAGAAATAAATTTTAAAATTCTAGTTTGAACTACAGTAAACCACTTTATTTTATTGAACATATAACTTGACTGGTATAATTACACTCTCTTGTAAATATTGAACATTTTCATGTTTAACTGAACTGTTTAACATGTTTAACATTTAACTGAATTATGTCTGAATTATCGTCATGAACATCAAATACAAAGATATGATTGCCAGCCATTTTGACTACCTAGTAAAAAAATTCAAAGGAAAAGGTTATGTTACAGGTCTTATAATTTTATCCCTGTAACTTAGGAAATTATGAAAGTGGCACAAACGTGAACTTTCAAACGTGATCTTTAAAAAAACTGATGATAGATCAGTTAATTGAAAAATGTAGATTTAGATGCCATCTTCTTCTTTTCGTTTCACCCTCTTTGGGGTACGCTGAATCAATCATTTCTTGCGCGCTGTACTTTTCTTTGTTCCCAGTAGCTCTTCATTCTTTCCGATCTTCTCTTCCTCTCCTCTTCCGAAATGACAGGTTTAGGTCTTATTTTGGTTTTATCTTGGAATCTTATTCTTTCGTCCTTGATACTTATCTTAGCAGTTTGGTCAAGCAGTGAATTTTCTGTAATTTTTAAGTCCATTAGGTCTTTTTCAATTTCTTTAAACCAGTTCGGTTTTGTTTTACGATTATGGAAAAAATCAAACACCTGTTTCGTCAATCTATTTTTAGTTCATTCTAAGAAGATGGCCGTAAAAATTTATTCTCCTTTTTCTCATAGTATTGGACAGTTTTTCAATTTTCTTATAGAGAGCTTCATTTCTTATATATACAACCTTATTATCCTGAAATTTTGTTCCTATAATTTTTCTTAAGATTTTCCTTTCCGTTATTTCAAGTTTTTCTATCTGGCCTATGCGATTCATGGTTAATGTTTCTGCCATGCACAGTGCTTCCGGCTTGATCACTGTTTTATAATGTTTAATTTTGGACCCCATGAAAGGGATTTCTTATTGTATGTTTCTTTCACAATTGGAAGGCCAATTCAAGTTTGTTTCTCCTGGATTCCATTGCCTTGCCCTCATCTGCATTCCAACTAATCCATTCACCAAGATATTTGAACTCTTTTACAATTTCTATTTTCTGTTCTTGGATTTTAAGGTATTTATTTGGGTATTTGTTGTTTGTCATGATTTTGGTCTTTTCAAACGATATGTTTAGACCTATTTTAGCTGCTTGTTTCTTCAATTCAAGAATCTGCTCCCTTGCTTCCTCCATTGTTTCAGCAAACAAGGCCATATCATCTGCAAATGCAATACAGCTAATTCTGAGATTCTTCTTTTTGTAACCCAATCCTATTCCACTTTTTATATTTTTCTTCCATTCCCTGACTACTTTCTCAAGTGCACAATTAAACAATAAAGGGGAGAGCCCATCCCCCTGCCTGACTCCCGTTTTTACTTCAAATGAATTCGATAGTTCACCCATAAATTTAACTTTCGAAACTGTATTTGTTATAGTTGCTTTTATGATATTAGTTGTTTTCTGCCATCTATTAGGTTTGTTTTCAACTATTGTTTATAGTTGACTAAAGTATAGCAACGATAGGTTGTTGTGCCGCATTTCTCACTAGTAACTTACAACAACAATAGATCATTACACAACAGTTAAAGACAGACCTGTTCAAAGTTGCCACACTCCTAGAGTATAGCAAGCATGCTGTAAACATGTCTTCACAGTGACTGCTGTAGGTCACTTAGTGCTAATTCTGTTGTTGTGGATTCATGAAAAACAGTTAGAAATTTTATTTATAAAATAAATTAACAGCACAAAAATAATTAGCTATGTCAGTATTGCACATTAGTGTATAGAGCGCACCACATAATGAATGTTAGGGCTTGGTCGATATAGAAAAAGGTCATTCTGCTACGTCTTTAAACTGCACACATCAAGGTTCCTAGTTCAAGCTGCAGTTGCTCACATTGCTTTATCCTAACTCTTAAAGCAGATATATATATCCTAACTCTTAAAGCAGATATATATATCCTAACTCTTAAAGCAGATATATATATCCTAACTCTTAAAGCAGATATATATATCCTAACTCTTAAAGCAGATATATATATATCCTAACTCTTAAAGCAGATATATATATCCTAACTCTTAAAGCAGATATATATATCCTAACTCTTAAAGCAGATATATATATATCCTAACTCTTAAAGCAGATATATGTATCCTAACTCTTAAAGCAGATATATATATCCTAACTCTTAAAGCAGATATATGTATCCTAACTCTTAAAGCAGATATATATATCCTAACTCTTAAAGCAGATATATATATTAGATAACAGGTGACAGTGTAATAGCACCAGCACCAGAGAGCATAATTTGATGTGGGGTACATTACAGCAGTTTATATAAGCAAAAGCTAATTAGTGCAAAGTAAACAAAAATACCATATGACATCTCTGCAAATTGTAATTTACTCTTCTTCAGTATTGTTGAATGACTGATTGTACTTTCGACTGTTGTAGCCTTAGAAAAGTTTAGCGACTTCACAGAGCTGTTGAACTCCCATCCTGTCTCCACCTTAAGCCCTCCACCTTTTACAGCCTGGCATAATTAATGCTCAGATCAGACATTAGGATTCATTTTACTAAGTATATTTATTACCAAAATATCTTTAAAACATAAAGAAAAATTAAATTTTGCTAAGTAAATTACTAGATGAGAAGCGAAACATACTTAGCTTTCAGTGGGATGAAAGAGGCTCTGTGTTTCGTGGACAAAGTAAGTTAACTTCACTCCTTCTCCTTCATTAACGAAAGGAGAAAAACACTGTTGGTTTTTCTTTCAATTTATTCATTTGTAATTTCTGAAATGCAGAGGCAGAGTAGAACCAAATAATCAGTAGCTTTGGAAACTACAAATAATTAGGTTATATAAACTACAGGAAACAAATTTTTGTTGACATCTTTTATTTCCATCCAATAACCGTGTAACGCAGTTCACCTGCTTACAGAGTCGAAGATGCTTTTAAATTTCTTTAAGCGCACCTTCAACCCAGATACACTCTCTGGAGTGGGTTCTATTACATAGAGCTGCAGTTTATTGGTTTAACTTTTCTTTATATATCAAATTTAATAGGAACATATTTACATAAATTTCTTTATTATTTCTTCTATTATCTGAATCTGTTATTGGTTGTTTTCTTTCCCAATCCTTGGATTCCTGTTGCTGTTAGTTCAGTTGAATTTACAATGTAGTTTCCTGAAGGTTTCACGTATTACACTGTCGGGTAGGCTAAACACACGGTTCTAGCCTCGGGTCATTCGCTGAACACTTTTGCCACTGAACCCGGAGACGGCTGACTGTCTGGCGATCTGTGTTGGACTTGTCAAACGGAAGAGTAGCTGACACCACACGTCGTTGCTTAACTCTTGAAACGGAACTGGAAGTCAACGACCTGATGTGTCATTACAGCATAGACAGGAGAGGAACTAAATAAGTTATCGGCTCAACACAATTCTTCTTTTGATGATAACAGAGAAAGTAATGCTATGGAGTGCGCTGGAGAGGGTGGCTGATCCAACTGGACTGTTGGCTTCCATATTTCTCCAGAAGCTGAAATTTTTGTTGTCACCAGTAATGAAGAGGTCTGATCTCGTTGGCCTCTTCGTTTCTTTGCAGGTGTTTTACTTCTGGCTTTCCTGGTCTAAGTGGGTCATGATTGAGTATTTTCCCTGTAGTGAGTTCTTCTTGCATTATTTTTTTAAAATGAGGAATGTCCTGTTGTGTGTAACCTAGTACCCCATTATTTGTGATGCCTTCTGCGGTGGCACACAGAAATATGCCACAATCGAAATTGTTAGTTTGTCTTGGTCCACAGTCTGGGTTTCGTGTCCAATTTCGTCTGTATAGTGGTTGAGCTCTTTTAGTAATTGCTTCAAGCGCTAGGTATTCCAAAATGATCTCCAGCTCCTGATGGTGCTTCCCTGGCAAGCTATTGTAGGCTGTTATATTTTTCTGTCGCAGGTCCGCTATTACTAGCCTCCAGTGTTCCCTTTTTTCTTCAAATATGGGAAACAGAAGAAGGTCGAACCGAAAAATATCCCTGTTTTTGGTCCACTTCTCTACACCACGGTACCCGTGGATTTTATACTTCTCCACGAAATTTGTATTGAAGGCGAAGACGGTCGGATATTGTCCGGTATTTCCTCAAAGTTGGAGTAAATGTAGGTAGGTGTCTATAACGCGATCATTGATACGTTTTCTGGGATCCAACCCCTTCAAATCCACCACTGGTATCGCTGCCATGTCACCGTATTGACTTCTTGCTGCAACTGTACTGTATGTCAGACGGGGTTCTCCTTTTTTATATGGTATCTATGTACTGTGCTGTTTAGACAAGTAAATCTACAAATATTTGGTTAGGAGCTTTCTTACCTTTGTTCTAATTTTATATCTTTGACATGAACTCTGACTAGTTTACCATGTTTATTTATTTCTATTACAACCGGAGATAAGATTTTGTTTTCTGATGAGGGCCCTGAGTACTAGGCATTAATTTTGCTTTCACGGCATTATCTGCTGAAGATACATTTCTTTCTTTGTGGTATATGTATTGTCCAACTTGTGGGTTTAGGTCTGTTCGTCTGAGATTGTAATAATGACTGAGTTGCAAAGGCCTTTTCAAGATTCGATTTTACAAGTTTGTAAACATTCGTCATAACATCTCCTCGGTTTCTGAGATTTATATTACTATCTCCTTTTTGGCTTTGGCTGACTAGTATACTGGAGCTCTTAATTCCCGGCCATAATTAAGGAATGCTGGTGAAAACTTGGTTGAGTCGCTATGTTTAAAGCAAACATGAATTCTGGGATGTACATATCCCATTTCTTCTGATTGGCTTCTAGGAATTGTGCAATCATAGTCTCTCCAAAACTGTGTTCACTCATTCCACTGGATTAGCTTGTGGTGTTTATGGTGGAGTGAATCGATGTGTCTAATTTGATAATCTTTTGCTATCTGAGCCATTATTCGACTTACATAGCGGGCCATTGTCTGATATTAATGTTTCAGGGAATCCAAATCTTAATACGATTCGGTCTTTAAACGCTTGTCCTACTGTAACCGCTGTTGCACTCCTCAATAGTACACATTCCACCCATTTGGTGTAACAGTCTTGAAACACGGCTAGATAACGGTTCTCTTTGGTTGACCTAGGGAGCGGTCCAACCAGATCGGAACTAACAACTCTCCATGGACCAGTCACTTCCCTGTAATGCATTTTCCCTGCTGGACGCTGTTGGTCAAACTTAAACTTTTGACATGATTTACAACAGCGAACGAACCTTGCTGTATCTCTAAACATTCCTGGCCAATAATAATATCTGGCGTTTCGGTCATAAGTTTTTATTATCCCCATATGACCGGCTGTCGGGATGTTGTGATTTTCTATCATAACATCATATCTTTGAACTTTTGGTACACACATTTTCCAGGCGGAAGTTGTTTTTTCATTGTTATCTCCCACGTTATTCCACACGTGTTTCATTAGTTTACCCTCCTCAATTCTGAAATTTTCGTATTTGTTTGGGTCCGTCTTTACTTTTATCCACATTTTGTCGTACCAGTCCCCTTCTTCCATTTGTTTAATCCCTGCTATTGTTTCCGAGTCTTGACTCGCTGGATTTCTTGATAAAGCGTCAGCAACTTTATTAAGACTTCCTTTTCTATATCGGATCTCAAAATCATACTGCTGTAGTTCTAAAACCCATCTCGCTAGACGACCTGAAGAATTGTTCATTTGATGAAGCCACTTAAAGCACTGATGATCGGTAACCACCACAACATGGTAGCCTTCTATGTATGGCTTATATTTTCGTAGTGAATACACAACTGCCAGACACTCCTTTTCTGTCACGGAGTATTTCCTTTCATGTTCCGTCAGTGTCCTACTGGCGTAACTTATTACTTTTTCTCGGCCATCTATAGTTTGAGTCAGAGCAGCGCCTAGTCCAATATCTGATGCATCCGTGTGAATAGTGAACTGTTGTTGGAAGTCTGGACAAGCAAGAACTGGTGCGTTGGTTAGAAGAGTTTTTATTTTTTGAAAGGATTCTTCTTCCTTTTCTGACCACTTCCACTTGACGGACTTCCTTAACAATCTATGTAGAGGCCCGGCTATAGTAGAAAATCTTGGAATGAAACGTTTATACCAAGCAGCTAACCCTAGAAAACTACGAACCTTTATATTCTGGCAACATGTTCCGACATATTCGTTGGTATTCTTGTTGTTGACTGTAACCTCCATGTCGCCGTATTAAAGTCTGTATAGCAACTACGTAGTCTTTAAACAATTCCTTCTCACCCTGTGTTCGGTTTTGTATTTCAAGGTATAAATTTTCTCTATACTGATACGGTAGGTATTGAAATTCAAAATCTCTCATAAACTGCTTCCATGAAGTCCACCAGTTTTTTTGTATTTCGGTGCCATAAAAGAGCCCTCCCCTTCAATAACTCTGGTAATGATTGCAGAAGTTGCTCTTCATTTACGTTGTATGCAGTCTTCAACTCCGATAATCTTTTCCAGAAACAGGATCACGTCTTTTCCTCCATCATAATGTAGGTTCCATTTTCTGACCAAAGAACAAATAGATCCATTGTCGGCTATTCCTGATGTGGGATAAGATATTTGTTTTGTCAATAACGTTCTTCTGCGGTTTCTGTCTGACTCATGATGTCTTCTGTGAAGCCACCTCTTAGGAAACAAACCAGTCTTCTTCGGTAATCCTTCACACTACCTTCTGTTTACAACTTAAATTTTCTGAGTTCCTCTGTCAATTCTGCCTTGTTCAGTTTATAAATCCATCCAACATGTATGTCTGAACTTGTAGGGTCTTCCTCAGTTCCATCATCATTTATAGGCGGAGGTAGTCCTGACTCCACGTCGTCCAACGTTTTCGAACTACCCATCCTGTAGACTTTGTGGCCAGTCTCCACTCTCAATCTATGGGTTTTTACTGTTTTTCTTGTTCCTTGTCTTCTGGTTTGTATATGGTTTTTCACAATTTTCAGATAACTGTTCTTTGATAACGGTCCCTGTTCGGGCGCCAATTTCTACTGTAACACAGTTCACCTGTTTACAGAGTCGAAGATGCTTTTAAATTTCTTTAAGCGCACCTTTGTCCCAGATACACTCTTTGGAGTGGGTTCTATTATATAGAGCTGCAGTTTATCGGTTTAACTTTTCTTTATATATAAATTTAATAGGAACATATTTACATAAATTTCTTTATTATTTCTTCTATTGTCTGAATCTGTTATTGGTTGTCTTCTTTCCCAATCCTTGGATTCCTGTTGCTGTTAGTTTAGTTGAATTTACAATGTAGTTTCCTGGAGGTTTCCTGTATTACACTGTCGGGTAGGCTAAACACACGGTTCTAGTCTCGGGTCGTTCGCTGAACACTTTTGCCACTGAACCCGGAGACGGCTGACTGTCTGGCGATCTGTGTTGGACTTGTCAAACGGAAGAGTAGCTGTCACCACAAGTCGTTGTTTAACTCTTGAAATGGAACTGGCATAGACCGAGTCGGCTCAACTTGCTGTTCTTCGGAACCGGAAGTCGACGGCCTGATGTGTCTTTACAGCATACACAGGAGAGGAACTAAATAAGTTATCGGCTCAACACGCCGGTATAACTCCGAGGAAGGAGTGACTATCGGCTCAGCACGCCGGTATAGTCCACAGATGTACAGTCGGCTCAACACGCCGGTACCGCACTAGGATAGGTTGATTGGTAGGTAGGGTTCGGGCCGGAGTCGGTTATCGGCTCAGCACGCCGGTATAACCCCAAAGGAAGGAATGACTATCGGCTCAGCACACCGGTATAGTCCACGGATATACAGTCTGCTCAACACACCGGTACCGCACTAGGATAGGTTGGTAGAGTTCGGGCCGAGTAGGTTATCGGCTCAGCATGCTGGTATAGTCCACGGATGTACAGTCGGCTCAACACGCCGGTACCGCACTAGGATAGGTAGGTAGGTAGGTAGAGTTCGGGCCGGAGTAGGTTATCGGCTCAGCACGCCGGTATAACCCCAAAGGAAGGAATGACTATCGGCTCAGCACACCGGTATAGTCCACGGATATACAGTCTGCTCAACACGCCGGTACCGCACTAGGATAGGTAGGTAGAGTTCGGGCCGAGTAGGTTATCGGCTCAGCATGCCGGTATAGTCCACGGATGTACAGTCGGCTCAACATGCCAGTACCGCACTAGGATAGGTAGGTCGGTAGGTAGAGTTCGGGCCGGAGTAGGTTATCGGCTCAGCATGCCGGTATAGTCCACGGATGTACAGTCGGCTCAACACGCCGGTACCGCACTAGGATAGGTCGGTCGGTAGGTAGAGTTCGGGCTGGAGTAGGTTATCGGCTCAGCACGCCGGTATAGTCCACGGATGTACAGTCGGCTCAACATGCCAGTACCGCACTAGGATAGGTAGGTCGGTAGGTAGAGTTCGGGCCGGAGTAGGTTATCGGCTCAGCATGCCGGTATAGTCCACGGATGTACAGTCGGCTCAACACGCCGGTACCGCACTAGGATAGGTCGGTCGGTAGGTAGAGTTCGGGCTGGAGTAGGTTATCGGCTCAGCACGCTGGTATAACCCCAAAGGAAGGTATGACTATTGGTTCAGCACGCCGGTATAGTCCACGGATGTACAGTCGGCTCAACACGCCTGTACCGCACTAGGATAGGTTGGTCGGTAGATGGAGTTCGGGCCGGAGTAGGTTATCAGCTCAGCACGCTGGTATAACCCCAAAGGAAGGTATTACTATCGGCTCAGCACGCCGGTATAGTCCACGGATGTATGGTCGGTTCAACACGGGGTACCGCACTAGGATAGGAAGGTAGGGAGTTTTTGGGCTGGAAGAGCCCAACTGTCTTCTGGAGCGCTGTGCAGCTGCTTATATACTCTGGTTCTGATGGTGGGGTATGGCTGCTGATAGTGGGGTAAGATGTTATTTTGTTTATGTAGTGCATATCTGTACATTAGAGATTATCAAGTTTTGCTTACTTAGCTTATCTCAACTTAATCTAGAGTTTAAATCACTTCATTACAACCGAAGCTAGCACAACACCCTCGGTTTTTCCTTCCATCTATTCAGTTCTAATTTCAGAAATGCAGAGGGGAAGTAGGAATAATCAATAGCACTGAATTAACTTATTGTAGCAACCTATCTACATATAAATAAGTTATATAAACTGCAGAAAACAAAATTTAGTTGACTTCACCATTTTTCCTAAAACACCTGTCAAATTTGACTTAGTCAATTTATTTTCATTTGTCAAAAAAAGTAGTTAAAATAAATCTTCCATT
>CM040182.1:3520866-3693366 GCA_022606455.1 Callitettix versicolor
TTATAGCGTATGAAAATGCCAAGCCCTGGGCGGGAATCGGGGTGAAAGCCCGACGTTACCAACTAGGTCACTGAGGTTATTATTTATTTTAAAATAATTAAATTTAATTGTTAAGTGCATATTAATAAAGAAAACTTTGCATGTGTATTTAGAAAAACCATTAAACTTACAAAATTAGTAACAATTCCAATGACAACAACAGTACCAGGAAAATGTTTTTTACACTGAAAAGAGTGAAATCGTATTTAATGAATTCATTGAACCAAAAGAGGTTAACAAGGCTGAGTATGATATCAATCAGGAAAAAGCATGATTTTACCAATAACCATGCAATAAACTTTAATGAAAAGGTTATTGCAAATTTTTATCAATGCAAAAATATGAGAATGGACTTCATTTTTAAATAACGTTTTTATAATACTTTGTTAAATTTGTTATTTTCACTGTAATGTAATTTGTATAACACACTGGGTATTTGGCAAGAAAAAAAATAAATGTTTACACACAAAATAAATTTCTACATAGCACCCCTTTTTAAAATAACCACATGCTGCCACTGGTATAGACTATTGAAATTTCAAGTTCTTAGAATGTCTAAAGGTAAGACTGCTGAGTTTATCAGTGACTACATGTAACTTAATCAATAGTACTCGTGCGATATTACAGGTATTACATTCTTACTGCTATGGTGTGTTATATCTTATTCATATGATATGAAGAGATTTAGAGTGTTAACAATCTTAGAATCGATGACATCTTTGCATCCTCATCAAGCCACTCGGCTAATATGGACTTCACAAACAACAGGTTAGACTACACTACTTCCCAAATTGTTGTGTGCAATGTATATTTCTGTAAAACTGTACAAGATTAAACATATTACAAATGTAGATGGTTCTCGGTACAATAAACTGAGGGACCAAGGACATCCTTTATGATGCAAGTATGTTGTATCAATAATTTGTTTTCAAATTTCAAAAGTACATAAAACATATACCTATTTATAAAATGCTTTTATATTTGTAGTTATTATGATTTACTTTTTTAAACTGCTTTTAGGCTTGTACCTTATATTAAATTTTTAAACGTATAGAATAATTTTTGTTAAAAAACTGCCTACTTCAGTATACACTACCTATCTGTCAGCTTACTATATTAGTATATTTTGTTCAGTGTAATAACTTCACTTTGCTTCAGTGGTTACTTCAAAAAAACTAATGCTAACCTAGTTTAGACACAAAACTGGAAGTGAAATTTGTTTACCAGCTGTATCTATTTCCATTTTGAGTTTTAACTCTTTCATTGCCAACATCCGGTTTTAATGGACACCTGTTTTGTATGAATCTAATCCCAGCAGAATGACATCTAAAAAAAATATAAAGCCTAAACAGGAAGTTGTATAACATAGCCAAACAATAATTACACATTAACCAATGATTTATGAGATTTAATAGCTTGTTAAATGAAGCAATTTCAAACTGGTCAAACAGCTAATCGGTCTAAGCGCTACACTGGGCCAGTATAGTGCGTTAGGCATGAGCAGGTTTGAACCTAGCGTTAGCTGTTGATTTTTCTGTGCAACATAGTTTGCCCATCTGTGGTAGAGGGGGAGACGAGGCCCATGGTCTCCACAAAGGGGAGTCCAAGTGCACCTGAGGGTCCCAGGCACATGCTCTAGAGGGGCCCGGGAGTGACTTTTTCTTGAGGTGTGTTAGAAAAAAGCTTCGAAAAATATTTGTTAACTATAAAAAATAATGTTTATCACATGATAAAACCAGCCAATAAATAAAATAAAAACTACTTTAGGTGTAGGGTGACCCAATTTTTTTCCACTTCTTAAAAACATACTTAACCACAATAAGTGGCCCACTTCATATTTTGGATACCGGGCATGAAGACCCACCTTTGTTGGGGACATGCAAGACCCACCTTAAAGAGTGGATAGTTCAGGTGGAAGCACACAAGGACAGGTGAATTTTTTGTGACTTGCACAGCTGACCAAGCATTATACAACTTTTTTCTTACTATATACTGTGTTTGTCCACTTGAAAATATAATTTTCATAATATTCATTTAGCTTAAAACATATCCAAAAATAAAAAAATACTAAATTTTTATCAATTTAAAAAAGTTTATGGCACTGAAAGAGTTAAAAGTAAAAAACTCAAGTTGACTTTCAATTCATTGGAATAGTTGAACTTAATTAGAGTAGCTAAGGTGGTCAAGGTGGCATAGATACCAGTCAGTTTGCTGTGTCTCTGATCTTGTGCACCTCAAGCTTGTAGGTTCGAGACAACAGTTGTTACTGTAAGCTTTACCGTCTCGCTTAACACCAATTCCTTCTCCACATTATTCTATCTGTTATAAAGTATGGACGTTTAGAAAAATAATGTTTTACTCTGTTTTAAATATCCATGTAATAATACTGTACAAAGTTCCCTTTATATTACAGAATGGAAAAATTACCACGAAGCAGTATGGACCGTTAAATCTTGGAACAGATCTGTAAACGTTCTTTTCATAAAACAAGTTAATAATTTAATTCTTGAGCCATCCAACAATATTGTTAATATAATGGTAAATCCAACATTTGAAATGGTTAGAAATGTAAGTATGGAAATCGGTACAAACAACTGGATATTACAAAAACTTTGAGGTAAAAGTGGCATGCATAATTTATTCTAAGGAAAACAATTATAACTTTCATTATATACCAAACTATGTAATATGTAACAAGTTTCATTCTGATGGATTACAACAAAGATGGCAAGAGTGTACTGAAATCACAAATCAAAGAACTTTGAGCAGGAACTTTTTCATAACTACCTTATACTGTCAGCAGGACATTATAGTATTTGCTAGTTTGATATTGCTCACATAGTACAGCCCAACCTTCATTGATTTTGAGTGCCATTGCCTGTGTTCATTATTTACATTTCTGGGCCTAAAATAATTGAACCTAATTAATTAATTTTGGCCCACTTATTAACCTTATCATTACTTAATTAATGCAGGAACTTTTCATAACTACCTTATACTGTCAGCAGGACATTATAGTATTTGCTAGTTTGATATTGCTCACATAGTACAGCCCAACCTTCATTGATTTTGAGTGCCATTGCCTGTGTTCATTATTTACATTTCTGGGACTAAAATAATTGAACCTAATTAATTAATTTTGGCCCACTTATTAACCTTATCATTACTTAATTAATGCAGGAACTTTTTCATAACTACCTTATACTGTCAGCAGGACATTATAGTATTTGCTAGTTTGATATTGCTCACATAGTACAGCCCAACCTTCATTGATTTTGAGTGCCATTGCCTGTGTTCATTATTTACATTTCTGGGACTAAAATAATTGAACCTAATTAATTAATTTTGGCCCACTTATTAACCTTATCATTACTTAATTAATGTTAATGATCAAATCACCTTTAAATCTACCTATTGAGTTCTATCTAAAATCTAATTATGTACAATCAAATTTCCTCAAAAACAAAAAGGGTTATGAATAATTTTTTATCAGTTGTATTAATTTTTGCAATCACATTTACAACACAATGTAACTAATAATGTACATGTGCTTTTACTTCACTAAAAACTAATTTATAATGTAACAAACAAAAATTAAAAACACAATCATTAAGGTAACTTTGTCCCATTTAATTTTTTTTGTAATCATTTAGCTAGCAAACCTTCAAAAACAAGTTTTTACTAATTGTACTATAAAACTAATAATTTATTTATTTCAGATACTACCATTTATTTGCAGGAATAGTAATATACTGTACTTGGCAGATGAAAACAGTAAAAAATGGTTAGGTGAATGTAAAGTGCCAATCAATTGTGCAGTAAGTAGTAATAACTTTAACATAAATTTATGTCAGGTATCTTTTGGTATCTATTTTGAATTTTTCTAAATCCATAGACATAGTTTTTAGAAAGAGGATTTTGAGATACAGGGGTACTTTGTAAAAAAACATGATGTTAAGGAAAATTAGAAAATTTATATAACTTCACAAAATTCTTTTATTTAGTAACATATGTTTTTCCCAACATCCTGGTCACTGACCTTCTTACTTGTCAGTCCTTCCTTTCTTTACCTTCTCCCTTTCAGTGTTAACATCAACTGTATTAATACATAAGCACACTTTATAATTTTTAGCTTTACTATATCGGAAGATGCCTCACGGTGAAACATGTGTCACTGAATAAAACAAATTTGTGAAAACTATAAGTGTTGAAATTTTCCTGGATGTTATGGAGTTTCACCAAGTACCGGCTATCAGTTCAATAAATAAATTTAGTCATTATCGCTGAGCTTCCGGAAAATGTCTGGCATTTTACTAGTGTTATATTTTAGTAACAATTTCTGTGTGAAATCAAAATTTATTATATATATATATATATATATATATATATATATATACATATATATATATTATTTATTTATTTATCATTATTATTATTATTATTATTATAAAGAATGACTAACGAAACTTGAACATTTAGTCAAAGCTTTTTAAACACATTTGATTGTAGGTATATACTATATTAAATCAAAGCACTTTGTTTGAGGCTTATACTATAGCAGCAAATGTGTCAGCTGACAGAGTGATATCAACAAAAAAAATGCTTGATTTATCAAAGCGAAGAAGTAACTTAACAGGATTTCAGCTTAAAATAGCTACAGTACATGTAAGTTTACAATGAAAAATGGATATACAAAGCTAATGGAAGTTTGATAAATTTTTTCCTTTTCTCATATTTACCCTTAATCTGGATGCTCTTGCTATAAGCTTGTAAGTTAATTTTTTTTTTTTTTTGTGTTTAACGTCCGACTATTGTGCACACTTGGGCTAATGCAGACGGTGGGATGATTTATAGCGTATGAAAATGACAAGCCCTCGCCGGGAATCGAACCCAGATCCTCGGGGTGAAAGCCTAGTACGCTATCCACTAGACCACCGGGGCGGCTTACTTGTAAGTTAAACAGCTGCCTTGGTAGCGTAGTGGGCTTTTACCCCAAGGACCCGGGTTCGATTCCTGGCCAGGGCTTGGCATTTTCATACGCTATAAATCATCTCATCGTCTGCATTAGCCCAAGTGTGCACAGTAGTTGGATGTTAAAAAAAAAAAAAAATGTAAGTTAAGCTTTGTCATCAATGACTTTACCCATTGCACTGTCAGGTGCTCGTGCCTTGCATTCACATTTTTCTGTCTTAAAGTGCTAAACATTTTTTGCAATGAACTACTATTTTTAACTCTTTGCACTTGGTGGCAAGTATTGTTGGTTTTGGCCTACTCTCAATCATCTTGAAATATTTAAAGCCTTGACAGTCCTTAGAGGTCGGTTAGCCAGCCTGACTGGCCATTTACGTTAGTCCATCAGCTCGGGCATTGTAGCAATCATGCAATCATGCAATCATGCAATCATGCAGTACCAACAGCTTGGAATTGTTCTCACTAAAATCTGAAATGTTGGTATAGGGTATTTAATTAAAATAAAATAATAGCTTTTAGTAAACACTATTTATTGATATAAAAAAAGACAGAGAATATATATATTTTTATTTATAAATGTTTTGGTTTAACTTTATTTATTATTTTACACAGTAGTATTAATACAATATATTTACAGCTAAACTAAAACATTTGTAAATAAAATAAATTTAATATTATAATAGAGTTCTTATTGCAAAGATATTTTTTTTACTTTTACATATATCATGTACTTTTTGTAATAGGTATATTTCAAAATGAATGCATTTTGTTTGTAATACTAAATACTTAGTGAACACTAAGTGTGACTAGATTGACACTAGTAAGTTGAGTGTGTGTGTGTGTGTGTGTATTTGGAGTAGATGAGTGAGAGTAGTATGAGCTAGAGGTACGATGGGATAGCTAAGCCCATCAGCTACCTCTGCCGGAAAACAACTGCTTGCTTTATCAAGTTTCTATTTCAGAATAATTTCAGATATCACTTACCAAGAAAATTAGTTAAAATTTGTAAAAAATAAAAAAAAACATGTTTTTTGGCAATATGCAAAGTTGATTTAACAATTTTTTGTTCTGAAGTAGAACATTTAGTGGAAAATGTTCAAATTCTATAAGTATTTTTGTATATACATTTTGTTTATATTTACAGACTACAAAAATTGTATTCAAAGTTGACAACAAACTTGAAGGACTATCTCAAGAAAAAATATTTTAATTTTATCGTCTTTAGAAAGAGAGTTTTAGTTCGTTAGATTGCCTCAAAACACAATTTTATACTTCAAATAATTCAAAATACCCGGGGAGAATCTAGTATCTCAAGGTATATTGGAATGATCACTTTTTCAAATTTAGAAATATTAGCCACCATTAACCCAAAAAAGTTTTTTAATTTCCCCATCTTTAAGATGAAATCATAGTTCCTTAAATAGGCTCAAAACACAATTGTATACTTTAAATATTTTTTGAAACTAAAGATCCAGAAAGTGAGAACTCAGAAGATACTGGGTTTGATTGTTTACTTGTTAGATAATTTAAAATCCTCCCTTTCGAATATATAGAAAGGTGTATAAAAATGCGTATTTTGTAGCTGTTACAAAATACATAGATCTTATATATTTTTGTATTTATGAAAATGTAAGCTATCTTACAGTCCATAGTAGTTTGTATTACAAATTTTATATTAAAATTGTCTTTTTAGGAATTTAAAAATGACGAGAAAAATAAATACCACAACAACAAAGAATATTTAGTTCAATCATATTATCACAACGTCTTCTTTGTAATGAAAGAGTTTTTGAATTTCACGTATGTATATGAAAATTATTTACATTATTTAATTAAAATAAAATATTTTTTAATAGATTTTTTAAAATTTTAATTAGTCTTTTCAGATAATGCTATTGAAATTAGTTTTTGTATTTTTTTAATTTTTTTATCAAAAAACAAGGAGTCATATACCTTCAGTACATGGCACAATTGTAATGCCACCCCCTTTTTCTCACCCACTTCTACCATAAGTAAGTGGTGATCTGCAAACAAAATAATCTCCCTCAGATTGTGATTGGCACACAAACCCCATGACTTAGTAGTCAATAAACAACACAAGGCAAGATGGGCAACCACAGATGGTATTCCTATAGTAAAAAACATTTAAAAAGGTCACTCTAGGAGATCTTGGAAGGACTGTAGGAATCTTGGGCAGAGCACAACTCAGGAAAACTATGGGGTTCATTACAGGGCAAAGTGGTCTGAAGATATATATGGACAGGATATGAATATATTATGGAGAAACTATTTGTAGGTTTAGCAGAGAAAGAGGAAACTGCAGGCTACATAATCTATGATTATGAGGCTCTGGCCAGAATAAACTAAGGATAATTGCCAACAGAATGAGCTAGTCAATTGACTCTTAAAACTTATTAAGGCCACCAGTCTGATGAACTAGAATCAAGAGACATGGTTGTATATTAGGCCCTTTGATTGCAGTGCCTGGAGTTGTATTACTTCTTCACCTGTAGTACTTAATCTGTATCGTCATCTGTAGTCAATCGTGCTTGTTTCATGCTAAATTGTGCAAAAATCCAAGAAAAATGGAATTGTTGAACATCACACACTTTGATGAAGTTGAAAAATATCCAGAAATGTTAAACCAGAATTTTATGAGAACATTCGGTTTCATTTGCACTGCACTAACTTTTTTTTATACTCTTTGCAAAAGAAAATAGTGAAATTAGGAAAGTAAATCCAAAAAAATTATTTAACTCTTTCATATATATATATATATATATATATATATATATATATATATATATATATATATATATATATATATATTGTTAGCATATGAAAATGCCAAGCCCTCACCGGGAATCAAACCCGGATCCTCGGGGTGAAAGCCTAGTACGCTATCCACTAGACCACTGAGGCGGCTTACTTGTAAGTTAAACAGCTGCCGTGGTGGCCTAGTTGATAGCGTACTGGGCTTTACCCTAAGAGGACCAAATACAAGATTTATATAAATAAATCTTAGTGTAACAAATGATCTTCGGTTGGGAAGATCTTTTTTTAAATTTACCATAACTGCATGTTGTAATTTTTTTTGCCATCAGAAATACTCCTCTGCATATAATAATATTTTAGGAAACAAGAAATTCATTTTACAGACATTATAGAAAGCTCAGTAATTATTGAATGTCTGTTTAAAACCATTTATGGTTTCTCTGTGTACATTTTGTTCATGTGCACTCTCAAACTACAGTGTCCTGTAATGAGTCTCATAATTTTCCTAAGCTGCTCTCTGCCCTGGATATTAATGTTCCTGGCTGACTGTCCTCTAGTCTTAGAGTATTGTTTCGATCAGCCCTGTCATTGCAGCCCTATAAGGGTTATATTCAACACATATAAGATTTGACCCCATGTAATTCTTCTGTTTCTAGGATTCATTAGGAACCCCTTTGTTACTGCCCCCCATTCTTATCAGTTTGTGCATTCGTATTCCTGATGGACGTTTGTTCTTTATAAACGTTTATCTGATTTGAGATAGGCTATTGCCTTACTGATTTGAAATGCCCCATCTCTTACTTTTTCCACTGCATATTGAGTAGGTCTAGTTAGCGTCCCTGAAGTCTACTAAAAAGAAAATTTTTGCCAGCCTTGAAATGAGCATACCACTTAAAAACCTGTATTCTGCTAAGGGGATATTCTTCAAAGGCTTCTGTAGGTGTTTTACTTAATTTAAAAGAAGACCTGACGTAGGCTCTTTACCCGAACCAATCACCCATCACAAAATTTACAAGTAAAAGTTAACATAAGATTATAAAGCATAACCCAAAGACCAAATATAATCTCACAATGCAACAAAACAACACATTGACTCAATGGGTATTACATTGTCAGACATCAGCTCACCTACTTGTAGAGATACATTTTGCATTTGTAGTAATGTCCAAGAACGTTCTGGTAATGGATACCTACTGCCAATTTTATTTGATATCCTTCTTTTGAAAATAAAATGTGTTTGTCCACTGTTTCATATTTTTCTTGTGCTCAGATACCAGAGCTGCAAATTTTAAAAATTCTTAAGCTTATAGTACTGTTTAAAAATGGCAATAATATAATGGTAAGTTTAATAAGTTGGTGGTAATTCACTTAAGGTGCATTACTATCAGATAAATACTTTCATGTAAACAAAAGAGTTTTATTATTGATGAGTATATTACTGTGCAGATTTGTATTATCAAAAGGCCCAAAGACTGTATCTGGTTACGAAATGGAAAATGGTTCTTGGAGTGGAATAATAGGGATGCTACAAAGAAATGAAATAGACTTGGGTGTATCATACATTACAATGTCAATTGACAAATTAAATGCTATTGATATTACAACATTTATCCTGAGCGATGTGTAAGTAAAGCTACAGTTTATAGGTTTATATATAATGTGCGTAGCCTCTACTTCTGTACTTAAAATAACACATACAGTAGATATGTTCTCCATATTAGTAAAATCGGTATTACTTTGAAAGTAACTAGTTGTACTGCTGCTTTAAATCGAGAAAAAACAAATCCTTTTTAGTTTTTAAATTTTATAGCAAAATCCTCTATACGGTATTGAGTCAGCTGCCTTTAATAAACCTGTTTGCTGTTTAACAAACCATGGGAACAATTGACAAAGTTATATGCAAAGAATTAACTTTTATAATAAAATCAATTTACCATTTAAGAACTGCATTAAATGAAACACATGTTTATTATCACTAAATGTTTATGTTTCTTAAAAGAAACTTGTGTTCTTATCGTTAAATGCTTATTCAATCAAACATGTGTTCTTTTTCTTCAGACCCTCCTTGAAAATCTATATTAAGAATAAAGCCTTTACTAAAGAAATCATAAAAACTTATAGGAGTTCTAACACACTAATCTTATTTGATTTTCTCCATTCCAATTTTTAATAACAAGAATTTTTCCAGGATAGTTTAACACTGCTAAACTGTCAACCTGGAGGAGTCACATTATTTTTCTACAAGACCTTCTTTTTTTAATTTTTTTTTTTTTTTTTATTTTATTTAACATAATTACAACTAGGCAATAAAGCCTATCCAGCAATATACATTTAATAGTAATGTCACTGTTTGTTGAAGTAACACCCACTGATGGACTCCTGATGAACACACACTCTGTTCATGTGTGATTAGTTATACACTCTCACTGCAAAGTTCCAAAGGCTTCGTCCTTTTCAAGCGACGGATCTCGCCAGAGTTGTCTAATAAGCAAGCTATTTCCTTGTTATCGTGATGTATAAGTCTTTGCTTGTGTTTCTCTGCAAATCTTTTGATTTCTTCTGAGACAGACCACGGAGCCCTTACAATACTTCGCAGGACTTTATTCTGGAAAGTTTGAATTACTTTTACATTTGTATTTTTTGTGCAGCCCCACAGCTGGATTCCATAGGTCCACACCGGCTTCAGTATTTGCTTGTATAGAAGCAGTTTATTTTGTAGGTCTAAATCTGAGTTTCTCCCTATCAACCAGTTAATTTTCCTAAATTGCATGTTTAATTCAACCTTTTTCTTTTTGACATGTTCTTTCCAGTGGAGCTTTGCATCCAGTGTCATCCCCAAGTATTTAGCAGAATTTTCTGGAGTTACTACATGGTTATTAATTATAAGTGGAATTGGGTTGATTTTTCTATTTGTAAAGTTGACATAGGTTGATTTGGATTCATTTAGTTTTAATCTCCATTTCTTCATCCAAATGCAAACTCTATCAACTGCTCTTTGAAGTTTATTCGATGCCTCTTCCACAGTATTTCCTGTCGCCAAAATTGTTGTATCATCTGCAAAGGTTGCTGTGATTGTATCAACTTCTTGGGGAATGTCTCTAGTGTACAACAAGTAAAGTACGGGCCCAAGGACACTCCCTTGAGGTACTCCTGCTGATACATTCCTCAACTCAGAATACTCTCCATTATGTTTAACTCTGAAAAATCTCTCTGACAGGTAAGATTCCAGAATGTGATGAAATTGTTCCGGAAGATCACGCTGAAGTTTGAAGATTAATCCTTCGTGCCAGACCTTTTTTAATTTTTGATAAAACAATATCAAACTTTATTGCAGTAGTTTTCTTCTTTTCTCCTAATATGATAGAAAGTCTCTTCCACCAATAGCTGAAGTAAGAAGGTATTCTTCACTGTAACCATATTTCTCAAAAAAAGCCTTTCAAAGTACAAGTAGTTGAGCCATCAGTTGCCTTCCTCCTGTAGTCCTTATTCTCAGATGTCGCTTGGGATTAGAATAAGAAAATTGGATTTTTATGTATGGAGAAATTTTATTTTACTGATATTTCTTAGCTAATTATTTTAAATTTAATGACAATGAATAATATATACACAAAACAATTTTTCCTAGGTTCCTACTGCACACAAAGACACCAACACATGATTACACATGGAGATCCTTTATTACTCCATTTGAATTTAGTTCCTGGATGACAGTATTAGCTGTTGCTATTATTCTGCCGGTAATACACTTTGGACTTTCAAAAATCTGTAAAAATACAGAAGGAGAAAATATTTCTGATAGTTTCATGATGGTTATCCGTGGAATCTGCAGTCAAGGTAAGTACATACACCAATACAACACTAGACATATGCAGTCTTTCCTTAACACAACACCTATAACTATGAACATGGATCATATAACTTTATTATAAAACTGTTTAATAATTTTCTATAAGGCAGAGTCTTATTTGAATGGCTAAATTTTATTTGCCATTGCAAATGAGTAAATTTGATACAACTGTTGTCACTGATAAAATTGAATCTCCATAGTGAGCCTTCTTCTAACTGCAGTAAATGACTGTAGAATGTCACTGTTTACTGTAGAAGATTACCTAATAGACAAACAGATTGACAATATGTCTGGCAAAGACAAACATGTTCGTCATTTGTTAAACATGCCACCAGTCTGGCCTTCTATCGACCACTTACAAATTTTTGCTGGTTGTAGATTGGCACACACACGCACACATGCACGCGCATGCACACACACACACACACACACACACACCTACGAACAGTAGAGGTTTCCTTGCCATTCAACTAGAATTTAAACCAATGATACTTTTTAAAGTATCTATTTTAACAAAATATCCTTTTACGCTGTTATAAAGCTTTTTTGTATATAACAAATAATTTCAATATATCTTTGTGTAGAAAGTAGATTTAGTTTGCTTTTATTATTTATTTTTTTGGTCTGATTCTAAGATTCATTACTAGAGGTAATCCCTTACTGGGGATTATAAACCTCAGGTGTTGTGATCAAAAGACCTATTGTACAACTAAGCCTCTTGGTAACTAGTTCAGCACACTGGCCCCCTCAGTGAGTTCCAGCAGGGTCCTAGAAGCCAAGCACCCTTTGCTTCCTGCTGGCAAGAACGTCACAATCTTAGATTATGTGGTCTGCAGTTTGCTCTCAGTTTTTTTGTAATACATTCCACATACAGAGCCCTATAACGAGTACCAGGGGTTTCAGGATCCAGACTATCACCAGGACACAGACCACCATCTGGAACACTGTCCTAGCTAGCACCACCTCCAACTCTATGCCCTGAATGTGGCTGACAGCCCTCCAGTCATGCAGTACAGTTTCTAACATCATCCTTCATCCTCTGGGGTACTCACATCGGAACACTGTCCTAGCTAACACCACCTCCAACTCTATGCCCTGAATGTGGCTGACAGCCCTCCAGTCATGCAGTACAGTTTCTAACATCATCCTTCATCCTCTGGGGTACTCACATCGGAACACTGTCCTAGCTAGCACCACCTCCAACTCTATGCCCTGAATGTGGCTGACAGCCCTCCAGTCATGCAGTACAGTTTCTAACATCATCCTTCATCCTCTGGGGTACTCACATCGGAACACTGTCCTAGCTAACACCACCTCCAACTCTATGCCCTGAATGTGGCTGACAGCCCTCCAGTCATGCAGTACAGTTTCTAACATCATCCTTCATCCTCTGGGGTACTCACATCGGAACACTGTCCTAGCTAACACCACCTCCAACTCTATGCCCTGAATGTGGCTGACAGCCCTCCAGTCATGCAGTACAGTTTCTAACATCATCCTTCATCCTCTGGGGTACTCACATCGGAACACTGTCTAGCTAACACCACCTCCAACTCTATGCCCTGAATGTGGCTGACAGCCCTCCAGTCATGCAGTACAGTTTCTAACATCATCCTTCATCCTCTGGGGTACTCACATCGGAACACTGTCCTAGCTAACACCACCTCCAACTCTATGCCCTGAATGTGGCTGACAGCCCTCCAGTCATGCAGTACAGTTTCTAACATCATCCTTCATCCTCTGGGGTACTCCCATCAAATATCATTCTCTTTGGTTTGAGGAAAAGGTCAACCTGTAGATTGATTCATGATTGGTTTCCTGCTTCCAGATTTCATGAAAAGTCTCTTTATTACCCTTTTTTAAAGGCAGTTTTGTTGATTTTGAGATGTCTATTGCAGGTTAGGTGAGTCTCTTGCAGGTATAACACAGCCTGCTACGATTCACTGCTGGTGGGTTATACAGGACTTAGTATAACCCCAGTTTCTTCCTTTCCCAAGTTCTCACTTCCAGATTCACTTCTGAAAGTTTCCCAGGGTTTGTTTCTTCTTATATTGCAGGTTGGGTGGGACCGCCCAGTATGCCCAGCCATATTATACAGTTCCGTGTACAATCAATCCATTTTCATTGTGTACTCCATGGGGCATAGGTCCACCCTTGATTCGGCACACATCTCCCATTCCAAACAACGTCTAAAGAAGATGTGTGATATACGAGATCAATGTATAGACTCTTCACAGAGCTTGCTTTTGTTTATTTTTATGTTTTTATATATTATTTTAATGTATGAAGTGTACATATTTAATATATTTTATAAATATTTATAAATTAAGGTTTTTATACCCTTTGTATTCATTTGTGTTAAGTTTTTATTGTATCATTTATATTTTGAAATGTCCAATACTTTTTACATTCATGGAAATAAAGATGATCTGTTTTAATACTTATTTTTAGCTCAGTTAAGCTTTATTGTAAGTACTACAAATCTACGCACTGTACTGTCTAAATATTGAGTATAGTTTGATTATTCCAGGTTCAGGTATTATTGTCGGTAACTCCTGGACAAAAAGAATAATAGACCAAACAGTCCTTTGCTGGGGTTGTGTCATTATGTCGTTATATACAAAGATTATGTATTCACAGTTTGCTGTTGTTCATATGGAGTTACCGTATACCAGTCTTACAGAAATATTAAGTACTGACAGCCATGCTATTATGACTTTCAGAAATGGATATGTATTCATGATTACAATGGTATGTTCTTAAATAGTTGTTACGATAGAAATAGGTATTAATTAATTGCAGTATTATGATCCATTGCATTGTTTTTAAAGTAATTTTGTTAAATTTTTAAAAGAGATTTTTTTAAAACTTTTTTGTACTTAAACATATTTAAATTATAAAACATTTGATTTGTTTTAATATTTTATTTTGTGCAAAAAATAATATGCAAACAATACTGTTTTACATTATAGAGTCATTCGGAATGTAAAGAAAGTTTTGGCTTGATGATCCACTCAGTTTCGTACTGTCGTTGTCATACCATTGACCTTCCCACTCCTTCACACCAGGAGCCATTATAGTCATTTACTGTTTATTTGTGCAAATTTAAAATATGTGACAAAATTAATGATCCCACTGAGAGGACTCAAATAATCCACCCAATCAAAATTTACAGATAGGTAACTAAGGTTTACAGTAACATGCGTGCCAGCCAATGGAATGGCATCATTCCCAAACTCCATCAAATCCAAAAAAAGCCAAACAGAAACTAAGCAAATTCGAAACAAATGACATGGATTGTTGTCGAATGGCACTCTGTTTCTTCATAATGCATGTCTGCATGCTGCTGCATTGACAATAAATTTCCTTCAACTGATCAAGTGGCAAGTTTTTAAACATCTGCCTTATAGCCCAGACTTATCCTCAAGTGATTATAATTTTTTCCCAAATTGAAGGATTTTTGGGTGGAAACCACTATGGAAGTGACAATGAACTGAAAAAGAACATTAGGGAGTGGTAGAACAACTTGGCTGCAACTGAGTTTACAGAAGGCACAGAAAAGCTGGTGAAATATTATGAAAGATGTTTAAATTTGAACAGTGGCTATGAAGAAAAGTAGCTAAGATATCAGATGTGTTGTAAAATAAGTTTTGTTTCATTATCTTAATAAAAAATGTCTGGAGAAAACATGTTCTTTACTTTCTGAATGACCCTCGTATAATACAGTTTTGGATTGTATGGTTAAAAATTATTTGAATTGATGATGGGATAGCACTGAAAGGTATGCTGCTGCTAAGTGTTAAAATTGTGTGAGCAGATGACTGGTTCTTGGCAGGATTCAAAGGTGATTTAAAAACGTTTTTAATTGCAGACTCGGCTAAGAACTTTTTGTCTCTTGGTGGTTTTTGTTTAGACACATAATATTAAAGCACATTCTTGTACAAAATATGTGCAAGATATATTTAATTGTTAACATTCTAATATTTTGTGCTAGCTGGGCTGGTTATTTAGTATAAAGGTGTTGACTATAATTTAAATATATTACTAGATTTATTTATGTACATTAAAGTACAGTCTTGTATAAAGTACTTGCAAGATATATTTAACTATAAATGTTCTAACAGTTTTGAGTTCTTCATGGGGTGGTATTTATTTAACAAAATGGCATTAATTATAATTCAAAGGTTTATATATATATATATCAAACAAATAAATATTTAATTTAAAAAATTGAATGCATAACAATTGATTGCGCAAAACCTTACTTGATTTATTATCATAAAAACAGCTAAATTCTTTGTTGGGTCTTCTCATGCATACAAAACTTTTCACTTTGATTATACTTTTTGGAAATACTTTTCATTCATGTTACCTCATGTCTGATATCTAGATCATCTAGTTATTACTAAAATACAAACTGAAAATTATCAAGCTTTTATGCAAAATGGCAGTTTGTCATAATTTTTTATTAATTTAAAATTTGTACCGTTTCTCATTTTGAATAGAAGGGAATATCTACTTTAGGCAACCTATCTACTTTCTGTCCAGCCCATTGTTTTCAGGTCAATATATCTAATAATGAGGGTAACTTTTGTTACTCAAGAATGGTAACAAATATTACCATTTAAACTATTATTACACTCTGATATATAAAAATATTACGCTCTGATATAGGAGCCAGAATTGTTTTCCTTATATAGTGACAGTCATTAAAGTAACACTTATTACTTTCAGACTAAAAGGTAAATGAAATTTATTAATGTTATATATTAATATCTGTTTACAGATTCTGTTTATCACCTTTCTTGTACAATTTTTCTTTGTGTTTAGACTTCATCAAACGATGAAATGAAGTTACTGTGGGAGAAACATTTCAAGATTCCTGAAAATTCGTTTACTGATTTAGCAAAGGCCCTAGGAATGGTTTGCAGTGACAATCGAATTGTGTTTACTCCTAAAAAAATATCTGGTCCACTTATGAACTCGACAAATTGTTCACTATCTGCTATTCCTAAAGGATATTTCCCATTTATTGCTGGTTTTGGTCTACCTAAACAATCACCACTTATTTCGATAATAAATAATTGGTAATTATGTATTTGTTTTATATTAAATTTATGTATTAATGCCTATTGTAAAGACTAGTACCATATAACTTGGTCATATTTAGTTAACAGTATGTAATTAATAATAAATTAATATTGAAGACACACATTCAATTTGTACAGGGTTAGCATTTTTCCATTTGACTAAATCAATTGTGATAGTGTCACATTTTTAGATAAAATTTTTATATTTTTAGAATTTTAAATAGAAAACTCAGGTAATCGTTTAAATTGTAACAGGTTGAATTCCAACTCATAACTGTCAAATTGACCCGTTCCAAACAGTCGAGATAAAAAATAAATTACCTTTAGTATGGGCGTTGATTATCTGAAACAGTGATTGATCAGGCAGTAAAATTTTTCCCTCTAACTTTTATCTGCTCATTAGTCTTGTGAATTCTGGAACCCACCATTTCACGACTTAAAAGTCTGAAACAATACTGGGATGATCCAGGACTATTTTATCAAAAACTGTAGCTTTGTGCATTGTGGATCTTCTTCTTTTAAATCATGGTAACATATCATCTTCTTTCTTCTTAGATCTTTGTCAGCCCTATCCAGGTAGGTTCTAGTTCTGACTGTGTCCTCTACAAAATCTCCCTTATCACTAGTCATCATATCATTTGGTTAATACGTATCTCATCAGCCAATTTATAATAATAATTTTTATCTACCACAGTGATAATGATTAATATATTCATCATCCACTCTCTATAGTTACTATTATTCAAAGAAACAGATTGTTTATACACTAGTTGAAAGACAGATTTACTGATATTCAAGAAAACAGTATATTTTAATGGTTTGATTTTTATTTACTCGATTTACTATTTTAAACTATTTGTGTTTTATTTAAATTATTACTTATATAATTTACTGCTTCTTTACACAATTTGCTATTTTTTCATAATTTATTGTTTACACTATTTTATAGTTCATATACATTATTATTTACATACACTATTAAACTTTATTTACACAATTTACAGTTTATTTAGAGTTTGAACTAATAAATTACCATACTAACACTGAACATTGTGCATTTATCAAACTTTATTTAATAAAATTAATTGTCAACCCTAATCTTTTGTCAAAATTAATAATGCAAGGTAATTTTGAACATGGACTACACTCGCTGCAATAATTGGTTGTAAACGTGAAAGTGGAAATGTTTTATCGACATTATTAGTGGTCCGGGTTCTAAGGTTAAAAACTTTTCACATTTAATTTTATTACTGAAAATATATTCTGTTTTTGTCAATTTTGTTTTATATAAATAATGGTTTTGACTGTGACGCATAACTTCCCATTAACCCCTAACTGAATTTTTTAAAATGATAATCTTAAATAAAATATGTAGTGACAACCACTGTATTTTTTTCTTTTAGTATTGTTTATTGTATCTGACTTTAGACAATCATCTAATAATTTTTTAATCTAATGTTTGAGAATATTTTGGAACTCATGAGTTAGTCCCATGAAATGATGTGATGTCACATCTTCACCAAAGCAGCAAGTCTCTTGGTTTTTTTCTCTTTAGACTGTTAGGATTTAGAAAAAATATTAATTTTTGGTTGCTGGTTTTGAATATGATAATGAGGTCACAGCCAAAGAATGAACACTATTGACAAAAAAAAACATAGGCAAAATTACGAAACTGCTGATGTACTGCCTGTTGCAATAAGCAACACGGTATGTAGAACAGCAGTTGAAACAAAAGCATGGGGAAGAGGTAGGACGAGGAGAGTCGACCGGCGGGGCCGGAAAGTCGGTTTACTCCGGGTGACTTTTCTGTGAAGACTGTGTGGCTTTTCTGTTCCTACTGGGCGGTGCCGAGAAGTGGCAAATCGGCGCTAAAAGTAAGTAGACGATTATTAGTGCTTCTTCCCCCTTTTATTATTTTGGTTTGAAGGGATTAATATATATTTTGGGGAACGTTTTATTTTACATAACACAGTAGTGTTCATTCTTGGAGTTGCCACCCACAATATTTGTAAGGTAGAACATATCAAATAATTAAAGGTAAATTTTTATAATGAACCACCGATAGAAAATTATTACAAAGAACCCCGTACTCCTAACAAATGGTGCATCGGCCTTACTCCTAACAAGACGTTACACTATGTTCATGATTATTGAGTCTTTGTACATGTTTCACAGCATTAATTCTTATTGCTTCTTTGGTGGTCTCTATGAAGATTTTAATTGCTATTCAGTACTGTTTTATTTTGTAACGTTTGCATATTTAGATTTGTGTTTTTGTACCATACAATGTGCGACACAGGTTTTAGAATTCACCATTATATCAGCAGTTTGTTGTGCAGTGACAATAAGCCATACATGTATTACCATATCTGATGTTCAGCACTGGTGTTTAGGACTAGTACTATAACCTCAATATAAAACATTATATCAACCTTAGTTTAATGTGTAATGCAACAACTTTTGTTGTAAGCTTTCACCATTTTGTTTTTATGAAATATCAGAAGGATATAGAATTCATATATCTTCCTCAAGGACACATGCCTTCAGACATATGGCATCAGAAAACCATGAATTGGAAATGGATGGTTTTGCAATTTTATTACTAATTTCAAATTGACTTTAATGTAACAGAGATGAAAACTTTTAGCCAAAATGATGTTAAGAGTTTTCTGACGATGACTTCTGAACAGTACTCACTCTCTCATTGTATTACTGGTTGTCTTAATGTTACCTCTAGCGATGATAACCTTCATGGTTTTTTGTCAGAAAAAAATATATGTTACCTCCAGTAGGTAATATTTGACTGACCTGTCCATATTCCTTGGTGACTGCAATGAAGTTTGCAATGTTTTCTTGTAGCTGTCACAAAATGCACCCATATCCATTTTCATTTCCCTTGCATAGTCTGTACTTCTGTTGAATACAGTGGTCACCAGTATACTTCACCCAGATATACCATGTATGTAATGCAGGTCTGGTATGTCCCCCTTCTTAATGTGCGTTGACTCACATGAATTTAAATAACTCAGTTACATACACTTTTTTGTGAACAAGGCGATTGACCAGTTCTTTGGAAAATATTACTTTCAAAGCAGTATTATCGCTGAAAGTGCCTATCTGTCTTATTCTTGTAATGTAAACACATATTCTAATAAATGCCTGTTATCTAACATAGCATGTACACATGCTAAATTGCAGTTTTGGCTTATACTGTTTCATTCCATATTACTATTTCAAGGAAGAAGATACAAACAAATACGAGGGCTATTCAGAAAGTAGATTACGTTTTTGGATAAAAAAAAACTAAGTACAGGAAAAAAATTTTATTATATACATTTGAAAGAGGAACTAAAATACTATTTTTCGACATAATCGCCAAACAAATTTAGACATTTGTCATATCGGTGAACTAGCTTTGAAATTCCCGTGTCGTAGAATTCCGCCGCCTGTGGCGCCAGCCAGTCAGTCACGCCGCGCGAGATCTGCGTCGTCATCGAAAGCACTGTGTTGCAAGCCAAGTCTTCATCTTCGGGAATAAGTGGAAATCACTAGGTGCCAGGTCGGACTGTAGGGTGGATGAGGAAAATCTCCACTTGAAGGCCGTCAAGGCGTCTTTGTTCGATTTGCCGTGTGAGGCGGGCATTGTCGTGCAAAAACAACACTTTGCACTCAGTTTTCCTCTCCGCTTGTTCTGGATAGCTTCGTCTTAAAAAGGTATTGCCAAACATTACGAAACTTAAGGCGAGCTATCCAGAACAAGCGGAGAGGAAAACTGAGTGCAAAAGTGTTGTTTTTGCGACAATGCCCGCCTCACACGGCAAATCGAACAAAAGACGTCTTGACGGCCTTCAAGTGGGAGATTTTCCTCATCCACCCTACAGTCCGGACCTGGCACCTAGTGATTTCCACTTATTCCCGAAGATGAAGACTTGGCTTGCAACACAGCGCTTCGATGGCGAAAGCAGATCTCGCTGGCGTGACTGACTGGCTGGCGTCACAAGCGTGGAATTCTACGACACGGGAATTTCAAAGCTAGTTCACCGATATGACAAATGTCTAAATTTGTTTGGCGATTATGTCGAAAAATAGTATTTTAGTTCCTCTTTCAAATGTATATAATAAAATTTTTTTCCTGTACTTAGTTTTTTTTTTATCCAAAAACGTAATCTACTTTCTGAATAGCCCTCGTATATTGATGTAAGCGTGCGGATAGCACTTTACCAATAGTTTACATTGTCTGTGCAAATGTGTATTAAAACCAGTGACCACTGTATTAATTGGTGGCCTTCCATAATTTTGGTAAATTTTGTATATTTATGAACTCAATCATTATGGCTGACCTCTTAACAAGTATTTTCCTTGTTCAATTTCAATGTTTCACATCAGTTATTTATACTAATATGATAAAATGCCGATTCAAAGTAAATAAAGATGTTACAATATAATTTAAAATGTGTTTCTATTTGCAGCATTTTTCGCCTAAGAGAAACTGGTATTTTATATTACCTAGAAAGAAAACACATGAAAATGGAATATATAGAACCAGAATCAAATAAAATAATGCAGATAGACATAAATCACATATATCCTGTAATATTTGGTTTTTTATTGCTTACGTTATTAAGCGGTGTCATTTTGCAGATAGAAATATCGTTTCATAAAATTAGTATGAGAAGTAATTATTAAATGTGATATAGGTCAATAAGTGTCTAAATATATTATATTATATTGTTGGTTTAGTGCACACTATCAGTAATTACTTGTAATATAATTTGACTACATAAGATGTTTATTGAAGCAAAGTATTAATACTTTTTTATTTTTGAATATTTATTTCTTAAGCTAATAAAGAGGTTTCTGTAAGAAAAAATACATATTCAAAAATCAAAATACATACTTTATTTTGCATATTATTACTCTTAGTAATATGTTTCTACAAAACTAACACAATAACATAGCTTACAGCGAGAATCTTAGACAAATTAATATTTTAAGTTAGGAAGTATCACCCTTCAAATCTCGTATAACAGTAGTATACGTGCATTAAGTATATTATTGTGAAGAATCTACTATACAAATTTAGATGTTTTTGTGAAGCCATTCTATACTGCTGAACTATATTTTTGTGCTTTTTGATTGTGTGTGAATTTGAATATAAATAACTTGTAAAATTAAAATATATATTCTTCATAAATAGTAATAGAACCGTTATTGTTTTCAGTTATGCACTTGAATCTAAGAAATGTATAACACAAAACAAAATCTAAAGTTTATAAAGTGGAAATAAATAGTTTTTAATTAACATGAATATTTACTATAGGCCTACAGCATCAACAATCTTTTTACAATTTAGTGAATAGTGTGTAGCAATAAATATTATTAAACAGCCTATTTTTTGATTTTATTTAAGTAAAAAAAAAAAGTTAACACCCAAAATCTAAATTATTTTCTCAATTAATCAACTGTGAAAACATATGTCACAAGCAGCAGGTAAACTCATGTAAGTTTATTGTTAAGTGTAAATTCAAGCTAGGTGAAATAAAAATGTTGTAATAACATATTTACAGTTGTAATATAAATTCCTCTTTTACTTCCTCCGCTTTATACTAACTTTTAAGCCAGGGCTGCCAGATAGAAAACAAAATATGAATGTTTGAATTCTCATGTTCCAATATGAGACTTGGAGACATATAAAAATAGCAAAATTTATAAATATAAAATAGTTAATATATATAAATCTGATTATTTCTTTCCTATAATGTATTAGCAACACTATCAAAGGTAAAGGTATTACTCAGTGACAATAGGTTAGCCTTCAGTCGCATTTATGATGCAACATGTCCAACAAACCCCCACAAGTTTTGAACCAATCAACAGCTGATTTATCTAATAGCAGTACACTGTCTGCTGGTCAACTATTTAACAGTCATATAATTGTTATTGCATTTACTTCATTTTTTGGAATGTAATGTCAATTGAGATAAAGGAAATGAAGACAGAAGAAAAATGTTATGAAACAGAAAAACTAGTTTCTGGAAAACTAATGTTTCCCTCGTGTCAGAAGGGATTGACATGAGAAAGTCTTATTTTTATTTATTTACTTGAAGGTATTTATTTCACACTTGTATTTATCTACTAATTGTTTACAAATGTTGAGTTTAAGTCTGTTATTTCATAATTGGTTAAATGATACTCATACCTACGGAGTTACCAAACTATAATTGTCTATGAACTGCACCGTTTACTTATCAGGGCCACATTTAGATGCTCGATGCTTCTAGGCGTTTTTGCTGTCGGGCGCCCCTTATCCCACCAACATAATTTGTCCCTTCATTTCCAATAATATTAAAAATATGCCATTATTCATTAGTACTCAGTACAAGCATAAATTTTTTTAAAGAGATGCACGTTGACAATACAGTATGAAACCGTATAGTGAAAACATATACTGACTAAACATGGTGAAAATATATGAGTCCGAAATAAGAGAATGTTAGTTAAAATTGAGATTTTTTTTATACACTTCTATTTGATGTGAAGCTGTAATACTTGTCATCTTCTGCATATTTGGTACTGTTAGAAAAAGTTGTAATATTTTTCAACCAACTTTTTATAATTATTTTCCTTTTTTCATTAATGATTTTTTTTTCTGTTTGCACCTCTAAAAACTTTGTCCTCTAGGCAGAGCCTAGTTGGTCTAATGGAGGTTCACAACCCTGTTAGTTATTTTAATCACTCCACATGTTTAGTTTGAAAACAAATTATAATTACATCATCTTGTTACATGGTATTCTTGCCTACTTTCTCAAAATGAATGAGAAAAAAACAACCGGGAGCAACTGATAAACTTTGTTTGAAGTCGAATAAGGTTTTACATAGCAAGTTGTCTTGGTGTATAAGTCTTATATATATTGTGTAGTAGAACAAAAGACAATAACATGACTTTATAAGGAAAATTATATTCATTGATTTTATTCTTAACAAAATTATGTTTAGATTGTACTAACTGATATTTTTCCAACAAATTTTCTTCCAAATTTCAAATTAAAATGTATTTTAATGTATTAATTTTCCTTAATAGTTTATTCAATACTAGTTTTCACATGAAAATGTATAGATTGACATCATTTTCTCTGGTAAACTCTGGACTCAATGCTAACCTATCGAATAAATACTCAACACATTAAAATTACAGTAAACAATATTACATTTTGTTTATTTTTAAAAGGTTTTTCAAAGTATTTAAGGATTTAAGAAGTATTTAAGGACTATTATGTTCACGTTTTGACATTTAAGGATTTTCCTACACTTTGGTTATTTACGATGTTTTGAAAACTGGTCTGACATCATATGAACTTGTAGAGTGGGACATATTTAATGAAATCCAAATGTCTGGCAACCCTACTTTTAATCAATAAAATCTTTAATAGTGAGGATTACTCTAGCTGTTCAACTAAAAATATATTTACAAAAACTCTGCAAACATAACCCAATAGGAACCATTTAAAATTGTGAAAAGAAGAGGGAAAAACACACGAGAAAAGCGATCAATATTTATAGCCCGCATGCGATTTCTCTGAGCTGTAGCTGCTGCGGGGTTATGCGGAGGAGGCGGAGGTTGTCCAGTGAGCAATCGAGCATTTTCCTAAAAAATAAACAAATTTTTCTAACAATACAAATAAACTATTAAAAGAGGAAATACAGTAATGCATTGTTTCAGTGTAATTATATAAATGACAAATTGATGCCAACATTAAAAACAGAATATACTTTAAATATATTAATATTTTACTGTTATTAGAGCAACATGGTATTGTTATAGTTATGTGCCACAAACATAAAACTAAACATAAGTGGAAATGGTATTTATACAATAAAAAACCACATGTATATTTTGGTTTGTGGAATCAGTTGTTTTTGTAGAAGTTCAAAACTGTGTTTATTTGACTGTGTTTATATGAAGAAGCAATAGTTAAATGACAACAAATTTAAAGAGGCAGGAAGTCCCTAAGTACTAGAAGAATTTTAAGGTCCCTATCAAAAGGGTACCTTGTAATTTCAAGCTCCCTCTCATAAATGATGTGAAAATCATAATTTCAGTTTCCTTTGTCATAGACATAATCTTGTAATTTGAAAATCATATGTGTGTGAGTTGTCTGTCCAAAAACTTCCTAAAAGTCTACACAACATACATTCCAGCAGTCAACCATTGATTTATGTTAAATTGATGCAATCAACAAACACCCTACAATGACTGTCATTGTCACACTCATTTAAAAATTGGTGCAACAGACTACTAAAGATATCAGAATTATAAGTGTCCAGACTAACGAAACTGGACACTTTAATAAATATTAAACCATTCTATAGTTATATAAAATGTGTCATTTGATAATACTTTTGCATTATTCAAGCATAAACCTTGTGCTTTAAAAACTAGTTCTTTGCACACAACTTAAAAACCTGTACACTTTGAGATTACTTTAAAAAAACAGATATTTTTCATTCCTCTAACATAAAATAAAAATTATCTTTAACTGCTCAAATAAGGAACTAGCTTTGGAACTAAAGGTGTAAAATTAAAGGCAATTCTATGAATAATATTGCATAGATTAATATTGTTATACTGCTGTAAGATTTTCTGACACCTGTTCAAGAATAATGTAGATAAAGTTATACCACACCATTGTGATTCTATTATGTTCTTGAAGGATTTATTTCTAATAATAGTTACAAAGGAAATAAAATTATTTGAAATTATCTGACTGAAAAATGTTGCTACTCATGTAGCCTACTAGTTTACTGCAAAACTACCATAAAAATACCTTTGCGGCCATTTCAAAAATTTTGTCAGGTTTAATTGGTTCAGGTGGACTTTTGGGTAGATCTGAATCGCCCAAAACAATGTTAACCAAGCAGTATTCCATTAATGCCATAAACACAAACCTAAAACAGAATCATGAACAACTAAATCAGATATGCATAATCACTGTATAGCTTGATTACTCTTTGTAGATATGCCTAACTAAATATCTGTTAATTATTAGATAGAAATGAAATTAAAGGTAGTACATGTAACACAGTGAGAATGCAAATCACATGCGATGGTGACTTGAAAATTATGTAATTTTAAAGTACCAAGAAAAAAAACCTTAATTATACGAGGGTCATTTTTAAAGTTAAAACTGTTTACGCATCATGGCTGCACAAGTTGTCATGTAACATCTCTTCAAGGTTAAGCACTTTTAGTCGGTGCCCAACTGTTCTGACAGTATCATTCGTGTTTCAAAATTGTGTTGGTTGTTATAATATTGCTACGTTGATAATGAATCCTGCTATTTGTGAAGTGCAATCTGTAATTTGATTTTTAAATACAAGAAATGTTTGCTCTGCTGGCAGCTTGTTGAAATTTATGGGGAAGATGTAATTAGGCAGTACTTTAATATTATAATAAGTAACTTTAATTGAACTTTGCCGCCTCGATGGCTTAGTTGATAGCGTACTAGGCTTTCACCCCGACGACCCGGGTTTGATTCCTGGCCAGGGTTTAGCATTTTCATACGCTATAAATCATCCCATCATCTGCATTAGCCCAAGTGTGCACAATAGTCAGACGTTAAACACCAAAAAAAAAAACTTTAATTGAAACATTTTAATAATAATGGCTACCTTCATAACTGCCATTGTTTTATACATAAGTAAAAATAATTTTAAATAAGAAAAACATTTATGAAAATATAATGTGTACACCTTAATTAAGACATGCCTAATTGATGCATGTCGTGCATTACTTTAGACACTGATTAATTCCATGAGACTTTTGACTGGATTTTTCTTAAAAGTAACAAGACAACAACATGCATAAAACTTTATTGGTACTGAATAAATGAAACTCAGTGATTCAGTCCGATAATAAATAACTAGCACTCGGTGGTTGTCGTGGCTAAAGCACTAGTCAGTCTGCTGTATCTCTGAACTGGACACTTCAAGGTTGTTGGTTTGAGACACAATTACTACCCTTGCCGTTAACACTAATTCCTCATCCTCATTCATCTAACTGACATAAACTATAGATGTTAAGAAAAAAATTAAATCAAACTAAACTTATCCTTATTACTTACACAGTGCAAGCAGACATGAATGCATCAACAGCTTTAAGATAAGAAACAGGAGGTAAAGATGCTTGAGACTTTGCATGTTGTGTCGATAACGTTAACAAAGAAGTAACACCCAGAGTTACTCTAGCAGGAGCAGCTTCGGGCTTTATCCAAAATGAGACCCACTGTGAAAATACCATAATAATAAATTAAATATAAAATGACAGTGCTTTTTCTAAACGATTCTTTAACATTTTTCTACCGAAGAAAAAATTTACCTATAATTTTTTAAAAAGTTTCACTCTTTTAATTTAAAAAACATTACTCTTTAAATTATAAATCTGGGATATATTTCAAATTAAACTATTTGCAGCTCTAAAAACACTACATCGTAATGTTAAATTTGCAAACTTTCAAGGAAAATATTTTGTTTAAAAGAAAAATTTGCTAGTACAGCCATACCGATATATTTCGTTTCATAAAAGCTCATACTTGTAATCGATAAACCTACAGAAAATTCTTAACATTCTTATTTACATACCTTTTACAAGACCAATGTGCCTTACAATAAAAAAAAAACAATACACTCTCATCTGAATTAATGATGAGGCTCGTTCAAGTCACTCACTTTATTGTTTGTAAAGATGTAAAAAATAATTTTTGTTTGTTTGTTTTTGGGTGTACTGAATTTTCATGTAGGAAAGGTTTGGGAGATTGTGCAATAATTTCTGTACTCCTATTGTCCTATTACAGGATCACAAGTAAAGGAAGAGTTTCATGTTTAGTATTGTTGTTGGATAATAGGTACTTCCTTATTTATTCTGAAGTCAAGGCTTGTTAAGAACGACATAGGCCAGCAGTCTCTAAATTAAAATAATTGTAAATCAATTCAGCTGTAAGTATCTCGTACTGGATTTCATAAATTTGATTTTTATCACATAAAAAATATTACAGAAATTCCTTTTAAGCTCAGAACAATATTTTTTTGAATGTAGACTGATATTAAATAAATTGATAATTATAACTACATTTTTTAGTTCAAAATTCAGAAATAGTGACAGGCTCATCAAAAATGTATGCTAATTCCAAAATACTGTAGACAATATATATATATATATATATATATATATATATATATATATATATATATATATATATTGTAATATATATATTGTATATGTATATATTGTATACATGTATTGTATACATATATATATTGTATATGTATTGTATACATGTATGTATATATGTATATATTGTAATATATATACATATACACACATGCTGCATACATGCACATACTTACACACACACACACATACACACAAACACAACATTTTTTTGGACTGATATTAAAGATAATTATAACTACATTTTTGTTCAAAATTCAGAAATAAATTTGCTAATTCCTAAATATATATATATATATATATATATATATATATATATATATATATATATATATATATTGTAATATATATATTGTATATGTATATATTCTTCATATATAACCTAATTATGTATATATTGTAATATATATACATATACACACATTAAAGTTTGCCAAATTTTGCTGCCTAAAAATTGGTGTGCCCTATCTTCATAAAACCTAATTATCAGTTATTAAAGTTTAGAGCCTCAATCACCTACAGTTTTCACAAATATTAATATTTCTAGTAATTTACTAAAAATTACTATATTTATTGATTGAAATATTCACACTAAAAGTCAACCAATTTGTACAGAATTAAAAGGCTGATATACATAAAACTAAAGAAATATTAAAATTAGACAAAGGGCACTCCAAAGCTTGAGCAGCAAAATAGATATATCGTTACAGTGATTGGATTAATACAGATTAGTAGACTAATGAGTGAAATATTAACCAATATCTATAAAGTAAAGTAAGATATAGTGAAATAAACTGATAATATAAACTTTATAAAAAAATCATAAACTAAACTTTCAGAAGCTAAAATCTAAATATATACAAATTCAATTGATAAAAAATGTTTTTATAATTAGGTGCTACGTGAACATAGATCCTCTAAAAATTTCTGAGGAAATGAACGTATACGATCAGTAAGTGATCCTTACTGACATAATGACGATCAGACATGTTGGAATATAGGTGTGAAATAAGTAGTAGCCCAGTCTACGCTTCAGAACAAATACCACTTCTAGGCATGTGAAGTTTCCTGAAACACAATGTACAGTACAATGTTTTAACATTTCAAATACGGTGCACATTGTGTTTAACTTTCCAAATAATTTAGCAAAAAATTAATACAATTCTTACATATATATCAATGCTGTTCATATTTGTATATGTATTAATATAATAATATATTTCATTAGCATAAAGGGCTTAATATCAGAAGGCAACCGCCCCTAGCCTAAAAATAAAATAAAGGAAGTTTTAAAATAAATAGGGTAAGAATGTAGCACAAACTTCCTAATAAACACATTTAATGAATACTCGTAAGGCACAATATTCTCATTCACTTTAATTAAGTATATACTTTGTTCCCATTATTACTTTCTCAGAATCTTATACAAAAAAGATGTTAATTGTTCCATTCCCCCGTTAACTAGTATTCTTTGAAGTTATCCAGTATTAGTAAGCTAGGATTTAAAGGTTTTCATAGTCTGCATAAGATTTCGACACATTAAGCTTCTCAAAAAACTTTTGACTGATAAGTTAAAAATACTCAACTATAGTAAACTTGCAGCTTTTGAATGAAAAACAAATCACAATAACTGGCATTCAGTTTAAAAAAATTAATTGAATCATAAATAATTTCACTTAATGTTTTTACTACACTAATTTGTTAATAAAGCTCAAAAATTAATCCACCAAAAGAAGCAAGAAATATACTAAAAACATCTTTACGTTTCAAGAATGACCAATCTAGAAACATAAAATTATTATTTTAATGTACTTCTTGCTTCTTTTAGTGCTTGCTATTATGCAGAGTACTGTTTTCTTCTTTTCATCTACTGACAACAAAATACCAACATTTCTATCTTTCTGTTAAAATTTCAATAAATTATTTTGGTTACTCATCTGTTTTTGTGAATATATTATCAGGTGAATTTAATAAACTTATAATTTAATTCAGGTGAATACAGTTTGAGATTTGTTGTTTAGTTTAAATAATTAAGTTATTTAACATTGTTTTGCTAAAAATGAATGCGAATTTCTTATCTTTTATTTAATTATTTCCAAAGTAAACCCCATGCATATTAAAAAAAAACTTTTTTATTACATTTTACATGTATTTTAGTAAATGAAAGAACACATTATAATTCACCAAAAAAAAAGAAGTATATTTTTACATTTATTACATTATTGCCAACTCTCATGAAAAATTTAATTACTTCATTATAATATTTTAAATTGATTAAAATATGTAAACAAATTGTGAATATAACTGTCACCAAGATGTGGCTCTGTAACTAGGCTCGAGATGGAGGGCACTAGAATAAAAGCAATTCAACAATGTTAGTTGTGTGTGAGAAGACAGTTATGTTTTAATAAAACTTGAAGGAAGAGTAATTTCCTTTCTGTAGTTGTGTTGAGGATATTGCTGATATTTACATTTCTTTGTGTAGGCCAAGGCAATTAGTCATGAGTAACCAGAGCACCATTCCCCATTATGCATATTAGGCTTATGCCTAGAGTGCAAAATTTTCAAAGACACAAACAAGCAGGCAAATCATAACAATAATTATAAAAAATTGAGAAGGGAGAAATTACAGAATCAATAATATATTTTTTTTAATAATACCAAGCAAGCAGAAGATGATAAGTATTCTTGCTTCATTTTGAAAAGAAGCATATAAATAAAAAAAATATATTTTAATTTAACTATCAGTCATATTTCAGGTTCACGTATCTCCACTGTGATTACTTTTTACACTCTATGATTAATTTGTTATCTCTTTAAAAAGTTGAATACTTGTATTTATGAATAATGACAAAGTTTTAATATTCTTGAAAATGAATATTAAAATATGAATACCTACATAATGATTAGGGGATGTGACTAGAAGTGCCAAACACCTAAATATGGCCCTGTGAATGGCACAAAAAAAGGCAAGCAAAACAATCCTTCACAAAGTAGCAGCTGAAAAATAAAAAAAACTATTTTTTTTAAAACAGCGAAGAAATAGATAGCTTCTTTATGCAAAAAGAAAAATGTGGACAAAAAAATCGTTAGTCAAACTATAAAATAGGGTGAGGAAGTCTGTAATTGCATCGCTAGTAATAGTATGACAGACAATGAAATCTGCACAAATAATATTCCTATCCATGATAATTTATCTCTATTTTCCAAACTAAACAATGACAACTATTCAGTAAATATTAACTGCTGTGAAACAACTAAAGACTGGAACTGAATGATTCAAATGGAAGTGGGTCTATCAGGAGTTTGTGAGTGATGGTGCTAGCAAATGGACTGTTGTGATACAACTAAAGACTAGAACTGAATGATTCAAATGGAAGTGGGTCTATCAGGAGTTTGTGAGTGATGGTGCTAGCAAATGGATTGTTCTGATACAACTAAAGACTAGAACTGAATGATTCAAATGGAAGCGGGTCTATCAGGAGTTTGTGAGTGATGGTGCTAGCAAATGGACTGTTGTGATACAACTAAAGACTAGAACTGAATGATTCAAATGGAAGCGGGTCTATCAGGAGTTTGTGAGTGATGGTGCTAGCAAATGGACTGTTGTGATACAACTAAAGACTAGAACTGAATGATTCAAATGGAAGTGGGTCTATCAGGAGTTTGTGAGTGATGGTGCTAGCAAATGGACTGTTGTGATACAACTAAAGACTAGAACTGAATGATTCAAATGGAAGTGGGTCTATCAGGAGTTTGTGAGTGATGGTGCTAGCAAATGGACTGTTGTGATACAACTAAAGACTAGAACTGAATGATTCAAATGGAAGTGGGTCTATCAGGAGTTTGTGAGTGATGGTGCTAGCAAATGGACTGTTGTGATACAACTAAATACTAGAACTGAATGATTCAAATGGAAGTGGGTCTATCAGGAGTTTGTGAGTGATGGTGCTAGCAAATGGACTGTTGTGATACAACTAAAGACTAGAACTGAATGATTCAAATGGAAGTGGGTCTATCAGGAGTTTGTGAGTGATGGTGCTAGCAAATGGACTGTTGTGATACAACTAAAGACTAGAACTGAATGATTCAAATGGAAGTGGGTCTATCAGGAGTTTGTGAGTGATGGTGCTAGCAAATGGACTGTTGTGATACAACTAAAGACTAGAACTGAATGATTCAAATGGAAGTGGTTCTATCAGGAGTTTGTGAGTGATGGTGCTAGCAAATGGACTGTTGTGATACAACTAAAGACTAGAACTGAATGATTCAAATGGAAGTGGGTCTATCAGGAGTTTGTGAGTGATGGTGCTAGCAAATGGACTGTTGTGATACAACTAAAGACTAGAACTGAATGATTCAAATGGAAGCGGGTCTATCAGGAGTTTGTGAATGATGGTGCTAGCAAATGGACAGTTGTGATAAAACTATTAATATTCTTTCACCAAATGGAATCATATACAATAAATACTGTGATTTTTTTTAACTCAAAAAGAAAAATAGGTGACAAAACATACAAATTATAAAAAGTAAGAGTTTTGTGTAAAAAAACTAAAATTTAGATGTGACATTGAATGTAACGGCAAAATAGACAGAATATTATATAAATAAATTAAGTATATTATGTAATCAAATCAATTGGCTTGATTTAATTATATAATATAGGTTGTAAGGAGCGATAAGTTGATAAGGAACGAAAGAAAGTTAATATGCTGCTTAAAATACTGTCAGCAGGTGTAACGAAAAACCTTGATTTTGCTCTAAGATATGATTTTTAAAATCACTACTTTGAACAAAAGTCTATGCTTTTTAGACCGGTTTGGTGATTAAACACAATAACTATTGTAAAGGAACTAAATAAGAAAGATTTTAACTTCAGTTAATGTTAAAATTAACTGTTAGTGTCTGGTAATGCCAATATTTTTAGGTCACTATTATTGGATTCCACTTTTCCAAAGTAATTGAAAAACCACTAAGAAATCAATTAATTATATCTATTAATACAAGGTGAAATAAGTTTAATAACAAGCAATACTCTTTAAGCAACCTGGTTTTAAATAGGTAAAACAGCAAAGTAAAGTTAACAGAAAAAACTGACAAAATAGTGGTACTTAGAAACACTTAATGTACTTTTCTATTAAATATTTATTTGCAGTTAAATAGTTTAAAATAAAAATATTTTTTCTTTTAAATTAAATCAAAATTATTTTCAAATAAAATGTACTTAAAATTAGGCACTTTTAAAGGTAACAATTCAGAGGTTGCCTTCAAAAAAATTGTTCAAACACTCAGTGTCTATGGTATGCCATCAGTATATAAGTACACCATACATTATTTTACACCAATTGCAGTTCATGATCTAGGAATCTAGGAATAGTTTTGAATTGCATCCGATTTTAAAGTAGTAAAAGTAAATCATATAAAGCAACATTTGGACACATTAATTAAATTACTGCACTTGTAACTGAAGACTTCCCCTACTGTTAACTATAGCAACATTACTGTTGCCTTGCTTTAGAAGGGCGATATGTCATTTTTAACACAGCAAGTCTTTGCTTTGTGAATAGCATAAAAGTGCATGTATACATTATGTTTGTTCATCTAGTTTTTCCTGGTGTGTCATGCTGATAAACTAAGTGTATGTGTGTCACACTGGTATATTGTTTACAATTTTTTATTTTATTATTACAATTAGCTATTCAATTATTGTAGTTTACATATTTTATTTTAAAAAAACACTATTTTTTTATTTAGGGTCGAACATTAAATATTTAGTGATGGTACATGTGATCAGCCTTCTGTACTTTATTGCATTGTTTTCTATATTTCTGATGCGCTCAGTTACAGCACCTTCTTCAGTTCTAGTCTCTTCATAACATCTATAATTTGGAAGGGATTCAAGATAGCTCCCCCACTTCTAATTGGTGACTTCCCAGTTTGTTACTGAGGTGCTTGTTCTGCTGACACCCTTTCAGTTTTTCTTTATCTTGACACTTATTACTGAGATTTTGCTCCATTTGGCCAATATTTTTGTTGTGTGGTGAGATCCTGTTTATTTCTTATGGAAACACCCACAAATAGCTAAGAAAGTTAGGGTTTCCCATACAGAGCCCTGCATGCATTGGTAAGGCTAACGTATACTGGGAGGTTGCTAGATCTCTGTTTGATACAGCATTAGGCCAGTTTCATTCACTCCATTAATTTGTATGGTTTGATTTACACTTTAGAGTTAGCTATGTGGAATAATGAATACGTCTTGAGTACATGAGTGAGAGTAGTATGAGGTAGAAGTATGGTGGGAAATTCAAGGCAAAAAATTCATTTATTAAAGTCAAGTTGTTTTAATTTGTAAATTTCAATAAAAGTGCCTATATGTATAGTTTAAATACAGTAAACTAACACTAAAAGCAAAATGAGGTAGCCTACATCTTCAGATTACAATATGCCACTGATACAGTCAATAGACAGTGAAATACATTATCTTTACTCTGCTTCTTTGTTGCTGACTAAGAAATTACTAAAAACACAACTTAAACATTAACACTTTACCTGTGGAATATACTTGAGTACAATCGGCTGTGTTGTTCTTCACTAGTTGTAATTGAGGCAACTCTATATTTTCATCGACAACTAGTGGCACATCTGGATCCCATTCAAAAATCATATCATCTGTTGTATGGGAAACTGTAATAAAATAACTCCCCATCAAACTATATTATCTCAGCTACTGGTACATAATCACAACTCTGTACAGAATAGTAGCAGAAAATTATTAAAAATATGATATAATTGACTATTTTTCTAAAATTATACAGTGGGTATTCTACCAGCTGATTTAGGATAGAGACTCTCGAATCACAATGGCGAATTTAAAGGTGGAAGTAGTTCTTGGGTTTGTAGAATACCTGCCAGGAAAAATCGTGGGTTCTTTTGTAGGAAATTTTTGAAAATTTGACACTAAAAAATTGTGTTTAACACAGTATTAGATCAAAATATTTGTACTTGAAAAAATTAATGTTTCTTATTAGTTGTTTTTTTAATGTCCATTATTTATGCCAATTAAACTAAGAGGACGAGTTATGAGCATTTATTGCTAATGGATGAGAAAATATTATACACTTTTTGTATTAGATTCTGAATCGTTTTATGCTGGAAACAATGTGACAAACTGATATAAATTATTTCTACTCTGTTGATAGTCTTATGTGGTAATAATTCAGAAATTGTATTGATATCTTAAGAGCAAATTTAGTTTTGAAAAATTAAATGCATTTAATTTTGAATAATTGTGTTCAGGTTACAAAATTAAAAGTAATAAAACAATCATAATTTGAAAAAACATATTAATTCTAACTTGACAAACAAAAAATCGTAGCAGAAAATATCACCTTTGTAAAAATTAAGTATTGACAACACACTGACGATTGGTTATGGTTTAGGAGCAATTTCTGAAGAAATAATGTACAAATTATTTAAATTCACACAATAAATTTATTTTGTATTTTGGTGTTAAAGCACTACCAAAAAACAAATCAAGAGTTTTAAAACATTTTGCAGCATTGTGTTCAGAAAAAACAGTTTTTTTAATGTTTTAAATCATATGCATTACATTATATTTTACTTATTTTAAATATCCATAAGAAGGAAATATAGTTTAAATATGTTCAAAGTTAAGTTAAAGGTAGTTAAAACAGAGTGGCAAAAACGCAAAATTTGTCAAAATTAATTAAATCTGGTGTTTACACCTAAGAAATGAATATATTTTCTACATCTCTTCGGTCAGTAAATCTAGTATAGACTTTTGGCCATACATCTCTTCAGTCTGTAAATCTAGTATAGACTTTTGGCCATTCTTATTACTCTCCAACATTGCAGCAAATTATTCAAAGAGCACAGATTTTGCATTTCACAGAATCAAAAACAGCCCCCTGGACAATAAATATGTATAAACCATTTTATTTCTTTTATTGTATACAGGCAATAAATATTGACTGTTAATTTCTGAATATTACAAAATCCAAACCCTCACTTCCAGGGATCCCTGGACACAAGGTAATGAGGAAACAGATAGAATATTAAAAACCGCTCTTCATCTATATTCAAACCACTACACACACCTCTTCTGACCAATGACATACAAGAGGTAAAAACATTCTCTCAGACTTAAATGTATCTAATATAATCTTACTTAAATGTATCTAATCAGACTTAAATGTATCTAATATAATATATAATCTTACAATCAACAGGTAATAAGAAATAAGTAAAATTAAATCCGAGTACTCAACAATTTCCAACAGTGATTTGGAAACAATATCTGGAAAGATGTATGAGTATGGAGGATACTTTACAAAACTTGATCTGTCTGAAACCTGTATGCTACATGTAACTTAACCCTTAAGTTACTACACAATAATCTGTCATCATTCTTATTTACTAATGAGAAATGTGGTACATTAACCTACCATTGTTATAATTAGTTTGTAATAGTTCAAAATAAACCCAACAGATAGCACCAAAATCTACATTTTTCAATTAACTGATCTTTTTAGTTCACTTTTCTGCCACGTTCATATTTTTAGGAGTTACAGAAATAAAATTATAAGAGGTTAAAGCATAAGTTTGTTCTTTGATTTTTGTTTACTATACAGTCAAAATGGCTGGCAATCATGGTGAATTTGTATTTGATGTTGATGATGGCATAATTCATCTTATGATATAAGCACATACAATAACCATAATCAGCATATACTGGTTCAGCATATACCAGAGATAACTGTAACTTACAACAGTCAAAATAGGGTATTCAGTAAAATAAAGTCCCTTACTAGAGTTCAGACTGAATGTTTTATAATTTATTTCTTCAATAAAAAATTAAAAACTTCATATTTTTAAATCAAAGTATGAATAAAAAAATTACTGTACCAATAAATCCTACACAATATTTATAATAAATGTTTTTTCAGGTTTTGAAAGATAAATAGTAAATGTATTTAAATATATAACTACATATGTACTTTTTGACTAAAATAGCCCAACATTAAATGTTGCTGCTACTAGGCAGGTTAGCAACTAAAGGGTTAAGCTACTACTCAGACATACTATAAACTTGAAACTTTGTGATGAATAGTTTGTAAATATTGAGGAGATACCTTATTTTATAAATTTTGTTTTGCGAACAAATTTTAATCCACTTTATTTCTGTACATTTACAAATGCAAACAGAAAGCAGGATTATATCACAAAATAAACAGAGATGTATTAAAATACTTCTTTATAAAAAATGTTTTCATGCAATATAAAAGTTGTACAAAATACTAAAAAATTTCAGTACCTCAAAATTATAAATACAATTATAAAATTGTCTATATAAAATAATAAAATGAACTTACGACTCTCCATTTGCAGTTTACACTCTTGTGTATCATGTGGGTAAATCATGAAGTTCATGGCACATGATAGAGTTAAAGTTAATCTGAAAAAAATTTAAAAATATGTCCACAAAATGTTGAAAGAATAGAAATGCTTATTTATAATTTGAGACGAATTAATATGATGTATGTAATTAGTGTTCAGGGCAGGAAGTTGTATTGTCAGAAAAAGTTACTCCTTGCACTCGGACAGCCAGTACTACTGGCTGTGGCCTATTCTCAGTCACCTATGTATATTTAAAGCATTGACAGTCCTTAGAGATTGGATGGCCAGCCTGGTCGGCCGCTCATGTTTCTCTGTCATGTTTTTTTTTGCATTATAGTGATCATTCTGAGCCAATAGCTCCTAACTGTTTGTCACTACAATCTGAATTATTGGCAGTGGGTGTTTAACTTGAAAAAAACAAAATTAAGAGCTTTTAGAAAACACTTTTTACATAACAAGACAGAGAATATATTTTTATTAGTGTTTTGGTTTAATTGTAAAAATATTGATATTACAGCTAACTAAGACATTCATGAAGAAATAATTTTTTAAAGAAAAAATGTTACATTACAATGTAGTTCATAAAGCACAAATTTTTTATTACTTTTATGTATACTTTTTAGAAGTATATTTAATATTAAATACTGTTTTGCTTGTAATACTAAATACTTAGAAAATAAACTACATGTGACTACATTGACTCCGGAAAATTGAATGCAGCTGACATAGTATAGTCGAATTTACTTTGTGCTGGCAATATACAGAATGGAGATAAGGCAGGAAACACTTACTCCTGCCTTACCTTACAGCACAAGGTATTGTTCCTGATAGCTTACAGCACAATCCAAACAAAATAAAAGAACTAAATTAATATAATAGCATTTTGTTTAGCCAGTCCTGCAGGCCATCCACATGTTCAAGGGTTTTTAACTAGGCCTGTACTGCTGGCCATCCAACCCCAGAAGACATATTTTAAAAACTATACCCGACTGCAAATGGTTAAAATTAAGAGGTCAGGAGTGGGAGATGATCATTTTGCCACAGTCATAAATAACAACTTTTTACCTAAATTTTAATCTTATAGATTTAGTAATACATTTTAAGGTTTATTGTTCTTGTTTCCTGCCATATGTATATTGAACCTTATTTAGTGTTAACTACTATCCTAGATACTAGTGGCGTACCATGAATGAGAGGGGGCTACATTTCCCCAACATAAAATCCTTAGTGATCCCCAGTTTTCAGGAAATATAACTAATCAATATGACTGAGAATCAGGTGCTTTAACATACCCATTTTCGAGAAAGCAAATGTAGAATAATTATAATATTTATTATCAGCTGACACTGAATATTATTTCTCTAAAAAAAATTGAAAAAGTTTTGCAAAGTTTAAAAAATATTTTTTCAACATTAAAATGAATAAAAATATTATGCAAATGTTACTGTCATTCACTAGTTGAGAGCAATTTCTGATGAAAAATATCTGAAAAGGAAATAGCTGACTAGAGAATATTACACTGCCATGTCAATACTTGTGTGTTTAACTACACACATTATCCTCCTAAACAAATTGGATGTTTTCTACAATTTTTTAAATAATCTGAGCTTTTACAAAGCTGCAAGGGTGAACTGTGTTAAAATATTATTATTTTTTTATTTATTATGTTTTTTTCCTTAACATTCATACTATATACCAGTTATACTAATTAAAGATGAAGAACTGGTGTTAACCGAGATTCTCGAACGTGTGGCATTGAGGAGTGCAAGATTCAAGATGCAGCAGAATGACTGATGTCTTAGCCACTACTTTTGAAAATATTATATTAGCTCCTAAACAGTTGCGTTAATTATAACTGTAAAAATTAAATTTATTTATTTCTCTTTTCAGATGTTTTTTCTGTTATTATAAACACATCTTAAAAAAAACTAAACAAATCATTATTAAAATATTTATTTCAGTATTGCGATTTACAATTCTTAAGGTTTTAATGCCATGTAAACTGTTTAAATTGCCTTACAATAACGAAGTTCAACCACACCCCCAAATATAAATCTTTTTGTTTAGTTTTTGAAGATATGTTTTAAACGAAAGGAATTTAATTATTTACTACTTCCACTGTTTAAAAAAATGATCAATATAATTGTTGTCTGTTTACCTGTTCTTTCCAAAACTTTGCTTGCAATTCTTAGGTTAATTACAGAACGTAATTATATAAAAAAAATATTCATACACTAAATACTAACACGTGTATACAGCTAAATACTAATAAAATTAAGAGTAATGCTAATAACAGTTAATAATACCTCCTTCTTTAAACATGTTGTTTTTACATGCTGTCCCCGCAGGAGGGTGCGGACTAGCTGCACCTATTGAGAGGATTTAGACATCCCTCATGGTACCCGAGTCTAACACACACTTACACTTACAACACCACACTTACAATTTTAATAGTTTACACTCACACTTACATTTAGGGAGGCGATAATAGCCTCAATGTGCTTTTCACCTTAAAATAACAACAACAAAAAAAAAATACGTGCTGCCATACATATTTTGTTTTGGACCTCTTATTTTAACCTTCTGCTATATTCCCAGTCTTAATCTACAATCTTGCTTTAATAACTACCTGTTTAATAAAATTTATTATTTTTCTATTATTAAATTTTCTGTAGATAGATTTTCTATTTTTGATATATTCCTCTATAAAAACATCTTATGAATAGAAAAAATTGTTGAAAGTCTTTTATATAGAACGTAAAGTTATTCTCATATACTGACTCACTGTAGTAACATAAGGATAATTAAAATGACTAGGTTAGATCCACATCCAGAAAAAAGGAACGTGTAATGGTACATGCATTGGGGTCAGAGCAAAGCGATCAAGAATTTATAGTTATTTTTCTGTTTCATAGTATTACTGTTTGTACTTACTTTACCATGTATAAGATTGTTTTATCCTTGTACAGCCACATATAGTGATTAGGGATTGTCATGGTTTGAAAAGTCACAGCTTTAGCATTCTTGAAGAAGGAGTCAGGTCTCCACATGTTTTTCAACCAATCCACTTCTAACAGTCTATGCATACAAATTTAACCATTATGTTCTTATACATACATGGAATATCTAACATTCATTTACCCCAGCCAGTTGTTGATCTGCACCAATCTGTAGTCTGATAACGGCAGTTCCAGTGCATGTTGTTAAATCTTTGGTTTTTCATTGTTTTTATTATAATTGTTTTGATTACTTAGCAATTTTGGTGTATAATTATAGGTGCTAATTGTATTTTATTTATTTTTGCTCAATATATACATACAGTTCGACTAACGAGTTCCAGGAATTGGCATAAACAGAAAGGATAAAAGATCTTGAGGTGTGCAATTTCAGAGTCACAGGAGACTGATTTAGCTACCTTGATCATAAAGCCATTGCAAAGCCATGACTCAATCATTGCGGAAATATGTCACTGTTTAAATTAGCATGAGGGTTGCTGATTTTACCAAAAACACAAAATTTGATTGGCTATAACTACACTAACAGATGATAATCAATGACTTGGAAATTCTCATTGACACAATTATTATTGGAGATAACAAGCACTCCAAGAGTGGAATCAATGTGGACATCAATAAAGCATCACAGCTTAATGCTTGTGCCCAAAAAGTATGTAGACATATGCTTTCTCTTGGATCCTTATCTGTATGTGTTTGTTTAACGCAAATGCCATTGTAGTACTAACTAATTCAGTCAAACTTTTGAGAATATTAAAACTACCAGAATAACAATTGATCTGGTCTTCATTTTGTGAATTCTTAGTTTCTTTTGTATAACTTAAAATAGTGACAAGAAACTTCACAGTTGTTATTTATCAAAACTTGTAGTAGGACCAAAAAAAGGCTAATCTAACATAATCGTCATTAGACTGGACAGTAAGAGTGTTGTATAGACTGATTAGAGGGAGGGGTGCAAGACAAATTGTACTGAAAAAACGGGTAAAATCCCAAGCCATGGTGGAATATTATACGCCAATGGCTGCATGGCTAAGAGTGATCATAGCTTAAGTATACAGACTCTGGATACCAGACGAACTTTAAATTTAATATACTCTTCCCTATGTATGTGGGGCTCTGTATTGGTTCGTATTTTATTTTCTTAGATACATCTGGGATCTAGATGACTGGAATCAAATCTTCAAAACCAAGAAAACCCTGAAGAACTAGTAAAAGTGGACCTATGGAATGAAAGTGGCTTGGAGAGGAAGGAAACTGGAGCTTTAACTAACCCAATAAAACCCACAATCAATAAATTGCAGTAGACTGTAGGGAGGCTAGGCGGAAATACCCACCTGCAGTGAAAATATTGTAATCTTCAGTGCAAAAAGTAAGATATGGGTTAATTATTTCAAGTGAATAAGACGATACCCTATCTCAAATCAGACAGGCATTTTTAGATGTACAAATGTCTACTGGGAGCATGAAAGTGGAAACTGAATAAAAAAGAGGTAGTAAAGGGTTTTAATGAAACCTAGAAGCAGAAGTCCTCCAGAGATCAAACTTTGGGTGTGAGAAACATAACCTTTATATGGCGGTGATGACATGTATGATAGGAACTGAACGTCAAGACTGGGCAAAGGGCAACTCAGGAAACCCATGGATCTCATTGCAGGGCACTGTGGTCTTTTACTTGAACATGATAGGAATGTTCAGCACACGGAGAAACCGTGTGTAGGTTATGCAGGATAAAATGGGTAACATAATCTATGATTCTGAGGCTCTTGCCAGCTGGAGGCAAAGGGTGTTTGGGTTCCTGGAGCCAGAGGACCTCCAGCAGAATGAGGTAGTCAGAAGGCTGCTAAATCTAATTCAGGATACCAGTTGACTGAACTAGAATCCAAGGGGATTAATTGCATAATATGTCCTTTGATCGTGATGCCAGGGACTATCGAACTCCATAATCTCAAGAAATTATGATATAAGACTGGCAGAGGAAAAACGCAAGAGAACCATTTTTTAAAAATTATTTAAAATGTAAAGACCCCGCCAAACCAATTAAATTGATCAGTATATTCTGAAAAATACAGAGCCGGAGTTGTTAGTAAAATGCTGGAGGGTCAACTGATGTTTCAATTTATCAAAATTAGTTTTACACACTTCACTTAAATCTGTGTTGTACTGAACAGTGATAGTTCATTGCAATAGTGCGAGTTTATGGTATAATAAAGCTGGAGACTCATATTTGAGGGAATATATGACAAAAAAAAAAATCAAAAGGTCAAAAAGAAAACCTACTTTTATTTATGCATAACTTAAGTTCAATTTTTAATCCAAAATAAAACAGTAATTTTTATAATAAAAATCTGTTATATTACAATAATGGGAAAGTATAATTAAATTTTACTCAATAATCATAAGAACTTTTTCAATTATATCCAACAAAATTAAAATAAATAAAAAATGTCTAATTCATTGGCATCTTTGGTTGAAAGGAAGTTAAAAAGGACTTCCAAAATCTTGAATTTTGTATACTTTTCAAAACTGCTTATAACATACCGATTTTTATCAAATTTTGCTCACTTATAGTCGATAAATACCCAAACAAAATGTAGAATAGAAAACATGGAATTTGGCACAGTTTCTCAAAATTGCTTCGTCAGATTTTACTCGAATTTTGGTCAGATGAAGATTCGTAACTCAAGTCAGTGTAGCAAATTTGAAATAAAAGGAATGTTTGGTTTCATAGTAAAGTGAAAAACAAAAAATAAAAGCCTGACTGCAGTTGAGTTTTTTAAGATTTATTTTTGTACTGTAAGTTTCTTTTATTTCACCGACTTGAGTTATGTTTCTTCTTCAACAAATGTTCAAAATTTGACTAACCACTTTTGTAAAATTAATACAATTTTATTTTCTTCTTTGGTAGCTTCTTAAATGATTTTTTAGGTGAAATTTAATGTAAAGAAGTTTGTGTAACATTTTGCACAATTTACTTTTTATGATTTTGGTTGGAAGTCTTTGATCACTGTAGAAACCAAAGACTTCCATAGGAGGGGGGGATTTCTATGTCCCTTGGTTACATAGAAATTTGTAGCTTAAATTAATCCACAATTGAAATCGTTTTTAAAAGAAAAACAAGTTTTTTTAGCTACTTCCGAGTTATATAAAAAAATTGAAAAAAAACAAGTTACCAGAATTAAATTTTAAATAGTTATACATTTTTATTTTTAAAATTGTTTTTTAAGTTGTTTTATTTTTGCATATTTATTTGCTTTCTTTCTAAGTTTGTTTAAATGTTAATTTTTTTCTTAATTACTTAAAAAAATTAAAATTGTATACTTCATAGTTTCTGCTGTGTGGAGTTAATTGAAAGAAAAAACGTAATTGTCTGATTCTGAACTTAATTAAAACATTTTATTTTTAACTATACTGTAATAAATGCAGTAAAAAATATCCCAGCTTATAAAAGAATTTAAATAATTAGTTGTCCCATTTGAGTACTGACAATAATGAAGCTAGCGTACCTGTATTCAGATGTCATATTTTCTGGTAACCTTAGTCTGTTGTCTTTCCAAGTTTGTGCAAAAAAAATATCAGCAGCATAAGTCTAAACAGATAAAAAAAATGAGTACAACACTATACATTTTTCTGGGCATTTCCCGTCATTTGTGTATACCTATGAAACAAACTGTAATGAAGTGATTTAAATCCTAGTTTAATTAAGTTGAGATAAGCTAAGTAAACAAACTTGATAATCTCAAATGTACAGATATGTCCTAAATAAACAAGATAACATCTTACCCCACTACCAGTAGCAATACCCCACCAACAGAACCAGGGTATATAAGCAGTTGCACAGCGCTCCAGAAGGCATAACTCTCGAAGGAAACGGCTGGAATCCTTCCAAAACCGCTCCCTACGTTTACTGACTGAATCCCCGTGGTTCGTCAGAAACGAGATCATGTGCCACGGCCTTAAAGTCCTCACACTCACTGAAAACCTAGCTTCGCGAGCAGAAAGCTCCACGCACGCGCATCTGTCCGCCATTGTGACAGATCCTGTTCCCCCACTAAGATACAGAAAAAGGCCTCTGTGTCTAGTCTATGAACCGCCATAAAAGAGACTAATGTGACACTCACATAGTCACTTTCTTCAAATTTAAATTCTCCATAAAAAATCCAAGCCCAACCCACATCTTCATTCCTCACCTAGACAAGACGCAATAAAGCCACTACAAAAAACATACTTTGTAAATGTTTAAAAACAGAAACAAGATTGCTATCTGGGGAGATTGATCTCTCCTGCCACTCGCCAAGTCCAGAAGGCAGTTGGGCTCCTCCAGCCCAAACCCTCCCTACCTATCTATCCTTGTGCGGTACCGGCGTGTTGAGCCGACTGCACATCCGTGGACTATACCGACGTGCTGAGCCGATAGTCATTCCTTCCTTGGGGTTATACCGGCGTGTTGAGCCTGTAGTCATTCCTTCCTTGGGGTTATACCGGCGTGTTGAGCCTATAGTCATTCCTTCCTTGGGGTTATACCGGCGTGTTGAGCCGACCGTACATCCGTGGACTATACCGACGTGCTGAGCCGATAGTCATTCCTTCCTTGGGGTTATACCGGCGTGCTGAGCCGATAGTAATTCCTTCCTCGGAGTTATACCGGCGTGTTGAGCCGATAACTTATTCAGTTCCTCTCCTATCTCTATGCTGTAACGACACATCAGGCCGTCGACTTCCGGTTCCGAAGAACAACAAGTTGAGCCGACTAGATCTATGCGAATTCAGTGTCAAGAGTTAAGCAACGACGTGTGGTGTGAGCTACTCTTCCGTTTGAGAAGTCCAGCGCAGATCGCCAGACAGGCAGCCGTTTCCGGGTTCAGTGGTAAAAGTGTTCAGCGAACGAAATAGAAGAAAGTGTTATAACGAAAAGTGTTCAGTGGCAAATAGAAGAGAAACAATACAAAGATTTATGTTTATATTAAATTAAATAAATAAAGAAAATTTAAACCAAAAACTGCAGCTCTAATATAATAGAACCCACTCCAAAGAGTGTATCTGGGTCGAAGGTGCGCTTAAAGAGATTTAAAGCATCTTCGACTCTGTAAGCAGGTGAACTGCGTTAAGTTTGGGTGTAAAGCAAAAAAAAAAAAAAAACAATTTTTTAAGAAACATTATGATATTTTATATATTTTTGTATTTATGGACGTCAACAAAAGCGGCTTTCGGAAAACTCAGCAACAACTTACGCCGACCTATTGCATTGTGGGTAAAAGTAAGTGTAACACAATGTAAGTCATATTTATGTTTGGGCATCAAATACGTTTAAATTGTTCCCTACAAGCGGCAATCAGCTGATCCATTCTTTGTTAATGACGCAGTCTATAGTTGAAACGAGGTGTTTCATTACGTGCTTTAGAACCAAATGCTTGGCTACTTTATTGTAAGTTATTCGTTCCTGATCACAGGTACAGTAAGCCTATAACTTTATGTTTTTAATGCTCAAAATGTTTGTTCCTGTTTTTAGATTTTGATATTCGAAAAAAGGTCTAAAAATCTAAGTTTACGTTCTAGTTTTAAGGTTTTAGACGTTTTTGCTAAAATATTTGCAATAATATGCAAAAATAATAGCAAGTTTCTGAAAAGATAATAATCACTAATTAATATGAATTACTAATTAATAATTTTAAAAACTAAACGCAAGCTAGGTTGACTGGATAGGTACACAAATTATTTCGCAATTACATTATGTTATGTGGAACTGTTAGATCTTAAAAGAACAAAATTAAATTTAAGTATTATTTTAAAAGAAAATATGAAAATATCAATATCGGTAAAAAGTGCTAGACCAATATTATTATGTTTTCGTAAATTGTTTCTAAAAATACAAATACTTCTGAGTAAAATAGTGAAAAATGTTTTTCGAGGTCTAAAAAACTGAAGGAGTAGCTTTTTTTGAAAGCCATTTATTTTATGGTATTAATAAATAGCAATACATAGTCAATACAATCACAAGTACTGTAATTCTATTTGCTTAGTCAAATTTAATTTTAGTTCATACACTATGTTAAACTAATGGTCCTTTAATCTCTAAGCAAATGCAGAACAGTGGGTCTATTGACCATGTTTTAAGTGTGTCATGGCGATTGTCAGTTTGTCTTATGGTTTATTTATTTAAACATTTTTTACATAATGTATGGCTAAGTGTAAATTCCGCATAAAACTTTAAACGAAGCTGAACGGAATTTAAAGAATATTGGAGACGCTGAGCCTAAATCTCGTACATTTTTTTCTTTGATATTTAATGCTTAGTAAAATGGGGAATTTATGGAGCACATTTTGAAGAAATGAAGTTACACGTGAGATATGTGAATGTTTAATTTTTCGGTTGGCAATCCTTTACAAGAAAAACGTATTTAGGCAATATTAAATTCTCTTTCACACACGTGAGATAAGTGATTGTTTAATTTCGGTTGGAAATCCTGTACAAGAAAAACGTATTTAGGTAATATTAAATTGTCTTTCGCACACGTGAGATAAGTGATTGTTTAATTTCGGTTGGCAATCCTGTACAAGAAAAACGTATTTAGGCAACATTAAATTGTCTTTCGCACACGTGAGATAAGTGATTGTTTAATTTCGGTTGGAAATCCTGTACAAGAAAAACGTATTTAGGTAATATTAAATTGTCTTTCGCACACGTGAGATAAGTGATTGTTTAATTTCGGTTGGCAATCCTGTACAAGAAAAACGTATTTAGGCAATATTAAATTGTCTTTCGCACACGTGAGATATGTGAATGTTTAATTTTTCGTTTGGCAATCCTGTACAAGAAAAACGTATTTAGGCAATATTAAATTGTCTTTCGCACACGTGAGATAAGTGATTGTTTAATTTCGGTTGGAAATCCTGTACAAGAAAAACGTATTTAGGTAATATTAAATTGTCTTTCGCACACGTGACATAAGTGATTGTTTAATTTCGGTTGGCAATCCTGTACAAGAAAAACGTATTTAGGCAATATTAAATTGTCTTTCGCACACGTGAGATAAGTGATTGTTTAATTTCGGTTGGAAATCCTGTACAAGAAAAACGTATTTAGGCAACATTAAATTGTCTTTCGCACACGTGAGATAAGTGATTGTTTAATTTCGGTTGGAAATCCTGTACAAGAAAAACGTATTTAGGTAATATTAAATTGTCTTTCGCACACGTGAGATAAGTGATTGTTTAATTTCGGTTGGCAATCCTGTACAAGAAAAACGTATTTAGGCAATATTAAATTGTCTTTCGCACACGTGAGATATGTGAATGTTTAATTTTTCGTTTGGCAATCCTGTACAAGAAAAACGTATTTAGGCAATATTAAATTGTCTTTCGCACACGTGAGATAAGTGATTGTTTAATTTCGGTTGGCAATCCTGTACAAGAAAATCGTATTTAGGCAATATTAAATTGTCTTTCGCACACGTGAGATAAGTGATTGTTTAATTTCGGTTGGCAATCCTGTACAAGAAAAACGTATTTAGGCAATATTAAATTGTCTTTCGCACACGTGAGATAAGTGATTGTTTAATTTCGGTTGGCAATCCTGTACAAGAAAATCGTATTTAGGCAATATTAAATTGTCTTTCGCACACGTGAGATAAGTGATTGTTTAATTTCGGTTGGCAATCCTGTACAAGAAAAACGTATTTAGGCAATATTAAATTGTCTTTCGCACACGTGGGATAAGTGATTGTTTAATTTCGGTTGGCAATCCTGTACAAGAAAAACGTATTTAGGCAATATAAAGTTCCGTTTCATCTAGTAAATAACAGATTGTGTGATTTGTCCCATAGAGGGTTACCAAACACTTTCAAGACGTGAGAAGAAGCCTTCTAAAGCAAATTATTTAACCAGTATCATCTAAAAAATGTAACATTGCATAAGAAAGTTAATATTTACAATACAATTTTCAAAGAAAAGTTATTAGGCCAAAAATGAAAAAAACAAGATTATAATCTAACAAATTTCAAAAAATCAAAATTCAGTATGACCTGAATTTGTTATATACATATTTATCTACAATAATTACCATAGAGTTTTCATCTATTGAGTCCAACCCCATTACTGTGACGTGGAAATAGACGATAGTCGGGTTGCCATCTTTTTTTGGTGGTCTCATCTTGTCATATAATTTGGGATCTTCTGGTAACAGGTCGCTAAATGTGAGACTAGTTGAGGATCTGCAGAAAATATTTTTATATGTGTTTATCAAATGAAAAGTTTTTCAGTAAGATTTAAACATTAACAATCTGGAATTCTAGATACATTCGTGAAGATGTACTGAACATATAGATCATTGATGTATTAATAAATACCAATAAACAAATTCTACAATTAAACAGAACTGCTCAGTAGCAGTCAAACAAAAATTATTTTTTAGAATAAGCTTATCTAATACTCTATTTATCTTATTATTATGAAAGGTATTATCGTATTAGCAGTTCATACTTTAATAGATCCCATATATTTTAAAATGTAATCTGTCAAAATGGTTGGAGTGAGAGGGGATCGTCGCGCATTTTGTTCCAGCTATCTACTGTTGTCAATATTGTATTTCAATTGCGTCAAATTTGTATTTTAATTGCGTCAAATTTGTATTTTAATTGCGTCGATTTTATATATAAATTGCGTCAGTATTTTATTTTAATTCCGTTTAACGGTAGAAATGATCCTATATTAGCTATAGCTACATTGGTGTCATATTTAAGGTTCTGATTTTAAAAAATGTTTTGATTTTATCTCTATAAAAAATGTATAGGTATACAAAAAATTCTCTTCCGCATAGTGCATGTTGCTGTATTTGTCTATATAGTGTGTCCATCAAACACTATCAAAGCGTCAATGTGAAAACAAATCAAAAATACGAAAGTGAGTACATATTTCATGAGGAGTTTTTTTACAGTTTTTAATTTATGAGGAGGCAACAATATGTTATTGTGAAGTTAAGTTATTGTGAAGCTGTAACGCTCTCTTGTTGCGAATGCTGCAAAATACTTTTCAAATGGTCGTTGAAAATTATACATACGTACCTATATACTCGTGTGTGTGTGTGTGTGTGTGTGTGTGTGTGTGTATATATATATATATATATATATATATATATATATATATATATGTGTGTGTGTGTGTGTGTGTGTGTGTGTGTGTGTGTGTGTGTGTGTGTGTGTGTGTGTGTGTGTGTGTGTGTGTGTGTGTGTGTGTGTGTGTGTGTGTGTGTGTGTGTGTGTGTGTGTGTGTGTGTGTGTGTGTGTGTGTGTGTGTGTGTGTGTGTGTGTGTGTGTGTGTGTGTGTGTGTGTGTGTGTGTGTGTGTGTGTGTGTGTGTGTGTGTGTGTGTGTGTGTTTTGGCACTTTCAAGTTCCCCAATTTCTGTCCGATTTGATTCAAACTAGGTACAAAAATTGATTTTGGTAATAGCTTGAACGATTTCATTACCCAGCAAAATCCGTTCAATTTTTTTCAAAATGGCGGCCATTTAAAATATTAAAATTATAACTTTTTATACCTTAGGATACATTTAAAAAAATCAGATTTCACCATTGTTATCAGTCTTAAAATCTACGTAAACTAGCATTCCTACTCCATTTAAAGTGCGAAAACGAATCTGTCGGCATTTAGGTGTCATTTAAAAATAAATTCTGCGTAACTAGGAAATTTAAACTTCCAAATTACGATAAATGTAATTTTTACCTTTATAAATTTACATAAATACATAAATGTCGATTTTACAGTTTATGCCGAAACTTAATACAAAAATCGATTTCAGTAATTGCTTGGAAAAATTTGTTATTCAGGTAAAATCCGTTCAAAAGTTTCAAAATGCCGACATAAATTAACATTTTAAATTTTCACTTTCTCTATTTAAATTTTCAAATTTTCTATTGAAAATAAGAAAATGAACCTGAAGTTGGTCAAGGTCGTTTTCATATTTTTGATATAATTTGAATACTCGAAATACTAATTCTACGAAATACTAATTCTACGAAATACTAATTCTACGAAATACTAATTCTACGAAATACTAATTCTACGAAATACTAATTCTACGAAATACTAATTCTGCGAAATACTAATTCTACGAAATACTAATTCTACGAAATACTCTGTTTTAAGGTTGACGAATGTACGCAGTTTTGACCAACAGCATTGACCGACTGTTTGAAATTTGGTACTAAATTATCTTTTATAAATTCCAAAAGACAAATGATTTTTCCCATTCATTTTCAAGATGGCGGGCTCAGAGAGTGCAGTTGCTGGTTATTTTTTGTAATACTGAGTGACGGCAAAACCTATCATTATTTTGACTGCTTCGTGGAGAGAGAACATACAATTTCCAATAAAGATGGTCCAGTAACACTTCTCGTATGCGTAAATATTACGGTTTCCGGTTAAATTAAAAAAGTTACGTGCATTGTTGTAGAGCGGTCTGTACATTTAAGAATGTACTGCGAGGTCTACTGTCTTGAGCTACTGGTTTAATTTTCCCCCTTAACGATCAGAGACGAGAGGAGTGTTATTGACAACAAACAGGCGCTCATGCGAAAACAAAAGCAAAGTGAAAGAGTCACCCTACAACAATGGACAGGTTTTCCAGGGCTGCTCGGATCAGAAAAAAGTGAACTGTAAAGTTATTATCGTCAATAACCTCCCCTCATCTGCACGAAGCAGTTACTAAATAACTCATGTTTTTATCATCCTGCACACTACAGTCTATCTACAAAGTATACGATAATGACTTACTCAGAAAACCCAATAACAGACAGAATGACCAGGGCGAGATGCAAGGGGCCAGGCCCAATTCTTTGAGCACACTGCGACATTGTCACTGCATTCATACTGTAATATACAGTACTAACACCTAAACACACAGATGACAATACATTACTCACAAAAAAAGTTTTAAACAGAAATTAGGAAAACAAGAATTGTAGAAAGTGAAACTTTTTATTAATTATAATACAGCTAAATAACCCCCCCCCCTTATAACTTGCTACCAGCCGTACACAGTTCTTCCAGGGCTTCATTCTTCCTTCTTGGCTCGTTTCCACTACAGTCGTTCCTCGACTTTACGTTGTCCCGTACTGAAGTGGCTACTAGTGGTGGGTCAGAAAACACCAAACTGTTATAAAAAAAGTGCTTTTCTATATACGACAAACAAACTGCTTTTTCAAATGGAAACAAAAAAATAGGAAGTGCCTAAAAAAAAAAAAAAATAATAATGTTACCTAAATAGACGTTACGCGAGGAGCAAAGAGGTAAATAAATTGTGAATTTAATTTTTGAAAATTCGTTTCCATCTCGTCAGCGAGAAATTTTTTCAACAAATTCTCAACAGCGAGAAGTCTGTTACAGCGTCGGACGCATTAGGAATAGAACTGGCAAGCTGTCTTAAGCTTATCCTCACAACGCTTGTGCAACACACCCAGTGGCGTACAGAGTGTTGCTAAGGCTGGATTTTTATGAACTGTTTTAAGTTGCCACCATAAGACTACAACTCATTTTTAATGCATTATCTTCATTATAGAGCAGGGGTCTCCAAACTTTCCAGCCTTAGGGCCATACTGATTACTCCAGTAAGTTCCGAGGGCCAAAACCATATTATCATTGTTGCCGGTGGTAAGAAGTGAAATAGTCCAATGATGAAAAAAAGTCTGAAAAAGTACGCAACGTTTAAAAAAGGCTGCAAATCGGACTAAAGTCCGCAAAATGGCAACACTGCATATTATTAATTTTCCTGTCATTATCTGTAATTTCTAGATTAGTCGTAGAGTACGAGTCATGAGGTAACGTGACACATCTGGTGGACACAAGCGGAAATAGGTAGTACCTTCTATCGCTAACAGATGGCGCTAATAGAACGTACAGAATAATCTCGTTGGTTCGAGAAAGTTCTGGTGTCTTCCACTCACTTCTAGATGGCAGTAATTGGAATATATAAGAAGGCTAGTGGCGCAACCACAAGTCAGTTCCTATGACACTGTTGTGAAATAAAATAGTGCGTACCTCCTTAAAACGTGTTTGTGCGTGTTTAAGTTTAAGACATCTTTGTAACAGTATTTTGATTTGAATTGTTGCTTTTGTGTGTGATTCAGTAGTATGGAAAAGAAGCGAAAAATTGATAGTGAATGCAGAAAATTCAAAGATCAGTGGAACATTCAGTATTTCGTAATTGAGTCCAGTAACAAGGCGCTATGTTTGATTTGCAATGAAAGCATAGCCGTTCTCAAAGAATATAACGTTAAATGTCATTATGAAACAAAACATGACCATATCAATGTAGACGTCATATTAATAATTATTCAACATAAAATTAGAATACTTTAGTAAACTAAATTTAATTTGCTATAAAAAATATGTTCTCTAAAAGGAGTTTTCAAGTATGCTAGCTCTCCGCGGGCCGGACAAAATCTGTCCGCGGGCCGGATGTGGCCCTCGGGCCGTAGTTTGGAGACCCCTGTTATAGAGGATAGGCGCCGAGTTGAGGTATGACCAGTCACGTGATCGGCAAATGACCTTGACTGCATTAACTCGCAAAACTCTTGGCGCTCTAAAACGTAATGAAACAAACACAAATTTTCTAAGAAATGTTAGTGCAAATAAGGTACTTTTACAATACATTTTTTTTCAAACCCTTTTCGTGTATAAGCGAAACCGTGTAAAAATAATTGGGGCCTATTTTTTAGTATTTAGAGACAAGCCCCTGAATACGCCACTGTTTTTTTTTTTTTTTTTTTTTTTTTTGTGTTTAACGTCCGACTATTGTGCACACTTGGGCTAATGCAGACGGTGGGATGATTTATAGCGTATGAAAATGCCAAGCCCTCGCCGGGAATCGAACCCGGATCCTCGGGGTGAAAGCCTAGTACGCTATCCACTAGACCACCGAGACGGCTAGTGATCACACTACTGCGCATCAAGAGCTAAAAAGAAATATAACAAATTATATGTAACTAGTTTTTAATGATTCGTAATATTAATGTAAAGATATAGGCTTACTGAGATGTAATGTAATATACTAAATGTCGTTCTTACTGTTTCTTTCTTCAATAAAATCAGTAGTTATCGCTGTCACATCGTGTAAGCATAGCCTACTGCCCACAAGAGTTTCTTCCTTCTGAAAAATAAAAATACAATACTTGTTTATGTGGACGAATATTCTATGCTGTACCGAAGACGGATCCAGAGAGGTCATGCGTCTCAGCAACCAATACTGCTACTGACAAAGGTCATTACAAAATAAATCTCACACGCAACATAATAGATCTAAATTAAAGTCTCAAATTTGGATATAAAATTTATAAAACTGACATAAACTTAGTGGTTTAAAATGTCTTAAAGACTATTGTGTGAAAGACATACTACAATATTAGGCTTAAAATTGTGTGAACTGTTAGACTCATAAGTTTAGTTTTTTTTATAAAAGTTTATTTTATTTTCTAGTAACTATGACTAACTTGTGATCCTAGTAAAAACTTTGTATTGTAATGTATTCTTTAATTTATAAAACAATTCAATTCTTTTCACATTCTTCTTCTTTTCTGTTAGGATTATTGTCACTATGTTCAGTATAATAATCTGCCTTCCCTATCTTCGTCAATTCTTCTTTCGTTGACTCCCATGAGTATAGAAATAGTTTTTGAAGATGGAGATTCTCCGAAACGCGTCAACGAAAGAAGAATTGACGAAGATAGGGAAGGCAGATTATTATACTGGACATAGAAACAATTAAATCTTTAATTTCTTTTATACCATGAGTTATGAATTTTTTTAAATTCATAAATCCAAAAGTACTTGAGAAAAACTTTTAAAATATTCTCCCCACTTAGAATAAACGTTCTTCTTAGCGAATTTCCATTGGAAAATGAATTGTTGGAGCATCCATCGTGGTAAATGAGGTCTTAGGTGCTACCTGGAAATGAGCACCAATACTAACCTATAGAATCTTAGGTGCTACCTGGAAATGAGCACTAATACTGACCTATAGAATCTTAGGTGCTACCTGGAAATGAGCACCAATACTGACCTATAGAATCTTAGGTGCTACCTGGAAATGAGCACTAATACTGACCTATAGAATCTTAGGTGCTACCTGGAAATGAGCACCAATACTGACCTATAGAATCTTAGGTGCTACCTGGAAATGAGCACCAATACTGACCTATAGAATCTTAGGTGCTACCTGGAAATGAGCACCAATACTGACCTATAGAATCTTAGGTGCTACCTGGAAATGAGCACCAATACTGACCTATAGAATCTTAGGTGCTACCTGGAAATGAGCACCAATACTGACCTATAGAATCTTAGGTGCTACCTGGAAATGAGCACTAATACTGACCTATAGAATCTTAGGTGCTACCTGAAATGAGCACCAATACTGACCTATAGAATCTTAGGTGCTACCTGGAAATGAGCACCAATACTGACCTATAGAATCTTAGGTGCTACCTGGAAATGAGCACCAATACTGACCTATAGAATTTTAGGTGCTACCTGGAAATGAGCACCAATACTGACCTATAGAATTTTAGGTGCTACCTGGAAATGAGCACCAATACTGACCTATAGAATCTTAGGTGCTACCTGGAAATGAGCACCAATACTGACCTATAGAATTTTAGGTGCTACCTGGAAATGAGCACCAATACTGACCTATAGAATTTTAGGTGCTACCTGGAAATGAGCACCAATACTGACCTATAGAATTTTAGGTGCTACCTGGAAATGAGCACCAATACTGACCTATAGAATCTTAGGTGCTACCTGGAAATGAGCACCAATACTGACCTATAGAATCTTAGGTGCTACCTGGAAATGAGCACCAATACTGACCTATAGAATCTTAGGTGCTACCTGGAAATGAGCACCAATACTGACCTATAGAATCTTAGGTGCTACCTGGAAATGAGCACCAATACTGACCTATAGAATCTTAGGTGCTACCTGGAAATGAGCACCAATACTGACCTATAGAATCTTAGGTGCTACCTGGAAATGAGCACCATTACTGATCTATATATCAGTTTTTAGAGAGGGCGTTATCATTTATTTGTGTATGTGCGCGCGCGTTGTTAAATGGAGCTAGTTTTGCAAAAGTTTTAAAAATTAGGCATTTGAAGAAATCAAGTGTTTTTTTTCTAAAATAGAGTACATTTTTAGACTTATTTTAAATCAGTTCTAAGTCTAAAAACAGCTAAACAATACTAGTTTTTGAAGGCATTATTTCAAAAATTTTCATTCTCGAAGTAGGTCTTTCTGTAAGTTTAATCTTCAACCCCCCCCCAAATTACATTAATCCGACATTAAAAAAACAGTTACCCTCACGCGTAAACGATGAAAAACTTCCTCCTACTGTATTCTGATTCTAAACAAATCCTAAAACAGACTTACACACACACAGACGGATAAAATGCCGAATGGTTCTCGTTTAAAGTGAGAACTAGTTCCATTCATTCAAAAAGACTTAATTTAAAGCCGTATATATTACCTCAGTAATACTGACACTCGAATTCGCAGTTATAACGAACTCGATTCAAATTAAGTTTCTTCGCTTCAACAACTCGATCTAGAAATTGTAAAACTCGAGAGGGAGAGAACCGTCTTGTTCTGTCTAAGGATCCACTTCCAAGTTGTAACAACGCGCGCGGGTCGATAGGCCTCGAAAGGTTTATTGGAGCATGGAGCTTCGGTTATTACCGTCATCGCTACATCACTGCATCACTACATCACTACATCGTGTAGCCCTATATCTCTAACACTCGAGAGAAACAATGGCTCTTTACCACATTGAAACACTTCAGCGCCTGGTACCGCCTTAACGATCTAGTCAAATGTTTTCTAATTACACTTATAATTTCTTTAAAACTCTTTACTTATTTTCAGCTTTGTATATAAGCCAGTTCGTCACCGGCTGACTCACTGACACAAATTGTTTTGTGCTCTTACTCGTGCTTAAAAAAACTTGAAAACGACATTGGATTTTGGATCAGATCTGTTTCGTTAATGAGAAATTTTTGTTGATATTGATTTATTTATTAGAAAAATTTCCTCTGCATACAATAATAATTATACAGAAAGGGGGCATAAATATCCTTGAATAGGTTAGTCCTAAGACTGATATTTATATTTAATATTAAATGTGAGTTACACCTCGCAGATCATAGTTTTTTGTTGTTATTTTAAGGCGAAAAGCACATTAAGGCTATTATCGCCTCCCTAAATGTAAGTATGAGTGTAAAGTGTTAAAGTCGTAAGTGTAGTGTTGTAAGTGTAAGTGTGTGTTAGACTCAGGTACCTCGAGGGACGCCTAAATCCTCTCAATAGGTGCAGCTAGTTTGCACCCCTGTGGGGCCAGATCATAGTAGCCTAATATATAAAACTAAATGATTTTTTATTTCAATTCAACATTTTAAATTATACCCTAAATAAGACAAGCAATAAACAGTGAAAGAAAAAGTCTACCCTATGATGTTTTTATTTGATCAATAACAATGTTTCTAATTTTTTTTTTAACTTTTTTAAGCACTTTTTTATTTACACTTAGATTTTTCAACTGATTAGGTAATTCATTAAAATACTTTTTGGCATTACACATAGCTTCTCTGCCCCAATAGTTAAAAATTATTTAGGTAATGAAATATTTTAAACCAAGTATTAATTGGATTTTGTACAAATTAACTTTTCAGCTCATTATATTGATATCGAAATATCATATAACGATACATAATATAATATGATAATATAATAATGATTATATTGATTTCGCTCATGAAGATTTTGTAAAACACGGCCGGTCTTAGCACATTTCCATGTCTGTGCATCCGCTCAAAAAAAAGTAAAAAAGTCGGATTTTTCAGCTGAACTGAATTTTTGTTCAGCTTTCAATACTTGGGCTTAATTTTTACACTTTAAACTACGTTTCAAATAAATGTAATTAAATCGTAGAAAACGGTTTTTTTGAATTTTTTTCTCACAACAGCTCTTTCTAAGTGTAACGTTTGCTGATAAATCTGTATATGAGCAAAAAGCCGCCTCGGTGGCCTAGTGGATAGCGTACTGGGCTTTCACCCCGAGGACCCGGGTTCGATTCCCGGCGAGGGCTTGGCATTTTCATACGCTATAAATCATCCCATCGTCTGCATTAGCCCAAGTGTGCACAATAGTCGGACGTTAAACACCAAAAAAAAAAAAAAAAAAAAAAAAAAAAAAATATATATATATATATATGAGCAAAATCGGTTCTGCTCATAATATTTTTTTCTGCTCATAATAATATTTTCTGTTATAGATTGTAGCCTACCACGCAGGTGAGTCAAAATTATGAAAACCTTCAACAACTTTAGAATAACTGTTGAATAAACTGAACTTTTCAGAACAAAAGTAATAACGAAAACGTCACTTCTTGGCGAGCAAAAATTTGACCCATTTTGGGTAGGCTAGCGGCCTAAGTGTTGTAACGAAAATATTTTAAACAGTAACAGTCTTAGAGTAGTATATCATTTTAAATGTCTATGAAACACAAGGAAAATTAATAAAATAAAACCGTTGCTGCATCTAAAAATGCATCTAAAATGGCAAATTATTTTTTTTTTATTTTTTTAAAAAAGGTACTCTAATAACTAATAATTAAATATTTGTCATTTAAACAATTTTTTAAATTACCATATTGAATAAATTTATCTGTAAACATTATATTATCTACTAATTTAATATTTAAATTATCCTCCTATTGTTGTACAATGTCTGTAAGGATGTTTCTGCAGCTAAACAAATGATGTAAAAGTTAGGCTATATTTTGTTGTGCTTTTCGAATTTTGTTCCTTGAATTGCTACGAAACGAAAACAAACTAATTTGAAATGAACAGAATAATGTCAAACTAGTCACATTACTTTAAACCAATGTACATTACGATTACATTGGTAATATAACATCTTCAGAAGGATACCAAACTGACGTACAATAGACATATTGGTAAACAAACCTTAAGCAAATATTGCAGTTGAGACAAAGCTTTAGCAAACATTGCTGCTGAGATATACTTTTAAATAGTAGACATTTTATCTAAAATAAGTATTTTTTCAAATATTTCTAATTTCTAATAATTGGGAGTCCATACTTAAAAAATAACAGAGGGTGGTAATGTTGGTCATGTGTTAGGTTAAATTAAACGCTTTCAAAGGTGAAGATTTATCAAACACAAATATTAAATTAGTAATTTTTATTGACTAATTATATTTTTCAATTAATATGTTTGTTTTTCCTTATGCTTCCCATTTATTAAAGGGGTCATAAAACATGTAAAATTCGGTTGTCACCATTTTGGCTGGAACCCTTCAATTTACTTGATAGTTAAAGGCAGAAGGAAATTTCAAATATATAAATTTACAAAAAATCTGCTTTGAGATTCTTTTAATTTGTTATATCACACAACCTAAATTTTTACTTGTATTATCTTTAGAGAAGGGCTCTTAAAAATACCCGATAGATATGGGCTTTTCTGATATGTGAAGTTCTTAATGTTTTGGAAATGGTGAAAGTAAAAAGTGCTCAAACCGCCTGTAATTAGAAAAAACTGGCAGCAATGTTTGAAAAAAGTGTGTTTGGGAATATCATTAACGATAGTAAGTAAAATAGAAGTCAAAATTGTATATATTTATGAAACGGGATTGAGTTAAATTTTGAAACGGGATTGTACATTTAAAAGATATTTAAAAACACATATTACTATACAATATGTATATTTTGAAATTTCTTCAACCTCTCTCCTGAAAATATGCCGTCTAGAGCAATGGGACTTGAAAATTAATTTCTCCTTCAATGCTTCTCCTGCAAATATGTTGAATACGAAATGAAAGTTCCAACCGAAATTTACACCCACAAAACGTTTTGGTTATAGCAAAATACCCATATCGCGACGTGGGCAGTGTATTCGCACATTGGCCAAAGCGAAATACCCAGAACGCGTTGTGGGTAAAGAGATTTACTCGTTTGCTGAAATACTCGTATATTGCCAAACGTTCCTCGGCGGTTGGCAAACAATGCCCACAACACGATGTAGACAATCGCTTTTTTCCACAACGCGTTCTGGACATTTTCAGTTTTGCTTGAGTACAAAATAGCCGTTACGGTGTGGGCGTGCAGATCGAGCATAAAACACTATCGAAGAAGTAAAGGAAACACAAAAAGAGGAGAATTAGTTAATCTTTAATTTTGAAAAAAATTATCGCAGAGTCAAAAGATTCGACGTTATAAACACTGGAAATAAATAAAACTTATTTTTACTAATTGAAAAAACAACTGGTGAAATGACAGGTATGAAGTATTTTTACCGCATTCACCAAATGTACACAATTCGTATAAAATTTCGGACACAAAAAATAAAATGTCAAGATAGCATTTCTTCTTTAAACAAGTAAAATGAAACAAGCGAAAGAAAAGTTCTGTGTTATACACAGTAAAAAAATTTCCGATAAATTATATATTATATATAAAATATAAAATATATAATTATAAAAATATTTATATATTTATATTTAAATTTAAATAAATAAATATTTAAATATAATAAATATTAAATTTATATATTTATATTTATATAAAAAATATTAAATATAAAATAAATATTTATATTTATATTATAAATATTATAAATTATATATTATATGTTTTTTGGTACAGTGTAAAACTGATAAATGTAGGCTACGTAATTTTACATTTTGTAACAAATGCAATACAATACTTAGTTATAAGCATAATCATGTTTTTTTTAGATCATATGTTATTCACTGTATTATATTGATTATTTAATTTCTCTGTAAAATAAATATAGGTTTTATTTTACTTAGTTGTATAGGCTAAGTAGAGTTTGCGCAAATTGAAAATATCCTAAACACGTTTTGGGCAAAAGAGACTGCCCATGTAGCGTTGTGGGTGTTCTCAATTTGCTCAACCTCTGAAGAACGCGTTGACTTCCATAACTGAGTAAATACGTGGTCCACAACGCTTTCCGGATTTCGCTTCGGCCAATGTCCGAAATGTTTACGTCGCAACGTGGGTATTTTGCTGTCATGCTTTGTCGGTGAACATTTCGGCTATAATCCGAATTCGGCATTTGAGTAAGTAGTGCCAAACTGTCATATGCCTATTTGAAAAACTGTATACACTCAAAATGTCTGATTTACTTGCTTGTTACGTTAAATTTATTAAATCAATTGTTAGCGCTTTTCGGTCTACAGCTAACAACTGGCGTACACTTATTCAAAACAAAATGGCAGTCGCTCAAAGTATACGATTTATTTTAAAATAAATTATTTTCATGAATGAAGCCAAACGGTTTGTCTGTCACTTTATAGTTTAGTTTTGTTTTTCAATTCGTACATAAACAAATTTATGTCTAACTCAGTGTCAGTTTTTTTATGTTAAAATGTCAATTTTGTCGCTGCCCCCTGCGACGCTACTCAACAGATTTCAATGTTGTTAAATACGATGCTTAGTAGGTTTTATTCTACGTCAAACTTTCCTTCGCCCGTTTGAAATAAAATGGCGTCCGCTAAAAACACCTGATTTATTCAAAACAGGATATTTCCAAGAGCTCTAGCAGCAGAACGCGTCGACACCGACAATGCTACTATGATTTTTTGTGTGTAAAATGTTAATTGTGCTGTTACTATAGGCTATATTAATGACAGGGGTGATGGTGGGAATAAATGGTTTTAACCCGACAACCCGACTTATTTTGCTGAAAAAATCACTATATTTATTTTACTAATAACAATAACATGCTTTTTTAATAACGAAAGCTTCTCTCCCAAACATATAAATTTACTGTAGCTTACATTGAAACAAAATTTGTGGTCAAATTTCAAATTGACTGTAAACGTTATTCCTTAAGAATACCGTAACAAAGCACTGGTGCACAGCTAGTATTGTATATGATCAAAATCTGTAGAAACTTTACGGAATAGTAAGCCTTAAAATTATTTCCAATGCCGACTTTTCGGTGTATGTCGGTAGCTCTGCAAGTGATTTTGTAGGGAGTGGGAATAGTGCAACAAATAATGCAGTAAAATTGCCCTTAAAAACCCCTACTTTTTATTTGGGCTCGTTAAGTGTTCAACTTAGTTAAGAATACCGTAACAAAGCACTGGTGCACAGCTAGTATTGTATATGATCAAAATCTGTAGAAACTTTACGGAATAGTAAGCCTTAAAATTATTTCCAATGCCGACTTTTCGGTGTGTGTCGGTAGCTCTGCAAGTGATTTTGTAGGCAGTGGGAATAGTGCAACAAATAATGCAATAAAATTGCCCTTAAAAACCCCTACTTTTTATTTGGGCTCGTTAAGTGTTCAACTTAGTGGCCTACTCGTAAAACATTTTAGGGTTTATTATGATCAGAGTTTTGAGTTTTTAAAAATATTAATTTGGTTACGTGTAAAATAGGACAAATAAACTTGGAATATTTTTAAACGAGTAAGTAGACGGAAGAACATAATCATAAAAAAACCATATTTTTGCTATAGACACATTGGGACCAGCCGTCGGACTGCACCCCAGCACACAGTGAACACAATGATAAAGAAAAATTACTAGATGGGGCACGCCTCAGTTGTAATTAATATAAAATAAAAAAAACCATATTTTTGCTATAGACACATTGGGACCAGCCGTCGGACTGCATCCCAGCACACAGTGAACACAATGATAAAGAAAAATTACTAGATGGGGCACGCCTCAGTTGTAATTAATATAAAAAAAAAAAACCATATTTTTGCTATAGACACATTGGGACCAGCCGTCGGACTGCATCCCAGCACACAGTGAACACAATGATAAAGAAAAATTACTAGATGGGGCACGCCTCAGTTGTAATTAATATAAAATAAAAAAAACCATATTTTTGCTATAGACACATTGGGACCAGCCGTCGGACTGCATCCCAGCACACAGTGAACACAATGATAAAGAAAAATTACTAGATGGGGCACGCCTCAGTTGTAATTAATATAAAAAAAAAAAAACATATTTTTGCTATAGACACATTGGGACCAGCCGTCGGACTGCATCCCAGCACACAGTGAACACAATGATAAAGAAAAATTACTAGATGGGGCACGCCTCAGTTGTAATTAATATAAAATTAAAAAATATATATTTTTACTATCTAAACGTGCATGAAAATTAGAATTTTGCTTGATAAAGAACTGCTTACAGTGACGAAAAAAATTAAAACCATTTTGTACAATATTATTGTAACTGAAAAAAACAGCGTTACTTCGAAAAATATTTAAAAAATGTATTTTGTTTCGCTCTTTTGCTAAATATCAACTCATCGGTATTTATTTTAGTTAGAAAATAAAATAATGAAAGGCCAATCAGAATGTCCTCTGCTTAGAAAAATGTTTGTAAATTTTAAGAAGCGTGTTAAGATTGGTCGTTAAAAGAAATTTAACAAAACTGAAACAAAATTTCGTTTTCAGTTTCCAATTGTTTTAACTTCGGCTGCCATTTCGAATAAATATGTTGAAATATAGGCTCACGTTATATATAAAACTGGAAACAGAAAATGTTATTCCTTAAGAATACCGTAACAAAGCACTTGTGTTTCACCCATTTCGTTGTAGTGTTTTTCCGAAATCAGGCAATTTACCATTGTACCATGATAAAAAAAAATTAATTTTACGATAAACGTTTCGTTGTATTTCGGAAATTAGTAAAGTTCGAACAAGAACATGAGTCGTGAGCGAACTACTGTCAGAAAAAAAATTTTAAAAGAACAAAATATACAGTGTGCATATAATTAGTAAGCAAAACAATAATGAAAAAACAATACGTGAAAATAATTACCGAAGTCTAAGCTCTATGAAAATATATTCATGAAATTTAAGAAATAAAGATTCTTAGCAAAAAATTTGTATTAATCTTTAAATTAAATATCAAATAATAATGAAGTTTTTTCACGGAAAGACGAAGAGTATGTTCGTGTCCCCGACATGTCTGGCTTACTCTTAGGCTGACGCTGCGACTTCAGGCAATAATTATTTCCAATATGCCGCATCCAATTACGATTAAGGTTTTATAATCTTAAAATTATTAACACATACAATATCGATATTTCAAATTGTTTTTGTCTATTAGAAATAAATACAAAGAATACCTACATTTTACCAACTAAATACTTTCTCTATATACGACCTTACCTGGTGAGTTTTAGCTAGCGCAGTGAGGAACTAGCACCAGATCTCAAGATTCTGCAGAGATCTCCGGCTCTTGGGAAATCAATTGTCGACGAAGAACCAATCGGTGCCGCTGGGAGTTGGGAGGAGACTTCAAGTCCTTTTCCTGTCAATCCGCCCCACCACCACTGCGACTATGACACTTTACTCAATTGTTCCTGGTCCCATTTTATCCTTACTTTAGAAAGAACTCTAATTTTATTTCAAAAGAAATTTTTTTGAGAAGCGTTCACCGAAAAGTGCTCGAGTTTCAGAAAGAAATCTTTTACCCGATGAAGTTCTTCATTTTCACGGTGAATAAATAATATTTTTGTGTAAAATGTGAATTCTAAAAGTAAGATTTAGCTTCGATCCAATTTTCAATACGCTTACTGCTTATAAATACGATTGTGACACTTGAAGCTTCAGACATAAGCGTAATGATGTAAACTGTAGTCCTTCGCGCAGATAATATTACGCGGAGATTGATATCAGCGCTGTCCTGAAAACATCGGCCTATAACTGATGTGACCTTACGTTGTTCTACTTTTTTTTTTTTTCGTTTCACCCTCTTTGGGGTACGCTGAATCAATCATTTCTTGCGCGCTGTACTTTTCTTTGTTCCCAGTAGCTCTTCATTCTTTCCGATCTTCTCTTCCTCTCCTCTTCCGAAATGACAGGTTTAGGTCTTATTTTGGCTTTATCTTGGAATCTTATTATTTCGTCTTTGGTAATTATATTAGCAGTTTGGTCAAACAATGAATCTTCTGTAATTTTTAATTCTATTTAGGTCTTTTTCAATTTCTTTAAACCAGTTCGGTTTTGTTTTACGATTATGGAAAAAATTATCGTTCTACTTTAGTATACAATAATTTGGCAACTTATCTCGCTAAAACTGTTAGTATCGTACATTATTAGCACTAGTAAACTAAGATATAAATGTCTAGTTACAAATGCGATATTTTTCTTTATACAAACCTGTATCTGTTTAGCCTATATTTCACAACAAAAAACATAAAGTTACCCCGTGTATAAAATATTCTTCTAAGTCCTAGGAATTTTCAACGAAATTTAGTAGCTATTTAACTAAATTTTTTGTCTATTCTCTTCAAGCACCCATCAGCCACCTCCATCCCAGCGTAGAGTAAGGCATACTATAATAGATAAATTGACAGGGATCATTTTTTTAAGGCGAAAAACACATTGAAGCTATTATTGCCTCCCTAAATGTAAATGTGAGTGTAAAGCGTCAAAGTCGTAAGTGTAAATCTGTGTTAGACTCGGGTACGGCGAGGAAGTCTAAATCCTCTCAATAGGTGTACTCTGAGCCCCCCTGCGGGGAAATAGGGATCATAATGCGCTAGGTTAGGATGTACTGTAAGTGTATCCTATTACAATATCAGAATAGGGAAACCATCACAATAAAACATATACTGCTCGATTGTGATGGTTTTCAAAATGTGCGTGTTATGTGTGGTCTGAGCAACTGTTTGCAGACGATGTTGGGAGATAGTGCCTCGGCCGTTGACCGGGTTCTAGACTTCCTTCATCGTCTGAATGTTTTAAATAAAATTTAATTTATATAGTTGTTATTTCTTGTGTTATTTTATTTATTTATTTTATCTAAAATCTTTATTTCTGTTATGTTTTGCATACTTTTACGAATTGTTATTAAATTTTATTCATTATTTATTGTTATTTAGTTCTTAAGTGTAATATAGCTATACCTGTTATCTAAATTTTTAATTTATTTTTACTGTTACAGTTTGTTGTTGTTTTTGTTGTTGTTTTCTTCTTAATTAAAATTTTGTTTAATTTTTTTTTATATACTTTCATTTTTCGTGACGGCGATGATAACCTGAACGGTTTTTCGCCGGAAAAAAAAAACAATATCAGACACTCGTAAGAGAAGAAAATTGAACAATAACATTTATTACATCTAGGAAGAAAATGTGCGGATTCCAACGCTAAGATGAGCGGGAGAAAATGCGATACTAATAACCATATATTACCACGCATTACTTGCAATTATCAGCAACCAAAGTTAGCAATGTTTGAATACCCAATCAAACCTCTGAAGTTTTCGCAACTGATTACTCAGTCACACTTCTGACTGTCATCACTTAGTATCCAAATCAGATGGCAGTAAGATTAATTTGCCAAAGATATATTTGAAAACTAATCATGACTAATCTGCATTTAGTCGTCATGTATTCTAGTCTGCACTAGTATATAGTATAAAATGAACAATCGCATTAGCAGTGTGTTCCATTTAATAACCCTATTATAAAGAAATTATTTTTTGAATTCTTCAATTTATCTGAAATTGAAAGTTAAAAAAAATAAAACTAATTGTTTAAAAAATTACTTACTATGATATTAAATGCAACGTATCTTATAAAATACCTTATAAATGTATTACAGTAGAGAGTCGATTATCCGAAACAATTGGTGCAGGGGGGTGTTCGGATAATCGATTTTTCGGATAAACGAACATATTCGAAAAAAGGTAGTGTGATATAATTTAACAGTGGTAGAACCAATTTAAGGAGCAAGTAGACACGTACAGCACATAAATTCATCCAGTTGTTTAATGACATATGATAAATATAAGCAGTACAGTATACAGTGTTCTGTACAGTAAAACAACTCTTTGATAATGAAAAAATAAACATTAGGTAAAGTAAAATTAAACATTCGGTAAAGAAAGAATAACATTTGGTAATTACATTCGGTAAAGAAAGTTGCAGTTCGGTAATTACACAGCAAAACAAACAGAAGCACAAACGGTCTAAACAACACGGAGACTGACTCGTCACTGTATGTGCTAGTGCACACTCTATATTGAGACTGTACTGCTGTCGAGCTGCCGCGCCGGCACTGTCTGGCCGCTGCGCTGTCAGGCCGCCGCGCCACCGCTTTCGGTTAACCGACGTTTCGGATGACCGGGCTTCGGATAATCGACGCTCTACTGTACCTTAAATGTAAATACCTTATACGTATCTTATAAGATACGTATAAATGTATCTTATACTTAGATACAAGAAAAAATATTCAGTTTTACCTCCAAAATGTGAAACCGTACCATATGATATCCTGTATACGCACGGCCGTTACGAAGTGTGTTTTTAAGCCAGGGATTTGCAGTATTTTTTAAGGATTTAATTAAATTTCTATGATTCTTTGCAAGGAAATGACAATTTTCCAAATTTATTCCTAACGGCGTCCATATATTTTCAATACAAATTTATTATTCCTATTATTTTTATGATTTTTAAATTCATGTTGGGTTTATAGTTTGGACGCTAGAGTGGTGTTGACAGAAGTAAGAGTCGGTTTCACCGACGGACTAAAAACTTTACAAATTACAAGTTCATTCGTTGATAATAAAACATGACGATAAATAAATCGTCTAGTGCAGAATCCGATCATGCATAGACTATATTTTATAGAACACTGTAGATGGAGGTGGGTTAGGAGAAGCTATTTTGTGCTGAGTCAAGTACCCCTCCAACCTCCAGAGCTCTCGAGCGCCCTCCAAACATAACCTACCCCTCCAGCCTCCAGAGCTCTCGAGCGCCCTCCAAACAAATTACTGCTGATTGGCCAGAAACTTTGCTTTTTTGTTTTGCTTATCTGAAGAACTGACTTCATTTGAAGTCTGAAAATTTCTTGTACATTTGATAAAAATAGGAATTCTTTTCTTTACTGACCGATTGAATTAGGCTAATTAGGTTACAGACTTTTTCATACTGTTTTACGTAACCTGTTCAAAAGTTACTTGAAAAACGAAAACAATATATCGAATGAATTTTAAATATCCGCATAACCTTTTTTCCACATTTCTGCAAATATTGTAGCCTAACACTGGAGATATCGACACTATTGTTAGGGATAATCGATAATTAATTTTGTCAAAGTTAAAATTTGTGATCGTCATCTTGGATCCGCCATCTTGTAATTAATTTTTCTTTCTTAAATATGAATGTAGTATTGTGGCACAAGATGTCGGACCAATTTTCACTAGTTCTCGAGACATTCAGTTTTTAACATTTAGAAGGGAGGACGAGCTCGGGTGCGCCCGAGGGACACCCAAGTCGACACGACTGGCTAACCCAAGTTTGGGGTGCCATTATTAGATACGTCTGTGGCATTAAAGAAATATTTCTAAATGAATATGCAGAAGCACGGAATTTTTTATTTTGCACCGATAATCTGTCAAAGTAATGTGCTAGAATTATGTAACAATTTGCAAACAAAACCGACCGTAGATTCACGGCCATACATTGATGGTACATTGTTATATGACGAACAAAGTATAAAGGCTTCTCTTAATAACGGTATAGTAGATGTAAAACATTACCTCATATTATATTAAATTTTATTAAACAATTCCCTGCAAGAATTATATGCAAACGTATTGATCGCACTACGTACTTTACTTATAAGTAACTGTTGCCATTGTAGAGCGTAGCTTTTCGAAGTTAAAATGTATTTGATTTTTTGTGTGTGTTATTTTAAGGCGAAAAGCACATTGAGGCTATTATCGCCTCCCTAAATATAAGTGTGAGTATAAAGTGTTAAAGTCGTAAGTGTAGTGTTGTAAGTGTGTGTTAAGACTCGGGTACCGCGAGGAACGTCTAAATCCTCTCAATAGGTGCAGCTAGTCTGCACGCCCCTGCGGGGAGAAGCACAATGCTACAGGATAGACTTACTAATATGGTTACTTTGTCAACCGAGCAAGATGTTGCGAAAAAATTAGATTTTTGTATTTTAATAAAAGATTTTGCTGGCAAACGGTCTAGAAAATCCAATTTTCAATAATTTTAAATAAAAAAAAAAAATTTCCTAACATTAAAAAAAGTCAATTACTCTTTGTAATGATGATACTAATTATAAATAAACAAATGTTATTTTTATAAAAATAATCAATTTTATTTCAAAAATATGTTTATGTATTTCTCAGCATTCGTTGAACGAATCCCTTACAATAAATTCGGGCCGATCTGACTTTAGTTAGAGATAGGCTACGGTCGGCACTGTTCATTTGATACATTTTTTATAAGTCAAATAATTGTTAAAACTCAAAGTGTTTACTTACTTAGTAAAGTTCTTTGCTTTGTTCTTACTTAGTGCTAAGGTCTGAGCGTTATCAAATAAAACAATTCAAATGTCGAATAGCCGACTTGAAACAGAGACATCGCTCAGTCAGTAATATTCAGACAAGATAGTTATTTTATGCAAAATTAAGTATTTCATGTGCTCTGACCAATGTTGTGCTAATCATACAGAAAATATTGATCTGAGTAATCGTAACGATAAGATGGACTTTCAAAAAACAAAAGAGCAGGCCAGTAATAACGAAATACAATTGTTCTCTTATTACAAGTAGGTAGCCTAATTTAATAACTGTTTGTTGTACTAAACGAACGAAATTCCATGCGGTAGCGATAAAAAAGTATTTTTGTTTTTATTGGGTTTGCCTGCGCGCCCTGACCTACTCTAACCTCCCGAACTGGTAACTACAAGCATTGAATATGCGACAAGCTTTTACTATAAATGTAGTGTAACACACTCTAGGAAACAATTACTGAACTAAGTCGTTGTACTTTGTATAAAGTATTTTTGTTTTTATTGGGTTTGCCTGCGCGCCCTGACCTACTCTAACCTCCCGAACTGGTAACTACAAGCATTGAATACGCGACAAGCTTTTACTATAAATGTAGTGTAACACACTCTAGGAAACAATTACTGAACTAAGTCGTTGTACTTTGTATAAAGTATTTTGTCCTATTTTGTTTAGTTATTCATAAAATTTATATTAAATTTGTATTTTTTCTTTAAAACTTTTTTTTTAATTAAATTCTTTATTGTAAAAATATCTAAAATAAAATAAGAATATTTTCATGTTAGAAAATGACGATATTTTTATTGTTCTGTGTTGTATAAAGAACGATGAATATAAGTTCTCATTTGCAAAGATTAAATTCGGTTGATAGAGTACTTGTGAAGCGAGTAACAAGTGCGGGGAGGACCGATGCCACTAGTTGTCCAAAAATCTGCTTAGTAATTAATTGGGTTAAGTTGTGTTATAATCAGGTAAACCAACAACTTAGTGGCGACCATGTTCTCCCTTTTTACATGAGTGCCAAAAAAGGAGTGTTATATTTTTTGTGGCTGCGTAAGATTGTATGTTTGTTCCATCATCATTTTTTAACGGCTAGTCCAGTTTTGATCTACCTTAACTAGTTGGATTCCCTCATTTCACCAGACGTGTCATAGGTTACATAAATATCAACCTCAAGGGAGTAAAATTTGGGTAAGCTAGACAAGATAAACTTGTAACTAATTTTAGATAGGATAAATATGAAATCATAAATTCTTAAATAACTAATGTACTCATACATTCTTAAATAACTGAGGTACAGGTAAAAAAGCATAATTAATAGGGACTATAAAATAGGAATCATTCAGATTCAACCACGGAAAGTAATAGAGAAACACTAACTTCGGAACCAATATGCCTAGAGTTACCACTTAAGTTTCAGCTGATTCAGGGCGTTAAATTGGGGGAAATGACACCCTGAACACAATAATCGGCCGAGATAAATCGGAAGGAATGGTAGATGAGGTCAGGCTCGAGGGCGACACTTCAAATTAAAGTAAATAATGAACAGCGTTCAATTGTCACCGCGACAAAAATTAAATAACTACACGACGGCCAAAAAAGGGGTGTTATGTTTTAGTGCCTGGGTAAGTACGTACGTACGTATGTTTGTTCCACCATAACTTCTTAACGGCTAATCCGATTTTGATCTACCTTAGCTCGTTGGATCCTCACTTCACTAGAAGTGTCATAGGCTACATAACGTTCATCCAAATCACCTACAATGGGGTAAACTTTGGGTAAAATTAGTTGCATTTATGTATGGGTGACTGATACATGTACATGTAGATTACACCATGACTTCTTAACGGCTCAACAGATTTTGATCTACCTTAGCTCGTTGGATCCTCACTTCACTAGAAGTGTCATAGGCTACATAACGTTCATCCAAATCACCTACAATGGGGTAAACTTTGGGTAAAATTAGTTGCATTTATGTATGGGTGACTGATACGTGTACATGTAGATTACACCATGACTTCTTAACGGCTCAACAGATTTTAATCTACCTTAGCCATTTTACTAATGCAATAGTTAAAATCACCATTGCCAAAAAAATGGTTAAAATGTTTCCCAATTTCTTAAGTGGCAAAATTGCTATTTTTTTAGTGGCTTAGTCAGTAAAAATTCTAAATAAAAATAATTACTTAAAAAAAATAAACATGACTTGTTAAGACACAAAAAATTATACACAAAAATTGTACATTTCATAATTAAACGAAACGAAAATGTGAAATGTAATTGATTTAAAAAGATGAAAACAAGGTATTAAAAAAAATGCTGAAGAATGTTTTCTTAGTTAATAAATTATGAATTTAAATGTTAAGTTTATGCAATAGTGATACTCTTTTTATTACGTTATCAGTGCAGTATATCTTTGACAAACTTTCAAGGTAATTTGAACATTGCACGATGTATCTTGTATCGTTTAAAAAATCTTGATCTTCGATTTACAATTAAAATGCAGTCAGGGACTGTTTAGTGCAAATACATTAAAATGCTTTATATATATATATTTAAGACGGAAAGCACATTGAGGCTATTATTGCCTCTCTAAATGTAAGTGTGAGTGTAAAGTGTTAAGGTTATAAGTGTAGTGTTGTTAGTGTAAGTGTGTTACACTCGGGTACCGCGAGGGACGTCTAAATCCTCTCAATAGGTACTGCACCCCTGCAGGGCGCTTTTATTACAAGCAGGTAGCCTAATTTAATAACTGTTTGTTAAAGGAAATATCATGCAGTAATGATAAAAAAGTGTCAGTGTTTTTGAAAGCGATTGGATTTGCCTCCACGCCTGCCCCGCTCTTCTTCTCCCGAATAATTAACTACAAACTTTCTACTATAGTGTAGTGTAACACATTCTAGGAGATAGTTACTGAACTAAGTCGTTGTACTTTGTATGAAGTACGAGGGCTATTCAGAAAGTAGATTACGTTTTTGGATAAAAAAAAAACTAAGTACAGGAAAAAAATTTTATTATATACATTTGAAAGAGGAACTAAAATACTATTTTTCGACATAATCGCCAAACAAATTTAGACATTTGTCATATCGGTGAACTAGCTTTGAAATTCCCGTGTCGTAGAATTCCACCGCCTGTGACGCCAGCCAGTCAGTCACGCCCGCGCGGAGATCTGCGTCGTCATCGAAGCGCTGTGTTGCAAGCCAAGTCTTCATCTTCTTGAATAAGTGGAAATCACTAGGTGCCAGGTCCGGACTGTAGGGTGGATGAGGGAAAATCTCCCACTTGAAGGCCGTCAAGACGTCTTTTGTTCGATTTGCCGTGTGAGGGCGGGCATTGTCGTGCAAAAACAACACTTTTGCACTCAGTTTTCCTCTCCGCTTGTTCTGGATAGCTCGTCTTAAGTTTCGTAATGTTTGGCAATACCTTTTTAAGACGAGCTATCCAGAACAAGCGGAGAGAAAACTGAGTGCAAAGTGTTGTTTTTGCACGACAATGCCCGCCCTCACACGGCAAATCGAACAAAAGACGTCTTGACGGCCTTCAAGTGGGAGAGATTTTCCTCATCCACCCTACAGTCCGGACCTGGCACCTAGTGATTTCCACTTATTCCCGAAGATGAAGACTTGGCTTGAAACACAGCGCTTCGATGACGACGCAGATCTCCGCGCGGGCGTGACTGACTGGCTGGCGTCACAGGCGGCGGAATTCTACGACACGGGAATTTCAAAGCTAGTTCACCGATATGACAAATGTCTAAATTTGTTTGGCGATTATGTCGAAAAATAGTATTTTAGTTCCTCTTTCAAATGTATATAATAAAATTTTTTTCCTGTACTTAGTTTTTTTTTTATCCAAAAACGTAATCTACTTTCTGAATAGCCCTCGTATTTTGTTCTAGTTTGTTTAGTTTTTCATAAAATTTATATTAAATTTGTATTTTTTCTTTAAAACTTTTTTTGATGTTAAATGCTTTACAGTAAAAATATTTAAAATAAAATAAGAATGTTTTCATGTATAAAGAATGATGTAAAAAAAAAACAAAAACATTTTAACAGATGGATTTTTAATATTAATTTTACAATTTCATAAAATGATTATGATATTACTTAAATTTGAAATAATTATCAACTTTTAGTTTTAAAGTTTATTATTTGTTAATTTAAAATAAGGGACCACATAACAATAGCAATGGTAATATTTTCCAAAACACTGGTTTTTATTGCAATTAATATAATTTCTATGCCAGATATTTAAAAAAAAATATATAATTTTATTTGCCTCTCCCTCTAACTGCCCTCAATCTTTTTTAAATAAATCATTTTTTAAAATTTATATTACGCAAAATTCAACTTGAAATTATTACTAGCAAAATTAATTCAATAGAATTGACAAGTACAGTATAGCAAGGCAATTTGAAACAAAGCAAGTTTTATATTTACATGAACATTGGATCCACTGAAAAAAAACATCTCTTTTACTTCAATGTATTTTAACAAGGCATGAGTAGAAATAGGCATTAATTGACAATAAAAGGGTGACATTAGTGATGTGTGAATCCACGTTAAAATACTCAGTGGTTTCAAATATAAAAAGTACATTTTATTGCTCAGTTCACTCACATATTTGAAATAATCATATGAACTACAAGATTGATTCATAAGATTATAGTAGAGAACTGTTAATCCAGAATAATTTGAACCGAACATTTTTCGGATCAAATGAAATAGGCCAAATGCAACAAGTACTCACATGGTACAATATTACAACCAAGTATAAAAATATGTTCTCACCCATATTTGCAGTGATTATGTATTACAATATTTTGAAGACATATGTTACATAAAAGGAGGGGATCAGAGCAGTACACATTGATAATAAATAATAGCATTGATATATACAGTAACCTAGTCTGTGCAGTCAACCCCAATCAACAAAATAAACAAAACAATTGAGATCATACAGCATAATTTCCAGGTGTGAGGCAGCAAATAAAAACCAACTTTGATAGTGGTTGTTAGCGGAGATGTTATCAAATATTTCATGATGAAGAAATCAAGTCATCCAAAAAGTTGCCAATAACTCAGCATTGTGATACAGATGTTGACAAGACAGTTTGCCCCAAACACACACCATGGCTACCTTTGAATAAAAAGACATTGAATGCATAGAGACTAGATTTTATAAAATCCTACAGAAATCTTTAAGATTAAGTAATTTGAATGTGTACTATTTTCAGACTTTAAAAACTTTTTAAATGTGCGAGGTGTGTTCAGAAAGTAACGAGAATTTTTAAATTTCGCAGGCTTGGAGAGTCCGATGTCATTTTTTTTATTATGTTGGTACACATGCCCTTGAAGTATGATAAAACTTACAGCTGTTTTCATTGTTGACTTTGTCTGTGACAGCCACTAAGGTTAGACGTGTTTTTATGAGCTCGGCGATTTTCGTTTGTTAACAGAAATGGATCAAAGAATTTGTATCAAATTTTGCGTAAAAAATGGAATAAAGTGTAACAAAGTGTGTGAAATGTTAACAAATGCCTATGGTGAGTCTGCTATGAGTAAAGCAAGAGTTTACAAGTGGTATAAGTGTTTCCAAGAAGGCCTTGAAGGCGTTATAGATGACAAACGCCCTGGACGCCCCAGCACATCAACAACTGATGAAAACGTGGAAAAAGTGAAAGAAATGGTTATGAACCATTTCACAATTAGCCAAATCACAATTAGAGAGGTCGCTGATGATGTTGGCATATTGATTGGATCACGTCATGACATTGATTCCAATGTTTTATGTACGAAACACGTGGCAGCAAAATTCGTTCCAAAATTGTTGAATTTTGAACAAAAACAGCAGCGAATAGAAGTTGCTCAGGAGTCACTAAATGAAGTCAACGACGATGCAGAATTACTGAAACGTATTATAACAGGTGACGAAACATGGGTTTATGGATGACGTAGAAATTAAGGCTCAATCATCCCAGTGGAGGAATTCTGGCTCGCCAAGACTGAAAAAAACTCGACAAGTGCAGTCGAGCATGAAGGTTATGCTCACTGTGTTCTTCGATATTAATGGCATAGTGCATCATGAATTCCTACCACCAGGTGAAACGTTGAATAAGGGGTACTACATACAAGTTCAACACCGTTTGCATGAAGCAATCCGAAAAAAACGCCTGGATTTGTGGAAAAACAATTCATGGCTTTTGCAACACGATAATGCACCAGCTCACACTTCATTGCTTGTTCGTGATTTTTGGCCCAAAAACAGTACTGTAACGATGCCCCAGCCTCCATATTTGCCAGACATGGCTCCGTGTGACTTTTTGCTATTTCCAAAAAATAAAGAGAACCTTAAAGGGCCTTTACAGCCTTAGATGATATTAAAAGCGCATCACTGAAAGAACTAAAGGCTATCTCAAAGATCGAGTTTGAGAAGTGTTTCGAGGATTGGAAGAAGCTCTGGCACAAGTGCATAATCTCCAATGGGGACTATTTTGAAGGCGACAACATCAATGTAGAAGAATAAATAAATATTTTGTTCAAAAAATTAAAATTCTCGTTACTTTTCTGAACACATCTCGTATATGTATTTTTGAATTTTATTACACTGAAATTAGTTCACGAGTTCAGTTTAGGCATAAACAAATAGTGTTTTTTTCTGAGAAAATGATTGTGAACAAGAAAAATATTTTATTGAATTGTGCACTGATTCCAGTTCTGCAATTCCAACCATTCCCTTTTCATCTGAATATTAACATTGTTAAGTGATATGTTGAAGTGAGTCATATCAACATACTATTGTTTGTTGCCTAAATCAGCAAGACTTGCTTAGCCAGATATTACAGCCCAAATTTTCAACCTCTATTCACCACAAAATTACAAGGACTGTATAGAAAATAACCTGTGTTTACTTATAAAAACAAAATGCGTAAAAATACAAAATTTTTCTTTTATACATCTTTCATCTACTTTTATATATATTAACTATTTAAATATAGCCGTATCATTTATTTTTTACAAGCTAGAAACTTCCCTCTTCTTAAATGCCTGATTTTGTAGCTAATCTGTGAAATTCTTAAAACAAGTCAAAGCACTCGGAGCCAGATCAGGACTGTAGGATGGATGCTCAAAAACATCTCATTTGAACTAACTCAAAAGATTTTGAGTCTGCTGAGCAATGTGATGGCAGGTGTTATCAAGCAAAAACATGATTTGGTCAGTAGACATCATTTATTTTGCATGAAATGCAAATTTTTCTTCATAGACAGCACAGATTTCTCAATGAATATCTGCTGTGGGGTTTTTATGGACAACAATCTTATCACAGTATGCACTTCACATTTTGGAGACCTACCTTGCAGAAGGACTAACATTAGCTTCGCAGTACCAAACTGATGTCACCAAATTGTTGCAAACACAGCCATATTTACCATGGCTCTATCCCTAAGAGCCTTCATCCACCGGTGCAACACAATGCAATGAAACTGCAACTTGTGTGTGACAGTTGGATCGAAGTTTTGTCGCATGTTCTTTGTCTGCTGAATGCAACTCTCGAATGATAATTTCTTCAGTCTGCTTCAGAATGTCAAGCTATGCTGTTCGAAATCGTAATGTTGTTGTTGCATACTGGTATTTTAGACAGTTTTAAAATAGATGGAAATTTTGGGTTAATCCTGTTTTTCACGAATGTCAAACATGTTCAGCTTTGACCAAGTGCAAGAACTTGAAAAACGCCCTCTAGATAATGCCACATATTATTTTCGTTTTTACAGTGAATTCATAATTCTGCACCTGCCCATAATATGTTCATAGTAAAATTAGTGTAACATAGGGGAAAAGAAGGGAATATTTTACTGCATTTTTGCATTTCATGGTTTCAGGTACTTGGGTAGTAAATACAGCTTCTCCTCACTTATCATTTTACTTTGCTCATGGAAATTGTAGTATCGGAAGAATAATAAAGGAATGCTGTCAAGCTATTTGGACAGTGCTGAAAATCCAGTATATGTCCGTACCAGATAAAGCCAGGTGGATACAAATACTGCAACATTTTGAAGCTCTGGAACCTACCCAACTGCATTGGTGCCACGGATGATAAGCACATTCGTATTAACAAACTTCCTGGAAGTGGTTCCACGAATTTCAATTATAAATCATTTCATTCAATTGTGCTGATGAAAATTTCAGTATGATTGAAACCAGATACCCAGGAAGAAACAGTGATGGTGGGATTTTCAGGGATTCAAGAATGAACTACTCCTTTCAATAACACTGGATTTACCTGAACCACAAGTATTACCTCATAACAATACAGGATCACGGTTCCCATTTTACTTTGTTGCTGATGAAGCATTTCCCTTCAAGAAAAATCTAATGCGACCATATCATAAAAGACGACTCAACACCACACCCGTATTTTCAACTACAGATTGAGTCGTCGAAAATATGTGGAATGTGGATGTGGAGCATGATGAGCAAAATGTATCAAATTTTGCTGAAATCTACAACTTATAAGTGTCATCAGTGATCGTAATCGTGAAAGCTGTATGCTTGCTGCACAACTTCATCAGGAATAGTGAAGGAAAAATATATTCAATAAGTGATCACAAAACGATGAACATTAAGATTTTAGCCATCGATAGTCAACTTTGGATAACATAAGATTTTGATAACATCGATTTTAAGTGGATAACTTTGCTCCCGTCCATGACGCACCAAAACCCCAACAGTTACAGGATCATTTATACCAGAATTTTCTGACAACAAATTCTGCATTATCTTTTCAATGGAAATATTGTGCGATTGAAATTGTGTAGATAATACAGTCTAAGATACTGTATTATTTTATTATAATTTTTTTCAATTATGATTAATTTATTTTATTGAATCATAATGTTATAAAGGTTAAATTTATATGTTATTAACATTACAAAATTTAACTCAAACAAATATTGAATAATAAACCAACAATACCATAATTTTAATTACAGTAAAGTACCCGTTATACATAGTAATTAGACTCACTTTATTATTATGAGTCATCATTTTCGGAAAGCATTGCATTTTTTTTGAAATACTTATACAGTTATAATATCACTGTATAGTGTAAAGTCTCTTCGCATCACATTTCCAGGTTGCTTTATTCATGACATGTCTTTGTTGCTTTCGTAAAACCCCGCAGGGGAGTGCAGACTAGCTTCATTTATTGAGAGGATTTAGACGTCCCTCGCGGTACCCAAGTTTAACACACACAACACTACACTTACGACTTTAACACTTTACACTCATACTTACATTTAGGGAGGCAATAATAGCCTCATTGTGCTTTTTGCCTTAAAATAACAACAAAAAACTTTCGTAAAACAATAACAATCTGTATTTTTCGTGTTTGTACAGTATTGTGCAGTTGTATTTATTGAAGTTTCCACTTCATGGACAAATAGGCCTGCTTAATAATGATATAATTACATTTAACTGTAAGTACAAATTATTTCTACAGTACACTACTGTTTTATTAGATTATGAACAATACAGTATAACATTTACTTCCTTTCTTTTACAATACCATTTTAAAAATACAATACAGTACAGTTTACTGTACCTTATGTTCATAGATTTTCGTTCGTTTATCAAATTTCCGATACTTTTGGATTATCCACGAACTCAACTATCCGTAGAAGTTTAACCATCCATTACCATGGGCAGTAAACTGTACTTTTTATTAAATATACCACACATAAATATTATTATGTACTTACCCCTTGTATCAACTACTTTGGCTACAATTTTCCATGCCTTTTCCACAGTGATCTTATTTGAATAATCCGGCAAACTATAATTATTATATAAACACGGATGCTTTTCCACTGTTTCCATTAGTTTACTGCAAAATACCTGATTACTATCTGACATTATAGACTCTCTAATATAAACCAAGCAGATACAGGTCGCATGAGAATAGACAGGCGACTGACAAGCCAGTCAGTTCGGAGTCAGTAGTTTTTGCGTTGCAGTCAGACCAGTGGACGCAATAATAAGTGTACAACTTTGAAGAGACTCCCGTCCAAAGCTTAATTAACATTTTTTTTAGGTCGGATCGCAGTTGCGTTGCGCAGGTGGATGAAGGGTCTAATACTACTTGAGTATCACCAGGAATGAAGGGCTACTTTTGGATATCTGTTGTATATCCATGTCACTTTTTGGCAACAGTAAAGGCTTGGTGTTGTGATTAGTATCAGTGCTCTTCTCTTGATGATATTAGATATTTTACTGTAAATGCCTAGGCTGTACTGTAATACAGATTCTGTTTCCTATTTATTTTTTTTTGCAATTTGTATAAAATAATATTGTGGTAGAACAACTTTTATTGATAGAAAAAACTTATGCATTACTTTGCTTCTCTGTAAACTAGAGGTATCAGGTAAATAATAAAGAACAATACAAGATTGATATAAGTATTATAAAATTAAAAACAAATAACAAATCATTCCATTTCCTTATTTAAAACAAACATAGCTTGGTAAATTAATATAATTTAATTAATAAGAATAAAATAATATTTTTATTTTTATGTTGGTAATAAATTGTTTAACAAAAATTAGACATTTAGATTTGATTTAAAAGTGCATAAAAATACTAGTTACAATCTAAACTTTGTTATTTACAATTAGCTTTTAATATATTAAAAGTAATTCATAAGTAATACAAGTAATTTTAGTCTATTATGTTACCTAGGTAATGAAAACACCAATACATCAGAACCTCATTAATCTGGATGGAACTTGTCTAAGCTAATAACTCAATAAAATAAATATAAGGTGTTTTATCTTCACAATAAAAATTTGGTAAGACAGCTATAGTAGGTAATAGATTTGTACAAACTGCTCCAGATTATTAAGGTACCTATAAACTGTACATTATTTGTCATCAACAGAATATACAGTATGAAACTGAGAATAAGATTTTTATGCGTTTAGTTATGATTCAGAGGACCAACAAAATAAAAAACTTGGAAATTAAAAACAAAAGAAGAAAATACAGTGTTTGCCGGTTAAAGCGGACCCGTTTTATAGTGCTAACTGTGGTATATTGAATGAAGAAAAAAATTTTAAAAGCATAGTGTTACTTAGGCTAAACCAAAATGAGTTAGCTCCATGCTTACTACAGTATATTTGTTTATCTTTACTCTCCTCAAACAGTTATATGGAATGAACAGTAGATTATTATAGACTGTGTTTACATTACAAAAATGGGACAGAGAGGTAAGGTCTGTTGGTAACATTGGTTTGGAAGCAGTATTTTCCAAAACAAAACTGGTCATCTCTTTGTCTACAAAAATTGTAGTCTGTCATGCAAGTTACTTATGTCAATGTGTCATAACATGTTAACAAGGGAGGAACATTATGGACAATGGAACTGCATTAATCCGATATCATACCTAGATGCAGTATAATCAGTGATCACTGCAGATGTAATAGTATAACAATTACAATATTTATTCTTTTTCATTAATCATCATATACATTATTTCTCGAGTCAACATCCCTTTTTCTCAGCACATACTATTCGTACAGGCATAAATGAGGTATTTTTAGAAAGATTTTTTAACCGGATTCTGACAGTGCAAAACGATTTTGCAATACAACTTACTGTTTGTGGAAAATTTTAACATAAAAGACTCTTTTATCTATCATAGGCAAAACGGCATCATTGATGTGAGTGCACAGCATCACAAATCAGACAATATTTTGTATATTTTATGAAACTCACTTATTAATCACAAATAGACAGTCCCATTACAAATGCAACTTTTTGCATAACACGCTTAGAACAATATCAATATTTACTTAAAAGTCATTAAACAGGTTATATGGCCGTACTGACAGTCCCCTATCCCTGCCCATCATACAAACATTTCCAATCCCAAACACATGTTTTTGACACAGAAATATATTTGTGATTCCTCCTTCCATTGTATATTTATCTATTGGTAATACTGACATCATAAAATACAAAGTACAGTTAACATGTCAAAAATAGTTAGACATTGTGGACTTTGTGAAGTACAGTTTGAGGTTATTGTGGACTTTGTGACATACCAGGTAAGAAGCAAACATAATATCTAACATTTCGCATTTGTTTACTTATATGCATTTGAATATTATTACTTCTCATTACACCTCTCTTTAACAACAGGTTAATGTAAATATTACAAATATCATTTATAAGGTACTGTAATGCCTTGTAAATTTTTTTATTGAAAATAAAAATTATTTGTATTAAAATGTATATATTACAATGACTATAAATTTGTGATTATTATTTCAAATTGATCGCGTTTCAATTGATTTTTTATACACGTTTCCTTTCCTTCCAACTACTGCCCTCATCACAACGACTACTCTATTCAAAAGGCTTGTTTACTTAAAACTTACATAGTACAAAATTTTGCACAGGTACTCTGGTTAGTAATTATAAAGACATTTACTTTTATATCTTTAGCAAGAGATATAGTACGGCTGAGAAAGGACATAGCAATTAGATTTTTGGTCTACATTTACCAGTACAGTACTGATTTTGACTGAATTTAACAAGTTAATGAAATTATCTTAATTTCCTCTGGTTAGCAGTTGATTATATAAAGTTAATCAAAGACGTACTTAACTTTTTTGTAATCAAAAGTACTTAGCTTCTGTTAAGGTTATAACCCTCTACATCTTGAGTTCACACAGAACATCTTCCATTCAAACTTATAGGCTAGTTATTAAATTGGAAGCAGCATCACTACTTAAAATAGTTTACATGACAAAGTCAGAGGCAACACTCTGACTGTGAAGCTACAACCATTACAGTCAAATCAAAATTGATTTTGATGTCTTAAAATAAAAGTAGAATAAACACCAAATATTATATACTTGATCATACTGACATTTTAATACTATATTTTAGACTAATTATTGCTGATACTTATAAAATTACTTATTTTATAAAAACATCGCAACTAGTTTCTGTAATACTAAACTACATAATTCATACAAAATTATGAAGAATCAAAGTATAAACCTGTTTTGGATTATAGTGAAACTTTGATTAACCATCAATCCATTATTAAAAGTTAATTACAATAATTAAACTTACTGTATTGTAAATTTTTTATATTTTGCTCTTAGAAAAATAATAAAAGCAATGAATAAACAAAGGTGTAAACAATAATTATTAATACTGTACACACTGGTCCCAATATGTACAGCAATCATAGATGCACCGAACAAATGGAGCACATTTTGTTTTATTGATGAGCCAGCCACTTTTTGGTCATTTACTATAAACTATCGTTTATGTTGTCAGTTGAAGACGTTGCAGTGTGGCTGATATACTGTAGTGATTGGTGTTAAATTATCTGTTGCGTAGTGAATTAGCTGTTTCAGCATATGATTAGAACAATATAAGTGTAGTCCCCGGTATTAGTGGCTACAGCATTTTTATTTTACTGCAGAACATATATAGAGTTCATATGCTTTTTATTAAATCTTTTTTTATAAGGATGAACAAGGATTGTTTTCGATTAGCCATCACAGTCCTGACCCGGATAGTAAATCGAAGTTCCACTGTAGATACAAATAAAATCTAAGAAGTTTCTCATGAATATAGTTTTTTACTGTGAAATTACAACAGAGGCGTTGAGTAATCCACAATTTTGCAATAATTTTTATTACAAAATATCAACTTAGATATAATAAAACTTACAGTATTTTAATGATTTCCGAGTTCTACAAAAACATCGAAAACACAAAATGCATGTTAAAAATCTGTAGCTAAAAATTTAACCTTAAAAACATTAATGTTTTTTTTTGCACAAAAGGAAGCAAATAGTCCAAGAACTTGTCTACAAAATAACTTATAAACAAGCTATAACTCTGTGAATGTTCTGTTATTAAAACTGAACTTAATATTCATGTTATTATTACAGTTTATTTGGACCATTATTATAATTTATATACATAAGACAATACATGATATTCTGAGGTAATAGTCAAACCATAAATAAAACTAACAAGTGATCTGAAAATCACAAGTTACCAAGCAAATAAAATGAAAACACTACACAAGATCTGACAGAAACGGTGTGTACAAGGCATTACTTTGTTCTTGCCAACACCAAATGGAAAGACAACCTGATCAAGTAATCAGGTTTTTCTTTAACCGTTAAAACATCAGCCTTTTTAAATTATGTTTATTTTAAAATTTAAGTTCACTGTTAATAAGGACCTTATTATTCACTGTTCACTGTTAAATAGAGGCCTTATTTCTAAACTGGTTTTATTGGTGGGGTTGTCCGATTATTTTTATGTACGAGGCTTCAAATATTTTACATTTATGTAAGTTACTCTCATGGTGTATTATCTTTGTCTATTTACAATTAAATTTCTAACTTTCAGACCGTATATGTTCACATTTATCTAGTAGGTCTAATCACATGTTCTTTTTTTATTTATTTTTGTTTTAAGGTCTTAACAAATGTGTCATCCACATATTTAAGTCATAATTTTGGCTTGAATTAAAAACACGACTTCCTTCTTGAATTCCTCAATAAAATATTAGTTAAGATAGGACTCAATGGACTACCCATTGCCATACCATCATCATGGAGACATTCTTGATTATTTAATTAAAAATAATTGCATTCTGTGCATAATTTGAGATTATTAATGATGTTTAAGAGAAGGTTGGTTCTTTCTTTAAGGTTGTCACATTTAAGGCTATTTTCAATTATACCTGTATATTTAAGGTTTCATGAACTGGTATATTAGTAAAAAGGTATCCCTGCAGGGGGGTGTTGACTAGCTGCACCTACTGAGAGGATTTAGACATCCCTCGCAGAACCCAAGTCTAACACACATTTACATTTACAACACTACACTTACGACTTTAATACTTTACACTTACATTTAAGGAGACAATAATAGCCTTAATGTGCTTTTCGCCAGGCGACTTCCAGTTTCAATGTAAAGGCCTATGAACGAGGGGCTGTGCATGGATAGATTTCTTTTTCCTAGCTTCTCGTGGGACCTGCAAGAGTAGGACCTAAAGTGTAGGAATCCGGACAAGAACGAAAAAGGGGTTGAACTCAATTCTGTGGAACCCACCAATCGTGTACTAGAACAGACTGTGGCGATGCTGGGAAGACCCACTTTATCTGAGAGCAATGAGAGTTGTATTATCTCTGGGAGACCTATAGAGGTGAACCTGGATTACAAGATATTCAGAATGGAGGAACTGGAGGTGTAATAATTCTCATGGAATTCACCAGAAGCGAATTTCAGGAAACAGTTGGGAAGCTGGACAGATCCATTCAACCTACTATCGAAGAAGTAAGAGACTGGGTTGAACACCTCACTCTAACTAAAATGGCAGTCAAATGTCTGTCAGGAGCACAAAGGCATCAACAGGTAGGTAGGTAAAGGCAGCAGTTACATCTTGAAGTACAAAAACTTAAAGGTGATCAATCCAAGTGTGTGAGAAAGATAAGTTCAGGGATCAATAACAACCAAGCTGGTTCCTCAAACCCTAAGTGCCTGAGATCTGGCAGTTATACCAAGGCTGCTCCCATTCTTTGATGCTTCGTGCCCTGTCATGATGTGGGATTAATAGTACCATGTATGACTGAGTGGAGGAACATGCTGAGAGGGAGGATAGTTGTGGCTAAAGCCATAGAAGAAGAGGAGGTGGAGGTTGTTAGGGACTGCCTGCAGGGGGAACTCTTGTCCCCTCTCTTATGGAAACTGGTGGTGAACTCACTCTTGGATCTTCTCTCTTCAGAGGGATGCTATATCCAAGGATATGCAAACAATGTGGTGATGCTTATCTGGGTAGGCATGGTAATACAGTGATGGATCTCATGAAGACAGCCATATCACTACTGGAAACCCGTTGTCGTCAGGAGAACCTAGGGATTAACCCCAGGAAAACAACTTTTATTCCTTTTACTAGGAAGAGGATCACCCCGTATTTAGGATGGCTTAAACTCTTTGGGAGGATAATCCCTGTTGTGAACGAGGTGAAGTACCTGGGCTTGGTGTTGGACACCAAATTAACATGGAATGCTCACCTTGGGTATATCATGAGAACTGAGACCAAGCATGATGAAATACATCTATACTACTGGTATCATTAGACCTATGGTGTGGTGGACTAAGGCTGAGCAGAGGGGCGAGAGTCTCTCTGACCAAAATTTGAAGGCTGGTCTTGCCTGCGCAGTACCGGCTCTACGAACACGACACTAACACCGGCTATGAGGATCATCTTTGGGTTCCCCCATTGACATTTATGTCATGGGGGAGGTATGTAAAGCAGCATATAGACTGCAGGTAGGTGTTGTCTGGCTATCCTCAATGTTGGGGCATGCTAAAATTACAGAAAAGATCAGTGGTCCAATTATAATGATGGGGACTAATCAGATGGTCAAACGCACATGGTCTCTAGACCCTTTGATTTCAAGTTCACGTTTGAGGGTGGAGATTGTATGTTAGGAGAATCTGGAGACATAGTATGATATACAGATGGCTCCAAGACAAAGACAGGCACTGGTGCTGGGATGTATGGTCTGAAACCGGGGTTAAAGAAAGTTATTACCCTAGGACAGCATACAACAGTATTCCAGGCTGAATTGATGGCAATTAGTCACTGTGTTCGGGAGAATTTGAAAAGGGCCTTCAAGAAGGCTCGGATTCATATTGATACCGATAGTCAGGCAGCAATAAAAGCAATTGTGGGTCCTACAATTCAGTCCAAGCTGGTCTGATAGTGTCGAGAGAACCTCAACGCTCTGTCCCTGGATAACTGGGTAACTCTTTACTGGACATAAAGGAGTTGAGGGTAATGAGGAGACAGACCGACTAACTGGACTGGGATCTGCATCTGAGTTCACTGGATCTGAGCCGGCTTTAGGAATCTCTCTGTCATTGGCAAGATCTGCTATTAATAGGTGGATTAACAGACAACACCACAAAAGCTAGGATAACCTTCATGGGCATTCCCACAGTAAGTGCTTCTTAAGCATGGTTCCATTTAGAGGGCTTAAAGGGGCAGCAAACATCTTGGGCAGAACACAACTCAGGAAAATCATGGGCAATAAAATAATTACTGGGCACTGCAGTCTGAGGGTGCACATGAACAGGATAGGTCTGTCCCATAGAGAAACTGTGTGTGGATTGTGCAGGAAACAGGAGACTGAAGAACATATAATCCTTGATTGAGAAGCACTTGCTGGTAGGAGGCTATGGGTTTTTGGTTTCCAGGACCTTAAGAGATCTTCAGCAGAATGAGCTAGTCAGTAGATTGTTGCAACTATGAGCATCAATCTGATAAACTAGTACTTAAGAGGTTTAGTTGCACAATAGGTATGTTGAACGCAGTGCCTGGAGTTGTATTAGCCCTTCTTCTAGTCTGAACCTAATCTAATCTACCCTGAGGCTGGAGTAAGAAGAAAACCTCGGACTGGTAAATGGACTGGCAGAAAATCGTAAACCTACTCCTACTGCATTTAAAATCTTTTGAATTGATCTGTCTTTACCTCGCAACTCAAGAATTTTTGCTTTCTTTGTAAAAGGCAACAAAAAGTATTTACATTTTTTTGATGCATAGCTAAATATTCACACTATGGATATTCTAAATATTGCAAGCTTGTTATACCATACTACAATTGCCCAAAAAGGAAGTAAATATATAGTTTTATATGCAATTTTTTTTTGTATTTGAAAAACAAATACACTAAACCTTTTTATGTAAAAAGTACACTTTTATAGTTTTTTTACAAATTTCTAAAAATCTGTATTGGTAGAGCTTAGAGCTTGTAACCAGTTTAGTACAATATTGACGATTGAGTAGTAGGAAAGAAAATAAACGAACTGCCCCGCCAATAATTGCAGCAAAGAATTAGTGAAAAAAATATTATGACCACAAATACATGGATATTGTTGAAGTTGAAATATCAACAGTTAGTAAGCAATAAAATGGTGGTTGACCTTTTTCAGTTTGTTCTGTAAAGACTTGCAGTGTAATGACTTGTAAACGATGGGTGCCTAAAACAATTTGGTTATTACGTGTGGTATATTTTCATGTTTTATGCAGTACTATGGTCCACTGACCTGTAGAACTTAGGAGCCTGCAAGGCATAACGGCTATATAATTTTATATTTAGTGGAGTGCTCTATCACTACAAGAGTATATTGTTTTTTTATAAAATCTTAAGAAAAAATTATCTTTTTTAAACATGATCTGGGTAAATGTGTAATAAGTGGGACACCAATTATTTTAAATATTTTTTTCACCAAAACACTTTATTTAATGTGTATAAGAAAGAATCCAAAGTTTCACTATGTGGAAATTATAAGAAGACTGAAAAAAAACATAAAATAACCTAACCAATACTATGATTACTGATCTAGTTAGCGTTCCAATGTTAGATATAATGCAGCTGTAATGCTGTCAGATTTAATGTACACTATTTTGCTGTGATACTTTTCATGTAATTGTTTGTTTTTCATGCAATTTAAATGGCAATAGTTCCATTAAAAATTTGAACTTGATAAACATTCCATAGATTTATAGTACTTAATTACATCATTAAATAGGTAATAGAAAAAAATATAGTATAATTAAGGTACATAACAGTAAGTGTGGCATATTAATTACACAATGCCTTGACCTTAAAATTATAATTTTAAAGCTTGCAAAAGAAGAATACAGAGATAAGTAAGATTATCTACAATTCACTGATTTTTTTTTTTTTTTTTTGACTAATGAATATTAAAGATCAATATAACATACAAAAAACAGTAATAACTGTAATGTAACTTGCAACAGCAAAAAATCTGACATTAACGAACTGAACATTATTGTATCAATTTAACTACAATGCTCCGAAGCAAAATATACTCATATACAATTAATTGTTTTATTATTATGTCTGGATATATTTTTACTACAGAGCATGGCAGAAATTAAGTAACAAAATCTAGGAAACAAACAATTTATGAAACTAGAAAGAACCTGAAACATTATGATCCTTATTTGGTCATAAGCTTCAATTTCTTGACTAACTCTAATCTTTAACAATGATAAAAATAGCTATTTTAGGAACCAATTTGAGCCCTGAAATACCATTTTAAAAAATAAAATAATTCAATTGTTTTTTTTTTCAAATCATGCAATAATTTTTATATCAAATATCATTTCTCAGCATTTATAACTGCTTTAAAATTGATAGGCTAGATTTATGTGACAATTAGATCAAATGAATCATCAATAAAAAATCCTAGCTGATCCACGAGGGGCGCAGATCAACATTAACAGGGGCGTATAATACACAGAAAAATATTTAAATATGTATGTGCATACATTAATATAAATACATTTTAATAGTAGTAAATAAGTTTAGCTTTAATCTTATTTGGTCATAATTCAGATGGTTAGCTAAATATAATTCAAAACCTTACATATCAATGAAAACAACATATTTCGTATATAAAAAATGCACTAAAAATGTATTTTGAACATTTTTCACGTATATTTAAACATGCCAAATACGTTGAGTGTTTTCCTTTATATGCAGTATTTGTGTATTAAATTGCATTCAATTAGAGATGACGGCTGGTGCAGCCAAAAATGCAGCTAAGATTAAAAAAACTACAACTGACTATTAAAAATGTATTAATATTGCAAAAGTAGTTTCTAACATAAATACAATTAAAAAAAAGTTTTTTAAATATTGTAACTTGTGAGAGACACACAGCACATGTTATATATATATATAGAAATATTTATGCTAATATTTACCGTACTTAACATTTAAATTAACCTAAAAAACATTTAGCCTAAAGTACCAGGCACAGAAATAAGCCACAGATATGAAAATATAATTTGACTATCGTTGCACAATTATTACTTTGATTTCTAAAAGGCAAACTAAATAAATTAACATTATAAACAATTCCTTTACAATTATAACTCTTTAAATAAAACTGAAAATATTATCAAATATAATTCAGGTGGTCCAAAATATTGGAATGATTTTTGTAACTTTTTTCAATCAGTCAATTCAGACAAACAGAAATTCAGGGAGTTTTTCTAAATATTAAGTTCAGAAGATGGATAGTGCAATGTATAAAGTCTAACTGTTGGTCAACCCATCACTTGAGCTCTCATAATATCTCCTTAGTCATGATATTCTCACAAAATATACGAGGCTTCATCATCGCACTGTTTGCATATGTTACTACGTAGAAACTACATGACCACTTATATTTCAGAGATATTAAAACTTACATTTTCTGAGAATTTTTAAATTCAACATTTTTGATACACAATATTTTACAATCAAGTGACATAATTTTAATGTAAATTTTTGTAGAGTAAACCCCTACAAAAAATAACTAATGTCTAAATTGTCCCTATAAAAAACTTGACGTTAAAAATACACACCTTGCTTGGCTAATGGCTTACCTATCAGGAAAGAGTAGTTAGTAAAGGACAGGCAGTATTTGAAATTTTTTATAATTTACTTATATTGTCATAGCATTTTCAATCATTCACATCAGGATCTTATAAATTTGCCTACATCGATACTGTGTACTTTGGAAGTGTTAACCATAAATTGATGTTCATTAATTAGTATTTTCACTTTTTTAACCTAGGAAAATTGAAGCTGTTAATTGAGATATTTATTTAACACTTTATGCAAGAAAAAATTATTTTAACTTTTTCAACAATCATTTAAAAATAATCTTTTTTTAAAAACACAAATACAAAATATTTAAAAATTGTCATAAGACAGTTTATATAAATATAACACATAAATATAAATAAGACAGTTATATAAAAATAACAACTTTTTTGTGGTTTTTCACATTTTTGCATATGAAAATGAAAAATACTTTAACTTAATAAGGTTCAAGATATTTTCAATTTCCTTTTCATAATCCGAAATAAATATTATTTCTAACCTACCTACACAAAATTTTACAGAAGAGTTTTGTCCAATATACAAAATAACAGTAGCGCACACTTCACTGCCACTATAACTGAGCTCTACAGGGATACTAATAGCCACTGGCTAGGTCAGTGAACCCTTTTTAAAAAAGATGGTATAAACTTGTTTGAACATTTCTTGCACTTCCAAACCATTTCACCTCATATTGCTCGCTGAAATGGACAACGGTAATTGTTCTACATATTTTAACGCCCTACTATTTTTAATAAAGACAATACCTGGCATGGTTTTAATCTATAAAATTATGGTACTTAGTCTCCCTACCATATTCTTTTGTTTATCCCTTATTCTATCTTAAATTTCAAGTTATTTCTTAAGTTTATTTGGAAAAATGATAATGTTAACACTACAAAAATATTTTTATCTTAAATTTCGAGTAATTTCCAAACTTTAACTTGGAAAAATTATAATGTTAACATAATTTATACAAAAATATAGTTCTTACCACTAAGAAGCTAACCTGAATTTTGTCTGTCTACACTGACTATATAAAAAGTTTAAGTTATCCATATATTTATGAACCACCCCGTTTATAACAATTATTCAATATAATTTTATAAAATCATATAGCCTATTTACAGACATATGTACATAAAAAGATATAGATTTAAAATACTGTACAGCAACTTTAAAATAAACGCTCAATTTGTATTTAAAATCTCTCCTTTTTATAATGTTTTACCAAATGATTTTATAAAATGCATTTATATATACATGTTCATACATTTGCTTAATATAATTAATATATATATATATATATATATGTTATTAGTTTACTATGTAGAAAGCTTTGAGCTTCATAAAATAAAATAACCTAAGACAAATACAGTCGACCTCGGATATAACACGGTTGAAGGGACGAAACGTATATGAGCACTGTAAACGAGAGCGTTGTAACCAAGTTTACAGTAAACAAGTTTGTAAACAGCGGCAATACTGTATGTAGTGAAAGAAAAACATACTTTGTACTGTGTACATATATTCTTGGCTACTGTATTACACATATTACATATTTTGAAATATGTTTTAGTTAAAACTAATAGAAAATAAGTACTGTACAGTTTATTATGTATAAATGCAACACAGTGCGTGTATTTCACACTGTTGTGCGGGTTCATGAGATTGACATTTTCTCCCCACTAAGGCATACAGAGTGTATGTGTATGAGAGAGCGAACGCTTTTGTGGGAACGACACATTTTACATTGTTTGTTTAGGCAGCAACAAAATTCTAAGAAAAGGACTGTTTCTATTCTCAACCTTATTCAAAAAATAGAACACAAATTGTATTTAAGTGAGCATGACTATAGGTCAGCAGCTTATAAAACTGCTAAGATTACCAGTGGGACAGAGAGAAAAATGTGCAAGAGGTCATGTCCCCACTCTGTCATCATAGCTTCTACCTTTTCCTTCATTATCGCCGAGTAGTAACAGTTTGTAGACTCAGATTGGCCGACTCTGTGTCTCTGAACTGTTAGAGGGAGCTGGAGTGGAATTCTCCTACATGTACGAGAAATTCTCGTGCAAGCCGTTTACTATGTGGCTGAACTATAACAGAAGTGTGACAGCGTTGTATCCGAGTTAACAAAGCGTTGTAACTGAGCCTAAAATACACATACATTTAATATAGAGTATTGGGGACATTATGAAAATAGTGATATAACCGAGTTAGCATTCTAACCAAGGTCGACTGTATAATGAAAACAAAATTTATAAAAATCTGTTTCCAATACATGTTAAACAGTTAATTACTTTTGTATTATTACTATACCTTACCAAATTTAAAGTAATTATTTCATTGTTGTGCAATACCGCTTGTAAGGCCAGCAAGAATACATATTTTCTAAAGCATATAGCTGGGTTTGCAAGACATAACCCAACAGCACCGTACGGGAATGAGATCGGAAAGCCTTGTGTACGAGATGAGAGGGGACTTGCTGAAGAAAGGAGAGTTGTAGCTAAATCCTTAGAAGTTGTGGATGAGGTTATCAGGGACTGCTCCCTCTTCTGTGGAGCCTAGTGGTCGACTCAGTCCTGGATCTTATTTTTTCAGAGGAATGCTACACAAAAAGACATGACATGTTGTGATGGTGCTTATCAAGGAGGGTGGTATGGTACCACAGCAGGGCCTTAGAAGTTGTGGATGAGGTTATCAGGGACTGCTTCCTCTTCTGTGGAGCCTAGTGGTCGACTCACTCCTGGATCTTATTTTTTCAGAGGAATGCTACACAAAAAGACATGACATGTTGTGATGGTGCTTATCAAGGAGGGTGGTATGGTACCACAGCAGGGCCTTAGAAGTTGTGGATGAGGTTATCAGGGACTGCTTCCTCTTCTGTGGAGCCTAGTGGTCGACTCACTCCTGGATCTTATTTTTTCAGAGGAATGCTACACAAAAAGACATGACATGTTGTGATGGTGCTTATCAAGGAGGGTGGTATGGTACCACAGCAGTGGATCTCATGTAGAGCCCTATCACTGTTAGAAGCCTGATGTCATTAGAAGAATCTTTACAGAATACGATATGTTCTGGAAACAACATTGGTTCCTTAACAAGGAAGAGAATCACCCAAAATGTAGATGGCCTTAAGCTCTTTGGGGAGACAATCCTAGATATGAATGAGGTTAAAATATCTAGGTTTGGTGTTAAACATTAAATCAACATGGAATTCACACGCTTTGTTATCCTAGAACAGTTTGCTACAGTATTCCAGGCAGAGCTATTGGCCATTAATGATTGTGTTTAAGAGAATTCAAGGCAGGCTTTAAAAATGACTCAAATTCACATTTATACTGACAGTCAGGCAATGGTTAACGCACTTGTCGGCCCAACCAGTAAAGTCTATGCTGGTCTGGGAGTACCGTGAGAACATCATTGCTCTGTCCCTAGAAAACCAGGTTACTTTACACTAGGTTTTGGCACACAGAAGGTGGACAAGCTGACTGGACTGAGATTTGCATCTGGACTGGAATGCACTGAACTGGAGCTGGCAGTAATGATTTTTCTATGTCTAGTTGGATCTTCTATCAACAGATGGATCAACAAGCAACAGCAAGAAAGATGGGACAACTTTAGATGGCTTTCCATAACAACCATCTTTTTAAAAAAGGTTCCTTTAGGAGGACTTTGGAGGAACAATTGGAACCATGTACACAGGAATACTCAGGAAAACTATAGGACACTGTTGTCTAAGAGTACATAAACAGGATAAAAATGTACCATGGAGAAATTGTGTGTAGATTATGCAGCAAGAAAGAGTAAACTGCAATCTATGATTGTGAGACCCTTGCCTGCAGGAGGCCAAAAATTATTTGGTTTTCAGGACCCTAAGAACCTCCAGCAGAATAAGCTAGTCAGTGGACTACTAAAACTCAATGAAGGCAAAAGTCCAATGGACTATAAACCAAGAGGCTTAGTTGCACATTTGAACCACTATGATCTTTTGAGCGCAGTGTACAGGGGCTGCAAAACCCATTAATCTGTAGAACTAAATCTAATGCAAAACTGTGGAGATGCAAGCACCAGGTCTCACTTTCACAATAAAACCAACTCAACTACAGAATAAATCTTTTCCAACAGCATCAGAACGTTCACACAACCAATAGCATTGTGGGAGAACAAGATGTATTTTAGCAGGTAGGTGTTATAACAATACAAAGGCATTTTAACATGATAAAACTTTTTTAAAAGTTTGATTAATACTTTTACATATGTTACTCACACGCATTATTTAACAAATAAAATGACTTGATTGTTGTTTACAGTTTCAAGATAATTGTTATCACGTTATCTGTATTAAAATTACTTATTTGAGAGTTGAATAATGTTCAAAACTTTATTATTACTAACAATAACAGTGAATTTTTATACATAGCACTGTACACTATCTAGATGACATCTAAAACAAAGTTAAAAACAAACTATTGAATCAAGTAAAGAAATATTTACAATTTCAGATTTCTCAACAAACATTTAAAACAAAAATAATTAACCTTTTGAATACCGACATATTAGTCTGAATGATATCAGTAAGCAAGGTTTTTTTAATAATAAAATATATAAAGGAAATTTTCAGTATTTTCACTAGTATTTTCTGTTGTCAGTTCAAAATTTTCTTTGTTAGTTACAATACACTGTTTTACAGTAATAATACTCGAACAATATATCTGGGCAAATTCAATGTATGGCACATGTTACCAGTAAATCAGATAAAAGAATATGGCATGTGTTAAAACAAAAACAGTGTCAATGTTACAAAAAAGTAAAAAAAATATTTATACTTAAGACCATTAGTACTTAATGAAAATCTGTTATGTTAATGAATTAATAATATGTTTATATATTTTCACAACTTTTTTAATGAATATTGCCAACCAGTTTCACTCATTAAAGCATTGTGAAGGCTACTTAACAGACTGATGTTAAAGTAAACAGAACAACATTATATTTTTGTCACAGAAAACCCCACTACACAGGTTTAAGAACTACGAGGAGGGGATAATGACCTAGACAATGGTTTTAAAAGAGGTGAATAACCTAAGTCTAAAAGTTCATTTAAAACTGGGGTAGCAGATTGCCAAATAAAATTAATTAAGTTTAATCTTACTGGCAATGTAACTTTGAGTGGACTGTATAAGGCGATACGACTATATGGTATCAACTGGATACAACTGTATAAGGACTGTTGGATGCGATGTTGTCAAGGTGTGGTCCTCAAAGGCGGGTGCACCCAAAGCTGTGATGAAGGGAAAAGCTGTGTTAACTCTTGAAAGAAACATTGATATTCTTTTTATATTCTTCTTCTTTTCTGCTAGGATTATTATCACTGTGTTCAATATAATAATCTGCCTTCCCTAGCTTCGTCATTTCTACTTTCGTTGACGCGTTTCGGAGAACCTCCATCTTCGAAAACTGTATCTATACTGGTCACCAATATTATGGCCCATCCTATTTATAATTTTCTATCTCAACCTCGTACCCCTCCTCTATTCAACACGTGTACATTAAACCTGACGTGCTTGCTTCTGATTGGCTCTTCAAAATCCTACGTTTTCGCTTGCTTCCGATTGGCTCCTTTCAAACTTTCTCTTCAATGGTCATCCCTGTTAATTTTTGAAAATTTTTAGATTTTTAAACGTAATATCTGCTTGCGACAATATCTGTTCATTTATTATGTTTTCTCCCTTTAATTTAGATTTAAAAATTTCCAAGTTCTCTAATATGTTCATACATCTTCCTTTTTCTACCATATGTAGTACCTTCATTGAGTTTTCTATTTCTCGAGGTATGTGTGCCCTCTTTTATTAAATGTGATGCATAATTTGAATCATTTTTGCTGTATTTGAATGATCTAACATGTTCTTTAAAGGCAAGTGGTAACATAGCCTTTCAGTGTCGGCTAACGTCTTTCTTTCCTTTAAGGCAAGATATGGTGAACTCTTGATCCCAAAAACTAACGTGTTGAATTCATATATTTGAATATCTTAGTTCTTTTCCAGGTCTCCAAAAAAACTTTTAATATTTCTGATGCTGTTCACATACATTTTACTGTCATCAATAGATAAACAGCCTACACTTAAATAGCCTTAAACTTACTTAAATAGCCTAAAATTTAATAAAATTTAAAATATATCGAAGTAAAGTTTAGGTCCAGTGTGAAGTCATTTCATGAGTATTTGGATGCTGACTCTGCATTGACATTGAAGACTGTTCTTAGCAAGGTCGATAGTTTTTATAGTTTGTACAAACCATGATGCGGCATATAATAAGTGTCATTGTCACTTTCATCAATAGATCCAGTTACATATCCTCTTGAAATATAGTTTTCTAAAACTGACTTATACTGATCATAGATATCTGTAATTTTCATTACTTTTCTCTTATTTAATAAGAACTTGACTTTTGCTTATTCCTTTGAGTACCCTAACAATTTCGGTGACAGCTTGAACGGAAGTGCTACAGAATATTTTCCTTCCTCCTGCCTGCTGTTGGTTTCCAAAAGATGTTCACACTCCTTTTCATCAGCTCTCATAATCTTGGACTTAAGGAATCAGAACTTTTAGACCAAATCTGATAATGAGGGCTGCAATGTGAGACAACTATTAGAGGTAATATTTGATATTTGTGGAAGAGTTGGAGCCAATTTATCCCATTATCCTAGTGAACTTTCCACATCTGTTGGCGTATCTGGAGGTCCAAATTTCTTTTTTGAACCAGAAAACAAAGGCTACAGAGTGGCACCCAATAATATATCCTTTTTTCCGGGAGTAGAAAATTGAACAACTTAATAACAAATTTTATTTTTTAAATGTAGAGTGTAAACGTTTAGAAATATTGTTTGTTTGAAATATCTTGTATACAACAGATAACACTACACTCCAGGCTGAATGAATGGAGACATGTAAGAGCGGGTTTCTGTATCCAAGCTTGCATAGTGGTCAAACTAAACCTACAGTCTTTCAATAGAGTGTGCATGTAATAATAAAATTACATCACAGAAATTTACTTGTTAATCTGCATTACATAACAACTTGATTGCACTTATTTAACTGTATAAGTTTAATTCAAATTGTTAATAAGCTTTACTCGACATTAAACTTATCTAAACTATTATTTTATATATTTGACACTCAATCATTCAAGATGATTATTTCCCAAGGTTCACAAATTTTACTGGCAATGTAACTTTGAGCGGGCTGTATAAGGTGTGATTCCATTGGATACGATGTTTTGAAGGCATGGTCCTTGAAGGTTGGTGCACCCGAAGCTGCGATGAAGATGTGTGATTCTCAAGGAAGAAGCAGTGTTAACTATAGGAGAAACGTAGTTATCACTTACAGCACTGGACGCCCGTTACTTGTAAGTGGCTAACCATAGGTGAATACCCCTTCCTTCACCTCTGTCTTAATTTAACATAACAACTATTCCAAACAAAAACTAATACAGATTTACTTACAACTAAACAATTTATTTCTAAATTTTTCTTAAGTTATTTAATTTCTTGGATTTGTTAGATACATGTAATATTTTTAAATCCACAACAAAAATATTTTTTGATACAGGTTTTCACTTAACAACAATACAATGTTGTACTGTACTAGCAGTTTTAACTTCAGTCTGTTAAGTGCCCTTGAAAATGCTCCAACAAGTGAATTCATTATTGGCAAGACTCAAATAAAAAAGTTGTGAATATATACAAATGTTTTATTGGTGATGCTACTCAAAAGGTTAAATACTCCTAACAATAACTTGTTTAAACATTTAATTTTTCATTTACTTGGGTGTAAAACATGAATCAATTAAAAAAAAAATCAATATTCTCATACAATCTTACAACACACAGTATGTAATACTTCATTCATGCCAGTCTTCGACTTCTTCATACAATCAACAAATACTGAGATTCAATGAAAATTAATACTAAATTAATAATAATTTTAATAAAACATTAAAATCCATTCAAAAATTAGTCATTTTCAAATCAAGTGACACTTTAATGTTCTTTCGTTTTAAATTGGTATATAATTTTTTTATTGTAAATCATTCATTTTACACATGCATTTTAAATTGGTCATTAAAAACTGAACTGATTTACACATAGAAATACATTATTTATAATTTTTTTTTAAAAAAAAGGTTGAAAAGTATATATTTTTTGCACTGACTGTAAAATGTAAATAAATAAATGTACATATATTGTACATCACAAATAAACTGTGATGTTGCATCATGTTTTAAATATTTAATAATTACTATGACAATAAATTTTGTCCCATAAAATTGTCATGAGTGTCACCTCTGCAGTGTTACTGCAGCTTTTCTTTGTAAAAACAAAAAAGGAAATGAGAAAATCAAGTTATTAATATTTGTGTTCCTGTTGCAATGGTTGTATACAGTTGTTAACATCTTCTATTCTTTTCATCTTTTAATACAAGAATTGCAATTGTACATACTTTTTATTTAATCTCATGAGTAAAATTACATTTTATTTAATTATAATAATTCATCATGCATTGAAAACTACATCTTAACACAACAATCTAACCTAAAAAGTTACAAAGCATATTGTTTTGGAATAGATAGCTTTTTTCAGTTTCTCATGAGTGTAACTAAATAAAAGTAACCGTCATGAGGTAATAGTGATGCTCCTGAAGTATTTTTCTGGCTTTTTTAAAAAAATAAGAAAAGCTATAAAAAGAGACAAGCTGTATCTTCACCTGAACAAGAACAACACACTGCGCTAAAGATGCTTATTAAAGCTATAGAAGTAAACAAGGATAACCCACTCAAATTTTTGTACTTGAGACAAAAGATTTCAATGTATTTATAGGTATGATTACAGAATTAGCAAAAAATAAAATCCAGTTTAAAATGCTTGCAAATTGTGAAATGAAAATTAACACACCGAAAAGTGATGATTTACATTCCAATATGTGGGAGCATGTTAAAGTAACATCGAGGATAACAGCAAAGACAAAGTAATGTATTGAAATGTACGTGGAAACAGAACTTTACTATTAAAAAATTAATGAGAACAATACTTCCTATATAGATTTTAAACAAACTGCTGGCATGCTACCTAATCCAAACATCCAAACTTAAAGGAAATCATATATTTTATAAACTTGCATTGAGTATTGATGGATGTAAAGAACATGGTTGAATTTGTAAAACCGTAAGAAAATGTAAAATAAAAAAAATATTACTTTGTATGTTTAATTTGGTATTAATGTTAATGCATCACATTAAGGTTTTCTGCAAAAATATTACTACAAATAATTTAATATTTAAATTTAACAGAGATTTACCACAAAATTATGCAGCTACTTCAATAACATTCATTAAAGCAAAACAAAATTTTTTTTAGCATAACATTACAAAAAATGTGAACTGAAATTGTCGATCAGTAACACTTGTGAGAAATATTTTTGAAAAAGTTTATAAATTTAAAACAAATCAAGTCGAAATCAATGCTTGATAGTCAAATGCACTGTTCATATTGCTTGGTATTTTTAAACTGTTCTGTTAAATCATACTTTACTCCCGGTAATACGTAAGATTATTTCTTACTTTTTGTATGCATTTATAATAAAAATAAAAACAAATCTCACAAATAGTCTTACTAAATTATTTTCTAAGTATATGTTTTATGAAAAACACTTTCTATGTTTTTATTCAAACAAATAAAACAAAGAATTTAAAAAAAAATATAATTTTTAAAGTGTCAAGTTGATTTGAAAATGAACCTTATACAATTCTGTAATTACATAAAAAACAATTGTGTATGTGTATGTGTATATATATATATATATATATATATATATATATATATACAAAATGTTATATTCGTATATTTTATGTTATATATATTATTTATTTATTTTTAGTACAAATTGTTTAGAAATATTAATGAATAAAATATAACTAAAATAAAATCCAGGTTTATACTGAAGGCAGAAACATATCCAAGAGGCTGATTGAACTACCATTCCTGAAAATTGCAATCAGAATATTGCCTAGTAAATTTAAAGAATGAAATTCTAGTTACTAAACAGTTTGTTATATTGTAACAAGTTTTAATTAAGAATCAGAAAAAACTATCTGTAAGGCCTTATTTTCATCTACTCCCTTTAAAAATAAGACTTGTCAGGTTTTTGTTCTGTCATTCCTATGTTTTATATACTATTACAGCAGAATTTAAATCTATGCAACTTTTGTTTCGGTACATACGACTTTTTAAGACTTGTAGCTATTTTTGTAATTTTCTTCACCAAAACGTTTTATTACACACCCGTTACTAATAATACTAAATATAAGTTCTGAAAATGAGGGAAGCTAGAAAAAATTTGAAAATAAAGCATGACCACTTAATACCAATTAATACTGTGCAAAAATAGCTAACATATTTTTTATTGTGAAAACAACTAATTAAATGTGTGTAATCAATAATAAAAACAATAGAAACTTATTTTTTTATAAAAATACTTAAGCTAACTAAACGAACACAGTTTTGTATAAAACTGGTGTTGCATAAAACTTATTAACCTTGTAATCACTAATATGGTGGATATAAAACAGCTGACTTCTACAGAAAGTTAAAATTAAAACAAAGTTTCCCAACCTGATAGTCACTGACCTTCTTCCATACTTGTTAATTCTTCCTTTCTTTACCTTCTCCCTTCCAGTTTTAATATCAACTGTGTTAGGACATAGGCACACAATAATTTTTAACTTTGCTATGTCTCAAGATGACTCACAGCAAAGCATGTCACTGAATAAAAGAATTTTGTGAAACTATATTAGTCTTTAAACTTTCCTTAATTTCAAATGATTAAGTTTTTAAACTAACCTTTAAACGACTATACGCATATCATTACTTTTTTTAAAAATTATGCATGTTTTTAAGTTATACCTAACACATAATTCTCAGGTATATTAACCCTTTGACTGCTATGCCCTATTCGAAAAGTTGTGTTGCAAGCTGCTAAAGATATTTTCATCAGACACTCCATATTTTTCCTCAGATGTTATGCCGTAATTGCACAACACTACCCAATACTGCCATGGCATGTGCATGTGTGTGCGCACACACACACACATACACTTAAACAATAATACTTTGCTAATACTAAAAAAGATAATAATTTCAATTGTTTTTTTTTCAGAAATAAATGGCCTACAAGTTATGTTAACAAAATCTTGATTTATTTTGTTTATAATATTGTTATTAACAGAAATATAAAATTTCTGCTTTTATGAACAATTTTAATTTTAAAATACTAGAGTATATGAAAATAGATCATAAAAATGTCATTAACAAATATTAATGTTTGACAGATATAAAATTGTTTTAATCGATTTTATGCCTATACATTTATTTTTTAAGGAACTGCAAAATCTGTATGGTAAAAATCAATTAGAAGGTTAATACTATTTTTATTTATTTTTTTAAATAATAAATTGTCTTAAGTAATTTCGCAATTAGAGTCTCATTTAATGAAAACACAACTGCTCACTACAACTTCTGCATTCAAGTCTTGCATTTATATACATGTTAGCTTTAACCTAAAATAAAGCTGGTTCGATGTCTTTACATCACACTCTAGCCAATAGTAAGCATTTATACAATCAATGAAGCTTCAAGTACAATCATGTTACAACCGAAATTCATTAATGACATTAATTTCTGTATTTATAAAAGCATAAAAAACAATAAAATGTAAATATATTGCAATAAATGTATTGAACAGTTCTTTATGTTTCCAAAAGTGTATAGAATTTAACAATTTATGTTCTGAAAGCTGATTCTATCGACCATGGCAGTAAGGTGATATAAACGATGATGATAGAACCCATGGTGATATTTGAACAGTCTTCAAAAGCTGATTAATTGGTCCACGGTGGTCAAAGGATTAATATTTATTCTATAATATGTAGTATATTAAATAAAAATATTTAATCTCAAACATATCCAACATTAGTTCTAAATTAAACATTTTTCATTGCAAGAATATACTGTGTACCAATAAAAAATTAATTACCACAACTTTTCAAGCAAAAAGGTGCGTGTCGGAGCAACAACAGATACCCACAAATTACCAAACATCATACACAGCCAAAAATACATTCACACATTAACTACAGTTTTAAGAGTTGTGGCTGAAAAATAACAGGACTGACGTTTCTAAAGACAACCAGTGAGCATGTCAAGATCAAATACTACATTGCAGAGCCACATGATATCCCCTGTCTCCGTTCCTGTTGCTAACATGACTGCCGACCCCTCAGTTGAGCTGCAGCCTTTGTTCATACTAGACGTGTATACACTGCCTGTCGGAAAAATGCCTAGTATTTTAGAAGTGTTTTAATGTGAATTTTTTAGCGAAACTTGGTAAGTCCACCGCAGAATCTCACTCTTTGTTTAAACAAGTATAATATGATGAATATTTATCATGCGCTCAAGTTTTTGAGTGTTTTAAACAGTACAAAGAAGAAGAGACTGACAATGACCCATATCCAGGACAACCTTCAATATAACATAGATGAAAATATTGAAAAAATCAGCACGAAAAGACCATTGGTTGATCACTTGTGCTGTCGCTGAGATCACCAGAATTGATAAAGAATGAGTTAGGCAGATTTTGCATGCAACATTTTAACATGAAGAAATTTTATCAAAAATGGTGCCTAAAAATCCTGAACAGAAGGACTCTCAAATGAGCATATGTGTTGGTAATTTAAAATACAACAAAAAAGACCATTAACTCTTGTAAAAAATAATAACATGTAATGAATCATGTTTTGTTTTACTTATGATCCAGAAACTAAATGCCAATTAATGCACGGGAAGAGCCCTCATTCACCGAAAAAAGCTGGAATATCCAAATTGAAATACAAAACATGACGATTGTGCTTTACAACATTCATCGGATTATGTATGTAGACTGGACACCTAAAGGTCAAACCGTGAATAAGAATTATTATCTTGATGTCCTAACTACTCTCTGTGAACGAGTAAGAAGAAATCGACCTGAGTTGTGAAAAAACAAGTCATACATCCTTCATCAATACAACGCACATGCCCATACTGCATTGGTTATCAAAATGTTTTTGGCTAACTATGGACCCCTACGCTGGTACATCCACCCTAATCACCAGACTTTCTTCTGTGTGACTTCTTTTTGTTCTCAAAAGTGAAATCAGTGTTGAAAGAGTTAAAGGACCAAGACTTGAGACAGCTGAATCTGTGAAGAAAAAGCAACAGAGACCCTGAATGTGCTTTCAGAAAATGACATGAAACACTCCTCTCGCCAATAGAAAATTGACATTAAGCAGTGCAGGGATAGTGAAGGGGCGTATACTAAAGGAGATAATGTTAAAGTTGTGAAGATATAAAAACAAAGCATGTAATGCCTGGTTATTTTTTTTAGCTGCACCAGGTATTGCACCTGTTTTTTAAACATGATCATGATTTAGCAAAACTATTCACCAACAGTTCTCATAAGACTTTAGTCCTTTAAGAGTTAAATTAGAAATATATGACAATATAATCAATAAACTATAATCTGATAAATACTGTACCTTGAATAAACTCCTATCATGGTACTTATGATAATTTTACCCTGATTCAGCATTGTTTCAAATAAAATTCATTAGGTAATTTCTTATTTACATCAGATGCATGTTGACTACATTCTAAACATCAACTTATACTCCGCTTTTTGCAGCCCTGATCAAAGATGGCCGTACGCTGAAAACAACAAATCAGGATTAGATCACCTTTATTCCTGTAAAGAATACAATACATCAAAAAGAGATTATTTTTATCTTTAAAATTAAAATAAAACACTGATTCTTTTTAAAGTAATATGTACATATTTGAAAAGAAGAGAAATATATGTATAACAACGATGGGTCAATTCCAAATATTGATTCTCGACACAGATTCTTGACACAGGAATCAATAATTAATACTAAGAGTTAGTTTAAATTCCTTAGAGATCATGATATGTTCAAAAATCAATAGTAGGGACTTGTCTAGTTTATTTGAACAAAACATTGAAAATACAAAACTTTTGTAGTTTTTTCTTATTTTATTTTACCAATTCATCCTCGTCCTTTTCATCGGTCGATTAGAATGAAAAGAGTTTACTAATTTTAATCACATCAAAACAACTAAATCAATCAAAGCAAAGTATCAACACAGTTGTCTGAAAGAAATATAAATAAAACCATTTTATATACCGTATAATTAAAATAGCATAAAGCATTTTATGATGTTTATAGTTTAACATCAAGTTAATTAACTACTTGTCCTCACAGATGCTGATTGTAAGTTATATAATTAAATTTTACACAATGTCATCTCACTCGAGAACATGCGATCTCTATGCAATTGCCGTATGTTGGTTTGCTATCAGTCAGGCATAACCAAATTTTTTCTGAATGTTATGCTTACTCTGAAATCATTTTACAAAGACGAATAAGTTGAAAATAATAATTATTTGAGTGTATGATTTTTGTTTTTAATCTGATGAGAAATAAAATTACTGTCATGGCATCTAGTGTGTGCATGTGTGCATGTGTGGGGGATATTATAGCCAGTATATTTAAAAATGGCCTAAGCTACCTATAATGATAAGAAATATAAACTGTTATAAATTACTAAGACATTTTCTGTATAAGTTTTCCTTTTACTTCTGTATTACCTCGGTTAACCAAACTCGGGTCAACTGAAACCTGGGTTATTTGGAACACATCCAAAATCGCAAATCCCTTAAAAAGAATAAATAAAATAATTAAAAAATAGGGAATAAATAAAATGTACAGGAATACTTACTTCTCCAGCTACCGACTCCGTAGTCTAAATATAATTACATTGCTAATCAGCAGTGCATACATCCGCAATAATCACTAGCAAAAATTTGTTGAACAATTCAGCAACATTGTTGCTCAAAAACAAGGAACGTAAGAAACAAACAAAAATTACTGCTTTTTCTAAAGATGATAATGTAACAATGTCAAATAGAGCACAAAGTTTATTGATGTAAGCCTAAAAAAAAGAGGTTAGAATCACTAGACCTTCAAAATCTTCTAGAATTAAGATACAAAAAAATATACGAGGTGTGTTCAGAAAGTAACAAGAATTTTTAAATTTCGCAGGTTTGGAGAGTCCGATTGTCAAACATTTTTTTAATTATGTTGGTATACATGCCCTTGAAGTATGATAAAACTTTCAACTGTTTTCATTGTTGACTTTGTCTGTGAAAGCCACTAAGGTTAGACGTGTCTTTATGAGCTCAGCGATTCTCGTTTGTTAATAGAAATGGATCAAAGAATTTGTATCAAATTTTGCGTAAAAAATGGAATAAAGTGTAACAAAGTGTGTGAAATGTTAACAAATGTCTATGGTGAGTCTGCTATGAGTAAAGCAAGAGTTTACAAGTGGTATAAGCGTTTCCAAAAAGGCCGTAAAGGCGTTCAAGATGATGAACGCCCTGGACACCCCAACACATCAACAACCGATGAAAACGTGGAAAGAGTGAAAGAAATGATTATGAACAATAGCCAAATCACAATTAGAGAGGTCGCTGATGATGTTGGCATGTCGATTGGATCATGTCATGACATTGTTTCTAATGTTTTATGTACGAAACTCGTGGCAGCAAAATTTGTTCCAAAATTTTTGAATTTTGAACAAAAACAGCAGCGAATAGAAGTTGCTCAGGAGTCACTAAATGAAGTCAACGACGGTGCAGAATTACTGAAACGTATTATAACAAGTGACGAAACATGGGTTTATGGATATGACATAGAAATTAAGGCTCAATCATCCCAGTGGAGGAATTCTGGCTCACCAAGACTGAAAAAGACTCGACAAGTGCGGTCGAGCATGAAGGTTATGCTCACTGTGTTCTTCGATATTAATGGCATAGTGCATCATGAATTCCTGCCACCAGGTGAAACGGTCAATAAGGAGTACTACCTACAATTTGAACACCGTTTGCATGAAGTAATCTGAAAAAAAAAATGCCCGGATCTGTGGAAAAACAAGTCATGGATTTTGCAACACGATAATGTACCAGCTCACACTTCAATGCTTGTTCGTGAATTTTTGGCCAAAAACAGTACTGTAACAATGCCCCAGCCTCTATATTTGCCAGACATGGCTCTAAGTAACTTTTTCCTATTTCCAAAAATAAAGAGAACCTTAAAGGGCCGTCGTTTTACAGCCGTAGTTGACAGTAAAAGCGCATCGCTGAAAGAACTAAAGGCTAGCTCAAAGATCGAGTTTGAGAAGTGTTTCGAGGATTAGAAGAAGCGCTGGCACAAGTGCATAATCTCCAATGGGGAGTATTTTGTAAGCGACATCAATGTAGAAGAATAAATAAATATTTTGTTCAAAAAATTAAAATTCTCGTTACTTTCTGAACACAACTCGTACATGTGCATGGCTTAACCGAACAAATCGTTATTGAAAACAACTTCCCTCCTTTATTTTCGATAAATAGGGTTGTACTGTACTTTTATTACTTAAACATTCAGATGGAGACTAACAGAATATATTCTAATTTTCAATTTTCTTTTGGTAGTTTAGAAAAATACAAGTTTTTTGTATTGATGGTATTGGTAGAAATCAAGGATCGACTTCAAGAAATCAGTATTGGTATGAAGAAAATCTAAAATAATTGGAATCAACTCATCACTAAAACACAAACATACACACGAACTTGATAACATCACTTAACCATCTAAAAAAAGACGTTACCTCCAAATGACATTATAATAAAAATCAATTTGAAAGATTAGTAAGGAAAACTACCGCTACATTGGTACATTACTTATGTTATTATATTTATATTTTGAAACATTAAACATTTACTAATGGCAGTACTTGTAAAAACATTAACAATCATATTTTAAAATAAATTACAGAAAAAAGAAGACAATATTGGGCAATTTTAACTGTCTCTGGGCCTAAGTGAAGTGAGATAAGATAGGTGCAATACAACATGTTTCATTTTGGAACAATTATTTATATAGGCAAAATGACAAAATAGTCAGCTGAGTAGTGCCTTCACCAGAAATACTAATTCTAACAGTACATATTTGTTAGGTGATCACTTTCATTCTGCTCAGACTATACGTCTCATTCAACTACAGAGACTAAAATTACTGTGACTCTACTATATCACTATTATATTACTATATCACATTATGCAACATTGCCTGATTAGTGTACGTTCATGTCTGCTTTTTTTTAACTTATATTGTACTGCGTAAGTTATCATCTGCGATACATAGTCAATGCTGTAACTCAGAGGGAGAACTATGTGAAAGATAAGAAAAATAATGTGTTCCGCAAAAATACCACATGCAAATAATTTAAAAAAACCTTGATCCACATTGACCCTCATAAAAGAGGTCCTATTATACTGCAGAATATAGTGTTCTAATAAACGTTACTAGAAAATATTTTTTTAAAATTTTAAATGGAGATGTTAGACCAGACTTATGAAAAAAATGATGCTACACGCAAGTTGATATAATATCTGAGGCCATAAAAATTTTGTGTGACGTATACACACGCACGCGTCTGTACACACACACACACAAATTTAGTTGCATTGCTATGTGACTGGAGCAAATTAGTCACAGGTATATGTATAAAGTTAGACTTCTAACTCGTGGATAGAAATACATCATTTTACAAGAATGTCTAAGGATCTGAGTTTTATGGATGAATAACAATATAAGTAATGCAAAACTGTATTTTCTTCACTAACATAAAAAATAGTGATTTTTTTGCCTTTCAAGATTTATGAAAAAAACTGATATATCACACACACACACACACACACACACACACACACACACACACACACACACATATATATATATATATATATATATATATATATATATATATATATATATATATATATATATATATATATATACACACACACACACACACATACACACAAAATATGTTTTTATGATTGAGTGAGTGTAACACTTTCCTGAACGACAAAACTCGCACAAGTAAGCTATCAAAAAACATCTCTCATAGTCGTACTAATATCAAAATACTGTAGTATTTTTCTACCTTAGTGTGACAAATTGTAGTTTATAAATTTTTTTTTATAAAACATCATGCAGAGATGTTTTTTTTCATAACAACTTTTGCACATGTTTAAAAAAAAAACTTACAAGATTTCACCATTTTCTAAACATATTTTATGCAATAGTGCACAAAATATCACTTTTACGCACAAGTGTGTTTTTATGAGCACAAAATGACTGGCAATTCTGGAAACTCAATTAGGAAAAAATAAATCCATAACATAAGACACATTCTGCGCACAGAAAAGCAGTAGCAAAATGGGTTTTCAGGCACAAGGGTATTTTTTTAAGCATGCATGGCTAAAAAAAAAATATGACCTATGCAAACATTATGCAACTGCAAATCTGTGTGCAAAAGTGACAGTTGTAGTATTAATGGATACTCATGTAATTCTTCTGAAAAGTAATTTATCACAGTTAACTTTGTGTGAATCTGAGCAATGAACAACCATATTTTCTACTGAATGTAACTGTGAATTTACAGTAAACCTAATAAAGCTGTTGGTTCTTATTAAAAGTACTGTTTTTATTGTGCTTTCTTAAAATTTCTAATTCACATGATACAGAAAGAGAATACCAGCACCAAGTACACCTTCCTGTACAAACTTTATTACAACACTGCAAGCTTCAATGTTTGAAATCTCAGAGGCTTTTTGTTTTCTCACAAGCACAGTTCTCGAAGGCTAGGTACAAGACACTCTCCCTAATGATTTCCTCAAAATGTATACCACTCGAACACATAGTAGTTTCAATAATTAATATATTATACATACTAACTCCACTAATTAGTTTACCTGTAATGATTTTCTTATAAATTGCAGGTTAAATTATTTTTCTGCTAGTGATGCTATACAATTAATAACCTAATATAAATTATTCTTTTGGATGTTATTTAACGAGCTTGACCAGTGACGCTTGAGAAATATCTAGTAATCCAAATTTGTACGAGGTAATTATAACAAAAAATTGCTGCAAATGGAAATTAGATTTTTTGGATAAGCTACGAGGGTTGATCAAATATAAACGAGACTGACTTTCTAAAAACTTTTCCGTTGGACATTGAACTCTAAAGGGTGGGGTTTCTGGTAGCCTGGGAGGTTTGGGACGGGCGTAGACGGGCAACATTTCCGTTCGGACCCTTCAGTATAAAACTATACAATGAGTGAGAGTGAAGTGCACGTTTCCGTGGAGCAGAGAATTATTATTAAGTTTTTGGCTAAGGAGGGGGTCAATCCGACTGAAATCTTTCGTAGATTGACGGCTCAATACGGGGACAGGACCCTGTCAAGAGCTCGCGTTTTTGCTTGGCACAAGGAATTCGCCGAAGGACGGGAAGCAGTAGAAAACCTGAAGGCCAAATCACGATCGTCGGCCGGGAAGGTAATGGCCACTGTATTTTTCGACAATCAAGTATATTTCACTGTATATTTCACGTCGATTTCCTCCATCAACGACGCACAATAAATGCACAATATTGCGATGTTTTAGAGGCCGCAAAACAGTCTTTTCGTAGGAAAAGGAAATCTAAACCGGCGAGAAACGTCATTCTTCTTCACGATAATGCCCGACCACATTCGGCGCGAACGCTCACGAGGCTTAAACTCGATCAATTTGGCTGGGAACCAATGGAACATCCCCATACAGTCCAGACTTATCACCCTGCGACTATCACCTGTTTGGGCCACTCAAAGAGGCGCTTGGAGGCCAGCGTTTCGAAGACGATTCTGCAGTGGAGACCTTCGTGCTCCAATGGCTCAATGAACGCCCGAGAACTTTTTACGAAGATGGAATTAAAAAACTTCCAATCCAGTGGGAAAAATGTGTTACTCGTGCGGGAGACTATGTAGAAAAATAAGTTGTATCAAGAATAATTTGTAAGTAAGCAATAAATTTTTAAAAAAATCAGTCTCGTTTATATTTGATCAACCCTCGTACATTTGAAACTCAGTCCAGGAATATAAGTGTTCCTAACTTACTATACTATAAGACACACTATACTTGCAATATATACTGTACATAAAGTAATAGAGTACATATTTTTTTTTATTAAAATACATATATTTGAACTCAGTCACCCTTGGGACTGTTGCAAATATCGTATGCACAAAAGAACAAGTAATACGAGAAGCCAAAACACTTTAAAACAAAAAAATCCAGTACTATCCCATATTTAAGTCCATCATAATTTCTTTGATTCCACACTTGAAGGCAGGAAGTGAGTGGTTTTGTATAATTATTTATTTTGTGTGCAGACATTTTCATATTTCAGTCATCGCTTTACAATAGTAGCATAATTTGGTGATAACAGTATATCCTCATTATCAAGTCAAAAGACGACACCAAACAAAACTGCTTGATGATTGTATTTTATCAGCATCAGTTACAGACACTTCAACAATTAGACAAAGGCTATCAGAGACTGTGTTATTGTAAGATGTACATTATGGACAGTATTTGCAACAAATACACATTCGGCAGGTTATGCAAAGTATGGGTATTCAGAGGTTAGATATGCCAAACTACATTAATGATTCTACTCATCCACTCCACTTCTGTAACCATCAGAATGAATTATGAACGATTTCATTAGGTTTTTTCCCTTTCTTTAAGATGTTTACTGAATAAGATCATTTATTAATTTATTTTGAAAATCCAGATAATTTGATAATTGTATGGGGTCAGTCCAAATTAATTCAATTATGGATAGTGATATGCGATTAATAAATGTTTAAGTCAATTGTAAAAACATCTTGATGCTTTATGACTGTACTGAACTCATTGGTCATTTGATTTTTCTATCCAAGTCTGTCGACTCGCTCCGACATCTCAATTTGTGTTGCCTACTGCCTATAGTCACATTACCAACAAAAAATACTCAAATAGGCCTAAATCATTTACAAAACAATCGAGTGAATAGTCAACTTGCAATCGGAACAGGTGCTGTCGGACTCGGAAATACTGATTAACATTTTGGCTGCTACACAATGATCTATCATCATTGTAATGTACTAGCGAGAAATGTGGAAAACAAATCTATCATTGATATACTTTAGTTGGTAATAGTTGAAAATAAATCCAGCAGATAGCGTCTAAGTCTACAATTTTCAATTAACTGATCATTTTAGTTAAGTTTTTTCTGAAACTTTTTTATTTTCTGAATTACAGAAATGAAATTACAAGAACAGTAATATAACATTGTCCTTCAAATTTTGTTTATTTGGTAGTAAAAATGGCTGCCGAAAATTCAACGAACAATTATTATATGTTTGTGTTTGGTGTTAGTGATGATTTAATTCAGTTAAATGTTATGACATATAAAAATGCTCAGGATTTACCAGAGAATATGACTATACCAGTCAACTCGGCAGTCAAACAAGGATGTTTATTGAGCCTGCTTTTGTTTTCTTATTTATAATGATTTAGATGAATATATAGAAGGCGGAGTGTATGTACAAACCAGTATTTGTATAAAATTACTAGCATATGCTGACGATATTGTATTGCTAGCAACTGATGTAACATCACTGCAAAGAATGATAAATAGTTTTGAAAAGTATTGTGCTATCTGGAACCTTTCAGTGAATCTTAATAAATCTAAGATTATGATATTTCAAAATGGTAGAAAGCTGGCAAACTCTGAAAAATGGAGGTTTAATAATGAAAGTATAGAAGTGGTTAATAGAAGTATCTAGGAATACAACTTAATCCAACATTATCTTTAAAAGAACATTTCAAGTTAAAGGCTACGAAAGCAAAGTTTGCAATAAATGCATTTTTGCAAGTTTGCTTGATTGACCACATAAGTTTTAAAAGTTGAGTGTGTTCCACACCATTTGTAGAGCAATTCTGTGTTATGGAGCACAAGTTTGGGGATATGAGATGTACGAAACCATTGAAGTGGTACAAAATCGTTTTCTAAAAACTATTTTAAGGCTACAAAAGGATGCACCGCAATATGTCCTTTACTTGGAAAAGAAATACTGCCTCTCTACTTCTATACTTTAAAATCACAATTGAACTATATTCAGAGATGTTTTAATTTACCAGATTATAGATACCCAAAAATACTTACTTTAAAAATTATTAAAACCAAAATATTCTGGTATAAGTCTTGGGCAGACTTAAGTAATAATAATGGAGTCCCTCTTAAATATTGGTCTTCACATGGTTTGCAGAAAGAACAGATGTTGTACAAGGTGGCTGAAAACCTAAGAAGAAACTACGAACTCTCACGAAGTAGAAGTCAAAGCCAAAAATTGTATAAAGAGTTAAACTTAGATGTCAAATCTTGCAGTCAAATCACAGATAATCTAAGTTAATATGGTTATTCAAGGCAAGAACTTCATTAAGAAGAAGGTCATTAAGTTAAATAAATATTCGTTCATATCCTCAGACAGGCTCTGTTCTCTCTGCAATCTGAAAGAAGATGAAGATGTCCACTTTATATAGCAAAGTGTCCGGTGCTAGCCACTATAAGGAAGCAATGGTTCAGTGTTGCTACTTTGGACAGGGGTTAACTTAAGGACATGCTAAACAGCAACAAATGGATGTGTGCGAATGGATATTGTAGAAAACCATAGAATTACAGATATGAGGTAATTACGAAATTTAATTATTGAAAAGATTATAAAAAGAAAAAATAGATACCTTTGTAAAACAATTTTACAGATGAAAAATGAATAAACTTGTTCTAAATATATGTAAATAAATGAATGTAGGCTCTAAATATATATATATATATATATATATATATATATATATATATATATATATATATATATATATATATATATATATATATATACCATTTTTTTTATTTATTTATTTTGAGGTGAAAAGAACATTGAGGCTATTATATTGCCTACCTAAATGTAAGTGTGAGTGTAAAGTGTTAAAGTCGTAAGTGTAAGTGTTTGTTAGACTCACGTACAGCGAGGGACGTCTAAATCCTCTCAACAGGTGCAGCTAGTCTGCACCCCCTTCCAATAAATACTACACATCATCTATAATTCGAGCGATTTTTTATATTTTTAAAGTGATAAATAATAAATGACTTAAATATAAAGTTACGTCTTTTCAGGTAAAATAGCTTAGCAGTTGTAGTTAGGGCAAGTCAGCAGCCAAGAGTTGTACATTTTCACTTAACCTGTTAGCGGGGGGAATTTAATGTTTAGTTATATTTGTATGAAAACATAACATTTCATCCCTCCTGTAATAATTTCAATGTTACTCGAAAGGCCAACCCGTAGTTCAGAGTTGTTCGTCGTGCGCAGTGCAATGCTGCTACAGACGCCCACCTAAAAAAGCACTTTAACTCAAAGGACAAACGAATGCACCACTTATAAATAATGGTAATTGGAAATAAATCCAAGCTATTATCTAATTTCATTAAATTTACTTTTAATTATGTACTTTTGTTTTAAATATTTCTTTTGAATCGTTTAAAATATAAGTAAAATTAAGACGCTAGCAAAACAATATTTTATTTCAGTGAAAAATAATTAACATATATAACTTTCAATAAAAATCAGACATTAGCAAAACAATATTTTATTTCAGTGAAAAATATATTTTTTCCCGGCAAAAAACCTGTTAAGTTTATCATTGCCGTCAGTGAAAAATAAAGCATAACTTTCAATTATTCTTGAATGTGAAACGTAGACAAAATAAAAACGAAAAGTAATAGACTTAGAAACAAAAATAAAATTGAAATAATAAAAGTACATTATATGACAACATTTTTAATTTTAAATTACACGACAATTTCAGTTTTTTATGATTACTTAGTGTGATACAAAGACCTACTCTGCAGTCTGGACACCAGTACCTGATCTCCTTTCTGGACTGAAGCACATGTTTTGATCAAAGGAGGTCAGAGGAGTATCACAATTGGTGCTGCATTCTATTGTGGAAGTTTCTCAACTGTATACAGTATCTACCACGGTAGGGGCCAAGGTGGGTATGCGCAGTAGACTACCGCACTCGTGACGTCACTGAATCTAACTCTTCACTGCTACCACCGTAAATACAATTCCATTTACGGTGACTGCTACTTTATGTAATTTCCCGTTTAACAATGCGATGTTCTGTAAATGTAGTTGGAGATTCGGTGTGTTTATGTGAGTGTTTTGTTTTAAGTAAAAGGTCTTTTTTGTGTAAATAAAAGGTGTTTTAAATAAAAGGTGATAATTGTGTTTTGTGGTCGAGGTTTAATAAGTGTAAGAAAAGATTTAAGTAGCCTATGTTTTGAATCCTAAAAAATACAGAATTTCTTTTGTTTGCTGTTGTATAATTGTGTATGCATAACAATGCCTGGTTGTGCTATTGCCAATTGCTATAATAATGATAAGAATTGTAAAGGTAAAGGAATTACATTTCACAGAATTCCAAAAGAAGAAGGCCTGAGAAAAGCGTGGGTTCATGCATGTAAACGAGCAGATCATTTTAATTTTGATAATGTTAAAGTCTGTTCACTTCATTTTAATGACGATGATTTCGAAAGGGATTTTTAATCTGAATTACTAAATACGAAACCTAAAAAACAGCTGAAATCCGGTGCCATTCCACGTTTTAACATTTCCACCATTGAAAATAAATGTATCAATTCTGAACGAGCTGCAAGGATTAAAAAACGTGAAAACCAAGAAACATTAAAAAAACTTATTGACCAGTCCGATGGAAATCTACCAGGAAAATCATCTGTAAATGGAAATGACGTTGGTGCAATAAAAATGTGGCTTTACAAAGCAATGTTACCAAGTTTAAGAATATTTTTTGTGATAATCAACTTATGGTGAGAATGGGCTAAATAAAGAAAAAGGTGTGATGAAAAATCTGACATACAAACTAAATAATAATTATTTTTTAGTAGATGAATTTGCCAAATCCTATTACGTCCGTACCCGTAATTTTTTTTGAGGATTAAATCTTTAAATAAAAAAAGTCTGTAAAAAGAAGTTACGGAAATAAATCTACTGATGCCGGAAGGAAGACAAGTAACAAACTCAGTAAACTACAATAACTTGTACTAGGTATCAAAAATAGTTTATCTATCTATTAATAATTATATATATATACATATATTATGTGTGTGTGTGTGTGTGTGTGTGTGTGTGTGTGTGTGTGTGTGTGTGTGTGTTGAAACATAAGTTCTAAGAAATACATATGTTTTATTTTACTGTTTGCATAATAGGCATACGTCTATGTGCTATTTAATTTGTTGTTAATTTTTTATTTAAGATGTGCGTTTTCACAGTCAATCACATAATTGTCACGGAAAATCCGCAGATACGTAATTCATAATGTAATGTGCTTTTAACTTTCAAACATAAAAATAACCTGGAATTTTTCAAGCTATGGACCTATAATTTACTTTAATATTATGTAATATTGTATAAAATAAAAAGTTTCCGTTTTGACAATGAGCGAATTCAGTAAGTAAAGTAATTAACAGCATTATTAATGTTAGATATAAGGAATTATCATTGTAATTACTATAATACAGTTACTAACACTAACATTACAAACTGTTTTCTACTGAACACTACATCTGAGCTGGATTCAATGACGTACTTCAGCCGGCAAGTGGTGGTGGGGACATGCGTGTGGCCCCTACCGTGTATCTATATACCGTGATATCTACCATTCAATAGCAGACGTTCAATTCCGTCCCTCTCAATACAAACAAGTTTTTAAAACATGAAGATGAAATATTTTGTCAAAATCAAATTTAAAATTATTTCTTTGGTGACGGCTTATTACGTCACGCCTGCTTAAGAAGTTAAACGGCAGAGGTTCTATTTTATTTTTTCACATAGGATATACCTTCTTCAGGTAGGTTTGAACACTCTTACTTAGTTTAAAAAGCCTGTATTTTTTTAACTTTGTGGCATGGAAGTCATAGCTGTTTTTTGCACTTGTACAAGTACATAGAAGATTGTTAAACAATTAAATTCCGAATGAGTGATTTTATATACATTTATTTATAAATAATTATTATTAACATTATTTTAAAGGCAAGAACATAAAAATTTCTTGTCAGCCAAGCAGATGGTCTGTTAAGACACATTCATGCATGCAGTAGCAATGCATGCAAATAAGATTTTCTTGTATTTTTGTTTATTTTGTAAAAACAGTTGTTTTGTGGTAACTTTGTAGTGTTTGTAGTTTGATTCATCTTTTGTATATTTTAGGTCATAATAAAGCACAGTTTTTTTATTATTAATAATTAGCGCTTACAGTGAACTGATCCGGAAAAAACTAAATAATGATGTTGAATCAAGAAAAAGGAAAACATTGCACTAAAAGGCAAGTCAGCAATTAGGAACCACCTTGCTGGCAATTGTCACGCAACTTGATTATTCAAACCGACTTGGATTTGATAGCTGGCTCATTTGTTATGTTATACTATGGTCGATTCTTTCGCTTATAAAAATACCTTGCAATAGCACACCTTCTGTATAAGGTCCTTAGTAACGCAAGAAAATGTCTAATTCATTAATTAAGAAAAACGTTCATTATTACAAAACTACAACAATAAATATGTATATAAAATATAACAGACACAATGGATATTGTAAAATACAATGAACAGTTGCTTGTGAGCAGTTTGAACGATAGCAAGTTCTATGATAGCAGAAATGTATATCAGCTGATGGGACAACACATTATCAATGCATAACGAAGTCAATAACTTTTGCTTGGCAATTGCGAAGGATGTGACAGGATCATTCTCATGTACTCTATTGAATATATTCACCACTACATTCTTTCTATATGTTATGGCAATATATAAGCATTATTACATGTTTAAAACACATACATGTAATAAATATCTATTTATTAATAGATGTAAATAAATTATCTATTAATATAAATAATAGCAAGCTGCGTGCAATTTGCATTATAAGTAAAAAGTACAGATTAAAAATTTGTAATTCAAAACTACCTGAGATTAAAAAACACTTATTTTAAAAATAATTTATGAGGAATTTTCAATCTTTTCATGAAAGTGATAATCACTTGGTTGAAAATTATAAGGACTTTATATATATATATATATATATATATATATATATATATATATATATATATATATATATATATATAGTTAACTTTCTAATATTTTCAACTAAACACACTTGTTACAATTAATTTTTTACTCTTTTTAAAACTATACATTTGTAATGACCTAGTTTTGGCTGATAACAAAAAGTAGTTTTGGTAGGATCAAATAGTTACCGGAATTGTTTAGTGAAAATTTACTGAAAGTACATGTAATATTTTAACGTTATTTTTCTTCGAAAAACTCTCCTCCTGCATATATACACTTTTCCACTGTTCATACATTTGCTGCAAACACTCCTGAAAACCATTATTGGAAATTTCGTTTAGCTGCTTTACCACATTTTCCATCAACTCTTGCAAATCAGCAAAATGTTCTTTCAATGTGACTTTCAGTTGTGGAAACAAATAAAAATCCGGTGTTTCAATATTGGAAGAATAGTAAGGGTGTTCCAGAGCGGTAACATTGTGCTTGGCAAGGCACTGTTTCCCCATCAGCGGTCTAAGTGATGGAGCAGTCATGCAACAAAAACCAATCATTCCCTGCCCATTTTCCAGGTCGTTTTCACCTAACTGCATATCACAGTTGTTTCAAGATCTCCTTGTACAGTTATTTTTTAACTGTTTTCGCTTCATTGATAAATTTGTAGTAAGCCTTGGTAAAAAAAAAACATCCAACACCACTTTATTCCAGCTTAAGTTGAAATGAAATTTTTTTTATTTCCAGCTTCTCAGTTTTTGATTTCCAATCAGTTCTCTGAGTGTCATAAAGGAAGCACCATGTTTTTACCACTGGATTTTTATCTGTTTCCACGATTGAAATGACAGTGAAGTAACATCGTTTTGCTGATTCTCAGAAGATGATAGAAAATGCAACAAAGTGGATAAACAAAATTTCAAAAATGCCATTTAATAATGTTTTCAACAATTGTATGAATGATGGAAGAAGTGTACACTGCAGTATTTTGAAGCAAAATAAGACTAAAATATTATATGTACTTTTACTAAAATTTTCTGGGAACTTCTTGACACTACCTCGTATTAAAACACAAGCACACAAGTTTAACAAGGTGATTGAAACCCTTTATATCTAAATTTCAGAATATGTGTCTAAATTGCCCATTAAATTTCCATAGAGAAACTAGGCTGAACACAGATATATAAAATCATAACTTTTGCCAAAGTTTGGTCCTAGCTGCCGATCCAGTTTTCAAAAATAAACATTCATTCATCTTAAACCAATTAAAAGGAAAGGAAACTTACTGATGCGAACTGCGTAGCGTCATACCAGTACCAATAGGGAGAGAAGCGGTTTTGGCGGAATTGCGTGTTACAGGTCTCAATGACTGACCACACAGGTTAACTTTGTTGATACTAAGTGACCGGTTGTTTAGTAGCCACATATTTCTACAGAAGAAAAATAAAAAGCAGTGTTAAGTTAGATTAGTTTCATTCATTCATTCACTTAAAGTGTGCATTAATGAAGTTCAAGAGAGTTAAAATAGCTGGCATACAATATTATTAACAAATTGAAGCCTGAGAAAGGGACAATGAATTATAATACATTATAATTCATAATGATCACTGGGCTTGGGTCATCAAAGTGAGATTACAGCCAAGGCAGCAAGTACACATAATAATCAAAATAAGATTATAGCCTGAAGAGCGAAAATATATTATTAAAATAAGACTATAATGTATTCTTAACAAGCAGTGCAGGAAAAAAGTAAGTATTGTATACTGCTGAAAGATAAGTATACACAACTAATATTGGAATACAGTTGAAACATTGAATATGCATGAGCAGCCAAGTTACTTAAGAGTATTGGGAATGTGTAATTGGAGTATAGCTGGAACGATGATTATGTGCCACTGGTCAGCTATGTAAGAGAATAGCTGGAACATTGAATATGGGTTACTGGCGTAAGACAGAGTACAGTTAGAATAGTGAGTATGTGTTAGTGTCCTGAAACATTGAGTCAGTGGAATAAGTTAGAGTTTAGCTAGAACAATGATTATGTGTCAGGGGCATAAGTCAGAATATAGTTGGAACACTGAGTATGTATAACTTGTCAAAGTCATAGTATAGCTGGAACATTGAGTACAGTATGTGTCAGTGGCCTATGTATAGCTGGAACACAATGTGTCACTGGTCTAAGTAGTGTAAGCCAAAGTATGTGTTACTAATATAAGTCAGAGTACAGCTGGACAATTGAGTATTTGTCAGTTGCCTAAGTCAGAATATACCTGGAACATTGATTAAGTGTAGGATGCCAAAGCCAAAGTATAGTGTATGTAAGTGACTAAAGCAAAAGTACATACATAGTGCCTATAGTTGTGCGAATGACGATAGTTGGAACATCATGTAAATGTAGATCGTCAGAGCATGAGTAAAAAGGATGCAAGTGCCCAAAGCCAGATTACATTGCTGGTGTTTATGGAGTTTGTGTGTGGTCAAAGCAAAATTATAGCTGAAACATCAAATACATGTGAGTGGTCTAAGTCAGAGTATAGCTGGAGTATTGAGTATGAGTGATGGTCAAAGATAAAGTATAGATGGAGTATATCGGGTAGAGATGAGTTGCCAAATCCAGGGAATATGAGTGATAACAGTCAGAATATAGTCAGAGCATTAAGTATGTTGAGTGATAAGAAAGGGATATACCTTCTAGTTCTTCATGATTGTAAAAATAATGAATATTACAACTAATAATGGATATGTTATAGTGAGTAAGGCTTCAAAGTGTTAACAATTTCAAGAATAAATAATGTTTTAAAAGACTTACCATCTATGACTTCTGTTAGTATAAACAAAGTCAAATTGAGGTAATCAGAAATCATAAAACTGCATATATACATACTTAACACACACTACAAATAACTGGCCATAAGCATATACATTAAAGGTGCACAACTTACGAAAACCTGTAAATAAATGTAATTGATATACGTTGTTTATTTAAACAATGCTAAACCTTAGATCCCAATTACAGTCTCATACATTGATTCTGACCAGGAACTAAGGTGGTAATTCTGTATAATGTGGATACTGTATAGGAAGCATCGTAGCTTAGATGGTAGGATAGCCAATAGTTCATTATAATTCTGATCTCTATGCAGGTCTAGTTAATCTTGTTATTTCACAAAAGATACTTTGATCCTTGTCTTATTATTATAATTGACACAAAGGAAAGATGTTAAACAAAACAAACAGATTACGAAAAATTTTCCACGTTTTAAGGGTAAAATTTCACAATCTTCAATTGTATCAATAGGACTATCCTTTCTATAGAGATGTAATGGCTCGATGTTATTCTTTAAATTGGTTTGTAACAATAATTGCTGTAGATGATGTATCATGCTTATTTCGGTATTCATATTTTTTTAATGCTCTTTAAGAACTTGTTTTACAACTCTATCTGTTTGGCCTACTCCAGTTATTGCAGGTAATTTTGAATGACCCCGAGTTTATTTTCCCAGGTTTTGTAGTTTTTCGTGTCATTAGTTGTGAAATTTATTTTATTATTTAATGTTTTGAGTATGTCGGTTAATATTTTCAGAATGCTGCAGTACTCAGTCGATGTAAAGGATGTTTACGGTTTTTGATAATTTTATTTTAATGTTTCTGAAGTAGAAACTGACTATAGAACTCTCATAGCTATAAATTTAATTTTAATGTTCACAACAGTTATTATCTTTAAATAATACAGTAATAAATCTGTATGAATAGTGATGTCTGTTCAAGTTTCCTGTATATTTTATAATAGAAATCATCAATTTGTTTTTTAATGTTTTTTAAAATTTAAAAAATTAATATCATTGTATATTTACAGTGCGAACTGAATGTTCCAGTTAATAATGTTCATACAATTAAAATTGTTTCCTCTTTGATGAATTTGCCTTTAAATAAAATGGAAGTGTCATCTATGTGACATGTATTGGATACTATATTATTAATAAACTTATTATTACTACATAGTATATATATTTCTTTTTATAATTGTTTAAATAAATATCAGGTAGTAATTCAGATGGTGGTAAGTATATGATTAATCCCTCTTGCTGAATTATGTATCTATTGTTAAAAGTAAATTATTACATTTTCCGAAAGTCTATTTAATCTGTTTGTGACATACTTGCAGAATCATATTGTTTGTTATCACCAACCTTTATACAAATATACCTGTTAACAAAACAATAGTCATTTTAAAAGATCGATTTACTGAAACAAACACTGTGAGTTCGTAAGGCACAAATTAATTAACTAGGCTCTTGAAAATCATACCTCGTGTTGAATGAAGTGCCTGTTGTCAAAAGTTAAATAGTAATATCCATTTGAAAATGTTACTAAAACAAAAATTATTTCATTTGGAAATGCTATTAAAATGCCAATTTAAGGATAACAATTTTCGAAAAGAATGTCTATTAAAGTATAAAAATTAACAGGCAATGAGAGATTTGCCAAGAGTAAGCAAGAGTCAATAGTCTACTCAAAAAAATATCAAAACAAAAAAAAGAAAACATCCTTTATCAACTGAGTATGACAAAATGCTCTCAAATAAAAATAAAAAATTGAAAGAACTTTAGTTTTCACATAGACTATATATATATATATATATATATATATATATATATATATATATATATATATATACCTAGATATAAAAATACATAGAACTAAATGCGTTACCCACAAGACCATTATACTTAACGGACAATAATCACAGTTACATAGGTTTTAAAAAAAAATTAGCCATCATACTTGTGCAGAAAGGGCAGATATTGATGCAATTACATAGATATATTTATAGCTTCCATAAGATATTCAAATTTATAATAATTTATAATAATAATAATTATAACATAACCAGGTCATGTTTGGTTGAATTTTCTAAACGATAAAATAATTAGGACCCAAGACATCACCAGTTAAGTGATCAATTTACATAGCGCAACCATTCTTAGGTCTTTATACAGAATGTACTTTTAATATATATTGAGTTTATGGCTAGTTATTTATCATGTGCGTTAATTGTGCATATCTGCATGTTTAATGTTTACTAACAACTATTTCAGAATCAACAAAAATCCTGATGATAACTAATGACAAAGTTTGATAGTATATATTTATTTTGGTGCACAAGACGTGGTAGATGTTTAATATATATATATATATATATATATATATATATTGTTTACATAAACGTTAATATTCTATGTGCTTACACATGGAGGGTAATTATCCAGTTGTCATGTGTCAACCATTAACAGCTAAATGTCTAAGAAGGGAAGAAAATTTTGCTTACACACATGGTAAATATACAGTTGTTACAATGTATAAGGCTTCATGCCTAATTGTTTTTAGCTATCCTAACACAATATCCAGTTCTCAATGTGTCAAGCTACAATAGCTAACATATCCAAGAAGGAATCACACATAGGGTAAATATACATATCAGGCTTCAACAGCTAATATATCCAAGAAAGAATCACACAGGGGATCAATATCCAGTTATAATTTAGTTATCATAATGCAATATCCAGTTCTCAATGTGTCAGGCCACAACAGCTAACATGTCTAAGAAGAAATCACACAGTATCATGATATGTAAATTACATATCAGGCTTCAACAACTAATATATTCAAGAAAGAATCACACAGGGGTAAATATCCTGTTATACGAGGGCTATTCAGAAAGTAGATTACGTTTTTGGATAAAAAAAAAACTAAGTACAGGAAAAAAATTTTATTATATACATTTGAAAGAGGAACTAAAATACTATTTTTCGACATAATCGCCAAACAAATTTAGACATTTGTCATATCGGTGAACTAGCTTTGAAATTCCCGTGTCGTAGAATTCTGCCGCCTGTGACGCCAGCCAGTCAGTCACGCCCGCGCGGAGATCTTACGACAAAGATGGTGAATCATTTCTTGATCGCATCGTAACGGGAGATGAGACTTGGGTTAAGCACGTTACCTGTGAGACAAAACTACAGTCTATGGAGTGGGGCACACAAATTCCCCCAAAAAACCGAGGAAATGTTTGCAAACCCTGTCAGCAAGGAAGATCATGGCGACCGTTTTTGGGACAGGAAAGGTGTTCTTCTGGTTGACTTCCTAGAACGTGGAGCAACCATAAACTCAGAAAGGTATTGCCAAACATTACGAAACTTAAGACGAGCTATCCAGAACAAGCGGAGAGGAAAACTGAGTGCAAAAGTGTTGTTTTTGCACGACAATGCCCGCCCTCACACAGCAAATCGAACAAAGACGTCTTGACGGCCTTCAAGTGGGAGATTTTCCTCATCCACCCTACAGTCCGGACCTGGCACCTAGTGATTTCCACTTATTCCCGAAGATGAAGACTTGGCTTGCAACACAGCGCCGATGACGACGCAGATCTCTCGCGGGCGTGACTGACTGGCTGGCGCCACAGGCGGCGGAATTCTACGACACGGGAATTTCAAAGCTAGTTCACCGATATGACAAATGTCTAAATTTGTTTGGCGATTATGTCGAAAAATAGTATTTTAGTTCCTTTTTCAAATGTATATAATAAAATTTTTTTCCTGTACTTAGTTTTTTTTTTATCCAAAAACGTAATCTACTTTCTGAATAGCCCTCGTATTTTAATTAGCCTATTGAAATGTCCGGTTGTATCAATGTGTCAGGCCACAACAGCTAACACGTCCACGAAGGAATCACACATAGGATAAATATACAGTTGTCATAATATATCAGACTTCAACTGTTACCATATGCAAGAATGAATCAGGAAAGAGGGTAAATATCCCTTATATATTAGTTATCCTACTGCAATATCCAATTCTCAATGTGTCAGGCCACATCAGGTAACATGTCCAAGAAGGAATGACACACATGGTAAATATACAGTTGTCACAATAAATCATATCAGCTTTCAACTGCGAACATAACCAAGAATGAACCGCACAGAGGGTAAATATCCAGTTATATTTAGTTATCCTACAACAATATCTAGTTTTCTCAATGTGTCAGGCTTGAACAGCTAACATGTCCAAGAAGGAATGCAAGTTTTCAGTTACATCTCATTATCTAAAAACTAGTGAAGGCTGTAGTATGGCAATGCAATGGCTTCCAACAAAGTGAAACTTGTTAAAACAAGACTTATAAACCCTATAGCCAATTACTTAAAGAAATTAAAATTTTCTTAATTGGTAGCAGCTGCTATGGTCCACATCGTATCATGTGTCCTCATAAAACAGAACATGTAAAACAAGAGGAATTTTTTTTTCACACCCACATAACCAACCACTGAGTTATACATGGAATGATAACAATTAATTTCAACAGAAGCTATTTTTTATTAAAATCTTTTTAAACTTTTGTTATTTCAAGTTTCAGTCTTAGAAGCACTAGTTATTTTTGTTTAAAAATCATCCATTTGTAGTAATATTATTTTATATGGGAATAATTTTTACCACAAATAAAAAAACACTATTGTCTTTCGGCTGACAACTGGACACGACTGTCTGAATGAACACCTGAAGAAAATTAAGATATTAAACTATGACAACTGCACATTGTGTGAATGCCCAGACACCATCATGAATAAGGACCATGAATAAGGTCTGCAGAAAATTAGATGAAGAGAAGTAGAGAAGAGGAGACCTCCCTGGCCTCTACTGGGAAGCAAGATCAAAGATGGCGTGAGCCGGCGGAAGCCATTGGAAAACAACAACAACTATTTTTTTTTTATTTTATTTTAAGGCGAACAGCACATTGAAGCTATTATCGCCTCCCTAAATGTAAGTGTGAGTAAAGTGTTAAAGTCATAAATGTAGAGTTACAAGTGTAGTGTTTTAGACTCGGGTACCATGAGGGACGTCTAAATCCTTTCAATAGGTGCAGCTAGTCTGCTCCCGCTATACGGGGGTAATTATTTACAATGAGAGCTACCATGTCCAAGAAGGAATAAAAGTTTTTCTGTGCATGGAGTTTAAATAACAATTTGTTAAAATATGTCATAATTCAACAGCTAACATACAAGAAAGAATGTAAAGCTTTGCTTATACACAGAACATAAATATCCAAACTGTCCTTCATCCACTGAATTATACGTAAAACAATTTTTACATATAAAACGTTATACAGATTTTCTTATTTAAATTTTAAATGTAATATTTTTCAAAATTATTGAGTACAATAAAACAGTACACAATGAAAAAGTGGGTTTTTTTTATAAGAATATAATTTATTTAAAATAAAGAATATCTTTATGTATAGCCTTCTGAATATACTATATACTGAATAAACTTGTACTATAACAAGATTTTGTTAAAAAGGAACTTTGATAAAATAAATGTATTTCTTACAATTCTATGCCATGTGTTCAAATAAGCTGGTAATAATTATGCAATTATGCAGCTGGTAATAAAATTATAGTATTTATCATACTAAAAAAAAAAAGAATATATATTTTGAAACCAAAGTAAATGCATTTCAATACAGTAAAATCTGCCTAAAACTGACCTCTTACAAAAAATTTTTTTTTTTTTTTTTTTTTTTTTTTTTTTTTTTACGTTTGACTGTTGTGCACACTTGGGCTAATGCAGACGATGGGATGATTTATAGCATATGAAAATGCCAAGCCCTCGCTGGAAATAGAACCTGGGTCCTCGGGGTGAAAGCCTAGTATGCTACCCACTAGGCCACCGAGGCAGCTCTTACAAAACAAAAAATGAATTGCAATGGACACATATATATATATATATATATATATATATATATATATATACAAACAAACACACACACACACACACATCAATGTATTTAACACCTTAAATAGAAAAATGTGAAAACAAAAATTTGTTTTTGGTATCACTTTTATAAAATAACCAGATTAAAACAAATAGTTATGCCACTACTAATGTAATAAACTTTGTAAATAATAATACGAGGGTGGTCTGATAAGTTTCCGACCTCAACATGAAGATAGCAGCACTCGTCGGTGGCAGCACTCAAATTTCGTTGTTCATCTGTTGACAGTTACTCACCAAAGTTTCAGCCATTTTGGACGTGCAGTTGTTATGTAACAGTCGTTTGAGTGAGTTGATGGGAGTATTTTTATGAAAATGGACAAAATCGAATATCGAGCTGTCATTAAATATTTGTTTTTGAAAGGCAATACACCTACGCAAATCAAAGATGAGTTGGATTCTGTGTATGGGGACTCTGCACCATCATTTACCACATTGAAATTTTGGGCAGCTGAATTTAAACGTGGCCGTAAGAGCTTGGGAGACGATGAATGTTCGGGACGTCCAAAAACTGCAACTACCGACGAAAACATCGCCAAAGTTCACCAAATAGTGCTAGATGACCGCTGAATTAAAGTGAGAGAGATAGCAGACGTTATGAACATGTCAAAAGAAAGTGTTTGTCACATATTAAATCAACATTTAGACATGAGAAAGCTGTCCGCGCGTTGGGTGCCGCGTTTGCTCACGTTAGGCCAAATACATGTTCGAATGAACATTGCCAATGCTCTGTTGGCGCAGTTTAGGTGCAATAAATCCCAGTTTTGGCGCCGATTAATTACTGTAGATGAAACTTGGATACATCACTATATGCCTGAAACAAAAATACAGTTCAAACAGTGGACTGCAAAGGGGGAACCGGCTCCAAAAAAAGCAAAAACTGTTTCGGCTGGGAAAGTGATGGCGACTGTTTTTTGGGATAGTCATGGAGTTATTTTAATCGACTATCTTCAAAAAGGAAAAACCATTACAGGAGCATACTACGCATCATTACTTGACAAGCTGAAGTTAGAACTTGCGGAAAAATAGCCACATTTGCAGAAAAAGAAAATCCTGTTTCACCAAGACAACGCACCGTCTCACACCTCAGCGGTTGCCATGGCGAAAATCCACGAATTACGGTTTGAACTGCTTGACCATCCGCCTTACTCACCAGATCTAGCCCCAAGCGACTTCTTTTTGTTCCCTTATCTAAAAATTGCGCTCGGAGAACAGATTTTCGTCAAATGAAGAGGCAATCACCTTCGAGAACAATTATTTTGAAGAGAAAAACGCCGAGTACTATTTGGACGGGTTACAGAGATGGGAGCATCGTTGGGAGAAGTGTGTAGAGTACAAGGGGACTATGTTGAAAAATAAAAAAAAAAAAAATCTGAAAAAATGTCGTATCTTTGTTAGGTCGGAAACTTTTCAGACCACCCTCGTAAATTTGTTTTTCATAGTGCACTAAACAGACATTACTTATTTAGCAAAAGTTTACAGGCACTGATGGGACAGTTTCTTGGAATCACACCACTTTTACATTACTTTTTGTCTCTATAATTGTCATGTTTGTTCTGAGAATTATACACAGGAATTTTTCCTACCCTTGTACATGACGCTGACTGGACAGTGAATATTGTTCTTTAAACCCAATTGCAATACAAAAAACCAAACTATACAATATTCTCAGCTCTATGCCTACTGCTTGTCATGCAACAAGTAATATGCTATAGATATGTAAACTACATTTAAAAAATTTAAAAATATTTCTTTAAAAAAAAATACATTTAAAGACGAAAAATTGAAGCTTTTATACATTCAGTGTTTCATAATTTAGTTGTATTTTTAAATTAGTTTTCTATGTATTTTTGTGATACAGGATTGAGGTACAATAATTTCTAATGTTTTCTAAATATTAAATGCTTACACAACAGTGCACTTCTTAAAAGAAATATTTGGACAAAAAAACTAGAAAAGAGAACAGATTGCACGTAAGTTGATTTAAAAATTGTATTGTATTAAGTTTATTTGTATATATTTCCTTCTTGTTCTTGGGACAAAAGAAATACTGTAAGCTAGGCTTTAAGGATGTTCCATTTTGGACAAGTTTTACTGTAACAATAAATCTTTTAAATCAAAATTTATTATTTTTGTTTAAAAATGATTGTTGAAATCACCCTATCAAGCCAATACTGGTTTGACAATTTTACAAGACTGATTTTACAAGATAACATTTCATAGATGCGGGAACAGCAAGTTTTTCTGCTGAAATCTGTATTACATGAGTTTCTTGTAACCTTATTTAATTGGAAGTATTGGCAACACTGTATTCAGTTGACAATTATTCCATATTCATGAGATGTTTGCCCTTGAATGAATGAATAACATTCTAATGTTACTACTGCACTGCAACATTGTAGATATATTTCGCCTCCTTTCTATAGTTCTGAATTGTTCAGTTACATGGCCTTCTCCAACTCTAGTCTCTTCATAAAGTCTTGGATTGGGAAAGGATTCAGGGTGGGTAACACCCACTTCTAATTGGTGGCTTCGAATTCATTATTGAGGTACTTGCACATACTTGGTTTGCTAACTTCCTTTCAATTTTCCTTTCTTTTGACACTTATTTAGCATACTGGAGGTATACCCTTACGGAGAATACTGGAGGTTATGCTACATTTAAACCAGCATTTGACCAGCTTTTTGTTGTGCAGTAAGATCCAGCTCATTCTATTTACATTTTTACTCATGGTAACATGAATAGTTAGGGAAATTATGTCCACCTACACAAAGACCCACACGCATGGGTAAGGCTCAGTTATAGTAGTAGGTCGCCAGGTATCCTAGTGCTCTGATACACCATTAGGCCGGAATCATTTATTCAATCAACACGAGTCACTTTACACTTAAGAGTTAGCCAGGTTATGTAGAGTAGTAAATATGCGTGTCTTGAGTAGGTTAGTGATAGCAGTATGAGTTACAGGTATGGTGGGATTGCTAAGCCCATCAGCTGCCACTGCCCAATATTTGCTCTTAGAAGTTCCAGCCTTGTATTTGTTACTTATTTTTTTATAGTTAGTTAATCTTATTAATAAATGGCTTAACAAAATGGAAAATTTCATCATTAAAAATATTTACTAATCAAAATATTAATTTAGCCTTAAATATTTTGCGAAAGAACGAAACTAACGAAACATTTCTATTTTGCATGTTTTGTGCTGATTTTTTCAATTTTTAATATAAAATTTATGCTAATCCAATACATATTGTCATCGGATCTTCAAATTTATTTCATTATGATGAATATTATCCGTCCAATTCATACTGGACTAAAATCGTATTTCAAAAACATAACTGATTACCAGCTGAATTTTACTAAAGAATTTTATTTTATCTAGAGCAGAGTCAAAACATCAAAATCATATGATTACAAATTGAATCTAAATAATTTAATAAATGGTCTGTACTATATGATCTAAGCAAGTCGCAGCTAGGTCATATTACATGTAAAGTAAAAACTACCCATGAGCAAAGTTTTACCATATTAAGATGTTTACCTTTTATTGCTAACAACAGATCAACATATTTATAGTGAGAAAAAATTAAGAAGAAAAGGTGAAAAACTTACTTTACTTCCATATATAATGTTATTTTAGTTAAGTTACACTAGTCTTAACAATTTAACTAAACTAACATGATATGCATAGAAATAAAGTAAATGTTTCTTGTTTTTTGACTCGTGTGTGTGTGTGTGTGTGTGTGTGTGTGTGTGTGTGTGTGTGTGAGACCCTGTTATTAAGTAAAAATGAATGAAAAGTTCAGTTAGATGACCTATGAAGTGTTTCTGGTTGTTATACTGCGGCATTTCACACATGGCAGTAAGTGCTTAATATAATACACGAATCCAAACTACTTGCTACAAAGTTTGGTACAGTCAGATTTTGCTATTTATTAGAATGGACTACAGTGGAGTCATAGCATTAAAAATTATTTAGTTACAATATTTTAAATCTTATTTATCCACTACAGTGTTATTAATGTAATTTTATTACAAGTTAAACCTTCTCAATCAAATACGTATCCGACTAAATTTGTACCAGATCATCAAAATCTTTTGTAATGTATTAAATCTTATTTATCCACTACAGTGTTATTAATGTAATTTTATTACAAGTTAAACCTTCTCAATCAAATACGTATCCGACTAAATTTGTACCAGATCATCAAAATCTTTTGTAATGTATTAAATCTTATTTATCCACTACAGTGTTATTAATGTAATTTTATTACAAGTTAAACCTTCTCAATCAAATATGTATCCGACTAAATTTGTACCAGATCATCAAAATCTTTTGTAATGTATTAAATCTTATTTATCCACTACAGTGTTATTAATGTAATTTTATTACAAGTTAAACCTTCTCAATCAAATACGTATCCGACTAAATTTGTACCAGATCATCAAAATCTTTTGTAATGTATTAAATCTTATTTATCCACTACAGTGTTATTAATGTAATTTTATTACAAGTTAAACCTTCTCAATCAAATACGTATCCGACTAAATTTGTACCAGATCATCAAAATCTTTTGTAATGTATTAAATCTTATTCATCAAATTCATATTGGTGTTTCAACATAAAACTTGTTTGATTACGAGCTGAATTTTACTAATTCTTTATATACTGAATGCACAACAATTCAAAATATTTTAATGCAAATTCCCTTTTACTTGAACAAGGTTAGGAATGAAAGTACAGAATGTTTAAAGAAACATTGTAAGAAAAAAGCTATGGCAAATTGCATTTACAGCAACAGTAAAACAATTTTTTCATGTTAGAAATTAAAGTACTTGCCCAGTAATGTTTACTTAACTAGTAATCATATGGGAAAGGACTAATGGAATTAAAGGTAACTTAAAATGTTTATTGTTGTTCAAGTTATTTGATTTGAAAGTGTTACTAAAATTAAAATATACATAAAGGTTATGTATTACACTAAGGATGCAATTACCTGGAACATGTTTATCTAAAGTTTCAGTTTATCCAAAACAATTTACAAAATACGATAGGAAAAATGAAGTTTTTGTTAATTCCATGATAACAAAAGTTGCCAGATTTTACCAACTTTAATGCTTTTAAAACTTAAGAATATTTAAAATAGTAAAACTGACTTGCCAGTTTGAGTTTTTATAAATACGGAGGTTTTTTACTGACACAATTTATTTGAAGCATAATAACCTTTTATTGACAAAAAGAGCTGAAATTAATCAAACATAAAAAAGAATATAATATAGATTACATTGTTTTAAAATATACAACCAGGCCTACACTATAAAAAAACTATTTTTAAGGAGTCACTTATCATGTGTACACCATGCCAAAAATACAAAATTGTATCAACATTTTAAAAAACTTCCCAATATTTTTTTTCTGTACAAGCACAAGCATAATTTCTTAACAATTTCACTATAAGGAACATATTTTGGGAAAAGTGCATCTGCATTATCAGATTCACTAATAGAGATATTATGTCCTAGAAAAAATTGTTTAAAGTATCACTCTGATTTTACAACAGTATTCTTTTATTTTCCAATAGTGAAATTAAGTTTTTCAATGGCAGTGACACACAACTTGTGTTCTGTACAATATGTTTTATTGTCCTGATGATCTCCATGTGAGCTTGTAAAGTCCACCAGCAAACATATTCTTTGCTGATCCTAAAACTGATGGAAACTCTTCCAAAAAAAGGTTTTTAAAAATATAATTGTATTTACGAGGGTTGATCAAATATAAACGAGACTGACTTTCTAAAAACTTTTCCGTTGGACATTGAACTCTAAAGGGTGGGTTTTCAGGTAGCCCGGGAGATTTGGGACGGGCGTAGACGGGCAACATTTCCGTTCGGACCCTTCAGTATAAAACTATACAATGAGTGAGAGTGAAGTGCACATTTCCGTGGAGCAGAGAATTATTATTAAGTTTTTGGCCAAGGAGGGGGTCAATCCGACTGAAATCTTTCGTAGATTGACGGCTCAATACGGGACAGGACCCTGTCAAGAGCTCGCGTTTTGCTTGGCACAAGGAATTCGCCAAGGACGGAAGGTAGAAAACCCTGAAGGCCTAATCACGATCGTCGGCCAGGAAGGTAATGGCCACTGTATTTTTCGACAATCAAGGCGCCTTTCACGTCGATTTCTCCATCAACGACGCACAATAAATGCACAATAAATGCACAATATTATTGCGATGTTTTAGAGGCCGCAAAACAGTATTTTCGTAGGAAAAGGAAATCTAAACCGGCGAAACGTCATTCTTCTTCACGATAATGCCCGACCACATTCGCTTAACGCCACGAGGCTTAAACTCGATCAAATTGGCTGGGAACCAATGGAACATCCCCATACAGTCCAGACTTATCACCCTGCGACTATCACCTGTTTGGGCCACTCAAAGAGGCGCTTGGAGGCCAGCGTTTGAAGACGATTTTGCGGTGGAGACCTTCGTGCTCCAATGGCTCAATGAACGCCGAGAACTTTTTACGAAGATGGAATTAAAAACTTCCAATCCGTGGGAAAAATGTGTTACTCGTGGGAGACTATGTAGAAAAATAAGTTGTATCAAGAATAATTTGTAAGCAATAAATTTTTTAAAAAAGCAGTCTCGTTTATATTTGATCAACCCTCGTATTTAGACATGACAATACAAACCTTAACCAGACAACACTGACTGAACAAGTTTGTCTTTGCTACAGTTCAGATTCGTACTACCTGAATATCTACTAGACTATCTGTGATCCGGGGATTTGATATAAAATACTAGGAACGTTCACTCATTTATTTTGACATTGTAACCATAGCTTATTTAATTATTAAAAATTTGTAATTATTACTTTGTATTTTTAATTAAAAAATTAAAGTACATTGTCATTTAGTATACTATCATTTAGTAATCTGAATAATATTCAGAATCACGTCGAGATTTGGTGATGTCTGAATAGGAAAAACAACTCTGCACAGCTGATTTCGATTTCAAATTATTAGCCCATTCTAAATATCTGTCATTTGATTCAGACTGTTCCGGTTCACAGTATTTTCATCAATAAAAATAAGTGGTTGGTTGACTTTCAATCTACTTTGACGGTTTGTAACACAATAATACTTACAGGCAAGAAATATGAATAAATTAAATAAGAAGTGTTTTATACATACACACAAACACATACACATGCATGCACGCACGTGTGCACGTGCACCTACACACACACGTATTAGGGGTCTGAGGGGCCCTGAATTTTACAAGACGGGCTGGGCCATTTGAAAAGCCCGACTTCGGTTCGGGCTAAGCTTAAAATTTGGGTCAAAGATGGGTCGGGCCAAGTAAATATTAACTTTTATTTTTAGCCAATAGTGCACGCAATATGCATACATATTTTCATTATCAAAATAAATAATAGACAAGTAATATAAACAAAGACAATTTAATTATCTTCAAAGGACAAGTGTCTCTAACCAGTTATAATCATATTCTGTTAGTATTACTCCACAAAGCCAACTGTTGCTGACCTGTCAGCTTAATAATTTCGATTTATTTATTTATTCTGAATGAGAAGGGAGTAAAAAGTACAGTCAACATCACATTAAATTGGCAACATCTATAATACAATCTGCACCACTACCAGATTGGACACCATTTGTATATATCTATTATAAACGTAACGTGATTATAATCCAAGTGAACTGCGCATGTTTACAAAATATAGTTTCTTGTTCCTTGTCCGGTTAGGTCAACATTTTGTCTTATCAAAGAAATACGTGAATGTGTGGTGACAACAAAACACAATCAAATCAGAGAACCTGCAGCATTCCGCAAATATCTTTATTTCATAATGGTATTGTTTCATGATTATGCCACTAAATTAAACGAGGTAATTTTTTTAAAGTCAAAAATCAAATGAAAATACTCGACACTATGATTGTATATGAGAAATTCAATTTTATTACCATTCTTTATTTGGATATTATTTAGACTGGAAGCTATTTATTTATTTATCCACATTTAAAAGCGTGGTTTTGACCAACCAGTAACATTTTTTTTATTTATTTATTTTTAAGGCGAAAAGCACATTGAGGCTATCATCACCTCTCTAAATGTAAGTGTGAGTGTAAAGTGTTAAAGTCGTAAATGTAGTGTTAGACTTGGGTACCATGAGGGACGTCTAAATCCACTAAATAGGTACAGTTAGTCTGCACCCCCTGCAGGGCCAACCAGTAACATATAGATATATCTGTGTCTAACTCTGAACTTACTTCCTCCAGAAACCCTTACATTATTAATTTATAACTGTAAAACTCTGTAAACGCCCGACATGTAAAACTAAGTATTTCATTTAATATTAAAATTACATTGTTCAGTCTACCTGGATAAACTGCTTTAAATTATATCAAAAGCAAAATATTATTTTGTGCTTTTGTTATGTAATAGTTTCACATTTTGGCACATCTGGGTTGTTATACCTCTTCCTTTTGAAAACTATTACAGTGCAGTGTTGCCAGTTGTCACTAGGCTGCAGGGAAATATTCGTAAATCGTTTACTAATAATAATTATTATTAAATTAAAAATAATTTTCAAAGAATATCATCTACTAAAGAAATGTACAAAATATGCGTTGTTAATTATGAAGTGAGATTGTTAAATGTTTTAATCTCCTTCAAAAAGCTGCATATATTGTTGTAATTTAAAATTCTGTGGGTAAATCGCCAAATTTTAATGATGAGCTAACATTTCTCACGTTTGGACTTAACGGCGATTGATTGATTGATTAAAATGAACAAAGAGGAAAATTTGATTATGCAGGTTATTCACATAAGGTAGCATTACCATATTTGGCCATAATTTGATAATTCATACGATACAGTAATTCGAACTATTAATAAACAAATTTTAATAAAATGTTTATAATAAACAAAAGCATGTATGAGTGCTAATATGTACTCTAACTAATCGAAATTAATGATGAAAAACACAATACGGTGTTTTTGTGTTTAGGTTTTCGTATAGTAATTTTTGTTATAAGCAGTTTAAATTTAAAACTCTACAAGTGTATAACAAATATTTTGCCATATTACCTTTATATATAATGTTTTAGCAGTTATGTAAGAATAAATCCTGAAATTTTGTTTAGAAATATTAACATTTGACAGATATATAAATTTATTAGCTAAACAACTCAAAAAACTGTTTTTAAGAAAAAACAATTTCAAGGGTCATACATTTCTTTTTATATGAACATTATTTATTATCATATGCAGTACAGTGTTCAGTATCATTATCTAATGAAACAAAACTAACTTTGCTTTGTATTATCTTCAATAATATGGTATGTTTATAAATACGATATCACATTCGTAAAAAACAATCAGCATTTATAGACATGATTTGGTATGTGTCAGTGTAATAGTAATGGACATAATCAATTTTTTTTAGTAATTGAATAATATCTAATATCCTTGAGCTTGAGTCATGTCTCATATAAACACGACTAAAACACTTCCTTCCATTGTTTGACAGTCAAAACCAACAAAGCACATAAGTTTGTAGTTGGTCCATTAAATTACTTCATTAAATCACTGGTGGCTTATAAACAAATCCTACAAGTAAGCTCATACCATCAAAGGCTAGGACAAAATGTGCCAAACACACTTTCACTGTATTTATTATAATTTTTTTAAAAAATAACATAGAATTTGTTATGAACAATTTTAAATCTTATTAAATCGGTTGTGTATATTGTCATCTTTAAAAAACATATGTGCGTGCACACACACTCCATCCATGTGTGATGGAGTTATGGTTCCAAAACACATCAAATCTTGACTAAAAACTCGAGACAGACTCAGAAAGGTAACAAAAGTCATTAAAGATATATGTCAAAAAGATGTCTGAATACATCCCCCCCCCCTAATTACATCAGCTTGTGGTGGTATTCAGCCTTTAAAAACTGATTATATTGACTAGCAAATGATTAAATATGAAATAAGGAAAATTTAAATTCTGTTTTCTATTTTAAACATGATATAAATGCATTTAAAAGCATGATATAAATGCTTGTTTGACTAAAATAAAATTAAACTTAGATATTTTTAGGTTTATGAGGTCACTCCTATTTGGCCATTCCTACAAGTACAAATTTTGTTTATTCAGAAGTATTGGTTCCATCAATTTTGAATAATCAATTCCCTAGTACATTATTATTTTCCATTTACAGTATAAAGAAATTGTTGTGTCCTTCCGTTTTTTTTCATTTCTCCTAAAATAGTTTTAAGTTGAAATTTGGCAGACAGTTATGGCACATGTTATAAGTGTAATAAATGAGAAAAATTCGAAAATCATATTTGAAATTTATTTATAATTATTATCAGTTAGGGAAGAGCAGGGTAATACCACGTGGTGAGTAATGACACGCACCTGTCTTCAGCGATGCCTATAGGGGTTAGAAGTGTGTAAAGTCCTGCAATCTGTCAGCCCTTAGGTCTATTAGTGGTCATTGTATGAGAAACTGTCAATAGTAACGAGTGTGTTGTTATAGAATTGTTTCGAAAACCTTCAGTTTTGGTTGAATTGATCTGGAAAGTATGCTTCAAGATATGTGTTTATCAGTTTAGATTTAGCCTTTTCTTTATACATATCTCGAAGGTATAACAGTTTATAAATAGTACTTATATTAAACAATGTTTGTTTGATGATTGTGTGACGAGTAGGATTATTTTTTTCCACAATGGCGACATGCGGGGTAATGGCACGAGTCCGCGTGGCATTACCCCCAACTGCGTGTCATTTCCTCACCATGCGTGCTAATGCCCGAAAGTATTATCTTTTCATTTTACATATTTCTACTGAGATATTTTGTTTCATTTCCAAATCTTACTAAATCATAATGTCGAGTACCTTTATTTTGAGTTTGTTTTTTTGAAAAAACCTAACTTCTCCATGGATTTTGTATATAATGCTACACATTTTTTATATTTTGCAATAATTGTATTAAAAAAATGTAAATGCCCTCTTTTAAAATTAAATTCAACTTATATTGTTACAAGCCTAGCTTACACCATTTTATTTAATAAATTTTAAATTTCACTGTTATGTGTGTTATGAAATACATTGTTGGCACTACAGTAAATTAAAACCTGTAATAAGAATTCAAACTACTTTTAAAATATAAATTATAATAAAAACATTGTTTAACATAGGCTTAGTTTAGACTGTTCTTTACGGCAGCAGCAAACTGGCACAGTAAATTACGTTTTTGTACCATTTGACAAAACAAACCTAGAGTAACCTCTAAAGCAGCATGGACTGATGAACAACTTCAGATGGCCATAAAAACAATCAAAGACGGAGCTAAAATAAGAGAAACAGCTAGACGTTTTGGTATTCACGAATCGACGCTTCGCACGAGAATGAAATGTGGTCTTATAACCAGTGGTCCTAGAATGGGGCGAAAAACTGTATTTTTTGTAGAACAAGAGAAAGAAATAGATCATCATCTTATTCTGCTATCAAATTTGTTTTAAGACATTACTCCAATTCAACTTCAATGAATGCATATGAATATGAAAAAAAAACAACTTAAGAATACTTTTAATGCAGGTATAAAAATGGCAGGTAGAGATTGGGTTGATGGATTTTTGAAGAGGAATCCACAGTTGAGTGTTCGCCAGCCGAAAGCTACTACTTGTCTTAGTAGAATCCAAAGTTATAACTAATGGAATTGAATTAGTGACTCCAGAAACACAAGCAGAATCATTACAAGCAAGCCATGTAAAACAGCAAGAAATAGAAAACGTTCCCATCACTGTAATATCTCCAATTCATATCAATAAAATAGCGGTCCTGGAAGTCAAAGAAAAGGAAAAACCAATCTCAGATCTTGAGCGCAACACTCCGAAAGGAAGCTCTTGAAGAAAGAGATAAGAGAAAACAGAGAAGGCTTAGGTCTAAACTAGAGAAGAAGGAGAAAAGCTCAAATGAAAAAAAGAAGGTAGCACTCAAAGGAAGGAAGAAAAAGGTTTCTAGAAAAAGTCTCTTTTTCAATGAAACAAGCAATGAATCAAGCGATGAATTTATGGAAACATGTGAAACCGATGACGAACTAACCACAGTGGATGATTTAGCTAAAATCTTATCGGTAAAAAATAAATCGGACAATGTATGCATCTTGTGCCAAGAATTTGGAAAAAATGAACTGTGGTTCAGACGTGTTTTATGTGGTGGGTGGGTCCACTCAAGAATGTAGTGGTTTGGACTCTGCAGTAGATTATAAGTGTGATTATTGCATTAATGATAATGATAAAAAAACTGTAAAGAATAACTAAAAATGTAATTTGTGTAAAAATAGGTATACTTAAAACCAATTTATACGTCATTGGTGTCGTTGTTTCATTACGGCATGTTCATAAGTGTCATTACCCAAAACTTGAGGCTGGGTTTTTTTGGAACACGCAGCACAATCTTTTTTAATTGAATAATTTAGTGAAAATAAATACTGGATATAGTAATTTTCTAGTTCCTACGTAGAGAAAAATGTATGTTTTATACGTTAAAATGAAAATAAATCCCAAATTTAATTTTAGAACGATTACTAAACGAAAATGTTAAAGTGCGTGTCATTACCCCTTTTTCTCTACTTTAAGATATGCTTTGAATGTCAAAGTAAGCAGTGGTGTCCCCTAATTTAATCTAATGTTTCTATGTTAATAAGATAGCTGACTGAGTCTCACACACATATCTCAGTAGATATCTCGAATACACATTATTCAATGTCCTTCTTTGTGGAAAAATATTATAGGACAAAGAATAATGTCAAATGGATATTTAAATAAAGTAAACAGTTATAATGGTCAAGTATTCGTGTGCACGTGTGTGTGTGTGTGTGTAAAACTGAACTTTACAGGTAGTTATTTTAATTGAAACTAGCTGTATACTCTTGCTTCACTACGGTATATTTCAGGGAACAAAAATTACAGTTTATTTTAACTTGTTTAAAAGTTCATGTTTTAAGTCTGAATGTTTGGGAGGGAAGCTTTTGTTATTACAAACATGTTACTGCATTTGGTGAAATTTAATAATTTTCTTCAGCAAATTGGACCAAAACACCTAAATACCCACCAATACTCCCAGCATTAAGATTCTGCAATCATACAACTATCATTTTACATGAAGAAATCAAACAGTAGCATTGTCAGTTGGTCGACCCATTTGGCTCTATGAAGTACCAAGACTGGGAATTTTGAGTGCCTGCCGTTTTGTTTCAAACAGGTGAAAGAAAGTTTTAGGTACCTTAAAACCTACTAACCACTGTATTTTAACACACATAAATGTTTCCACTAAAAATTGTCAAATCATTTTGTAGTGGACAACAAAATTAGCACTTCAACGTAACAAACAAACACTGAATTACAAATTTGTTCAGTTTGTCCCATTTGGCGGTCCCAATGCACGAAATTAAGAGAAAAACAAAACAACTGTGAAGTTTACAAACTGTTTTGCTCGTACAGCTTGTGAAAATACCTCGTTTTAAAATAAATCACAAATTTTGAGTTTAAGGCAGCTGAAAACGTACTAAAAATTATAATTAATATAAGTTTCTGGGAAATCTGTTAAGCAGTATCCGAGTTAAACAGAAGGACAACAGGTTTTTTAACATAAAAGACAAGTACATCAGACACTTTGAGTGACTACTATTTTGTTTCTTTTGACAGTTTGAAAATGCTTAAAACCTTATCAAAACTGTATGTACCAAAGACAAAAAGGTTTCATCTAAATGTATGAAACCACTTCCCAACGAAAAGCAAATCTTGGGTAGCAATAAGATTGGGTAGCAATAAGATCTTATAAGAGGCAACAATAATAGGATATCTATGCCTCTTCACATAACAGGTAAAAAAATCAGACATTTTGAGCGCCCACAATTTTGTTTCAAATAAGCAAATGACAGTTTGTTATTGGAATGACTACAAGTAACAACGGAAAAAAAATCATTGAAATGTGTTAAACAGTACTCATGAAAAATCCGACAAATACAGCAACATTTGTGGTATCAATGTTTGAAAATGGTATTTTACAGAGAATATCCCAGTGCTTACCTTTTGTTCATTATTACTAACGATGACCTGGAAGATCGTTTAAGGCTTATTGATGATTGATGTGCAGGATCTGTAGCAGCGATATTGAGAACTTTGGTAAGTTTCACAGACGAAGTAGAAGTGTTATCTGTATTGACAGCTTGTTTATTCCTAGAGGTGGACCGACCATTGCTGAAATATTAAAAATTAGAATATATTATTATTTTATAAAAATGCATATACTAACTTGCTCTTAAATAACAATTTTAACAAACATTCACTTCTGGGGTAATTCAATGCCAAACGGATTAACTAAAAAATTTGAATTAGAAAATCAATCAACATATAATAATTTCTTGTTTCACATTAGATAATAATACTTGTGTAGCCGCTTATGACCCCTGTAGTAGCAAAGAATAAAACCCCGCATTTTGTTCCTCACCCTGTGAAATGCAGTGAGTTAACTTTGATAATGAATTACAGGTCTTAATGATTTGCCTTTCTTCAGTTATACAGTATTTTTTTTATCTGAAAGTACATTTGTGAGTCACATGAGTTTTTACAAAATGCAGAGTTTACAAATTCCATCACGTAACATAAACATTTACAATAAAATTAACAACGCAGGGAAACACTATTGTTTTTTTTTATTTTTAGCCTTTTTTACTTTTTAAAATGCAAATAGTTTATTTTCGAAATGGTCTGAGATATCTATATCCAGTTTTCACCACTGTTTTATTTAAAACTGTTTCATAATCCAGTTGGTTATCAATTTTAATCTCTCTTTAAATGTTACTTGCATTTAAAAAGTATAATTTTCAGACTTTTGACCTAGCTTGTATAGTTAAAAAATAAATTAATTATATATTTATCTTATAGGTCTTAATTGACAACATTTTTGATTATATATATACGCATTATAAATAACTGTGTTAATATATTACAATTATTTTAATATTGGTGCAAATAATGAAGAGTGTTTTGAATGGCTTAGCAGTTTAAACCGACATTGTTAGTTTCTAGGATGCTAGTTTGTAGATGAATCGACTATTCTTCATTTTTAATTCTGGGGCCATGAGCAGATACAAGCTATACATTAGAAAATTAAAATTCTTGAAATTACTAGACATTATCATTAATCTGGCTAGAACAGATTTGGTATAGAAAAAAAACAGTCTAACTATATTATCTATTTCTTTTTGGTAGGGTATCCATACCACAGTATGGATATCTTTAAATTATACAATCCTTGGTACGTAGAGTTAACACATAAAAATCTAATAATATGAAATACTTTAAACATTAATATCAAAAGGTTAATTACAGAAACTGCTGCCACTGCATGTAACTATACCTCTACCAACGGATACACAAATATCACATTTTTTAATAATTATACCATAACTACATTATTTGTTAATTAATATCAGCACAACTGTAAAGTAAACAATGCAATTTTTAATACTGTACTAATTGGATATTATCACAATAATTTATTAATATTATATAGCTGTATGGAAGTTCTGTGGCTATAATTTCTTATTATCTGTCTCACAATCATTTGTTTCACAATCTGTAGAATTATGAGATTGTTCATCAATTGCATCCGACACAATTCTATCTTTAATCCAAAAATCTTCTTCTAATTCTTCTACATGAGTGCAATCACTTTTTCCCAATCACGTTTGCACTAATTCTGTCATCAGTTAATTTAAATTGTTCAGACTTCTCAAAATTATTGTCCCTTATAAACAGTTAAACTTTAACCTGATATCATTCAAACAGTTTCAAATTGGACAAATACAGGAACCCTAATATTTTCGTGGTCGAAAGTATACAAATATATATATCAAATATAAAACTTTTTTCAATTTGTTTGTGCAGTTCTAATAAAGGAATAAGTTATTTTTTTCTCACTGTAATATCACAGATCACACCTTTTGGTAACTAGTTTACTATCTCTAATTTCAAGTTTGTTTTTTTTTGTTACTGAAAAAGAATGACAAGGGGCATTATCCATAACACTATTATAGAAGATGGAGGTATATTGGGTATTTTCAAATTCGTTGAAATCTTTCTGCACTTTCTACATGTAGAACTAAATGACTGGATGCCCTCCAATCTTCTGCTATTCCAAAAATGATTGCCAATACTTTTTTTAAAATTAAATTGCTGTCATCTATGCCTTGTTACGATAAAATATTTTGCCCACTGTTTCTCAGGGCTTTCATTCTAACTAAATACTTGTAGTATAAAAATATATTGGTATTTTTTGTACCAATAACATTCTTTTACTTTTACATTCATGCCATCTAAAACCAATTTTTTTAGTTATTCTTAGTAGTGAACATTCACCCCATGGGAAGTCTGTATGTTCTTTGACAATGAGCAACAATGTTGGAATAGATGGCATGGTTTTTCTGTTTACATAAAACTCTTGAATTATATACAGTGTTCTTATCAGTCACTGATACATTTTCCCCACTATAGTAGACCCTTGATTATCAAACCTATGATTACCAGACCGCCCGGTAACCCCTTTTCAGATGTGGATAATTTCTGTTAATGATTTTTTTTCCAAAAACACAACAAAAAAAGGGTAGAATGCAGAAAATTAAAAAGATACTTTTGTGTAACATAAAAGCACAACAGAATCAGTAAACAATGAAATAGGCCTAATATTTGAAGTGTAAACTACGACAACCACTTTTTTATATTTAGGGATCCACTTTACATAAATGTTGGTATACATATGTCTAACTGATAAAATAAAGGCACAGATATTCAGAGGTTATGTATTGTAATTTTTATAAAATATAATAACCAGAATACTGTGTGTAAAAGGTGTATTGTACGGTAATACATTACTTGTAATATGACACTTATCTTCTATAAATCCCTTGTGTTACTTATGAAGTAAAATAACAAAACATAAACTTAACATTATATTAAGGTACTCAAATATGCATTCCATATTTAAAGGTAGGCCTATTTAAGAGCAGAATTAGCACACATAGTGAGGGTGCACAGTGTTGATGGTTTAGAATTACTGCTTATCTATAGGATTTCTATATGAAAGAACCAGTTATTTGTCAAAAGTTTTCGATTCATCTATAATTAGACAACAGTATTTATTACATATAGACGTTAACCTACAGCGATTAGTAATGCACTGCTAACTTTAATAAGGGCAAAGTGGCAGGAGTAATTTATTTTATGTTTACAATGAATAATATGTCTAATTCACAAGTCAACCCATCAAAGAGCATTGTTTACACAACTGTTAATTATGGTCTGTATAACAAATAATCAGAAAAATTTTATTAAATGTCACATACAGTTGCTAAGGTGTTAATTCTAAGCATGTGTAATTTTCTTTTAACTATTTAAAATATGGCAGATATAAACAAAACGTCCCTCAACACTCACTTCTAAGCAAACAAAACGTCCCTCAACACTCACTTCTAAGCAAACAAAACATCCCTCAACACTCACTTCTAAGCAAACAAAACGTCCCTCAACACTCACTTCTAAGCAAACAAAACGTCCCTCAACACTCACTTCTAAGCAAACAAAACGTCCCTCAACACTCACTTCTAAGCAAACAAAACGTCCCTCAACACTCACTTCTAAGCAAACAAAACGTCCCTCAACACTCACTTCTAAGCAAACAAACGTCCCTCAACACTCACTTCTAAGCAAACAAAACGTCCCTCAACACTCACTTCTAAGCAAACAAAACGTCCCTCAACACTCACTTCTAAGCAAACAAAACGTCCCTCAACACTCACTTCTAAGCAAACAAAACGTCCCTCAACACTCACTTCTAAGCAAACAAAACGTCCCTCAACACTCACTTCTAAGCAAACAAAAAGTCCCTCAACACTCACTTCTAAGCAAACAAAACGTCCCTCAAAACTCACTTCTAAGCAAACAAAACGTCCCTCAACACTCACTTCTAAGCAAACAAAACGTCCCTCAACACTCACTTCTAAGCAAACAAAACGTCCCTCAACACTCACTTCTAAGCAAACAAAACGTCCCTCAACACTCACTTCTAAGCAAACAAAACGTCCCTCAACACTCACTTCTAAGCAAACAAAACGTCCCTCAACACTCACTTCTAAGCAAACAAAACCTGTGTTTCTTCTTCCTTCCTAGAATTGTATAGGAATAATGCAATTGTAATAGCAGTTTAAATTAGAAAGGAAAACATTATAGCTGATACGCAAAATCTGCGATTGGTGAGTCCATAGTTGGCGGATAATAATTATATAATTTTTTTAAAACAGCTCCTCCAAATAAATTATACTCCACAAATTAATTTATTTCTTTACATAATTTTATTTAAGTAACCTTAATTCAAAGTTTTTCTTACAAATGTATTCCTTGAATTGTGTATGCTGTTTTCCAAATTACTAACTTTTTGACTTCCAAACAGCCACTGTGAATATCTATTTTATTTCCAATAATCAGGTATCCATTAACTGAAAGTCTACTGTACATGCTTTAAAACTTTTTTCCCCTAGGGATTGGTGGTTGAGATAATTGACACTGGTTAGTCAGCTGTGAGTCTGAACTTGCACATTTCAAGGCTGTAGGTTCGAGACTGCATTTACTAGTATGAGCTTTAATCTTCCCGTTAATGCTGATCCCTCAACCTTATTAGTTTAACTAGCATAAAGTATAGATGTTAGAAAAAATGTTTCTTATAAAGTCCCTTATATCTGTAATCAATCCCCCCCTGAATTTCTATAAAAACTCTCAGACTTTCTGCAATAATAAGCACCTCACTTCATCGTTTCTTCTGAGAAAACACAAACATTTTTTGATGTTGCCTCACTTTATTATTATTATACTTTTTAATAACACAACCAATTAAATTCCTGGCTTCAATATTTACAATTTTATTTTTCTTACGTATATGCATTATTTCCTCATTTTGAGTTCTTTAAAAATACTAGCCGTGTTAATACTAACATATAAATAGATTTTTAAAAAAACAACATTCTTTTATGCATTTTCTGTAAAATGTTAATTAACAGTAACGCAATAAGTGGAAAGGAAGTAACGTCAAAGTACAATGTTTCCTTGAAGAGTGGTATGAAAATACAATAAATTTGTTTTATATAAACTTACTACAATCCAGTATTTGTGAGAGATCTAGGATGCCTCCTCAAAGCTTTAATATGATTTAATCTATCTCCTTGAGTCATATTTGAGCTACGACATCGTAATTCTTTCCAATTGGTGTTTGCATTATTCTAAAAATAAATACAAAAAACAATCAATGACACGACAAATTTTAAAAGGCTTAATTTTTAAAAACTGATTATTTTAGTTTTTTTTTTAATTTAAGAATTACTGTAAATGGTAAAATTTGGTTTTGGGTATTAACCCATTAAATACTCAGGGTGTCTACCAGTTACCTTAAACAAAAATAAGGGACTTTTTGGGGGCACATATTACAAAAACGTGGGACCATGAATTTCTTCAACATTAACGGCATCTTACATAATATTTGTTCCACGATTAAATATACTAGATGGTATATAATAACCTTAAAATTAAGTTTTTTGGAAGCCTACTTGAATTTTTGGCTAATAGAGGCACATTCTACTATTTCTTCCGTATCAAGGCTTATTTATCGGCATTTCATATTGAAATTTACAAAATCACTGAGAAGGGAAGGAAATTATTATTTTCTACGGAAAAAGGGGATTTTAATTCTAAATTCCGGTATTATCCGTGACATCTGGGATCACTTGATAAAATCTGTGTCTTTTACAGGACATCGGGGATATCAGGGACTAGTAGACACCCTGATACTGCAAATGAGATCTCATTTTCTGACAGCAATGACAATTAAGTCCAGTGCTCACTCTATTGGGAATTTAAACTATTACCATGACTAAATTAACCTTTCTTTGCTAACTTCTATCATCTATGCTTTTTCAACAGAACTGTGTCAGTTGCAGGTGGCTGGGTATTTTATAAAGTTATCACAATGACAATGACAGTTCATATATTATCACTCTATGGATTTAATATTAATAAAAAACTTACTTTTTACGGAAAAGTTTTGTTGTAGTTATTTTATAATTCCTAAATATGGTACGGTACTTTTAGTAGTTTATTTAATGTCGACACAGTGCTCTTGCCTTTGTACATTTATACGTAAACAGTGCTGATTGATATGTGTTGTTTTATCAGTGTGAGTAAGTTTTGTTATATTAATATCTATAGGTCAGCTGGTTAGAAAACAGCCTGCTAAGGACACCAGTAGGATAGAGAGAAAAAATGTACGAATGAGAGGTCGAGTTCCCACAGCTCCCTCCTTCAATGAGAAGTCGAGTTCCCACAGCTCCCTCCTTCAATGAGAAGTCGAGTTCCCACAGCTCCCTCCTTCAATGAGAGGTCGAGTTCCCACAGCTCCCTCCTTCAATGAGAAGTCGAGTTCCCACAGCTCCCTCCTTCAATGAGAGGTCGAGTTCCCACAGCTCCCTCCTTCAATGAGAAGTCGAGTTCCCACAGCTCCCTCCTTCAATGAGAGGTCGAGTTCCCACAGCTCCCTCCTTCAATGAGAGGTCGAGTTCCCACAGCTCCCTCCTTCAATGAGAGGTCGAGTTCCCACAGCTCCCTCCTTCAATGAGAGGTCGAGTTCCCACAGCTCCCTCCTTCAATGAGAGGTCGAGTTCCCACAGCTCCCTCCTTCAATGAGAGGTCGAGTTCCCACAGCTCCCTCCTTCAATGAGAGGTCGAGTTCCCACAGCTCCCTCCTTCAATGAGAGGTCGAGTTCCCACAGCTCCCTCCTTCAATGAGAGGTCGAGTTCCCACAGCTCCCTCCTTCAATGAGAGGTCGAGTTCCCACAGCTCCCTCCTTCAATGAGAGGTCGAGTTCCCACAGCTCCCTCCTTCAATGAGAGGTCGAGTTCCCACAGCTCCCTCCTTCAATGAGAGGTCGAGTTCCCACAGCTCCCTCCTTCAATGAGAGGTCGAGTTCCCACAGCTCCCTCCTTCAATGAGAGGTCGAGTTCCCACAGCTCCCTCCTTCAATGAGAGGTCGAGTTCCCACAGCTCCCTCCTTCAATGAGAGGTCGAGTTCCCACAGCTCCCTCCTTCAATGAGAGGTCGAGTTCCCACAGCTCCCTCCTTCAATGAGAGGTCGAGTTCCCACAGCTCCCTCCTTCAATGAGAGGTCGAGTTCCCACAGCTCCCTCCTTCAATGAGAGGTCGAGTTCCCACAGCTCCCTCCAATGAGAGGTCGAGTTCCCACAGCTCCCTCCTTCAATGAGAGGTCGAGTTCCCACAGCTCCCTCCTTCAATGAGAGGTCGAGTTCCCACAGCTCCCTCCTTCTGTCCTTCACTATTGCTGAGTAGTTAGTTTCCAGCTGATAAAATGTTGTCAGGCATAAGCTTTCTTATTTTTGTTATTGATTGGATTTAGACTCATTTCAGCAAACTGAGTTGAAATAGAGACCTTGCTTCGTTCGGTTAATAAATTATTTTTCTAACTAAATAAATAAGTAGATACTGAATAGATAAACTTTTTTATACTCTTAATAATTCATTCGAAATTTCATAAAAATTCTAGTTTTAATGAGCTTTCCAATCATCACAAAAATACTTCTTCGCAAGTTTACCAATATCTTCCGTTTTACATTTCAACAGCTACATTTGTGCAGTGAATTTTCTGCATTTACGTTCTTACCTGATTTTATTTAAACATACCTTATGATTTTCTGTCACCAAATAGTAGGCCTAATAATTTTTTAATGTTGTATAGTCTACAATCAGCATTCGAGATATTTGATATTAAAATATTTTTGTTTTGTTTTTTGTACACACATGAAAATGTTATTTTACAAATGTGTATACACAATCTATACTCAATAGCCCATAATTTTTATTTTTGAAATTATAATGTTTAAAAAAAAATAAAATGGCAGGTGGCCTGGAAACATAATGTTTCTGGATGTTTAATGAACATCTTTCTTTATTTTCATTAGGAGTGTGAAGTCTGACAGTGCCCGGAAGAACTTCGTGAAACACCTTTTACTGTATATAAATTTTAAAAATTCCAGAATGAATAAATGAATAGGAAAAATACCATTCCTCGGTCTGTACGATGAGCGGAGCGATAGAATAAACACATGCACACACATAAAAGAATCATTTAAACCTAGACTTACATTGCACTATATAATACTAATACAATGATAATGACAAGATGCAAGTGCAGTGATAAAATAAACAAAAAACAGTTTATAGATTCAGATTGGCAGATGTCAGTGTAACTGGACTGTTGTAGGGAGCTCAAGGGAAATTCTTCTACGAGTGTGTGAAATTTTTATGCAGGCCATTTACTATGTGGCTAGATTATATTGGAATTTTTAGTTTTTTTTATTATGAGTTTATATTCTCTTTTATTCTGTATTTATTGTGATCATTATGTCGGACAACAAAGTCAGCTATGATCAATTTAGAAGCTATTTGGAGGTACCCAGTTCTGAGTTTGATGTGCGGGCATTTCAAAACCCTGCAGTACAAATGTGATAAGCAGTGCGAAAACTCAGCAATGAAAAGATTAAAACCTGTTATGTGGAATACAAAACGAGTCAAAAATAAATCGACTACATGTGACTGTGTAACCTGGCTTTGTGTTTTCACATAGTTATTAATTTTATAACTTCAGACTTCAGAATTATGAAGAAAACGGATTTTCTATATTTTTAAGTAGAATTCTTAGAACACGAATTTCAAAGATGAAATGTAAAAGTATCAAGGAAATTTTAGCTTTAAAATGATTTAGGACATTAAGAATTATCATTCAATAATAATTACTCATTCACTAAAAACAGTTTTTAAATTCTTGGTACTCTAAATAACTCATAATTAATACAGACTAATTCTTAAATACCTATGCCAATATCAAGGATATTTAATATGTGTTTTATGTACATTTTTCAGTCCCTACCTGTAATTTTTTTTTTTTTTTTTTTTTTTGATTATTCCAGAGATATTGTGAAATTATTATTTTTTTGTATTGTTACAAATTTATTGATAATAGTTTAGGTATGAAGACAGATATATAATTTTTTCAATTAGAAAAATGCATTAACCCTTTGGCTTATGGCCATGCTGGGCTATTTTAGCAGAAAAGTACTTTTATAACTATATACGAGGGTTGATCAAATATAAACGAGACTGACTTTCTAAAAACTTTTCCGTTGGACATTGAACTCTAAAGGGTGGGGTTTCAGGTAGCCTGGGAGGTTTGGGACGGGCGTAGACGGGCAACATTTCCGTTCGGACCCTTCAGTATAAAACTATACAATGAGTGAGAGTAAAGTGCACGTTTCCGTGGAGCAGAGAATTATTATTAAGTTTTTGGCCAAGGAGGGGCAATCCGACTGAAATCTTTTGTAGATTGACGGCTCAATACGGGACAGGACCCTGTCAAGAGCTCGCGTTTTGCTTGGCACAAGGAATTCGCCAAGGACGGAAACAGTAGAAAACCTGAAGGCCAAATCACAATCGTCGGCCGGGAAGGTAATGGCCACTGTATTTTTCGACAATCAAGGCGCCTTTCACATCGATTTCCTTCATCAACGACGCACAATAAATGCACAATATTATTGCGATGTTTTAGAGGTCGCATAAAACAGTCTTTTCAGAGGAAAAGGAAATCTAAACCGCGAAACGTCATTCTTCTTCACGATAATGCCCGACCACATTCGCTAACGCTGCGAGGCTTAAACTCGATCAAATCGGCTGGGAACCAATGGAACATCCCCATACAGTCCAGACTTATCACCCTGCGACTATCACCTGTTTGGGCCACTCAAAGAGGCGCTTGGAGGCCAGCGCCAAGACGATTCTGCGGTGGAGACCTTCGTGCTCAATGGCTCAATGAACGCCCGAGAACTTTTACTTAAGATGGAATTAAAAAACTTCCAATCCGGTGGGAAAAATGTGTTACTCGTAAGGGAGACTATGTAGAAAAATAAGTTGTATCAAGAATAATTTGTAAGTAAGCAATAAATTTTTAAAAAAATCAGTCTCGTTTATATTTGATCAACCCTCGTATTTAACTACATTTACTATTTATCATTTTTTTTAATCTGAAAAAAACACTCTTATTATAAATATTGTGTAGGATTTATTGGTATAGTATTTTTTTCAAACTTTTATTTAAAAAAAATAAGTTTTAAATTTCTGATTAGGCCTACAGAAGAAAATATTAAAACATTAAGTTTGAACTGCAATAAACCACAGTATTTTACTGAATATCCTAATATGACTGATATAGTTATATTCTCTTATAAATACTGAACATTTTCATATATCATAATATTTAACCGAATTATGTTATTAACACCAAACACATCACAATTGCCAGCCATTTTGTCTACCTAGTAAACAAAATTCAAAGGACAAGCTTTTGTTACAACTCTTATAATTTTTTATAAGAAAAAATTTCTTATAATTTCCATATAACTCAGAAAAATATGGAAGTGGCAGAAAAACGAACTAAAAAGATCAGTTAATTGAAAAATATAGACTTAGCCACTATCTACTGGATGTATTTTCAACTATAGTAATGATATATCGTTGTGCCATGTTCCTCACGTTTGTAAATTATAACAAAGACAGATTGTTGCATTTTTTTTTTTTTTTCGGCGAAAAACCGTTCAGGTTATCAGATTGTTGCAGGAAGGTTAAAAAGAAGTATATTCATCTTTCTGGATTGTTAATTCCAATATGCAGTGTTAACACCATATAGTATAGTGAAAAAATCATTCTGTTAGCTTCTTTAACACAAATACTACCAATTAATAAAAAAGTCAATGTGCAAACCACTGTATCTCGACCTAGATACAGTATTGTATCCTATTCAATTTAAATATATCAAACTATACAAAATTCAGAAATCTTATACCACATATATTAACAAACATACTTTATAAAACTTAATTTCTGATAACAATTTTTATTTTAAAAATATAACCTATATCATAAAAATATATTTTTTTTAAATATTTGACTTGTACTTTATAATTACTTTGATGAAATCGGTTTTAACAGGTTTGATATTATCAAGTCCATTCCTGTTTTTCTTGTCTTCTTTTTGGTCATCCAATTTCATTGTATCTACCTTCTGTAAAATTCTTGACAAGGTATCTGAAGCTTTTCTAAGTCTCTGAGATGAAAGTTGTGAAAGCTGTTTTGTCAATATATTTTTTAGTTTAATACTGTAGATCCCATATTGATGTTTTGACTGGCTCTTCAACTGCTTGTGATGCAGATCCCCATCTAACCACATTTGAGACTCTTTACTAGAAAAAACGGATATAAAAATTTATTATTATTAAAATAATTCCCTTAGTGTTATAAATTAAAATAGGAATTATAGCATTGTTTGAGGGGGTCACAAATTGTAACAATTATTTTAATTTAGATAAAAATGTTTCCAACAGAAAAAAAAGGAAAAGAAAATGCATTTTTAACTTCAATTATAACATTTTTCAAGTCAATTTTTTTTTTTTTTTTTTTTTTTTTTGGTGTTTAACGTCCGACTATTGTGCACACTTGGGCTAATGCAGACGGTGGGGATGATTTATAGCGTATGAAAATGCCAAGCCCTCGCCGGGAATCGAACCCGGATCCTCGGGGTGAAAGCCTAGTACGCTATCCACTAGACCACCGAGGCGGCTTTTCAAAAGTCAAAATAAAATAATTGTGACCATAAATTATATGTATAAAATCAAATTAAAACAAATTTATTTATGAAATTTAATACTGTTAATGTTGAAAAAAATTTGGTATTTTCAACTAAAACATTTATCACTAGCAGTAACTGCAGGGTTGCCTGTAAAATTCAAACGTTTTCTCTGTGAATGTTTTATGTAAACAGGTGTCATTTTCTGCTAAATATTTAATTTAAAAAAATTCTAACTAGAAATTTCAAAATCCACCATTGAGATGTCCAATCTTCTGTCCATGTATGTTAACAATTTCAGATCTATTGTGCAATAGATTTACCTCAGTGTGCACATGCACATGCACACGCGCGTGCACACACACACACACACACACACTCCCATATACACACGCGTGCGCGTGCACACACACACCCTCCCACATACACAGGCATGCACGTGCACATACACACACGCACACACATACACACACACACACATCTTTTTTATTAATATAGATCTGTTAAATTTAGCTGTAAGTGTAAAAAGATATTGTTTATAGCAATATAAAAGCCTACATAATATTTTTTAACAAAATAATCTAATTTTAATGCTAATCAAATATTTAGTCTATTTAAGCGTTTTTTGAATAAAAATTAAAATAACATGAATCAAAACATATTTTCTAATTTTTTTATGTAATATAACAAAAAAAAAATGATATCATTTCGATGCAGTGCACAAATATAAAGAAATGCCTCTTTTGTCATGTAATTTTTATAAACATTCTTTCAGAAATAGACTATCTCATACTTTTATTACTGACAGAGTGAAATGATGCATTAACTTGCAATTTTGAGTAACTTACGATTTTAGCCACTGCTGTTGATGACCAATTACAGAGCCTGGTCTACATATCCTGATCCATGCTGTTGCTTCAAGAACTGAAAACCTATAATGCTTCATAATGTAGCATGCGATCAATGATCCTGTACGTCCCAAACCGGCTAAGAGCAAACAAAGTTTTACGTTTTAATCTTCTTGCAACTTACAACAATAACTACAATTACAACCATGAAGAGTGGGCAGGTTTTAGTATTATGTTTTTCCCCCAAAACATCAAAACTGTTTTATGTAATAAAACATAGAATAAACATTATTTTGTTAAAATTAACATTTATTATTTTAAATAGATGAAATTCAGATATCATAACAGATATGTTTCAAAAAATTCAAAAAAACCTGTTAATTCACAGCTAACTGGGAATTTTTAGTCTTTTTAAATTCTTTTCACAAAAATAGCATTTTAAATTTATAATGAGAAAAGGTATTTTCTTTAGTATAATTAATTTTGTACACTCTTAACTGAAATTTGTTCACCCAAAATTTTGGTAAAAAGAAAAATGTATACAAATGTTTTGTTATACTGCCAAATGTGCAACATTGAGAATTGTCAACTGTACAATTCTGCTAGGTTGTTGTACTGAAGTTTATAATAATAAACATGAGGGTACAGAATCTTTTGATCTGATGAGCCAAGTAGTTCTCCCACCATCACACACTGCTGTCATTGACCATCCTATTCCATTGGGATAATCTGATGCTCACACATTCCCCTATGGTTGTTTACTATTTATTTGTGTGACTTCAAAATGTGTGACAAATTATCTAGTATTTATGTCCTGGAACATCTCCAGTAATTTATGTGAAAAATAATAGCAAAGTTTTGGAATGTCATTTGACCAAGATTTGCATGACTTTACTTTTTAGCATTTTTAAAACACATGGTGTGACATTTATACATGGTTGGGTTACTGAATCAACTGGCTTATATGTTCTTTCAAGGAGGGGGGGGGTTATACACAACTTTACAATTCCCCTAGCTTGTTGTACTGATGTCAGGTTATTATAATAAATATAACAGTACAGAATGTTTTGATCTGATGAGCCAAGCAGTTCTCCCACCATCATCACTACTGTATCACTGACCTTCCCATTCTTTTGGGATAATCTGATGCTAACAGCAAACTGCTACTATGGTCGTTTATTATTTATTTGTATGACAAATTAACTAGTATTTATGTTCTAGAGCAAACCGATTCCTTACGTAGTAGGAGTGGTTATAATCTCGCTGTGAAGGACAAGGGGTTATCAGTTAACAGAGGGCAGAGTTGGTGAAAGTGAGTGTTGCACAAAATTAGTGAGACTATAAATAATCTACACTGTAAACATCTGTTCTTCACAACTAATGTCAATAATGTTTTTCTGTTTACATCCACCGTAAACTCCTGTCATCAAAAATTTATGCTAAACATTAAATTTTCTAGTTTTAATATTTTGTTTTTGTATGCAGTACTGTGTTAGTCTAACTTGTTTTATAAGAGTTTATTAGTTGTTCTTAATAAGTACATTACTATATCAGTTTTCTAGTTTGTCATTATGGGTCAGGATAAACAAAATTATAGAATATGGCTTTTTAGGTGATTATACTGTATTGTAAAAACTATTATACGAGGGCTATTCAGAAAGTAGATTACGTTTTTGGATAAAAAAAAAAACTAAGTACAGGAAAAAAATTTTATTATATACATTTGAAAGAGGAACTAAAATACTATTTTTCGACATAATCGCCAAACAAATTTAGACATTTGTCATATCGGTGAACTAGCTTTGAAATTCCGTGTCGTAGAATTCCGCCGCCTGTGACGCCAGCCAGTCAGTCACGCCAGCTGCTGAGATCTGCGTCGTCATCAGCGCTGTGTTGCAAGCCAAGTCTTCATCTTCGGAATAAGTGGAAATCACTAGGTGCCAGGTCCGGACTGTAGGGTGGATGAGGAAAATCTCCACTTGAAGGCCGTCAAGGCGTCTTTTGTTCGATTTGCCGTGTGAGGGCGGGCATTGTCGTGCAAAAACAACACTTTGCACTCAGTTTTCCTCTCCGCTTGTTCTGGATAGCTCGTCTTAAAAAGGTATTGCCAAACATTACGAAACTTAAGACGAGCTATCCAGAACAAGCGGAGAGGAAAACTGAGTGCAAAGTGTTGTTTTTGCACGACAATGCCCGCCTCACACGGCAAATCGAACAAAGACGCCTTGACGGCCTTCAAGTGGGAGATTTTCCTCATCCACCCTACAGTCCGACCTGGCACCTAGTGATTTCCACTTATTCCCGAAGATGAAGACTTGGCTTGCAACACAGCGCTGATGACGACATGAGATCTCGCAAGAGGCGTGACTGACTGGCTGGCGCCACAGGCGGCGGAATTCTACGACACGGGAATTTCAAAGCTAGTTCACCGATATGACAAATGTCTAAATTTGTTTGGCGATTATGTCGAAAAATAGTATTTTAGTTCCTCTTTCAAATGTATATAATAAAATTTTTTTCCTGTACTTAGTTTTTTTTTTTATCCAAAAACGTAATCTACTTTCTGAATAGCCCTCGTACGTTTCAACATAATACTTAAATATTTATGTAATTTTGTAATGAATATTTTTTTTACTCCTTTTCAGCTTTTATTCGTCTCACATCCATTCCTCACTACTTAACAGACCCAGTATTGTGACGTTACTTCTCAAAAAGACAGATGAATATTCATAATGAAATGCTCAGGCCAACCTTCAGTTATGACAAAAACTGAAATCAAAGATTAAGGAAGAAAATTCAACAGGAAAAATACTTCACTATAGAAGAAATACAGCGGCCTACTGACCTAGCTCCATTCAAAATGAATGACATGGATTGTTGAACAGCAGCATCGTGTTTATTCAACGATAACACACACCAGCATGCTTCTGTGTTGATAAAGAACTTGCATCAGCATAGTAAATCATACAGATGGGCCATAGTAATAGCATACTCCATTCAATGTAAATGGTAATAATGTCACAAATAGTTCCATTAAAAATTGCATACAAGTATAACTTAATTAACACTCCACAGATTTACACACCAACGTTTGACTTATATAAAATAGGTTATACAACACAAATATTGTAAAATTACGTGACATTAAATAGTGTTTATTAATTACGCAAATACTGAAGTAGACTGAAATTTCAAGTTATTTGCTTTAACAAATTTAGAATTGCCAGTATAACTCATTGAAAACATTCTTTAAAAAGATAAAAATAAAATTTGGAAAAACTGTTACTAACCTTTACAATGTACTGCAATGGCACCTGATGCATTCTCGGATATTGACAAAAACTGTTTGAGAATATAATCACTAGGTGTGCTTCCATCTATGAAGAAAAGGTCTTTATGGTCAAAACCAGCGTTCAGAAACCTGCTTGCTTCGTAGATCTTTTTATTAAGACGTATAATTGTGCTGACTTTATTGAGGCGGAAATATGAGAAGTATGATTCTGGGGAATGTAACGGATAACCTGTAATTACAGTTTAACATTTTATTAGGCTAATGGTGCAATTGGAAAAAACATCAAAACAAGCTGAAAAACTCTTTCAAATGTTCACTACAGTATACAGTAAAATATAGCTTTTTTGATGAGCAAAATATCATGTGTTGCAATGTAGTTTTCTTCTTTCCACTTTATACATAAGTTAAACACACTTAAGTCAATGCTTTGAAATGTCGAGTTAGATGCATGTTTCTCAGGCTTGTTTTCATTGTTTGTTTTTGTCATCACTGTTATCACAAATGTCATTCATTACTTCGTCGTTTATAATTTAGCAAGCTACCTTAATCGGACAAACTCTATGCCAATACGTCAAATATCATGTTATGTACTATGGTTTCGGAATTATTACAAATGAAAAATAACACTACACGATAAAACAACAATGGATTACTGGACATGCAGTATTATCGCGAGTATACTGTACTTACAGGAACAGGAAAACGCAATTCTGGTCAAAAATCGTATTCTGGGTGAAGTTAATTTCACGTAAAAAAGTGTTTGGTTTAAAAAAAAATTACAAGTAGATGATTATTTTGAAAAAAAAAACTGTAGCCTAATTTACAAAATTTCTAAACATTTGTAATTTATTATGTACAATTAAAACTGTATGACATTCTTATGGAATGCTTAATTTTGTTGTAGCTTTTTATTAGTTTGTTCATAATTTAGTTTATTTTCAATATAAAATAAAGACTGTGTATATATAAGTTGAGTTTTTACTGTTTACTTCATATTTTTAACCTATTTCTCTAAGTAAAATGAATTACCCACAATGTTTGTAACACTCAATGTAGCGAATAATTGACAGTCTGCTTAGTATAAACTTTTCTTACGAATTCAACTACATTTAAGTATGCATGGTATAGTTGTACTTTATATTAACCCATTGGAAACCGGATTTTACTGACATGCTATTGGCCTTAGGTACTGAATTTTTTCAGTAGTTTACACTAAGATTATGTGCAATAATAAAAGCAAGTAACCTACCAATTTTATCCTACATAATGTTGTTGTAATTGTTAACACATACTTAGCCAACACTTTTAACACTATATTAACATTTTTTTATGTTTATATATTTACACTATGTACATTTTTTTTCCTTTTCAAAAATTTGTCCGACTATGATAAATTTCAAAACAATTTTCCAAATGCAAAGCAACACTACATTTTTTGCACTGGTAAATTGTTTCAGACCTTTTTCCTTTTGCAGTACATACTCTACACTTTCTAGATGGCCTTGCTTTGCTTGTTGGGGGGGATTTTCCATATAAAATGTCACCGGAATTTTAGTTATATTTGGATTAGAAGTCCACTGCCAATCATTTACTTGTAGGTTATGTGTAGTATTGTCTGCAATTAGGCCTATTTTCACAGATCTCATCATCACTGTTATCACTATCACTACTGTCATTTTCAACAATACCTTCTTGCTCTTCATTATCATTAATCTCACAACTACTTTCATTTAAAATATCCCCAACAAACTCACTAAATGCACTCGAAGAAATAAACAATTCCTCACGAGAAGCCATGTTTCTAATACTGTCAAATTTGTACACAACTTCACAAATAAACTGCCCGAAATTAACGAGTAACAACGGAAATAAACTAAGGAAAAATATCTCATAGATTGAAAATAGATTTATATTTCTATATTCGACTTTTAGGCTAGAAACATACGGCAAAGAGATCAGGGAAGTAGACGACGGACATTGCCCGTCTTTAGTACTTAAGCCATTGAGAGAGAAGGACGGGCAATATACACGTCTTTCGTTACCAATGAGTTAAGTAACTGTCACCACTTTATGAACTGATCATGTTCCCCTGTATATAATAGTTCTTGTGCAGGTAGAGTTCCTGTTACTGTGGAATGACTTATTTATTGATGAAAAAACACAAATCACTTTTTTATAAATAACACCTTTATAAATGCAGGCAAAAATGTTGCTCTAGTCTACAGTTTGTAAAGTAACAGCGAGGTCTCCGTTTCAACTCAACTATTCGGCATTTGGTTTGTGTGTTTGTTACGCAGTTTTAGCCAAACACATTGACCGATTGTTTTGAAATTTGGTATGAAGGTACTTTGTATAAAGTCCAAGAAAAATATGAGTAAGATTTTTCCCACTCATTTCAATTTAAGGTCACAACCTCTGATTTACAATAAAGAGTATACACAGTTTTAACCAAACCAATTAACTGAATGGTGTGAAATTTGGAACAAAGATATCTTCTACAAAGCACAAATGACATATGTGTATTTTCTAATTACTTACATTTCAATATGGTGATCTTTAACAGTGAAATGCAATGACCAAATGATTTGAAATTTGGTACGAAGGTACCTTGTATAAAGCTTAAACGACGCATGTATACGATTTTTCCCTTTTATTTCCATTTTAAGATGATGGGCTCTGATGAAACAATGAAAGTGTAATTGCTGGAGCTATTAATTCTGGCTGAATGGCAAGATTTATCACAATTTTGATAGCTTTCCAACAAAGTTGGACCAGTACCATTTTTTGTTAATATTACAGCTATCGATTAAATTGGCGGAAAAGTTAGCAAGTGCTGTAGTGGAATGCTCTGTTAGGGATACACTATGAGGTCTGCTGTTCTCTGAACTACTAGTACCATCTGTTATCCTCCCACTATTACGACAAGAGAATAACGTAATAACGTCATCCTTTATAGCGTCAGTTTCTATTAACTGTCCAGTTAATAATTCTGTTTTCTGACATTTGTAAACAGTCCAATAGTAAATAATTTGTAATAAATAAATACCTTTCTGGACAAAACAAAACACTGTAACTGGACACAAGTTATTTATAGCACAGGTGATGTCAGCTGACTAATTCCTATACTAAACAACACTGATATTAGAAAAGTGAATGACATTATCATCTAGTGGAATGATGTAGAAAACACTTCAAATAGGGTCAACAAATTCCGAAAGAGTGCATGAATGTTAACAAGAAATTCTTAGTCCTGGTAACAGAGTAATCTTACTCGGAAGTTACAAAATCAGAATTTTTTTACAGCTGCCTGTATAAAAATTTCCCTCGATGTCTTTGCACTTATAAATCTTTAAAAACACTGCCCTGTAAATCTTGTCGTACAGAAAGTGATTCATTGAATTATTTCTTGTAATTACAGCCAAAAAATGAAATGCAACAAAATGTCTTAGCAATGTTGAATTTAACTGGAGAACATTACCACACACAGTAGCCCATCAAAGTTCTGGGTAAACTGCAGTAAATATTTATCCGATCAGATAAGCAGTTTATCGAGAGCAACTCTGCGCCCAAAACGTTTACAAATAAGCTTACCATTCTCAATTCTGCTTTTCCCATGAGGACCACAAAAAGCAATAAACTTTTGTGGTACTATCCAATTCAGATCACCATTTTCGACTCTCTGCAACATAACATAAAATTAATTATTATTTGCAAGCGTTATTTTTGATAGGTCAAGGATTAAACCAACTATACTAATAAGTTTCCCAAATAATTTTTACCATTTTTATAAAAAAGCTTAATAGATATTTATTATCATTAAGTAAATAAATATAAAAATTTGGGAAATAGTAAATTTAATGGAGATGAATTTAAAGATTATTTTTACTTCAACTACTGCAATCAGATAGGCTAATTATTATTAAACAAGATTTTAATACAAAATAATACTTTTGTATTATAATGAAACACTAACTAAAGATTACAAATTTACAGGGTCTGATAAAGAGTAAATATATGGGACAATACAAGCTGAAAATAGTAAAAAAAAACTTTTTTATTTACTAAAAAATTTCGTTAATACTTACTTCAACATATTGTATTTGATTGTTATGAATTAATACATTTACTTTGTATAATTTCATAAATGAAACTGCTTCTTATAACCAAGTCTAAGATGCCTTTTTACCTCGCTAAAATTGACTTAATTTATCATTAGCATATACAAATCCCGGTATCTTGCTAATTATCATCTACTTCTTGTTACAAGCAAGCTCGTTATAACCAAGTTCCACTGAATATTACTGTATTAACTTTAAAGGTTTTCTTCATTTGATCTGATTCCAGACATCTACGCAGCAATGAAAATAAGTATAATTTGTAAGTAAGAAATTTTTAATCATTATCATGAAAAAGTATCAACTTTATAAAGCAAAGTACTATATAGTAACTTCACTAACAATTATTACACAGAAAATTTTTATTTGAAAACCAGAAATTTCAATGATTCTCTGAAAAGTTTTGTAGAAAATTTTATAGAACCCTACAAAAAATATAAATGAAAATTTATTGATTATTTGAACAATTCATTAATGTTGAAATGGAACATATCTAACTTGCACAATACTATGCAATTCACTCTTGACTAATTCGATCTTATTTAATATAAAATTGTGGTTAATTTGATTTTTTTATTTCATCACTTGTCAGATAAAGGTAAATGGAGAGATACATGTATTCAGATGGTGAATAAGTCCCAATATCAATCCTAGGGCACTAAATCTTATCTATATGATAATGTCTCCGCTGGGGTAAGCATTGGGCTTTTAAATGCAACTCATGAAACGGTTTAACCCATTGGTAACAAAAGACGTATATTGCCCGTCCTTCTCTCTTAATAGCTTAAGTACTAAAGACGGACAATGTCCGTCCTCTACTTCCCTGATCTCTTTGCCGTATGTTTCTAGCCTAAAAGTTGAATATAGAAATATAAATCTATTTTAATCTATGAGATATTTTTCCTTCGTTTATTTCCGTTGTTACTCGTTAATTTCCGCCAGTTTCTTTGTGAAGTTGTATATGAATTTGACAGTTGTAGAAACATGGCTTCTCGTGAGGAATTGTTTATTTCTTCGAGTGCATTTAGTGAGTTTGTTGGGGATATTTTAAATGAAAGTGGTTGTGAGATTAGTGATAATGAAGAGCAAGAAGATATTGTTGAAAATGACAGTAGTGATAGTGATAACAGTGATGATGAGATCTGTGAAAATAGGCCTAATTGCAGACAATACTACATATAACCTACAAGTAAATGATTGGCAGTGGACTTCTACTCCAAATATAACTAAAATTCTGGTGACATTTTATAGGGAAAATCCCCCAACAAGCAAAGCAAGGCCATCTAGTAAGTGTAGAGTATGTACTGCAAAAGGAAAAAGGTCTGAAACAATTTACCAGTGCAAAAAATGTAGTGTTCCTTTGCATTTGGAAAATTATTTTGAAATTTATCATAGACAAATTTTTGAAAAGGAAACAAAATGTACATAGTGTAAATATATAAACATAAAAAATGTTAATATAGTGTTAAAAGTATTGGCTAAATATGTGTTAACAATTACAACATTATGTAGGATAAAATTGGTAGGTTACTTGCTTTTATTATTGCACATAATCTTAGTGTAAACTACTGAAAAAATTCAGTACTGAAGGCCAATAGCATGTTAGTAAAATCCAGTTTCCAATGGGTTAATTACTAAAATTATTATGTAACATGATAGAAAGTTAATCTACTTAACACATTTAAATAAGATAAGAATAATGTTAGTAAAGTTTGTGTTGCATATTCCTTTGAAACCATGTTTATATTTACAGTAAAGTCTTGATTCACTGTCATCCTTTATAGCGTCAGTTTCTATTAACTGTCCAGTTAATAATACTGTTTTCTGACATTTTTAAACAGTCTTCAATAGTAAATAATTTGTAATAAATATTTTTCTGTACAAAACAAAACACTGTAACTGGACACAAGTTATTTATAGCACAGGTGATGTCAGCTGACTAATTCCTATACTAAACAACACTGATATTAGAAAAGTGAATGACATTATCATCTAGTGGAATGATGTAGAAACACTTCAAATAGGGTCAACAAATTCCGAAAGAGTGCATGAATGTTTTTATATTGAAAGATAAATACTCTCACACAATTTATGATACTATTCAGCGTACAAGTTGATCACATAACAGTTAAAGGAGTACTTGCAAACATGGTGCTATCATACATATTATGTGAATACTTGTCAATAGGTTAAGTAAGGATAATTTACTGTATTAAAGATCTATGTATGTAAAATTTGTATAATACATAATTGAAGTTAAATAGAAAATTTAAGTTTTACTATATTTTCGAAAATAATAATAAAATATTCTGTGCTATAAACAAATTATAGTATGTTATTTTATTGATCACCGAAAGTACGAGTGGTCTATTTCTGATATCTGTCATACCAACAATCCCTAGAATCATAGTTAATTGAGACTACTATATATATAACCATGTTTATGTGTATATATAATTGTGTTTGTGTATGTGTGTGTGTGTGTGTGTATGTGCATGTTATATGCAAAGATATGTATGTGCATAAACACATTCATGTATTTAATTTTATTAATAAGAATATCATGTTTTAGTTTACAATATATTATATTTTTCACGCTACATGCAACATTGCTTCAAACCCCACAATCATTGATTTTCACTCCAGACTTGTTTTAATGTATTGCAGAATATGAAGTTCAAAAATCATTTAATCAGAGTTCTTGCGTATACATATTTATACTTACAGACCTTTTGTTTGTTTAACCTTTTCACTGTGTAAATTTACTACAGTCGATTAGCTTTACCATTCAATGCGTAAATCGACTTTAGTTCACAATGTTAGAAAAACTACTCCATCGACTGTGCAAGTCGATTATAATCCCATGTTTACAAACATTATTTCTGTTAAAGTATGTGCTGCTATCTTTTGGAAGCCATTGTAGCTTGATTGTTGTCACTCCAACATGAGTTTATTCCAGTTATAATATGGTTTTAATGTTTTCATTCATTGTAATACATTATTTTGAAGATTTTTTGCTAAAATTTATTTCAGGTGAAAATATATTTATATAACTTCAGTTTTAAAGTGATTTACTCTATGCTGATTGATCCTGTTTCTATTATTATAACGCAAGTAATTACAATTCTAACCTCTTTTTATTGCAACAGATAATATAATGTTTAAGATATAATTACAAGAAAAAAACAATTTTAGAAATATTAATTATTCACAATAACAGCACTCCAATTACAATATACAATTATAGACAATTATAGACACAAATGTTTATGGAACATATTTCAACTTCGCCATTGCTATTTCATTCATTAATAATCAGTTACTGTATCTGACAAAATGTGCAAGTTATTACAGAATAATTAATGTATACATATTTAAAATTAATTAAACTATTACAGTAAAATATAATACTTTTTTTACTACTGATAGAAAAAAACTAAAATACAGCGATACCCTTGCTAACGGTCGACCTGGACAACAGTCATATTGGAGAACAGTTTAATTCACAGAATGAAAAATGACCTGCATAACAGTTTAGTTTTGGACAAAGAGCGGAACGGTATATATGCAGTATAGGTTGTTTCCACTTTTTTTGTAATTTTTTCACTAAAATGCTTTATTACACACCCAAAAGCAATAATCCAAAATATAAAATTGCAAAAAGCACAGGAAATATGATAAAAATCAAAAATTCAAGTAACCCGCATAACCTCAAAATTGCTACAGTGCGAAAGTAGGTAACGTGTTTTTGATCATTAAAACAACAGAAAACCTTTATTTTTTAAATATATTCAATCAGTTAACTAAAACTCTTGTTAGGTGGTGAACCTAACACAAAAAAGGCAAATCACAAAGTTCATAAATAATGATACCATTTTAGCAATGTTTTCATTATGAGAATGAACCAAGGAAAAAAGGAATAAATCTTAATATGTAGTAATGACTGTCAGAATGTGTAACACACATGAGCAGTAAGTACATAATAATAAATGTAATAATAATGTTCATGACCGGTAAACCCTTGTATGACATGTAATATGTTTAATGCAATGTAAACAGCAATGACACCACAATATGGTTCCGTACAAATGGCCTAAAATCGTAAGTAATCTTTAAAAAAATTATTTCCCACAGGTGAATATGTGTTAATTAGATAATAAGATATTAAATAAAATAAAAAATATTCAAAAATCACTACTTTAAAAAACAACATACACTGCATAAATACCCATTGTGTTGTATTACAGAAATACATTACTAAGTTAAAAAAAAAGAAGCCCTTGATTGATGGGTGTTTGATTTTTGTAGGACAATAACTTCCATGATATTTCTTAGTTATCTCTTCTCAGAATGCCCACTGCTATTCTCTTCTGTAATCGTACCTAATTTTACTTTGTGTGTCAACACGTTTACTGTGTGTTTAATTTGTTAGTGTTAAAATATTTAAACAGTTATAGTATTGTCATGTTACATACTTTTTATTTTTTAAATTTAACAAAATGTTAAATGTCTGTGTACAAGTTTCAAATTGTTTAAATCCTGTTTTCAATTTTTAAACAAATTAAAATGTTTTCCATAAGTCCGTATTGTAAATGCTGACTCAAACAGCAGTCTGCTGGGATAATAGTATTCGTTCTAGAATAAATTAAGACTGTTAACAGGGGTACCACTGTATTAATTAAAAGTGCATGCTTGAAAATATATTTTTTTAATTCTTATGTGTATAGCACATAAAATCATACTGCACATATAAAAAAGTAAATATAAGTAAAATAAATAAATAAACATTTTTTTTCATGCCTCACTAAAAGTATTCTCGTTAGTTTGGACCAATCACCACTCCTGACACCTTCCGCAGTCCAACACATCAACTTTCAAATGGACGTGACTCAGCAACAAGCCACTGTAATGCCTACTGTACAGTTCTAATGCTAAAAGACATTCAAGACAAAACCATAAATAATTCTTAAAAACAAAAAAAAAACAAATTGAATATTTTAAAACTTTAATTAATTATAAACTGTAATATTATTGGGTTTTGAATTTTCCGAATTCTCACACGTAAAGCAGTATGCAGATCCCTCAAAAGATGCAGTTTAACGTAAGTTAAAAAAGTACTTCTTTTATTTTCACATTTCCTCCACATTTTTTTAACAATGAAAAGTAATGTATACAGTAAAAACAGTGCAGAAAAATTAGAAAGTGCTTCTGTTTCCATAAGAGTAAAAGTCAAGAGGAAGTAATGTTTATTACTAAATGAAAATATCAACACACAAATTTCTCTAATCCAGTGGTTCCAAACTATGGGTCATGACTTTACTAGTTTTGGTAGGTCACAGGATGGCAAACACATTAAAACGTTTTATATGTTCTCTCGACTGCAAACAAATTTGAAAATTGAATGATCTCAAGAAATACGTTCAATTCCACAAAAAGTGCTTCATTGCCAACTGTAAAATTACACACAAAACATATTTTCGAAATAAAGTGAGCAGGGCGATAGGACGCATTAGGAATAGAACTGGCAAGCTGTCTTAAGCTTATCCTCACAACGCTTGTGCAACACACCCAGTGGCGTACAGAGTGTTGCTAAGCTGGATTTTTATGAACTGTTTTAAGTTGCCACCATAAGACTACAACTCATTTTTAATGCATTATCTTCATTATAGAGCAGGGGTCTCCAAACTTTCCAGCCTTAGGGCCATACTGATTACTCCAGTAAGTTCCGAGGGCCAAAATCATATTATCATTGTTGCCGGTGGTAAGAAGTGAAATAGTCCACTGATGAAATAAAGTCTGAAAAAGTACGCAACGTTTAAAAAAGGCTGCAAATCGGACTAAAGTCCGCAAAATGGCAACACTGCATATTATTAATTTTCCTGTCATTATCTGTAATTTCTAGATTAGTCGTAGAGTACGAGTCATGAGGTAACGTGACACATCTGGTGGACACAAGCGGAAATAGGTAGTACCTTCTATCGCTAACAGATGGCGCTAATAGCACGTACAGAATAATCTCGTTGGTTCGAGAAAGTTCTGGTGTCTTCCACTCACTTCTAGATGGCAGTAATTGGAATATATAAGAAGGCTAGTGGCGCAACCACAAGTCAGTTCCTATGACACTGTTGTGAAATAAAATAGTGCGTACCTCCTTAAAACGTGTTTGTGCGTGTTTAAGTTTAAGACATCTTTGTAACAGTATTTTGATTTGAATTGTTGCTTTTTTGTGTGATTTAGTAGTATGGAAAAGAAGCGAAAAATTGATAGTAAAAATTTTTTTGCTATAAAAATATGTTCTCTAAAAGGAGTTTTCAAGTATGCTAGCTCTCCGCGGGCCGGACAAAATCTGTCCGCGGGCCGGATGTGGCCCTCGGGCCGTAGTTTGGAGACCCCTGATCTACACCAAAGAAATGCATCACGATTGCCACCCAATTTTGACTACAAAGTAAAACTCGGGAGGACAAGGTTATGTTACAGTTCTTATAAATTCATTTCTGTAACTAAGAAAAATATGAAAGTGGCAGAAAAATGAACTAATAAGATCAGTTAATAGAAAAATGTACATTTAAACACTATCTATAAATAAGTGGATTTCTTCTGAACTATATACGGTATAGTAACAACAGGTCATTGTTCCATATTTCTCGCTGGTAAATCTCAACAAACAATTGTTACATAGAAGCCAAAAGGTTTAATAAGCCAAAGAACAGGATTTTCTTACGATGCATACAAAGGATTTAATTTTTAATGTTTTACCTCATAATGTTCATACTCGTCAACATCAAAATCATTGAAATTGAAAAATCCCAGAGAATGTGCCTTGTGAACAGCTTGCAGACAGTCTTTAAGGTTAATGTGATAAACAGAAACACCAATAGAAGCATCTCTGTAAAAAAAAACTAACATTATAATATACTGAACACTTGTTTATCTAAGCTTTATAACTGAAAGGTTAAAATTATTAAATTTCCATTGGAAAAATGAGCTACTGGAACTGCCATCATGCTCAGACCAAGAACCTTGATATGAACACTGACTCTGACCTCTACATCGCTTTTTGAGGTTGATAAAATTTGTATGTTTTACTACACCTACATTCCCAATTTTGGTCTGGTTTTCAAACATGGCACCAAAATTGGTTGTGGTAATATCTTGGATAAGTTCGTTAGCCAGCAAAATTCGTTACACAATTTCAAATCTTTAAAAATTCATAACTTTTTCGTCAAACTGTTCTGAAAATCTGATTTCCCCATGGTAACCAGCATTAAAAACTGTAAAAATTAAGAAAATATAACAGCATTAAAATTAAGAAATGTAATTTGATGGCAGTCAGGGTTTATTTGTATATCTGTCAATATTACTGGAAAGTTTAAAATGCTAATATAAGCAGATTTTCATGATTATTATGACAAATGAAATCAGAATTCCAAAACAGAAAAAGAAGAAATACTTTTGCAAATTCACTTCAATTATGTCAGTGAAGCAGCAGTGTGCCACTATTATTATTACTGAAATGGAATTGATTCAATTTCTTTGCATGAATTTTTGACCACATTTGTTGACAAATGAATTTTTCAATTTTATAATTATTAAAAATTTATTTCTAAAAGTACTTGTTTTACTGAATAAAAAGTATAAAAAATTTATAAGGTTACATATCTTTCTTGTCTGATTTCTTCAAATTGAAATTTTGAAAAATAATTACACACTCCAGCAGTAAAGAAAAGCATCTCGAATTAAAAGAAATAAACACAATATCTCAAAATAAATTATTTAGTAACATTATAAAAATTAATTAGAAACATTTGGAAACCAATTTTTTTTTTTTAGTAAACCTTGCATATTACACAAAGGCCAAATGTGTTCACTATGTGGTAAAAATTTTAAGTCAACATCTCACCAAATTAAAAAATTATACTATTTTTAAATCAAGTAACGATTGACTCAAACAAAGTTTACGCTAAAGTACTGATCTGTACACTGATTTTACTGCAACATATGTCAAATAAAAGGAACATCGCTTTTCTTGGCCAATTGATATTAATAGAACAGCAATAATATTACTTTTTCCATCATTTAAAATCATTGCTAGAGGTACATAATAATTTAACAGTGTTACAACACAACATACATTCACAACACCAAGAAATAAACCAAAACAACTAACTGAAGAATTCCAACTCACTATTATAAAAAAAAAGAGTAGACTGGTGGTGACTGCCATCTGAACTTCTCAAACAATGAGATCTTTCAATACACAGAAAGGAGAAATGAGTTGGGAGACATGCAGATATGCCTGTAAACTTTCTTTGTCAGTAGACATGTTCACAACTGGCCCACAGCCATCATGGCCTGTAGTTCAGGGGGGCCCAAAAAGAACAACAAAATATTTGATTAAAAACAAAATAATTTAAAAATCCCTTAACTAAAACAACTCATATCTGCTGAGATATTCACACTATAAACACATGTTATGATGAATCATTCATTGTCTACATTAACTAAACATGTATTTCATACATTTTTACCTAAATGTCTTTCTTGCTTGTTTATATATATATATATATATATATATATATATATATATATAATTATTATTATTATTATCTGCGTATAGACCCTGTTGGATCACGCAAAGCACTCCGACTCATGTCTTGCTCCTTCTAATCCTCCACACCTCCGTTATCCTGTCCCCATGGATCCTCTTCCGCTCCTCCGTCCATTTTACCCCTGCTCTCTTTGGGATGTCATTCTCTGGGACATACATACATCCTTTCTTACAAACATCCTTCCTTTTCTTTTCATCCTTATTTACATACATACATTCTTTGGGATATACATACATACACACACGCGCACGCGCACGCACACACACACACACACACACACACTTATAAACCTATATGGAGTAGGAGTATGTTTCAGGACAAAAATAAATAAAAAATATCTTAAAGTTTTAAACATAAACAGTGGAAAAGGGACAGTTGCCCAGTTCCCACAAACATTATTTTTTAATGCTGAAGGTGAGCAGGGAAGGTCCCGTTATAACAGCAGGCAACGGAGCCCACAGACTGATGTGAGGGGATCTGATCTGGCCACATAATAACAATACTCTGTCTCTGTGCCTACCATACAAACTATTACATTTCCTAAACATTTAAAAAAAGAACAAATCCAAGTATAATCAGCATTTACTATACTAATTATAGCCTAAACTAATAATAAAGGAAATCCTTGATTTTAATTTAATCCACAAGTCAACAAAATTATGTTCTTAAAACCCAAATTAAATAATTACACTCAGTAGGCCTACCCTAGTAATCCAAATAATTTATTTGTCTAATAGTTTCATTGTTATTTCTTTTACATTTCTAAATTACTTAAAAAAGTTTTACTAAGAATTAGTAAAACCAGTCTTTTCTTATAATTAGTACGACTGAATAAATTTGTTAGATGTGCTTACCTGAATGGTAGAAACGGTAGATTCTGATTTCCTGATAATGGCCTATATGCTTCTTCTGGAGTTTTCTTCAAATAAATTATCTACAAACAAAATTACAGGGTACAAATAAGTTGTCCATAGTACTTGTAAATGAAACAATTTATTTGCAGTATGTACAAAAAAAGAAAAAATGTATGTTCAATTTTCACTAAAAATATTATTTACTAATTAAAACAATGCTTTTCTAAGTATCTTAGGGACAGTTAAAAGTAAGCCGAATTAGTTTATTTTATTAACAAATTTTACTTTTATATCATAGAAAGTAAACAAAATATGATTGCAAAAACTTCATAATTAAATTTTATTGGATCTCCTGTTTTCAGTTCTGTTTTATAGGTTATTCTTTACAAATTTTCATTTTTTAACATAAATTGTACATTTCTTTATATATGAAGCAAGCAATTCCATAATGTTCGTCAGTGCCAAAAACATTTTTTTCCAGGAGAGATAAAAAATACGTTATTTTGTTACAGAAGAAAATTTAAACACTTGAACAGATTCATAAAAAATGTTTGAAAATAAGTTTACAGGTAAAACGTTGTAAATGCCAAAATTGTGCAAGTAGAAAAAGTTGTAAAAGCCAACAAAAAAATATTAGTCATAACATGCATGTTTAGGCTAATATATGAAAACCTAAATTCTAAACATGTTCTAAATATTATAAATAAACACTAATATTAACTTTATCAGTATCTAAGTGTTACTGGTGCCTGGTTTAACTACTGTAGTGACCCATGTTTTGAGAGTAGTGGTTGGTTGTGTCGTCTTTCAACATCTTCTCAAAGTACTTTTGTGCTGCTGGGTTTAGGAAAGGGAACATTTTTTTTAAATGTAAGCTTTTTTCTTTTGACAAACGTCAAAGCGAGGAGCTGGTAAGCCTGGTAAATCCTTTTCTTGGTTAACTCTCTTTGATTTGGTAGAAACATATTCCAGGTGCTATTTCTTTACTTTTTAACAATATTTTTATTCCTCTGGTTTTCACTGATTTGGTAGAAACATATTCCAGGTGCTATTTCTTTACTTTTTAACAATATTTTTATTCCTCTGGTTATCACTGATTTGGTAGAAACATATTCCAGGTGCTATTTCTTTACTTTTTAACAATATTTTTATTCCTCTGGTTATCACACTTTGTTTTCTTCTAAAGTTGTTTATGGTTTAATGGATTCACTTTAATTGAAAGATAAAACAGATGACAGATTCACAATGCAATATTAAACCTGGTAGATAAAAAACTCTGCACTATAGAAGTAAACTAACCAACAACTTGCAATGCTTAAAACATTATGACTTGCACAACAATCAAGATGAACATTTAATCACTAGGAGTGTCACTAACTCAACAAAATTGCCCTGTAATATAAATCATGGTATTTACAACCTATTTTTATAGAAAAACATATTCAAAAAATGGCACTTATGTTATGGCATTGCACACTTCAAATATGAGCTGTTTCTGCATTTATAAAAACCGCGATATTAATACCATTCCATGCTTTGTTCAAATGTTCTGAAAACTTTAAGCTTAACAGGGTTTTTTTGTGTTTAACGTCCGATTATTGTGCACACTTGGGCTAATGCAGACGATGGGATAATTTAAAGCATATGAAAATGCGAGGCGGCTAAAGCTTAACAGGGTTTACATCCGTAAAAGGATAGGAATATTATTTGTTTTATTGTTATACAGCTGTATATGAAAAGGTACTGCCTTATTCTACCTATATATATATATATATATATATATATATATATATATATATATATATATATATATATATATATATACACACACACACACAAGGTGTCAAATCAACAACGTCGTGGATCGCACAAGTCAGAATAGACCTACATGACGCAGGAATAGACCTAACAGATGTTGAAGATAGACACGCATACAGGAGAAAGATGCTCGGTTGGAGGTCCCAGAGAATGAAATCCCAAAGAGAGCAGGGGTAAAATAGACGGAGGAGTGGAAGAGGATCCATGGGGACAGGATGAGGGAGGTGTGGAGGATTAGAAGGAACAAGACATGAGTCGGAGTGCTTTGCGTGATCCAACAGGGTCTATGCACAGATAATAATAATAATAATAATATATATATATATATATATATATATATATATGTATATTTAAGTTAAGTATATACATCCTGCTATCATTGTAGCAGTTTTTCATTATCATACAATATGGCAGCTACTTGAAACAATCAAGTATATTAATATCTTACGACGTACATTTTTTTTTAAAGAATTTATAACTCCTTAGCGAAGTCAGATTTCGATAAAACTTGGAAATAAAAAAGTAACTATATCTGTATCATTATTGCAGCTTTTCACCTAACTAACAATATGAGAGCAGATGTATATTATTTTAATACACAATAACATTATGGCAGCAATATCGCGTTAACTTACTGTTAAAATATCATTGTGGCAGCTTACAGTGTTGCCACTTTTATCGGTGTTTAGTTCTTAGTTTTCCTTATTTAATCTATTAAGAATGTTTGAATGAAGACTGAGTCTATGGCATAAATCTACCAGATCAGAACAAAGTATCTCCTCTTGGATTCCAATACATCAAGTTTGCCTTATCACTTTAGTTTTTACATCTTAATCATATTTTACTAAAAAAAATTTTTGTGTTTGTTTATTTGTTTGTTTGTTATTCAATCACGACCGATTGATATGAAATTTTGTATGACCATGGCTTAGGTACCTGAGATGAACACAGACCAAATCCTGTTTTTAAAAATATCATTATACTACTTACCCAGTCCAACTGTTTTATTTAGTATTTAGTTTTATGACATGTGTTAACTGTACAACAGTAACTCACTCACACACACTCTCTCTCTCTCTCTCTCTCGCACGCACGCTGCTGCCAAGACGCACTCACACACACACACACACACACACACACACACACACACACACACACACACACACACACACACACACACACACACACACACACACACACACACACACACACACACACACACACACACACACACACACACACACACACACACACACACACACACACACACACACACACAATACACACACGTTATAAACATGTGACATAAATTTGTTTGTCCACTTAATGACAAGGGAAAGGAAAGTTTGTTGATAATAATATCTATCTGGCAACCTTGAAAAGAACATTAGTAAATATTTATTTTGATTCTTTTATTCTTAGATTGTTTTCAGTTTCTTTCAAGATTGAACTTACTTTATTAGTCAATTCAATTAATACATACATTGTTGTTTGAATTCAGGAGTATTTTAAAAATAATATAGGTTACATCACTACTAAAAAAAAAATTGTCTGCATTAACCCAAGTGTGCACAAGTTAAACACCAAAAAAACAAAACAAACAAATAAATAATTGCAGTACACAGCTTTCTCACTGATGACAGTAATTTTTTAAATTCTTTCACTTTTTGCAAATCTGATTTCATTATCATAATCAGCTTAAAACATGCACATATTAACATATTTAAAATTAAAAATTATATTTAACACTGATTACGATGCTGAACTCAGATTTTCAAAAAAGTTTTGAATTTTTAACGATTTCAAATGGCTGCCATTTTAAAACCACTGAAGAAATTTTGCTCAGTGA
>CM040182.1:3695866-3800866 GCA_022606455.1 Callitettix versicolor
GTGTTTCAAAAACATAGGCAATATGAATTATTAAAAAACTAGATATTTTGAACACACCTGTAGTTTTCTATTAAGCTTCTCACAATATCTGTACAACATGGCAAGATTTAATGGTCCAAAGTCTGAATAAAAATTTTCATACACTAGTTCGTCATCAATTGTAAAATAATGTGTATTTGACGTAGATTTTGGTTTCAAAGTAGTACGTAGTGTGACAAAATACAATCGATCTGAAAAAAATTCACAAAACTCAGTTTTTAAACTTAACTATAACTAACAAATTAAAAATTAGAATTAACGGGGAAAATACTTTTATATTAAAATTACAATTATTAAAATTTTACAATTATTTTCGAAATCCCTACAGAAATCAGATATCTAAGGAATAATAAAGTTGATTCATAGCTTAGAAGTACACTTTTTCCTGTAATTAGTATTTTAAAAAAATATGATTATAAACTATCTATAAATATTAAATTATCAACTAAATACTTGTTGCAAAAATATGTTTAATAATTCTAGCCATATTATTCGAGTTGAAGATAGACCTTTGCATACAAACTGCACATAAAATTTTTCTCACAGTAGTATATAAAGTAATAATTCAACAATACAAATTAATAGTTCAAACAGAAATTATGTTATTCAAATTTCTTAAAATATCTAGGAACAAAAAATACAGAAATATTGTTGGTAACTTAAAATGTTGTCAACTGAACTACAGAAAACAAAAAATTGATACACAGTCGTAACAGTCACAGAAGGGTACTTTAATTATTACATTTGTTTATTTAAATTTATTTTTATGTGTATTTTAAATAAACACTGTGATTTAGTAATACAATTTACTCAGACTATTATTCGACATGAAAATACTATATCATTCATTTAACAATAAAAATATACAAATAAGTTTTGAAATTAGGACTTAAAATTTTATTTAAGCCTAGCTTTCAGGTGTGAGGAAAACTAAAAACATTGAGAAAAGTTTTCTCTCATGTTTTGGGTTAGCAAAACAGCCACATTGCTTACTACAATAAGAAAGAAACACACACACACATACACACACACACACACACACACACACACACACACACACACACACACACACACACACACACAGCGAGAGAGAGAGCATAAATACCTTTTTTGAATTCTTGTTCTCTATATTCATATAAGTAAATTACTATAAAACATTTAATGTATTTCCCTGCATTAAAAGGCTACAGATAAGGTAAACAAATAATGATTACTTACTCATATCTTTTGTAAAATAAGTATTGTTTTACCAGTTTGTAACAAACATCATATAAATATTTTCTGATAACATGGTCGCACTTGAAAAATTCAATGTTTAAAAATCACTAGGGCATAAATTTTTGAGATTGCCAAAATATTTTTGAACAATTTTATTTTTATCTATTGTATATTTGTAGGAAAAATAATTTGTTGACAATGATGGTCACACTATTGTAGATTTTTACAGATTTAGTAGAGAATACAAAGATTTGGAGTATCTAAAATTTTTTTTAAACTCGAAAATTGTCATTGAAAAAAATTGTAAAAGTCCCTAAATACTGTATTTAAAATTATATTGACGAGAGGGAGAAAGATCATTACCATGGGCCTATATTTACCCTTATAATTATAAACAATGCTTAAAATTACAAATTACCTTTAATAAATTCTGACGCACAAACTACTTCGTAACCACCTTCCATTGTAGTCACCATTATTTATTATTTACAACGTAGCTACAAAAATTCATATAAACCGTTTAAGGAATTTTTTTTAGTAGTATATAATGAAAACATACTGGTAAACGATTTTTAAACACACTACAACCTTTTATACCACTAGACAAAAAAACAAATAATAAATACACATAATAAATACGACAGTGCCACAAAACTTTCTTGTTAACGTAATAAATGAATTAGTCTATCTAAATATTGTTCACAAGAATACATTCAACGCCAACACAAAAAGAAAAAACGAAAATTTTCCAAAGAAGGCAAACCGTAAACGAGAGATAGCAAATGGAATAACCGTTTTTTATTAACGACGAATGCCGCCTAGATTATCACATCAAAATTTATACTATATTTTTTTCTTTTGCGATTCAATAATAAAAATGTATTTATCATGTAAAACAGTTTCATTTTCCTATTTATTTCTAGTCTGTCTTAAATAATAATATTTATTTACTAAACCAACGTGTTCTGATTAAAATTGCATTATTTATATTTATTATTGTACATTATGAATGCGTTTTGTAATGGCCATCTCGATAAACAGTCCCAGATTCTGAAAATAGAGGTGTGTCCATTGTACCTTGTACGGGTGTTATCTAAATGTATCTGTTACTGCAAAACAGAAGTAACAGTTATGGGTACCTTACACCAGGAGTGCACCAATTTGCAGAAAATCTTCGTTGTACGAGAAGGCTGGCTGTACGAAAATGGCGGATTTCCGCCATCTTTGATTTTTGTACAAAATTCACAGTATGTCTACCTGGAAATATTTAAGGGCTAACAACTCTCAGGGTAAATTTAGAAAATCCCACGAAAGTTTGAAAAAATCCCTCCAATTAATTTGAGTTTGTACTAAAATAGCTATAACCTTGTAAATTGTGTATCTCGTAAAAAAAAATAAAACTTGATACTAGTATTCACCTTTATACTAGTATACTAGTAGTAAAAAGTTATATGTTTTTTAAATTTTATTAATAAATATTTTATCTTAGTATTCCTTTTTAATTATAATACAGTGAATATGCCTACTTGTACTTTGTGTTAAAAACACTAGGTTAAGTTTCATTCTAGCAATAGCTTGGTTTGATTACTGCTGTTAGTTTTTAGTATGCTAATTTTATTAATCTGTTCTGTCATATAGAATATTACAAACGCCCAGCACCGCTTAAGTTTTCAAAAATTTCTAAAAAATATGAAGTTAATAAAACAATGCTCCATAACCTATATAATAGTATTGTTTAAAAGTTCCTAACATTATAGTTTAATTAGTTTCAGGTTTTTTCAGCGAAGATACTTGAATTCAGTGCCTATAAGTAATATGAAGAAACATACAAGTTAAAAAAAAATTAATGGAAGACCGAAAAAAGGAAAAAACCTACATAACCTAACGAATAAAGTTTATTAAAGTTACTAAGGTTTTAAAAGGAACAAATTACTGGTAGTATAACTTATTGCAACAAATTGCATGAAAGTATATATAAGAAATTAATGTTACATTTATTAATATTAATTAATTAATAAAGTATTAAATAAAAAAACTTTAAGACCATGAAAATAAGTGCCATGTAAAATAAACCAATCATACAAACAGCAAATTCTGTAAGTAAAAATACTGGTAGGCATAATTCAAATATGACTTTGTTCATAGACTATTTAGTTTGAAGATAATATATAGCCTATACTTAACAAATAGTAAAGAGTAGACTATATAATTGGAGTAATTTACCCTATCTACTTGTACAAAAATAGAGGACAAGATTGTCAAATGTTTTGATTTACAAAATGTCAGAAATCAAAATATTATTTTTTAAATAAGAAATTTAAAATTTTTTCAGGCAAAAAAATAAAATTTATTTTGCCAGAACAGTTCAGGAGGTGTTTAAGTGTAATTTGTTTAGTGTGCATACTTTGTTTAGTCATATAGATGTCTGTCGAAAATTAAAATGATAAAAATCTTGATATTTTTATATCCAATCTCAAAATTTGTAATTTTATGAGCTTGAACATTTAAAAAATACCGTTTTTTATACCTGATTTTGATTACATGTGCACAATAAACATTATTAAAAATCTAAAGGACTGAAACTTCAGACAGTGCTAATAAAAATCCTTCATAAATTCATTTGTTACATTGTTATGGATTTTTAAGAAATTTACTTACTTAGAACATAAGTGTTATTTAAATCAAATTAAATCGTATAGTCTGGACAAATATGCGATATTAATATTTGAAAAAACTTTATTAACATCAAGTGTCATCCACTACAAGTTTTTTAAAAAAATTATTTGAACTTAAGGGGATGAATAAAAAGTATTTTATTAAAGATTAAAAATTTGAATAAGATATATAAATAAATAAATATATAGACCCCTATAGGAAGAGTGTGAACGAATAGTAGGAATTGAATGAATAAACCTTGACCTCTGTCTTGTTGGGTGTTTTCAGTTCCCTAACTAAACTTAATATTGACCACCTTCTGGATTATTTTTTCTATTTTCTAACAAATTAACCTTGATCACAAAACAGCTTAAAAAAACGTATTTAATCAGTTCCATATATAAACTACTAAATATTTATTTACTACTATTACTATTTATTTATTGACTAAATATTTATTTAGTGGTTTCAATTATTTCCGCCGGTCCAAAGTTTCTTGCTTTGTTGGCCCAATAGCACCATTGGGCCAGTAGCACATGTGTTGCCAGTAGCACACATTGTTGGCCCAATGTTGGGATTTTGTCGGCAAAGTTGGGCAATGGTTAGTCAATATGCCAACGAATTATCTTCAATGGGCCAACGAGCTGTTTGTTTGCTAGGCCAACTGTTACATTCATGAAAACCTCTGATGTTGGCCCAACATTAATTCTTAGTTGGCAGAAAATATAAAAAATATTTTGTTAAAATAAATATCTCGTAAATTAAATAGGGTATAATTATTCCAAAAGTTTAAAAATAGTGTCTTATTTGTTAGTATAATAGTATTTGATCCATGTTTGTAAAATTTACTGCAAAGTGCAGCGCACATGATGACTTACACAGAATTACAAACAGAACATTTTTTTTTAGCTTAATTGTGAACAGAATAATATTATATCTTTAATTACTATGCTAACAATAGTGTTACAATGATTAAAAATTTTAGAAAATCTTGTTTTATTTTTACTTAACTATAATCATTTACTATGGATGATTTTATGATGTACTTATTATTTGAAATATTGCCAGCGCTGTGGAAAAGTGAAAGTTTGTCCGTTACTGCCACAGTAGCATTTTCTGTTGGCCCATTGTTGGTATTTTGTTTTCACACACGGTTGGACAACAGTTAAAATTGGCACAAATGCCTACCAATTAATAATGAACCAAATCCCAACATAGGGCCAACAATTAAACATCACCAAAAACCAACAAAGAAATTGTTGGCCCAACTTACTCCTAACAGTTACCCAACTAACTTTCAATGGTAACTCTACTAATTACCAACATGTTTAAAGTGTTATATTTCTATTCAATTGATTAGTGAACTTAATAGTAATCATAACTTCTCTATACATTCACGAACATAATTGAATACTTTTTATTATCAAATGTAGAATATTCTTACTCGAAGTAATATATAATATGTAGCCTACTTTAGCTTTTTAATTGTATATTATAATGTACATATTATTTTGAGTAAGAGTACATATTGATTTTGATAAGAAAAGGTATTCAAACGTGTTCGCGAATGTAGAGAAGTTATGATTGGGCAAAGCCCTTCTTCCCAGCAATTTTGACAATACAAAAAACACATCTACTCCGAAACTACTGAACCGATTTTGATGAAATTTGATGTGCATCTCCAGCATAGTTCTGCGGATGTCTTGGCGCAAACCTTATCTTAATATTAATTTTTAATCAAAAGTTACTGAAGTTTTTCGGAAACGCCACGATTGCTTGCTGCAGTGTCTATTCTCTAGGCTTTAGCTGCTCCACCTACTCTCTCTTAATGACTTTTTAACTGCAATATTAGTATAGCTGGGTGCTTAGCTGGATTTCAGCCGGTAAATACAGCATGTAATTTACTGCAGTATATTTGTTCGGAATGGACTTACATTGTTTACATATCAGTCGTTACTTGGATTGTTTACATATCAGCCGGTACTTGCCGTAATACCCATTGACTTTACGTTCAAGTTCTACAATGTAACGTTAAAAAATTTTCCAATTTTCAGTTGAGTACATGAAGTTACAAAGTGAAGAGCCCGATTAATTTCGAATTTTTATTGTTTAGTGTATTCAGTGAAATTACAAAGTGAGGAGTCTGATTATAATTGAGTACTGTATTATAATATATAATACTCAATATAATATATAATACTCAATTATAATATAATTGAGTACTGTATATTTTACAATAATTCAAATGCCTAAAAGAAAAAGATGTTCTTTATCGGACGACACACACGTAATCAAATAAATAATAGGTGCAGAATAAACAGTGGCGAAGTGGTTGAAAATGTTCCTGAAGTTGTTGCAAATGTTCCTGTTGTGGCTTCCGATAGTTCCTCGGATAATAACGTGGATATTAATCTTCAAGTTACGCTGGAAGAGGAATTGAAAAAACTAAAATTTTATGAGTGTCAGAATTGTTCTCGGGTTGTTATGCAAACAAATTCTACTGAGATATGTAAACAATGTAAGTCCATTCCGAACAAATTTACTGCAGTAAATTACATGGATCCAGGTACCATTCCAAATGAACTCAAAGATCTTACATATGTAGAACAGCTTTTAATTGCAAAAGTGCATCCTGTTATGCGTGTATATAGAGTAAAATCACGAGGTCTTCCGGGTCAATACGCGTACAAAGGTAACATCATTAATATCGGACAAGATGTTAATGAAATCGTGCGAAAACTGCCGCGTACTCCTGCTTCGTTAAGTTTGATAGTTATCAGGCGCGAAGGTTCCAGCGGTCATCGTGATTTTCATGTCACGATGAATCATGAATCCAAAATCATAAATGCTCTAAATTTTTTAAAACATAATAATCCTTTCTATGCCGACATCGATATTGATAATGAGCTTTTATTACATCTGCCATTAGATGCCAATATATATAATCAAATTCCTGCAGTTGAACTTGAAAATACAAACGACACTGAAGATGATCAATTGCAAGGAGTTTATGAAAGCCACATAACCAACAACATCAGATTGCAAGAAGCTCAGCGTATTCAAAATGCTGTCAATAACGTCATTCCATGGCCTAAAGGAACTAATGTTATCAATGAATTCACCTGCGAAGGTTATATAAGTATGGCATTTCCAACACTATTTCCCTATGGATCGGCTGAATTGAACGATAACAGGTGTAATAAAAAAACTTACAGTTAAAGAATATTTTCAATATTTAATAGAATATAAAGATCAGCGTTTTGATAAAGATTCAAGGTTCCGATTTTTTGCTTTAAATACAGTTCAGCGATAGGCTATGATGCTATTCAAAACGGAACTATTTTTGCAAAAAAGTCATTTTTTTTTGCAAAAAAAGCATTTTAATGGAACCATAGCAGAGCTTAAAACTGAAATAGTAGGAAATCCTCAAATAATAACCAGTTTGAGTTTTTGGTGTGGGCAAATTTCTGTCACAAAGTCAGGCCCTATATAATATAGGGTCAGTAGGGTTAGGCCTACTATTGAAAGTTAGTTGAGTAACTAACATGGCATATTTCGTTACTGAAACATGGTTATTTTATAAAAAGAGACAAAATTCAAACAAACAAAATTTATTTAAATGGCAATTGTGAAAAGACAAATCAAAAAACCACTATAGCACCAGATTAAAACTATAACTGTACTGTACATGTAGGATCATACAACTTAGCTTGCTAAGTGAAAACAAAGAAGTAAACCAATAAGGGACAAACTTTCACTTTTCTACAGTGCTGGCAATATTTCAAATAATAAGTACATCATAAAATCATCCATAGTAAATGATTATAGTTAAGTAGAAATAAAATAATATTTTTTTAAATTTTTAATCATTGTAACACTCTTGTTAGTAGAGTAATTAAAGATATATTCTGTTCATAATTATGCTAAAAAAAAAAAAAAAATAGTTCTGTTGTTGGCAATTCTGTGTAAGTCATCACATGCACTTGAACTTTAAAGATCTCCTAAACCTGTTACTGAGTACAGATCAAAAACTTGAATGGGCTATAAATTATTGTACAGAAATACTATGGCAGCATTTCAATTAACTGTACAAATAAGTTCATAGATACAGGTAGGCTTACTGAGAACAGTTTAATTTTCAAAAAATCATACACATACACTTTTTTATTTCATGTGCAAGGTTTCACAGTAACCAATACAACAATTATCCTGCTAGAAAACAAGTTCTGTGGACAATCAGAAAACTTTATATACAAGTCAGCCCTTTGGAAAACAGCCTGCTAAGAGCACTAGTAGGACAGTGAAAAAAATGTGCAAGTGAGAAATCAAGTCCCCACTCTTTCCTTTTTCTTCACTATCACTGAGTAGTAACAATTTGTAAACTCAGATTGACAAACTTTGTGTCACTAGACTGTTGTAGAGGAATTCTCCTACATGCATGAGAAATTAGTTGTGGCCTGCCCTTTACTAAGTGGCTAAATTATGGTATGTTTAAGAGAATCAGATTCAGGATATTGCACGTCTATTAAAGCAATCACCAAAATTCAATCATTATTTACCCTGTAAAACAATACATTTTCACCAAATTTAATTCCAAATCAAGTTCTCCATTCACAATTTAAAAATTTTGTTTTCTGGAAAGGCTTAATTCTGATTAACTGTACTGTAATTCTGATCTGCCTCTTATTGTGTTTTTAAATTATAAAACACAATGATTTATTGTGTCTCCCTCCCCGCAGGGGGTGCAGACTAGCTGCACCTATTGAGAGGATTTAGACGTCCCTCGCGGTACTCGAGTCTAACACACACTTACACTTGCAACACTCTGCTTACGACTTCAAAACTTTACACTCTCACTTACATGTAGGGAGGCGATAATAGCCTCAATGTGCTTTTCGCCTTAAAATAACAAAAAAATATTGTGTCTCCCTCTAGCTCTGGTGGTTACTTAGGCAGATTAGCATTTAAATGTTACATTGCTTACTTTTCCCCATCAGCAATAATTCACCACTAGTTCCTTTTGTCTTCAAAGGTAAACCAACATTTGATCTGGATTTGACTTCAATCGCCATGTGAACCTGACAGGAGCTAGACACATTGTTGCCAGAGTTCAAATAAAAACCATGTTTGCTAATCTTGTGCTTTTAAATTTAGATTCAAAATATTCAGATTTTTTTCATAAATACTATCGTGTTACCAAATTCAACAAGGAAGAGGAAGTTTTCTCCTTATGTGAAAGAATACAAAAGTGGTGAGTACCATGCTTTCATAAAGCATACAGGGGCACCAGTCTATTACAATAAACCCAGTTTAGCCTAATATTATTAACTGGTGAATAATTAAAAACCTATTTTTGAATAAATGAGACATAATTTGACAATATAATTTCATTCCTACACGTATAACAAAACAAGAAATTAACTGCAGAAAAAATAAGACAAGGGAAAAATTAGCTATTTATTTCAGGTAAAAAAGTAATTAATTTACTAGTAGTAACACAAGTAGGTAGTGATGTAGGATTACGAGATGTTTTATTCAATTGCTTCAATTGTATTGGACTTATCAGTTGTCGCTTGACTATTGTTTTTCTATCGGAGTTCTCTGACTCATCTAGTTTTATGTTCTTGCTCATACTACTGTAGGCCTAAATGACCGACAAAACAATCAAATGAATCGTTAACTTGCAATTGGAACAGATGTAGCTGGAAATATTGAATAAACATTCCAATTAAATGTGAAGGTCTATTCCAGTTTTTTATATAAGTGAGGAATATGAGGAATCCTTCATTTAATTCTGACGGCTGAAGGGTAAATGTATGTATTTATATATTTACATACATTTATGTAAACATAAATGTGTATGTGTGTATTTGTTTTAGCAAACTCACATTCACAATTTTGATCAGATTTGATTTAAACTTGGCACAAAAACTGACCATAGTAACAGATTGGTAACCATAGTAACCAAAAAAAAACCATAGTAACAGATTGGATAAGTTTGTTAATCAGTAAAATGTGTTCAACAGTTTTTTAAACAGTGGCCATTTCAATTGTTTAAAAATTCATAACTTCTTTATCATATTTTTTCTTTGTTTTGAAAGTCTAATTTCAACATCGTAATCAGCATTAAAAAGTAACATAAATTACCATTTTGGATTTTTAAAATCCATTTAAAATGAAATTTTTTGATAGCAGTTTTCTTATTTTCAATGTAAATTGTATTCAGATCCAGATTTTAAGGCTAATTATGATGGTGAAATTAGAATTTCAAAAAGGGTAAGATAAATAAAAATACTTCTGGTTTTTCGCTATTATCACGCCAGTGAGACAGCTGTGTGCTAAGATTATATAATTATGTATCATGGCAGTTTTTTTGCATGAGTACATACAGTGGTACCTCGCGATACGATCTTAATCCGTTCCTGGACCGGGATCGTATCATAAAAAAATCATATAATGAACAATGTAATCTTATGTAATTTAATTAATTCGTGCAACGCCCCATATATAAACACCAAAATCGTCTATAAGTAATAATAATTAGTCACAAAATAGTATATTAAGTACCACATACACACAATAAACATTTATACCACATTTATAAATTAAAATAACTTTATAAATAAATAAAAAAGAAAAATTAATTTCACTTACTGTAAAGTACTGTACAGTCAGCGAGGGTAAGCGAGGCGACAGAGCAGAGCTCAGTGGGGATGGTGAGGAGTGGTGGTAGATAGCTACGTGAGGGTTGGTTGGTGGTGGTTGTAACAGCACCTACACACAGCTGATGATACGTACGTATGTACGTACAGTATGGGTTAATAGTTTTTATTACGACACTGATAAATTGCGCACAGCGTTTATAAAACTTAGACACAGTAATAAAAACTTAAAATCAATTTTTTTTAATAATTTTTATCTTTTGTAATTTTTTTTGCTTTTCTTTTTTTTTAACTAACTGAACTTAAATTTGAGGTGATACATCATCATCTACATCATCGTCTTCACTTTCCTTTCTAGTTTTCTTACTAGAAACACTCGCTTCTTCACTTTCTGGGGCACTTCTCTTCGAAAAATATCTATCTAAAGAAGCCTGTTTCTGACAACTCCTCAAAATGTTTCGAAAATGACTCATACAAATGTCATTGTATGAGATATTGGGATCGTATCGCGAAAAACGTATCGTTTCGCGAGCACGAATATTTGCGATATTCCACTTCATATCTTGAACACATCGTATCGCGAGGTACTACTGTAGTTGTTTTTAAATAGTTAAATTATAAAATAGCCAAACTAAACTGTATTTTAATTTAATTATAAATGAATGGCTTATTATTATTTATATTACTTGTATAAGTAGAAATTTACAATTTTGCTATCATCCCTACAGACGGTCTCTTGAATTACGCTAAAACAATGCAGTACAGTTTTCTTTAATTTTTTTGTTTATTTTCTAATGTTGTATATTTTTTTATGTTTGTAGAGTTTGTAATTTGTTTTTTACTGTTTGCATTTTAGGTCACAATATAGCACTATTTTATTAATTTAATTATTACTTAGCAAGACGTAAACAAAACATTACAATAAAAGATCATAAGAAAAATATAGTACAATATTAATAAAAACGTTAACTTTACTAAATAGTAAATACTGCTGTTCAGTTAAAAAAAAAAACATTGCTCTAAAAGCTGAGTCAGAAATCAGCAGTTTTGAACCATTGTTATAACAGTTGTCAACAATCATCAATCATCTTGATTGTTTAACCCAACTGAGATTTGATGGTTGGCTCGATTGTTTTGTTGCCTGACAGTCAATTGTGAAAACACTTTGCAATAGTGCAACACTTCAAATAAATATCACAATTTTATAGATTCAAAAATGAAAATAATTCTTTAAAGTCATCCCTTTATAAAAATGTTTGATACTTGTTTATAAGTCTTTCTGAAAAATTCTGTTTATCGTGTCACCGTGTTTGAATTACTATACTCTTCCACTATATCTTCAGCTTCTGATACTGCACCAAATAGTTCATGTTTCATTAATGTATGCAGTTCAGGATGTTATTTTTTGTATTCTGGTACATGGAATTAGAAAAAAGTTTCGTATCATCAGGAGGTTGAAAAATTCACACTACAAATCATGTCTATTCTATGAATTTCCTTTCTAGCTATTGCTTCTTCTTTAAAAAAAAATTGTTTGTACACATTTTCATCATGTACACTACTATATACACCTTTTACTACCTTTCGAATAAACAACTTCACAGATTTTGCACTTGAAGTAATAGATATGTAGCAAGATGGTTAAGGTGAAAAAATAGCGATGTTGAGGGAATTGGACTCCTATTTCAATCCGACACAGACTCAAGAAGCTTTCTCCAGTCTGGTCGAGATCAGCCAAGAAGCAGTGGCGCATGTTTAAAATGATGCAACAGATTTTGTTCTGAATGCAGTCCAGATTCAATGGTGTCACACCTTAACATTTGTTACCAATAATCCCTTGATTATTACAATAAACACAGGAACAGTGCAGAGAACACAGTGTTTTCATTTTTGTTTGTAATTTCTTTTGTACCATTCTGTATGTTATGCTGTTGTTTTAAAAAATGAGTGCTAAATGGGGACATACACTTACAACTATGAAACAAAAATTACAAGTTTTAGATAGATAAAGATTTTTTAGATGAATTGGTCTAAAATATTTGTAACAATCATAAAGTCAATAAGTGGCACAATGAGAAAACATAGTGTTTTCAGGAAATTGTACTAAATAGGACTAGTCTAGTTTGTTTTTATGAAGTAAAAACTTGTATCTTTTTTTATATATCCTTATTAACTAATTCTTTTAAAGAGTGTTTCTGTAATTCATGGATACAATTCAGGAGGTGGTTTTGAGCCAAAAGAAAGAAATTATTCCTATAAAAAATGTCAGAGAATGCTTATTTACCTGCCACTTCGTTTTTAAGAAATAATTTATGCAGAATTGCTCAACTTACTGAGTTGAAATTTTGCACCATATTCATCAATGTAAAAGCAAAGCTTTAAAAAAAATAATGAACTTGTACTAATAATCTGTTTCAAAATTGCAGTAACTAAAATATTTAGTTTACAAAAAATAGGGAAAATACGAGGGCTATTCAGAAAGTAGATTACGTTTTTGGATAAAAAAAAAATTAAGTACAGGAAAAAAATTTTATTATATACATTTGAAAGAGGAACTAAAATACTATTTTTCGACATAATCACCAAACAAATTTAGACATTTGTCATATCGGTGAACTAGCTTTGAAATTCCCGTGTCGTAGAATTCCGCCGCCTGTGACGCCAGCCAGTCAGTCACGCCTGCGCGGAGATCTGCGTCATCATCGAAGCGCTGTGTTGCAAGCCAAGTCTTCATCTTCGGGAATAAGTGGAAATCACTAGGTGCCAGGTCTGGACTGTAGGGTGGATGAGGGAAAATCTCCCACTTGAAGGCCGTCAAGACGTCTTTTGTTCGATTTGCCGTGTGAGGGCGGGCATTGTCGTGCAAAAACAACACTTTTGCACTCAGTTTTCCTCTCCGCTTATTCTGGATAGCTCGTCTTAAGTTTCGTAATGTTTGGCAATACCTTTTTGAGTTTATGGTTGCTCCACGTTCTAGGAAGTCAACCAGAAGAACACCTTTCCTGTCCCAAAAACGGTCGCCATGATCTTCCTTGCTGACAGGGTTTGCAAACATTTCCTCGGTTTTTTGGGGAATTTGTGTGCCCCACTCCATAGACTGTAGTTTTGTCTCACAGGTAATGTGCTTAACCCAAGTCTCATCTCCCGTTACGATGCGATCAAGAAATGATTCACCATCTTTGTCGTAAGCGTCCAGAAATGACAACGATGCAGGCTGACTGGCTGGCGTCACAGGCGGCGGAATTCTACGACACGGGAATTTCAAAGCTAGTTCACCGATATGACAAATGTCTAAATTTGTTTGGCGATTATGTGAAAAAATAGTATTTTAGTTCCTCTTTCAAATGTATATAATAAAATTTTTTTCCTGTACTTAGTTTTTTTTTTATCCAAAAACGTAATCTACTTTCTGAATAGCCCTCGTATAAATAACATTTTTTTAAAAAAAAACATGTTTTTAAAATGGACTAAAAAGTATAAAATAAATTCTCATAAATCCATCAATCTATCGAGATTTATAAACCTATACAGATTCGTAATCACACACAGATTGTCTTAAAAATTTGTGACAGTGAATTTTTATAGATATGAAGATAATTGTACAATTTAAAAAAAAAAATGTGGGCGCATGAAATTAGATAATTACTATTACCTATTACAAGCACCCTATGCTTTTTGTTTTTAATTGTACAAGTATTTTCGTATCTATGAAAATTCACTGTCACAAATTTCTAAGACAATCTGTGTGTGATTATGAATCTTTATAGGTTTATAAATCTCGATAGATTGATATATTTATGAGAACTTATTTTATAGTTTTTAGTCCATTTTAAAAACATGATTTTTTTAAAAAAAGCTTTTTATTTACATAATTATTTTTTACTTTTTAGTCTTGTTAATTATTTTTAAAATAAAAAAAAACAGACGGAATGTCGTTATTGACATTTTTTTACTTACTGTAAACTTTGAATTTCCAAAGGTAAAATTAGAATATTAGCGTACGGCTTAATCCTTAACAAGTCAATATAACTATAAATACTTTTTTAAAACATACAAGTTTTGAAAAAAATATAGGCTTCGCGTCAAAAACAAATTACGTTTTAAATAAACTTGCCAAAACGCTATAGAAAATCATGGTCAGGTGTTAGGTTCGAACCCACACTCCCAACCGGGAACCAAAGCTTAAAGCTGGCACCTAAGACCACTTGGCCAACCAGGCTTGTACTGAACGATGACAGCATTATTACCTACAGCAAGAAAAACAGATGGAATGTTGTTATCGTATATTTGATTACGCCGAAATAATGGCCAAACAATTTCAGTAATATTGCCCCCGCACCGTAATAAGCCAATATTATTGTATTGTCATTGAGTTTAGAGCTGTATATAAAATTTCAAACCTCTACCTCATTGGGAAGTTTGTTTAAAATCGATTGCAAAATTCCACCCGGATAAAAACCAATTTTAGTATAGTGCCCATGGCACGGTTCAATGAATAAGCCAATATTATTGTATTGTCATCAAGTTTAGAGCTGTATACAAAATTTCAAATCTCTAACTCATCGGGAAGTTAATTTAAAAATCGATTGTCAAAATTCCACCCGGACAAAACCCAAAGTGACCTAATAAAAATGTGATAAAAAGAAAATGTACAAAAAGTACGAGAAAAGAAAAGTATTCACACATCTCTTGTACTTATTAAAAATTTTTACACTCACTTATGATTCTTCATGATCAAAATTTGAGAAACTAGTCAGACAAAATAAAGTTTTGCGAAATTCAATTTCTTAGATTTTCAACATAGCTGATTTTTAAAATGTTTGCTTTTTAAACTGAAATATTTTGAAGTAGTGAGCAATATACACTATTTAGGCCATAAAGCCCCTCCATATTCATTATAATGTGTTTTTACTGGCTACAAAATGTACTGTCTTATATGTGGGTTATATTCAACAATATCGTCACCTAAGCCTGCAGATAACTGGGAGCTGATTGTACTACAAAACACTTTTTTGAGTTACATGTTGATGTGGAATTTAGGATTCAGCAAAAATTGAACTCACTGAATTCACAATCTTTTAAAGTTTTAAAAACAAATTAATTACAAAAATCATTTTTTTAAATAAAAATAAAATTTCCTATAAAATAAACATTTTTTGTAAATATCATTTATAAACTTTTAATACAGGACTGTAATAATCTACTTGTTTCCAGGTACTTTGTAAAGATATTACGCCCAAAACTAAATATGAAAACTGTCGTAAGTATTGCTAATAATGCTTCTATAACTTTCTGGCGTAATTAGTTTATATCTTTCATTTTCTGATTTTCCAGAAAGCAATAAATCACATACAACTATTCTGGGATTAACTGGTTTTGACACCACTAAGTGACGATCATTACCTTTGCCAAAACTTTGAGACTTAAGGTGATATTTGTGAGCTAACCTGAAAAAAAAACGAAGTTTCTTTTATTATGTCATTTTTTTAATGTTATAATACTTCTTACAATGTGTGCTATGCATATAAGCATAACATGACCTAACAATTGAGACAAAATATTTGCATAAAAACAAACACAAGCTTAGAAAATTAAATAATTCATGAAACATTTGATAAATATTCTTTGGAATTTTGGATAACAAATTTATTCCTATACAGGGTAATTAAAAACTATATGGTAATATCTTCACAGCTGATTCTATGCTGTGAATAAAAAATAAATTAATATACATCTAAATAAAAAATAAGTTCATATGTCAAAAAACATGAAAAAAGAAAAACTGTCTCATTATTAAGTGTCATTTTGTTTTTTTAAAAACATATGTTTTTTATATCTCTAGAATGGTTTGATCAATAAAATTCAACTACTTGAAAATTCATAAAATTCAAAATATTAGCATGCTTCTTTACCTGATAAGATTCCTAACTGGAAAAATGTATCCAACTTCATATACTGATCCGTTTTAAAATAATAATATCAAATGATATTGCACAGGTATGTTGATGCCTGATGGGCTAATTTACACAGCTTTCCTGTTTTACTTCCTCCATAGTTTTAAAAGTTACTTCACTCAATAGGACCGTGTAGGGGGTGCAGACTAGCTGCACCTATTGAGAGGATTTAGACGTCCCTCATGGTACACGAGTCTAACACACACTTACACTTACGACTTTAACACTTACATTTAGGAAGGCGATAATAGCCTCAATGTGCTTTTCGCCTTAAAAAAAAAACAACACTCAATAGGAAATTTAAAAAGGCTACAAAAAAAGTATAAGTATCTTGACATATGTCACTAAAATTTACAGTTTCTGATTAATTCTGATTTAAAATTTTTAAATGTTCACCATTTGAAAACGAATCATTATATGAAGTTGGTAATATTTTTTCAATTATATCTTTATCAGGTAAAGAAGCAGGCTAAGTTTGAAATTTATTTATGAAACCATTCTAGAGATTTTGTTCAAAAAACAATATGTGGGAAAATGCATATATGTTTATATGAACTTTTTTAATAATTTTGGGTACAGAATCAGCTCTATACCATATAGCTTTGAATCACCCTGTATAATGTGTGCATTTTGCTACACACTAATTGTAATTGAGCAAAACTGGATTAAAACCCTTACAGTTAAATTGGATAAAACATGATTTTTAAGAGTTTTTTTTACAACAAAGGGCTTCAAAATATTGTTTAAAATTGTTCAGAGACTATTTTGATTTCATTAGTAAATTCGTATAATCTTCAGCAACGTGATTAGACACACAGACAAACAGACTGTCAAAATTACTTTAATGAACTCAGGGAACCTTAAAATGGTTGTGTCTATAAAAAATTAACATCAATTTTTTCACTATACAGTAGAATTTCAATAATCCGAATTTTTGGGACTTGAGCAGAGACAAAGTATCAAAAGTGTAAAATAAACTATCAGACGAAAAGGTAAAATAACAGTGAATAAAAATCTATTTATTTATTATAAATTATTTAATAATTTCTCAACTTGTGTATACAACAATTGGAAAACATATAAAACAAATTGAACGAAACTCATTCAAATCGGTGAAAGAAAATGAAACGTTCATGTAAGCTGTAAAAAAAAAAACACTTTTCTATTATATTTTATACTGTCAGGACAGTACAGCAGGATTGTGTTGGCTCACCAACAGCTGATGTCACATCATTTGAGAACCCACAAACATGTTCATATTTACTGTCTATTAAAAACAAATCCCAAATGTCTTTATGCTTCCTCGATTCAGCTCTGTTTTGTAAAAGTAATTTCTCATAAAATAAAAAGTCATAATCTTTATACCCATTACAGAAATTGTTGCACTCGGTAAATTGTATGAGTTTATTTTGTCAGTCAAAAGCTTCTTACCATGTGATTGGGTTATTTTTGTTTGTGATTGGGCGTGAATTATTGAAACAGGGACAACACGCATGAGCTGTATCACACCATAAGGCATGCTAGATTACAGAAAGTTTACTTTACTTTCTTTATATGCCATATAATGAGGAAGTAAAATAAAATATAATATTTTGCACAAATACTCAAGCTTAGCACTTAGAAGTTAAAGATTAGTTCTACAGTAATATGAAAAATGATACATACTCGTGCAATAATTTTCGTTCTAATTTAGACATATCAGCAGAAAATACCAGATCTGTTCTTGTGTCGCTGGAAGCAAATTCTTGGAAGATATTTTGAAATTTATTTCGCATATCACGCCATGTTGGTGAACTATCATCAATCCCAAGTCCAGCTCTGTTTATTTGATTTGTTGTCCTTGAAAAAAAAATAATGGTTACAAGCACATGTTTCTATTCAAAATAAAGGCTGTAAGAATGAAAGATGATCAAAGATAATTTTGTAGTGAATACTTCTTTACGTCCGGTACAGCAAATTTTGTGATGCAGTGAAATCAAATTGAGAGAGTAACGTAATGAAAAAGTGAAGAATACATGAATAGGAAAAGAGAATGAGTGAGTGAGTGAGTGAGTGGAGGTGGTGAGTGAGTGGTGGTGGTGAGTGAGGTGAGTGAGTGAGTGGTGAGTGAGTGGTGAGTGAGTGAGTGAGTGAGTGAGTGAGTGGTGGTGAGTGGTGGAGGTGGTGGTGGTGAGTGGTGGTGGTGGTGGTGGTGGTGGTGAGTGAGTGGTGAGTGGTGGTGGTGGTGGTGGTGGTGGTGGTGGTGGTGGTGGTGGTGGTGGTGGTGAGTGGTGGTGAGTGGTGGTGGTGGTGGTGAGAGAGAGAGTGAGTGAGAGAGAGAGTGAGAGAGAGAGAGAGAGAGAGAGAGAGAGAGAGAGAGAGAGAGAGAGAGAGAGAGAGAGAGAGAGAGAGAGAGAGAGAGAGAGAGAGAGAGAGAGGAGAGTGAGAGATATCAAATAAAGAGTAACATAGTGAAAAAGTTACGAATACATCAATAGGAAAAGAGCATAAGAGAAATTTACGTGGATGGCTTATTAAACCCCATTCTGAGGGTCAGGTCATTAAGCAGGGCCACCTGAAGCTGGATAAATATTTGTCCATTAATACCTGGATGAAGTACGAGGAGGGGTGCCCTAAGGCAAGAAGTTGTGTGGTCTGTGACAAAGGCTGAATGGCACTAGGGTCATATTCAGTGTGTTTAACGAGAGCTATTGGGCACAAGGGGAACCCAGTAGTATTTACTCTTTATTCCTTTAATTGAGGCACTAAAGGAATGGACTATTAGGTTGCCAGTACTCGTGGGAATTACATGGTACAGTTGAACAAAAACCAAGAACAAAGGAATCAAAGGGAGTGTAGGCCCAAGGCCGAAAACATTCCACTGGAGTGCAGGTCTGGGGTCAAATGCTTCCCTCTTGACAAATTAAACATAGACAATCTGTCAGTTATCAAGGAGGACATACTGCTAAATTCGAAAAATGATAACCTTAGAAAGGATAGTTGTGGACAGTGACCTGTGCCCGAAAGTACAACTTTCCCATGGTTAACTACAAAAACAAAAGGACAAAAGAAGCCCTCGCAAGAGGCAAGAAGGTTCTATCCCTAAAGGAAAGATATCTGGCTCTGGAGGATAAGCACTGTACCAAGGTTGGTTATCCAAATGAAGTTGCATCATGGAAGTCGGACTTCCAAATGAAGTCAGATCAAATAAGTAGGGGTCCAGGAAGATTTGGTGCTGAATCGGCGTTGTGGGCATTTTCAGAACAGGCAGGCTACTTCTGGCGGCCAAATGGAAACTGGTGATTTAAAAGGTTGTGAAGGCAGCTTACACAAAAGGATGTTGGTGCTGTGAAGAAGAAGGTAAAATCTGGCAATGATTCAACAGTGACTGGAGAGAAGGCTGCTGAATCATAAGGTGCCTGTAGACTAGCTAGCAATTGTGCGGCTCAAGCCTCTGGACACAAAGGTACCAGCATCAGGAGGAAGACTGGTCCATGTGCCCTAAAAAGAAAACATCTGGATTACCACTGATCACCTGGAATGTGGGGCTGTGGTTGTTGGCTACAGTAACCCCATTACCATAACGTGGGTGGAAAAATAGTTTAAGGAGCTGAGTCCCTTTCAGGGAGTTCACCTCAAATTGGGTCCTGCCCGAAGCCTGGTGAAGGTACCTTTGTACCCAAAACCAATGGGGTAGGAAATAAGGACGTGATTCTAGGCCTCAAGCATCAGAACGGTATGAATACTGACCACCGCTGATGTTGATTTAAAATAAAATGAAATTAAGGACTTTTAGAAAACACTTTTTTATTGCCATAAAAAAAGTATATATATATATGTATATATATGAGGGAGACCCAAAAAAACCAAACTGAGAGCGCTCTTGTTGCCATTCATAATAGAGTTCTCCCACTAGATGTGGTCAGTAAAGACCTTCATGAAACAATTGTGCAGACCATTTGATTGTACTGTTGAGTTTCTTTTACTGTTATTCTGTTCCAACTTTGAAGTCGTTATAGCAAATTTAAAACAACAATTAGCGTAAAAAATTTTTGTTTCCTGCTTAAAAAAACCACAATGGAAGTTTACCAAATACTTCAACACGCTTTTAAGGAGGATGTTATAAGCTTAACACAAGTTTTCAAGTGGTTTAGGCACTTTAAACATGGTGAGATGAGTGTTGAAGACCATGCTCATTTTGGGTGCCCTTCAATATCTCAAAACAATGAAAACATTACAAAAAGATCCACAAAAAAAATCGAGGATTGTCGTTTCACGATCAACCAAATTTCAGAAGAGACAGGCATGAGCTGGAGCTTTTGCCAGCCAATTTTTACTGAGGATTTACAAATGAAATATGTTTCTACTAAATTTGTTCCTTGTCTTCTCACATAGGATCAAAAAAACATTCAACTGAATTTGAGCCAGATCTTAAAAAAAGAGAATGAAAGCAATCCAAATTTTTTCACCGAAGTCATTACAGGTGATGAGAGTTGGTGTTACAGGTATGATCCAGAAACCAAGAAAGCATCAAGCCAGTGGAAGACTCTTAACTCTCCCAGTCCAAAAAAAGCAAGACAAGTGAGGTTAAATGTGAAGAAGATGATCACTGTCTTTTTTGACGTTCACGGAATTGTGCATTGGGAATTTGTTCCCCCTGGCCAGAATATTAACCACTACTTTTATTTGAAAGTTTTAAGACATCTGCGAGAGGTGTGTGGAGGAAACACCTGGAACTTTGGTGATCAGAAGACTGGGTCCTTCATCACAACACCTGCACACACACGGCCTTACAAGTGACGTTTTATAAGACCTTTTGTCCCACACCCCCGATATTTGCCAGACCTAGCCCCTTGTGACTCTTTTCATGTTTCTAAGAATGAAGAAAAATCTAAAAAAGGGAAGCATTTTGATGATGTGGAGGCAGTAAAAACAGCTTCACAAAGGGCGCTGTACAACATCAAAGTTGAAGAGTTCCAGAGATGCTTCAAACAGTGGGAAAATGACTTGACAAGTACACTTCATCTAATAAAGAGAACTTTAAAGGTGACTGAAGGAGTTTTTGTAAAAAAATTAATAAATACATTTTTTTATAAAAACATCTGGTTTTATATTTATAAATACTTTGATTTATCTGTAAAAATATTACTATAACATTATTACAATAATTTCACAGCTAAACTAAAACATTCATAAATTTTTAATGAAAAAATGTTAATTATAATACAGTTCATACAGCAGAGATCTTTTTTTTTACTTTTGCTTATAATATGTACTCTTTATAAGTACATTTAATATTGAATACTGTTTTGTTAGTAAATATTGGACACTTAGAAAATATTACACGTGACTAGATTAACACAGAAAGTCAAATGCAGACAATAGTACAGTTAAATTATCTTCTGACAATACACAAAATAGAGATAAGGTTTGAATCACTTAGTTAAAGAATTTCCTGATAGGTTACAGCACAGTCCAAAGAAAATCAAGCAACTAAATTAATATAAAAGCGTAGCATTTTATTTTGCCAGTCCTGCTGGTCATCTTAACAATACACCATCTGGAACATAACTTGTGCGAAAATTCTAGCCTGTCAAGGAAATGGTTGTAACCAATAACCATTTGAACCAAATGACATATTTTAAAAACTGTACTCAAGTACAAAGGGTTAACTGAGCATTCTTAGATATTTGTACATATGAATGTATGAATGCAAATAAGGTTTACATTAATTTTTTTGTGGCTACAAAATGTAAAAAGTAGACCACATTCCCATAGACATTAAAAATGAGACAAGAAATGTAATTTTATCTTAACAAATAGCGGAGTAATCTGTAATGTTATGGGGACAGATTCAATATGGTTGTCAGGGTCCATAATCTCTTAATATGAAATGTTTTTCTTGATCTGGTAAAACAAAAACTAAATAATATATAATTATTTTTAGTAAATATCTTTACTTAATTAATTACTTTTGATTTGCCATGTAATTGCATTTTGCCCCTTTTTACTAAAAATCTTTTAAAAATTAACAACTGAATTTTATTAAAATCTCAGAAATTAAGTGCTAAAAAATTAGTTAAAAATGTTTTATTCCTTGTCCACTACATCTCTTAACCTGGACAAGTCCATATCATTTTTAGCATCATGCAAACAAAACTAACTGCACAAGCAGAAGTTAAGTGTAACTTACGTAATAGGAGTTATTATTCCTTGACCACTGTGTCCCAATCCAGACCCCGTCCAACCCATCTTTAGCATCATTTTTAGTCCAATATTATCTTCAGCTAAAGGCTTTTCCTCCACAGTGCTACCAGATTTTGTATTAAAAATTGTCCCAGAATTTACAAAATTACATTTTTTCTGTAAATTTTACATGTTTCAAATTAATACCACTGTATTTAATAGTATAAGTAACAAAATATTCCCATAAAAAATTAACATATTTTTTAATCTCTTTTTTCAAAAAATTTCTTATGTTCTCAACAAAATATGTAAGAGGAAAATAATACTCAGCTTTATTTTTTCTTTACAATTCTCTTCTACAATCAACTTTAATATTTTCATTTGATTATTTATTTTATTATTTATTTATTTTTACCGTAATACAGTAAAACTTCATTTAACTGAACTATTTTAAAGACTGGGCAGATTCAGGTACACAAACATTTTGATAACAATGTTGATGTTGACAGTACAGGATATTGTACTAAAGAAACTTATAAACAAGACTACAAACACTGAGAAAATAATGACATAACACATTTTGGAGAAAATTAAATTATACAGCACAAACTTAAAAAACAAAACAAAACAATTGTTATAAACAAAACTACAATTTAACCATTTGATTTCCATGAATTTTTTTATATGGATGAAAAGGTAATATTTTTTACTTTTGGATATATTTTAAGCCTATTTAATGATAATAATATTTTCTGCTGGACACACACGGTACATAGTAAAACAAAAGTAGCAACACTCTTTTAGTCATGTATGCAATCAATAAAAATTCACCAGTCGCATCTGAATCATCCACCATTTACTTAAGGTGGGATTTGCTTCTCCCATTGCTACAAACAGGCAAACTAAATGCAGCACAGAAAAATCAATAGCTGATAGGGTAGTAACCTTAAAAGAATTTTTACATTTGTGAGAATGTTTCTCCATGGAGTTCACAGACCGTGTTATATTTATTAGGCTTTGCAAACATGATGTATAAATGGGCAACTGTCGGCGATGATAACCTTAACGGTTTTTCGCCGGAAAAAATAAATAAATGGGCAACTCACAAGTGTATAGATGGGCAATATCAGCTGACCTAGAGAGGAAAACTGCAAGAGTACATGATGTACAATAAAATGTATAGAGAAATTTATTTTTTGATAGTTATTTTACACATTTATAGCACTAAACAGTGAGTAGTATACATATATTTTCTTTGTCAAAAATAAATTGGTAACAAAAATATTCTTGGTATTAATAAACTGCAAAATAAAAAAACTTTTGAAATGTAATGTAACAAAAAATTATTTTACTTTTTAAACTCTCCACTGTAAAGTCTTATGGCTTTCTTCGCTGTTCTTAGGAGTTACACATGAAGGCTGAAAACATTCTATAGACAAAAATGTTCCTTCAGTGTTCAAACTGACTTTAAAATCATTTTCATTTTTGGGAATAAGCAGAAACACTCTTTCTTTATAGCATTTGAATGTAATATGACAATTAGGGACTCAGTGGTCGAAGTGGCTAAAGCATCGGTCAGTCTACTGCATCACTCAACAGTGCACCTAAAGGTTCAAGCCACAGTTGCTCCTATTGTTTTCTCTTACCATTAACACTGATCCCTCGTCCTCATTATTAGTCTAACTGGCATAAAATATGGACATTAAAAAAAAATGCAATATGACAAACAAAGCCCCAACTATTCTTTGTAAGATCCCGTTATTACTGTGTTTAGTAAAATATATCATGCTAACATAAACATATCAAGTTCTGTGAATTTATACACCATTTATTCGACTGAGCACTTATGGTGTTTACGACTTAGTCATTGGGAGTGTGCGATTGAAAAATAGGGTTCTTAACTATCATAAGTGCACTGCCAATTTTTTTTTTTTTTTTTGGTGTTTAATATCCGCCTATTGTGTCACTGTCGATTAAATAAAAGATTGAATACTTTATAAGTGTATTCATACTTTTATTATTACTTATACTTTGTAAGTAATATACTTATACTTATAGTATAATTACTTATACTTTTGATTATTTATGCTTTGTAAGTGTAAATATTGGACATTTGCTTGATGAGTTATATATTAAAGTGATGTCTTATTAATGTTTCCTGTAGTTCATGCTTTATTTAATATTTAAATAAATAAGGGTATTTAAATAAATACCCTTGAATAACCCAACTTTTCGGTAACCGAACCAGTCTTAAAGGAGACTTTTCCAAAGAGAGTAAAACACTTAGCAATCTCATTTCATAATTAACAATGCATATTTTGTAAAAAGTTTTCTAATAGAAGAACACGATATTTTTTCAAAATTATTAGTAAACGATTTACGAAAATTTCCCTGCAGGCTAGTGACAACCAGCAACACTGCACTGTAATACTTTTCAAAACAAACAGGTTTAACCAATCAGACATACAAGGCCAAAATGTAAAACTATTGTATAACCTAAACACACAATAATATATTGTTGTTGATATAATTCAGAGCAATTTGTCCGAGTAGGCTGAACTTACGGAATTTAAATATTTAATTAAATACTTAGTTTTACTTGTCAGAATTTTATGGTTAAAGTTAAGATTAAAAGTGTAAGGCTTTCTGGAGGGAGTAAGAGTAGAGTCTTGTTGGTTGAACTTTTTGTTAGACACAAAGACTATGTTACTGGTTAGTCAAAACTACGGATGTAAATATGGATAAATAAATAAATTGAGGTCTTCAGCGCATCGAAATAATATCCAAATAAAATAATGGTGGTAAAATTGAATTTCTTACCTACAATTTCAGTGTTTACTTTCATTTGATTTTTTCTTTGAAAAAAATACATTTTTTAATTTAGAGACAACCACAGAACATGCCATGAAAAAAGGATATCCACCGAGTGTTGCAGGTTCTTTCATGTGAGTGTGTACTCTTGTCCATCACATTCACATAAGATAATGGCATTCACATTTGACAAGGCCAAACAAGGAAAAAGAAACTACTATCTTTTGTAAACATCTACAGTCCACATAGGGTATAGTTACTTTTGCTACATTTATAATAGATCTATGCAAATGGTGCCCAATATATTAGTAGTGCAATATTATTATTGATGTTCCCAATTTGATTTGGTGCTGACTGTACTTTTACTCCTTTCTCACAGTAGCACCACAATAAATAAACCGACTGACAGAATTGCGCTCACTGACAGCTCAACAACAGCTGGCTTTGTTAAGTAATACTAATAGAATATAATTATAAGTGGTTGGACACTTGACCTTTGATGATAATTAAATTGTTATATAGGTGAATTGCATACACTATTGTCTGTAAAAATAAAAATTAATATTTACTTAGCCCGACCTGTCTTTGACCTGAATTTTAAGCTTGGACCGAACTAAAGTCAGACTTTTCAAAGGCACAACCCAATCCGTAAAATTCGAGGTCATGCAGGCCCCAATTTACTACCCACAGGGGTTGAATGTTAAAACTTAACAATTCTTTAGAAAATGAATATTATGTTTCAAGAGAAGATGGGGTTCAGATGACATGGCAGTCAGCAGTTTACTAAGACTCAAACCTATAAAGAACAAGTTTGCAGGTTTGTGTTAGTAGATTTCCCTTACTTACTACTGGCTTTTTCAATTTTCTATGCCAATCACATGCTGTTATTACTCTAACTAGAATAGATATTAAAAAAAATAATAACTATAAATAAATAAATAATAAAAATACATATTTTTCCTAAAAGAAATGAAAATTTTCAGCCTAAAACTTTGTTCGAAACATTCTTTCACCTTTCCAAGTTTTTTCAATTTTACATTCATTGCTTATGTCATTATTCAATTGATTACGTCATTCATTCAATTATATTCAATAGGTCTATTACAGACTACCTTCATTCTCAAAACGTTTTGTAGTATTCCAGGTTTTGAGAATGGAAGTAATCAAATCACATCAACAAATGTAAAACTGACATAGGTAGAAGACTGTACTCAACACAATAATGACATTCCTAGGAGAAATAAAGATTATTTTAATAATTAGACAGGCTAAAAATTCATAAAATTACATGTTCTTAAACCTTTATGATTTTATATCTATATAGTCAATAAAACATGTGTGTACTTAGAGAAATTCAAAATATAAGCTATTAGGCTCACCTCTAATTGAAAATGATTGTTTTTAAGATGCTCAACAGCTACTTTAATAGCACTGTTTTTGGCACTTTTCTTAAATGATTCAGTAGAACGCCCAATACTTTGTCCATTCAAGATCACTTCACATTCTCTAAAAAAATATTTAATTTTATTCACTCTATTTTATTCTGACCAACAAAATATACTGAAAATGATTTACAGTTATTTTCAACATTGTAGTTTTCCTAATAGTGCACAGAACTACTGATGCAATAGGAAGAACCGTCTTGCCAGCTCACAAAACAGAAAAAAATTATAGGTAAATATGTGTAAAACAATTTGAAACTACAATTTTTTTTCAGATACCCAGGAAGGGTTAAGAATTTTAACCTGCAATAAAACATTGTATAAGAAGCAGTCATAAGTTTTAAAAATACAGTATATAATATTACTTTCCTATGTGTCTTGTTCCTAGTTTAAATTAGTAATAATTAACCTATTTGTATTTACCTATTTGTATAGAAAAATTAAATGTTACTTACATTTCCATTTTACCATCATGATTGGTCAAGATGTAATCAAGTTTCATCTTTGCTAAATGGGCTGACTGTTCCAAAATATTTATTGGATTGTTTTGTTTAGCATCTGTCAAAACTATAAAATCTAAAGGCAGGCCTAATTTAGATTTTTTGCTTTGTAAACTTTTCATGAGAATTTCATTTTTATTAGCTTGGTGTGTCCTAGATTGTTGTGGAAGATAGGAAATTGAAGTATTAGATGAAGTAGGACTAGTGTAATTATCCCCTATGTTTGGACTGGATAAAGAAGTGGACAAATTTTGTAAAAGCGGACTGGATAAAGAAATAAAGTGATTTTGTAATTGTGGATTGGATGAAGATGAAGAAGGTAAATATTTTAATTGTTGATTAGAAGAAATTGAAGAAGCCACATAATTTCTTGATAGTAGTTTAGTAGCTCTTTCTGTTGCACGATTTATACCAGGTTTATTGCGAGTTGCTAAAACAAATTAATTTAATTAATATGAATGAAAACCCATATTAAACTATAAATTATTTTATTACATTTAAATGAATTTAAATTTGTAAATAAATTATGTAATATGATTTGCATGACTCTTTACACATAAAATAACAATATAAACAATACTCTAAAAGACAAACAATCTTTAAGTTATACTTCTATATTTAGTTCTAAATATTGTAACAAATTATTTGACAAGAAAAACCATCATAAATATGTCAAGAATATATATTAAATAAAAATTTGAAAAAAATGTTAATTGTTTTTTTCAGTATATTCTTAACATTTTTACATTTTCTTGTCATATAATTTGTCTCCATTATTGGGAACTAGAAATACACAGTTGATGAAGTTCAGATGCTTAGCAAGGGAATGGAGAGGACAGAGCAAGACGTGCAAGGGAAGTCCAGGCACTTTCAAAAACACTAATTTTTTGATTGCTACTGCATGGAATTTCATTTAGTGAAATGAAGCAGGCTATCTACTGGTAACAAGAGAATTATTTCATTGACAATTTTGCCTTTTTAAAGCAGCTCTACTGATTATAATTACATAGACTGATGTTTTGTGCATGACTAGTACAACTATGGCCAGAGTAAGATCGCACATGTTGTTTAACATTGTCAGCTATACTTACAGTTTGTTTAAATGGCTTTCTAGTATGTACTTAATACTTGATTATTTGCATTTTTTTCAAAAACCTTGTCATCAATCATTTTCACGTTTACAAAATAATTTTCAATTGATTTCACTTGTTTGAAGACTAAGGCTGATTTAAAAGTCAACATTACCCTGGACACTCCATGATGAAGCGCCTCCCCTCACCCATTCTTCGCTTTTATGTAAAATATACTAACTGCGTACTCTTGTTTTTCTGCAATAATTTGCCCACTACACAAAAATTTCCAATGTAGTTCTGGTTTTTCCAATTTATGAAATACAAAAAAAGACTAAATTAATCTAAGAACTCATGAAAATACCCGATTTTAAAATAAAACAGGCATTTTAAGTGGCTGAAACTTTCTCACAGCTATATACAAAAAAAAAAAAAAAATTCATCGAAATGTGCAAAGACGTTTTGTTAATGAAAACTGGACAAATCTAACTAAAACACTAGATTTTAATGTTCTAAAAAGAAACATTTTGTAAACCATTTCAAACATGGTTTTTATTTGTTTAACACAGCCTTATTCCAACTTCACAAGTTCTGTTGTTTAGTTACAGTGATCAGTTAGTTAGTAAATGACATACTTTCAAAGCAGGCACACACACACACACACACACACACACACACACACACACACACACACACACACACACACACACACACACACACACACATGTGCTTGCGTGTGTGTGTGTGTGTGTGTGCGCGCGCGTGCATGTGTGTGTGTGTGCACGCACGCGCAGGCGTGCAAACTAACACTAATCTTGATATTAGTAATAATATCAAGATTTTATTACTAAGTGCCACGATATATTTACAGCACTTAAATATAATATCTTTTCACTATTTTTAGTCCTGTGTTTTGTGTGCAAGACCTACGATGTATCTTTTTTACAATTTTGGTAAAAATTCGAAAAACGAATTGGTCGGCCAAGCATTGTGACCGATGAAATTGTCTCTAAAGTCGATGAGAAAATTAAAGTAGACCGTTGGTTCACAATAACAGAGCTATCGCTTAGTTTACCACAAATTCCAAGAAGTTTGTTTCATGAAATTGTTACACAAAAGTTAGGTTACCACCAATTTTATGCAAGATGAGTACCAAAAATCTTGACTGAAACCAATAAAAATCAGCGTATCGCTGCTTCATTGGCATTTTTGGACCGTTACAAAAAGAATGTGACTCACTACTCGATCGAATCGTTACAGAAGATGAGACTTGGATGAAACATGTCAACTGCGAAACCAAATTGCAGTCTATGGAATGGGGGCACACAAATTCCCTGAAAAAACCAAGGAAATACATGCAAACGTTGTCTGCAAGGAAGGTTATGGCAACTGTTTTTTGGGACAGGAAAGGAGTCCTTCTTGTTGATTTCTTAGAACGTGGCACGACAATAAACTCTGCAAAGTATAGTGAAACCTTGGAAAATTTAAGAAGATCAATTCAAAACAAACGCAAAGGAAAGTTGAGTTCAAAAAAGTTGTCTGTTTCTGCACGACAATGTCCTACCACACGCAGCCAATTAAACTAGAGAAGTCCTGGATGTTTTCAAGTGGGAGGTGTTTCCACATCCACCTTACAGTCCGGATCTTGCTTCCAGTGATTATCACCTGTTTCCTACAATGAAGACCTAACTTGCGACTCAGCGTTTTGATGACGACACAGAACTGCAGGATGATGTGACAACCTGGCTGAATTCTCAGATGGCAGAATTCCATGACTCTGGAATTTCAAAACTGGTTCACCGCTATGATAAGTGTCTAAATTTATATGGTGATTGTGTAGAAAAATAGTACTTTAATGCAACTTTCAAATGTATATAATAAAATTTTTTTCTTGTACTTTGTTTTTTTTTATATCAAAACGTAACCGACTTTCCGGATAGCCCTCGTATCATCAATACTATTTATTATTAATCCCATATTTGCTGATCTCAGCTGTCTGGATTTATTTCAATATACCATTATTGGAAATATTCTATACAACATGTTCTTAACATCAAAAATCCTTATTGTTTTGATATATCCTACTCTTATCTTAAATTGAACAGTTTTAGTAAGTTAATATCAGAGATCCCTATAGGCACTCTATAATTAATTTACTATGACTTTAATATTAATTCCTACATAATACCTTGTATTAAATGTAGTGAGCAATAAAATAAATTATTAAATATTGAATTACTTGAATATAAAATAAATTCTATAATATGTACCTCTTATTTTATTTACTGCAGCATCTGAAGCTTTTACAAATGTCCGTTTCAATTTTAGTTCTTTTCTTCTTCTATGTTCAGCAGCTACATTTACTGCAAGGGCTTCAATTTGTTCCATTGTCTTCTTTGGATATCTGGAAACAATGTTTAAAGCAAGAAATATTAGGTCTACTCTATTTGTTGATTTGAAATGTCCAATTTAGAAATACTTTTTCTAAAGGGCTATTCAGAAAGTAACTTGTTTTGGGCTGATATGGAAAGGGGCGAGGCTATCGCTACCATCTTGGTGTCTTCTTGTTCTCACTCAGTACACATCCAGCTAGGTAGTGTGAGGTTCATGATGCTTCTGGATAGTGATCTGTGCATTTTTAAAATAGGTGCTGCAACAGACAGGCTTCCCAGTGTGCAATTGGTGATCAGATTTTTGTTACTAGAAAAGAACTAGCCAAATGAAACTAACCAGAAAAATTATAAAATGCACAAAAAAAAATAACGAGTTAAAGTGGAAAATACATTAGTATATTATGTTTAAAAATGGCTGCACTAATGTTCACTATGAAAAGCAAAGTAGCTGGACCAAGCATGAACTGGTGTCAAGTGAATGAGAAAGTTTATGAAAACTGTTGCTTTATAATTTCGAAGCTCTTGTTTAATTTTTCTCAAGTTCACAAATAACAGACTCCATTTTACAATGTTTTTATTATACGAACAAACCAATGAAAAAAGGAATAAACCTTAACATTTAGTAATGGCTGTCAGAATGTGGAATGCTCATGACCTGTAATTATATGTAGTTAATAATAATGCACATGACAGTAAATCCATGTATTAATGTTTAATGCAGTGTAAACAGCAATGACACCACAATATAATTCTGTAAAAACGGCCTAAAACCATAAATAATCTTTAAAAAATTATTTTCCGTGGGTGAAATGTCAATGAGATCATAAAGTATAAAACAAAAAAATATTCCAATTTCACTATACCACACACACATATTTACTTTACATATATATATATAATGCTTCAGTAAGCAGATAATTTAATTTATGGCTGTTGGTAATTATTGTAACAAAAGAAACCAATAAATAAAATATTTGAATTAGCCTAGTTTAATACTGTATTAACTGTTTAAGGTTAATGAGCTTATGCTTTATAATGTATTAACTGTTTTTACCTAGTTATTATCCTACTTTTTTTTGAAAAATAACGTAATTATTTGGTACATAAAACATTATCTACCATTTTTACTTACGTACAACCCATAAATTCGATATTGATAAAAGTTTGTGCAAAACATATTAGTTTATCTTCTGGAAACTTTTGTTTGTGTGTTAAAATAAATTTTTTTCTAAGTGCCCAGTGTTCATCACTTTCAAATTCGTTTCTATACTTTTCAACATCCCAATGTGTATCAAAACTCATTTTGTTTTACTCCCAGAAACATATAAACATATCAAAAGCTCAAACCAAAAACTCAAAAGAAATTATGGTTTGTTTACACCGCTAACCTCCAAATAGCAAATAAATATAGAAATACTAAAGAGTAAATATTTTGACAAATGATTGAGCATAGATTACAGAACACAATTACAAAAAAATTAAAACGGGAAACATGTCATCTACAATACATTACTAATTGATTAAAACATCGTCTGTGTAAATCTGTTTTAAGCGGGAGTGCACCAACTTGCCGAAAAGCTACGTTGTCCGAGAAGGCCGACTGTACGAAAATGACGAATTTTTGCCATTGTGATTTTTGTGCAAAATTCTGTTTGTCAACCTGGAAATATTTTAGAGCTGGCAACTCTCAGGGTAAATTCACAAAATCCCACGAAATTTTAGAAAAATCCCCCCCCAATTTGAGTTTTTTTCTCCAACTCTAACCTTGTAATTCGTGTATCTCACACGTTGGTAAAAGTATACAACTATATATTAGTATTGATCACATTAAGAAGTTGGTTAACAATGTTATGGACACAGATGTAAAAAGTTGTCTGTTTTTTTAAATTTTATTAATAACATGTTATGTTAGTATTAGTTTTTACTTATAATACAGTGAATATGCTTACTTGTACTTTGTGTTAAAAATGCTAGGTTAAAGAGTTAAAAGGTTAAAAATGCTGTTACGCCAATTTGGATATTTCATTGCATGCGAATAAAATATGTGTAATGTGTACATTGAGATTGAGATAGGATAAACGCAGACAAGGATAAGCAGCGTGCGGCTGGCACGTTTCGTCCTAGTCAACTATAAAAACTTATTAGTTGATACGATGAAACCGTGTATTTTTTGTTTGATAGCTTCAAAACTGGGCCAATAATTGGACATTTTTTTTATTTCAACAAAAATTCTCAAAATATTTTAGCTATAAAAACAAGCATATGGGATAAATAAAATGAAAAAATTATAAAAATATAGCACACGTATTTTGTAAGTGAAAATGGGTTGTATATAAAAAAAAAATACGAAAATCGAAAAGTACGAAAAGACTATATCGAATTTAGAAACTTGAATATTGCGAATTCAGTTTTATATGTTCATAATGAATTATGGCGAATATATGTTCATACATTTTTATAAGGCAGCTATTAATTGCTACGTTACTACCTTGTAAATATTATTAAACATATTAAAACATTTGTCTACTCCCATATTAAATATTTTATTCTAGAATACTTTATTTGTTTATTAGTAGGGACAAAGTTGGATAGTAGGGAATAGTAGGGAGTTTTTGTTTTGCTAAATGTAATATTGAAAGAAATACAGCCTTCACTCGTCCTAGTTGTCCTCTGTCTTTTTGAGTGCAGTGTTGTTGGAGAGAGGTTAGTTGTATCATATTAATAATTACATTTTTATGAAATAAAACTGTATACTTTTTTAAAATAAATTTGTTACATATTTCATTGTATTGTACTAAAATTATATTTGTATACTTCTTGTTTTTCAGGAAGACCTTTCAGTACAAGAAAGATGTTTCAATCCATGATAGAAACTGCAAAAAGCAGTACTTTTTGCAATCCATTTACAACAGCACAGTGTGAAGGAAAGAGAGAAACATCAAAAAACACTTTCTACAACCCATTTATTACAGCTCAGTGTGAAGCAAGAAGTAATGTAAATATTGTACCAGGGCGGACAATTGCTGCTGCAGCTGTTGCTGTTGAAGGTAAATTATTTTTTTTTTTAGAAATATTGCTTTTAATTTTGTGTGCTATAAACACTTTTTAGCTTTGGGCTCAAACAAGTAGATTTCAATATGTTATATTTTAAAACAAAAACAAAATAGTATGTACCTGAGTTTTTAACACATTCAATAATAAAGTGTTACTATTTCAGTTTTATGCTTCTTATATCATAAGTTTCATATAAAGACAAAATTTGAATAGTTGCTGCAAAAGTGGATATTACTCTAGAACTGTAATAACATTGCTAACTAACTTTTATAAATTTTATGTGGAAGTAGACCTAGGTTTTTTGTTTTTCTGAGAAGACTATAAAAAATTAGGTTTTCTCATAATCTCATTAATCACATTACATTGTTTTAACTGGAAATATGTATCTCCATACAAACCCATGTTGAATTAGATTTACAGGTAATTTAATCAAAATCATTTTAGAAACCTGTATAAGGTTAATTTATTTTGAAAATTTACATCTCCACGTAAGACTATGGTAGTCATTGGTTTAGTAGTTAGTTAAAAACGGAAACGGTATAGTATAACATGAATATCTGACAATTTCATATTTTTATTGAAAATAGTTTTCCTACTTTTCAAAGAATGTGTAATGTTAAAAATGCTAGCCTATAATTTTATATAAAACTGTGTAATGTATAATTCTCAAAAACTGGTACTGTAACAAGCTTTAGGTATTTTTTTGAAAATCGAACTAGACATCATTAAATATGATAGCTTTTATTTTAAAAAAACTTGGAGTCGATATGTTAGAAGTGTTAAGGTACTGGTCATTCTGCTGCGTCTTTGAAATTAGCACATCAATGTCATAGGTTTAGATGAGTTACTTCCATAAAATTCCCTTTCCATAAAGTATGTAAAAAAGTTAGCAACCAAATTGTACGTTTTATGTACTCATACTAAAAAATTTTTGTTAAACATTGTATACTTTTGGTATATGGTAGGCCAATTATTTATTCAGTTGTCACCAGCTTTTTTTATTTGAGATATTTATTTTTGTTTACTAACAACAGATTAACAGATGGCTCTGGGTCTTGTAGTAGATATGCTGAAGCACTTCTGTAGAACAATTGTGAGCTTACAGTAACTAAACTTTTCGTTTTTATTTGAACATGAACAATTTTACAAAATTTCAGGTGTGGATCATTTTTAATGAAGTATAAAAAACTTTATTTTGAAAAAAATTTGTCACTTTGATGGAATAATGATATTTTAAAAACCTGCAATCTTAAGCTTAACAAAAGCTGCTTAAGTCATTTGAAATAATGTTGTTTTTATATGGACATCACCTGTACATTTCTACTAGCTAAACTTATGTCTTTTGTTTTGGGTAATATTGAATTAAGTGAAGCCAGGAAATTCTAGTTTAGTCAGATAAATAGTGTTTTCACAGGAGATAAGCAGAGTTCAAGTGCCAGGGTATTATTTGATGACCTTGACCGGGTCATGTTTATTGTTTAGCTATTATAAGCAATTTTTTTGCTTGGAAATATGTTGTTTATTTTTGTTTGCTAGTAACAGAATGACATACTTAAAGAGTCTCAAATAATAGAAAAAGTAAGTAAATTATTTCAACTCAATATTAGTTTAGTTAGGTGAAGCATTAGCTAGTCTTGATAATATAACTAAGTTAACATGGTACCATTGTTTGAAAACAGTTCTAACTGAATTTTTATTAAGACACAAATATCCTATCCACTGCGCACGCTTACATCACATATTAGAGGCTATTTGCACGGAACTTTATGATGAATGATGAATCAGAAACTGCTGAACAGTGCGTGAATATCGTTTCCATGCAACTACTAGTTGATTACTCAGAAGATAACACCTAATAAGTTATATTCCATGGCCTCTATATAGACCTAATAATAAATTTAAAACAAAGTAATATATTTAGATAACAGAAATGTTCAGGTGGTTGCAATTAAGTAAACAATTACCACAATTAGTATTCTATTTATAACTAGTAGTACCAGCGTGGCGTTGTATATGAAATTCATACATCTTAACCGCAAATGTCCTTTGTAGATAACGTCATGTATAATTTTCTGTTCCATATTTAATTAAAAAAAAAATTATTAGATTTTTTTAAAATCTGGCTTTGAAGTGTTGTTTGATTTTCTTCTGTCCACCCCTATATTAAAAATGTCAGACCTATGTGTGTTGTAGATTTGGCTGTATTTGAAGGTGAGCTCATATGCACACACACAAGTTAGGGGTCCTACAAAGTGACGTTTCCCATTGCCATACTGGGTCAACATAAAACACACTTAATACCATGGCCATTAAGTGTTGTAAGATCCTTTTATCTGATGTTTCATTATCTTATTGATCCCACTCTTTAAACAAGTCAATATGTAGTTAGCAAGCAAAACAAATATATATATATATATATATATATATATATATATATATATATATATATATATATATATATATATATATATAAGTAGTCATGTAAATCACTTGACATGGCTTATTTTAAAATGAAACTTGTATGTCATTGAAACTTTTATGTTTTTAATTGACACCTAGTTAGAGTTGTCTGCATCCTAATCGTTTAATCAGTAACAGTATCAAAAATATTTTTCTTTACTCTTCTATTTAAATTAATATATATATATATATATATATATATATATATATATATATATATATATATATATATGCTTTTCCTATTTGGTAATAGTGATGTAATAACTCAAATAGTGATTTCAAACTGTTTTTGTTACTCAATTTTTTTCTGAATTCTCCAACATAAATCATAATTTTTTTTTGTTCTTAATGTTTATATTTTATGCTAGTAAAATGAAGACAACAGATCGATGTTAACTACAAAGGAAAAATGTACAGCTCGACCAATGACCAGAGCTGTTGTAATTGCTGTATGTGTAATACAGCAGTTGAAATTATGTTGCTATTTTTTAAAAAATCCCATAGATCTATCAATATCAGATTTTTTTATATATGATTTAAAGTTATTATTGTCAGCACTCCACAGGATTGAACCTGCGTTTTCTTACTTATCAGGGCAACTACTAGATCCAACCCAAGTATTCGACTTTTTGTTTCTTTGAATTACAGAGTGTTTGTATAAATGATGTGCAGTTTTTCTTTAAACCACTTGTTTATTAAAATATGTGTACATCATTATCATTAGCCTACTTTTATTGATCCTACACTATACATTATTGTAATGATATTTAGGCCTACACACATAGGTAAACTTCATGATAAAATATGTTTTTTATAAAGTATAAGTGAGAGTACATACAGATTTTGTTTATTTGACAAGTTATTCAGATTTTTTTGTCACTATGATTTAATTTTTGTTAATTTATTCTTTGTTTTTTTGTGTTATGATAACATTTTGTGCTTTACAGATGTTGATATTGTTTCATAATAACACTGCATGTGTTTGAGCATTGTATGAAAATTCTTAGCTACGAAATTAACAATCATAGTTGGTGTTTTAATTGGTAAGTAATTTGGAACACCTGACTACATTTTTAACGATACAGATTATATTTCCACAGTAAAAATTAATCAGTATTTGTGATTTGTTCTAATAATGTTGTATTTAATAGTAGTTAATAAATTAATTATAATGTTTTAAAAAATAATGTTATGTTTAAAGTAATATAATTCTTTTAAGAATTTATTTTTATTAATATTTTTGAATGGTAAATGAATGAATTTCTGGGATTACTGTTGTAATGTAGCCATTGAATATCTATTGTGCCTCTTTTTTATATTCCTGTCATGTTCAATTACATCATTTGCCATAGTCTCATCATAAAGTCTAAGGATTTAGAGAGGGTACAAGGTGTGCAACTCTCCCTAACTTTTAATTGGTGACTTTTCATTTAATTATTGAGGTGGTTGCAGATGTTTGTTCTGCTAATTCCCTTTCAATTTTTTTTCTCTTGGCCTTTACTATGGAGGTTTTGATCCATTTGGCTAACTTTTTGTTGTGCGGTGAGATCCTGCTCATTCTGTTTTACATTTTTACTTGTGGAAACACAGATAAGCTAGATTTTTTAAAATTTTAAGGCGAAAAGCACATTAAGGCTATTATCGCCTCCTTAAATGTAAGTGTGAGTGTAAAGTGTTAAAGTCGTAAGTGTAAGTGTGTGTTAGCCTCGGTTACCGCGAGAGATGTCTACATCCTCGCAATAGATGCAGCTAGTCTACACACCCCTTGCGGGGCAAATAAGGTAGAGAAATAAGACCTGCTCATACAGAGCCCTCCATGCATGGGTAAGGTTAAGGTACTCTGGGAGGTTGCCAGGTATCTCAAGTCCCTCTTTGATACAGTTTTAAGACGGTGTCATCCATTTCATCAGCATAGGTCGCTTTACACTTTATAGAGTTACCAGGCTATGTAAGAGTAGTGAATGCGTGTGTGTGTGTGTCGAATAGATGAGTGAGAGTAGTATGAGCTAGAGGTACAGTGGGATCACTAAGTCCATCAGCTGCTCACTTCAGTTGCTTTCGCCGGATTTTTAAAATAAACTGATTATAATGCTTTCACTTGCAAATGTTACAACTTCAAAAATTATTTGAGAACAATAAAAACTGTTAAAATAATAATAAAATAGGTATTCTATTTGAAAATTTATCTTTTTTTCAATTATCTGAACATGTTATATTCAGGGCACTCTTAGTTGGACAAAATTGATTTTGGCAGGTTTCTGAAATTTCACCTTTTATTTAATAAAATGTGATACAATTCATCATCAGATGAATGAATACAATAACTGAGAATTAGTTTATAAATGCAAAAAAAAAATTATGGTATAACGTCAACTGGTCAGTTATTGTTTTTAATAAAGTGATAGTACATTGTTTTAAATACTGCTTCTAAAATAATTCTCCTTGTATCAAATCGCTAGCTCTAATCTTGCAATACTGGTTATCCTAGTAATACCAAATAATGTACTACAAAGACAGCATTAGGGGCAAAGTCTCAGTGGATAATTTTACTGGTTATCCAGGATTATCCAACAGGGCAAGTTATGCCAATATTATTGTGTAATATTGCCACCTTATTTGTGGATTTTTCCCCTAAAAATAAAAAAAAAGTATTTAACAACATTTTTACTTTGAAATGAGACTGAACTACATATTTAAAAAGTTTTAATTACTCTATTGTTTCCCATTTTGTAACCACTACAGTATATTTGTCTTCAACATTTTACATATTTTCAAATGTGTATAATTGTTGTAGATTAAGCACTTCCTCTATTCTTCCATTTTATAACCACTATTGTATATTTGTGTAAAGTTGGGCTAAAGTAATATTAGTACTGCTAGTTTCATAATTTTACACATTTATAAAAAAAAACAAAAGGTCCTTGATTATACTTATAGACTTTAAAAAAGAAAAATTCTTGATTATCTTTAAAATAATTGACATTTATAAATTTACAAAGCATGTTAGTTTTAAGGTCAGCTAGGCCAAGTTATCCTCTTTGATTATTTATATAACCAAAAACAAAATAAACTTTATGCATTCATATAACTAATTCCTCAGACTATAATTTATCATAACCTACAATTTTGACCTTGCTATATCTTTAATCCTGAAGTATTTAAATGCCTACTATTTGTGGATCCAGATGTTTCTTCAGCTGTTGGATTAATGCTTCTTCATCCCGTGCTTAATAGTGGGCATTGTGCAGCAAAAATAGTGACAATAATTTTTGTTAAAATTATAAAAGAAAACCTTTTAAAGGGCTGATGAAAAATAAAAGTTAATATTTATTTTTATTTTGAAAATGTTTAAAGTAGGTTAGTTGAGTTATATTTAGATACTTCATTGTTGGCAGGCTGTTCTTTGTATGTGCCAAAATTATTTCTCTGCCAAGGCAGTTCAATATTTAGGCGGTATTTTACTAATGAATGATTTATTTTACTAACTGCTATTTTAACTGCAGGGTACAATAAATCTGCAACGATCACACTGTAATAATAATCCTAGAAGTTCATTCCTTCATTTTTATATTAATGTGTTATTTAAGCATTTTGGTTTTTTTGAACATTGATTAACCCTGAATATGTGTGTGATAAGATTAGCTGCACAACAGAATATTCATTACATTATGTAATCCTGTCAGTATCAGAGACATTTTGACCTGGACAAAAATTTAATATTTTTTTTATTTTTGGATATATTTTAAGCTAAATGAACATATTTTATGAAAATTATATTTTCAAGTGAACACACAGTATATTGTAAGATAAAAGTAGCAAAACTCTTTGTCAACTATGCAACTCTCAAAGAGTTCACTTATCCATCCCATTGCTATATCAGTCTGAACATGAGATGGCTTACTGTAGTTATATAGCATGGCTATGAAAATCCTGTTTGATGTTCCCTATAAATTTTATAATAGATTCTTACAAACATACGAGGGTTGATCAAATATAAACGAGACTGATTTTTTAAAAAATTTATTGCTTACTTACAAATTATTCTTGATACAACTTATTTTTCTACATAGTCTCCCGCACGAGTAACACATTTTTCCCACGGATTGGAAGTTTTTAATTCCATCTTCGTAAAAAGTTCTCGGCGTTAATTGAGCCATTGAGCACGAAGGTCTCCACCGCAGAATCGTCTTCAAACGCTGGCCTCCAAGCGCCTCTTTGAGTGGCCCAAACAGGTGATAGTCGTGAGGCGATAAGTCTGGACTGTATGGGGATGTTCCATTGGTTCCCAGCCAATTTGATCGAGTTTAAGCCTCGTAGCATTCGCCGAATGTGGTCGGGCATTATCGTGAAGAAGAATGGCGTTTTCGCCGGTTTAGATTTCCTTTTCCTCTGAAAAGACTGTTTTCGGCCTCTAAAACATCGCAATAATATTGTGCATTTATTGTGCGTCGTTGATGGAGGAAATCGACGTGAAAGGCGCCTTGATTGTCGAAAAATACAGTGGCCATTACCTTTCCATGATCGGGCGACGATCATGGCTGAGGTTTTCTACTGCTTCCCATCCTTCGGCGAATTCCTTGTGCCAAGCAAAACGCGAGCTCTTGACAGGGTCCTGTCCCGTATTGAGCCGTCAATCTACGAAAGATTTCAGTCGGATTGACCCCTCCTTGGCCAAAAACTTAATAATAATTCTCTGCTCCACGGAAACGTGCACTTCACTCTCACTCATTGTATAGTTTTATACTGAAGGGTCCGAACGGAAATGTTGCCCCGTCACGCCCGTCCCAAACCTCCCAGGCTACCTGAAACCCCACCCTTTAGAGTTCAATGTCCAACGGAAAAGTTTTTAGAAAGTCAGTCTCGTTTATATTTGATCAACCCTCGTAGCTTAATATGGATTGAAATGTCTCAGAGTTTTTCAAGTAAAAATAATCAGAATCAGGAAAATTGACAGTATATGTTTTGAAGGTTATAAGTTAATGAATATGATTTAAGTTTAAATTAATACAGCAGTCTTACAGATTTCATAAATTAGGGCAGATAATTTAGTTATCTTTCTCTAGCAAAAGAGAGTTTGTGCAGTCAGTTGCTCTGGGCCTAAGTGTAGTAGAATAGACAAAATATATAGTTCAGTCTTGCACATCTATGTATTTCAGCAGATTGACAAAGTTAATTATGAAAATAGCTGAGACACGCCTCTATCAATAATACTTAATCATTCTGATGTCACCACCTGCCAGTTAATAACTTCTTTTCCATTGGAACTTTTCTTGTTATATGCTTTGTGCAAGCTCAGGTTATCTTAAGGAATTTGGTCTACCCAATTATCGAGTGCTGAGTTTGCAAAACTACTGTTTTAAGTTCTGTAGTAAAAAAAATGTTCCAAGATCATGAGAAATTGTAGCATAAAATATAAAAAAAAACAAATGAATATATAAGCAAAAATATTGCACACTCGATAATGCAACTTGTTAGTATTTATAATCAAAAAATGCTAAAATATTTTTATACTAAAAACTACTGTTAATCATACTTAATAGATGTTTAGTGGCAGATGAAATTGCACAATCTGGTACACGCTAAACATTCATTGGTGTTTGAATAGTTTTTTCAACTTTTAAAAAATGTATGCACTGTCAATTTTTATTACTATTCAAAAATGTAAAAAGTGTTTTACTTATTATGCTTTTAGTGAAAAAATTAAATAAGTGTTCCCATTATCATTAACTATTTATAGGAGGTTAGGTTAACTTTGTTGTTGACTATTATTATAAATATATCAGAACAGAGAAAAATTATGTCATATTTGATAAATCTTCAATTCTTTTGAAGACACATAGGTAATTACTATTTGTCAAGCAGTATATTATTTTCATAGTATTTTAAATTCTCTAATGAAATGTATTAAAGCAGGTAAGAATATTCTATAGCACTCCTACATACTTAATGAATGATTTTCATCACTACAGATATCCCGCCACTAGTAATTAAAAGTTGATTGAAAGAATAATAACTTTTTTAAATTAGTTTAAATTTATTATTTTTTTGTGATTTACTCATTTCTGCTAATGGCTAACTTGTGTTATTGTTTTTTTTTTATAGAGGACAGTTGTGCTTTTGGGTCCAACAAATATTTTGCACTTTGTGGGCTTGGTGGTATTTTATCATGTGGTATTACACATACTCTTGTAGTACCACTGGATCTGGTCAAGTGCAGAATACAAGTAAATCCTGCCAAATACAAATCTGTATTCAATGGCTTCAAGGTTAGTTATGTTTGTGTTCAGTATTGCTAAATTCATGATACATATTTAGTACATTTAAATATTCACTGTAAAATCAGTATAACTCATGATATTTGTAGATATTTTACAATTTTGAATACCATAATTTAATTATCACCAAACATTGTGATTACAAAATATTTTAAAATAATAAAATACTTAAGTTAATTTGAAATAAAAGCAAGTTAAAGTTTCAAAAACAAATTGTGAAAACCCAAAATAAACTCAAACTGGCATCAGGTACACTTATATTTTCCTTGTTTTTCTACTGTAATTTTATTTTGTGTTGCAGGAGTTGTTTATAGTTTCAAGCAATTGCAATGTTCAGTTTAGTATATCTGTGATAAATGGGGTCTATTTTTATTAAGATCATACATACAAAACAAACAGTATGTCTGCTTTTTTAAATCTATAAATATAAATGCCTTGAAATTTTTCGTTAAATTAAAAAGGGCCTAATAATATTTAATTTTGTACAGTTGACCTTGGTTATAACGCCCTCGGTTAGAATGGTAACTTGGTTATAGCGATATTTTCATAATGTCTCCAATATTCTATATTAAGTGTACGTGTATTTTAGAATCCGCCTCGGTGGCCTAGTTGATAGTGTACTGGGCTTTCACTCAGAGGACCCGGGTTCGATTCCTGGCCAGGGCTTGGCATTTTCATACGCTATAAATCATCCCATCGTCTGCATTAGCCCAAGTGTGCACAATAGTCGGACGTTAAACACAAAAAAAAAAAAAAAAATTTAGGCTCGGTTACAACGCTTTGTGAACTCGGCTACAACGCTGTCGTGCGGCTTTTATAGTCCAGCCACTTAGTAAACGGTCTGCTTCGAGAATTTCTCGTGCATGTAGGAGAATTCCTCTCCAGCTCCCTCCAACAGCTCAGGGACACAGTCGGCCAATCTGAGTCTACAAACTGGTACTATTCAGTGATAGTGAAGGAAAAGGGAGGAGCTATGGTGACAGAGTGGAAATATGACCTCTCACTCGCACATTTTTTTCTCTGTCCCACTGGTGCTCTTAGCAGTTTTATAAGCAGTTTTACTACTGACCAATAGTAACTCTCACTTAAATACAATTTGTGTCCTATTTTTAGAATAAAGGTTGAGAATAGAAACAGACCCTTTCTTAAATTTTGTTATAAGCTAAACAAACAGTGTAAATTGTGTCGTTCCCTCAAAAGCGTTTTCTCTCTCTCTCTCTCTCTCTCTCTCTCTCTCTCACACACACACACACATACACACACACACACACACACACACACACACACACACACACACACACACACACACTGTTTGCCTTACTGGGGAGAAAGCTTCAATCTCCTGAACCCTCACAACAGTGTAAGCAAAGTACGCAATGCATTGTATTGCATGTATACATACTAGACTGTACTGTGATAGTCCGTGTTCATTACGTCTCAGTTTTTGCGTTTTGTATTGTCGCATACATCATGGTAAAAAGAAAAGCTTTATCATTTGAGTTCAAACTTGAAGTGATCACATACTTAGAGAAAGGCAAAAAACAAATCGATGTGTTTCGAAAATTAGGGTTGGCTGGTTCAACAGTTTGTGGCATATGGCGTTCTAAAGGGAAAATTAAATCAACCTACTGCATATATATAATATGTGTAATAAATTGTAATAAAATTACCATTAATAACATACAGTACAAAGTATGCTTTTCTTTCACTACGTACAGTATTGCTACCGTTTATAAATTCGTTTACTGTAAACTTGGTTACAACGCTATATTGTTTACAGCGCTCATATACGTTTCGTCCCTTCAACCGCATTATATTCGAGGTCAACTGTATTTGGATTGTTTTGGATAAATTGTGGTTATTGAAAATATGTAGGAATTGTTGTGTATTTAATTAAGCTGGTAAGTGGTTAAATATATTAACTTATTAAGGAGTAACCTCACTTCAGAACTCCTGAACATGCAGTGTCCAGTGAATAACCATTATGACACTAAAAGTAGTCAACAAAATGTAAGGAGATAAATTTGAAAAAAACATGAATAAACATTACCATGATGTGTGTGTGTATATATATATATATATATATATATATATATATATATATATATATATGTGTGTGTGTGTGTGTGTGTGTGTGTATGTATATATATATATATATATATATATATATATATATATATATATATATATATATATATACATATACATATACACACAGTATATGTGTATCTGCAGGAGAGGGCAAACTAGCTGCACCTATTAAGAGGATTTAGACTTCCCTCTTGGTACTTAAGTGTAACACACACTTACTCTTACAACACTACACTTCTACACTTACGACTTTAACACTTTACACTCACACTTATATTTAGAGAGGTAATAATAGCCTCACTGTGCTTTTTGCCTCAAAATAACAACAATATATAATTAATCTGTTTAGTTATTAAATATATTAACTTTTTAAGGAGTGCCATCACTTCGGAACTTCTGAATATGCAGTGTCCAGTGAATAACCATTATGACACTAAAAGTATTCAAAAAAAGTAATGAGATAAATTCAAAAATATGAATAAACATTATCATTATTTTTAATGATATTTTTCAAAACAAAGATTAAAGCCCCACCAGCACTCAAATGTACCATCTTTTTTTGTGCATTTATACAGAAAAAACATCTTTTTTGTACTTTCTCTCCTCATATACCTAGGTTGGTCATGGAAAGTGCTTGTGCTGCCAGACCAGTTAGTTTAGCTTGACATTACATTGTGATGTTAAGCAAGCATGACAATTTAGTTAAAACTGAATAAAACACCGGCTGACCAACTGACCGATGTGATTGAATATTGTGATTGAGATGCGTGAAATGTTTTAGAACGGCAGTATTCCTTTAATGGTATTTAGCTTTACTCTTTAAAAGGTTAAGTAGGATTAAAATGTCTAGAGTTGTATATGATTAATGTTTTTCAATCCCTATATATTTGGTATGTAAAATTAAAATATTATAACATTTTTATAGGTCACAATGGCTGAAGATGGTGTTAAAGGTTTGGCCCTAGGATGGGCACCAACATTTTTTGGATATTCAATGCAGGTAATAAATAGTGTAGAAAAATATCCCCTAATAGTAATAATAATAAGTAGACACTTATTTCCCTAATTTAATGAATTTACCACTCTTTCTGGTTTAAAAACACTTACTGGTTCTGTTAGATTTTGTAAACAATTCTAATATTCTAAACTTTTGAAAGTTTTATAATTGTGGTTATGGGCCTACTAGAGTGAAGAAAAATGAATGTATTGTATAACAATTGATTTGGTTTACCACCTGAGATAACCTATAACCAAACATCTGACTATATTTTAAACAAAAGTTTTCTAATGTATCCTTTATAGAAATCTTAAAATTCGTTATATTATTTGGTTCTTTAGCTTGGGGATGTTAGTGTTTTCTTTTACAAAAATGTATTTTTGGAATGTTATGGTTCCATAGTTTAAAATGTTTTAGGTTAGATGGAAGTAGGCTAGCACAGATTTAATGTACTGTATCTGTAGCAACAATTCTAAGTAGAACAGATACAAATAGAGAAGCTTTTGAAACACAGATAGTATAGACTGAGACTTCTCTTCACAGATTTTATCAGAATTTTTATTAGATTGTTTTCAGTATCCTGGGTTGAAATTATAAACAGATCATACTTATAGGCCACAAAACTATTAGTTCTGTCAAAACCATTAAGGAGTTTCAAATTATTAACCAAATTTATTACTCAATATTATTTTAATTGATTTAATAAAATGAGTTAAACGATTCGCTTCAACACATGATTTTACATTATTTAACACAATATTTACAGTTTTTATAAAAATATTTTCAGTACTGGGAGAAAAATTATTATATTGTGCAGTAAAGAATACAGTGTACTTGTATTTTTAGTTAACGAAAGAACTAATATATTAACTAATATGACCTAATTGATCTAAATCTTTGGTACTAGATTAACTGAATTAAGATGTAGACTTTCCTATGTTTCAGATTTTTTTTTTTTAATTTATTAAAAATGGTCAAACTATTGTCAGAACCAAATTGATTAATCTAATTACTCCTAAACAATCTAAAATACACTTCATAATAAATATAAATTTATGAATGTTGAATTTCTTTATTACTTTTACATATATAATTTGTCTAAAACTAAAGTGTATCGCCAGTTGTTTCTTTGATATTATTAATATAGAGATTAAAAGGAGGCCTACATTCTGCATGAAAAATATGTCAGAAAGAAATGCTTACCAAAACATTTACTTAGAAAAATGCTTACGTACTAAAACAAAATAAAATTAATTTTGGTGAGTTTTTTTACTTTCAAGCGTAGCTGAGTAAAATGGCTTTACCCTCTGGAGTAATAGCATGGGACAGCACATGCCTTAGTTACTTGAAAAAGGCTTTAGCAGAATGTTGTACAGTTGAAAATGCTAGGCATGATTTCACAGCCAATTAATGCACAGATAAGGTAGGAGAGCTTTGGTTGGAAGTCAGTCATATGAATAATATTGGCAAGCAAGTTGCTACTATCCTGGCTAAACACATAAGGCTGGTACTGGAGCACAGATCTCAACACAGATGAATTTTCTTTATCATAACTGTGGTCCTTACTACACAGTAGTAATAACTTCGTAATTACATTTTTAATAAAGAGTTTTGAAATAATGCTGGGATAGTATTTTTAAATATATATTTTTTTGATATATTTAGGCTACCATATAAATATTAGATTCTGTGAACCCAATTGGTTTCTTAATATTTTTCTCACTCTGCATTACCTGCATGCGTTATTATGTGTTTATGTGACTGTGTAAAATAAAGTGGAGGAATGTTCAGTAACCAGTAAGAACTGTTGACTGACAAACAATTCCAGGCTGTTTGTGCAAGTGTACAATTCATTTTGGCTGTGCAACCTGAGAACCGATTTTAGTTTCATACTTTCAGCTATAATAAAATCTCAGTTAACCAAACTCGGGTCAACCGAAATTAGGGCTATCTGAAACACAACTGGAATCACAAATCCTTTTTTAAAAAAAAAAATGAGGAATAAATGAAGTATACAGGAATATAAGGGTAAGATTGCATTAGCTAGCAGAGAAATAAACGCCTGATCTTGAGTTGACTCCTGGTCTGAATATAGCCACACTATCAATACAGAAGTTCGGATCGTACATAATTTTACATTGCGTTAACATTTTTTGAACATTGCAGTGAGTCAGTGTCGGCTGATGTCCTTTTAATGAAAAGATAGTGGGACATCGCTGCTCTAAAATGTTGCGGGGCCATAAGAAACATATAAAAATTGCTGTTTTTAATGAATAATTCATATGCTATAACCTATTTGTATTAACCTATCTGTACAGTATACAGTTTCTTGATGTAAGCCTAAAAATGTAATTTTTAACATTTTTGAAGTCGTATATAGCATTTCATATATCATTTCATAAGTCGTATATAGCATTTCATATAACATTTCATAAGTCATAGCATAAAAAAGACGTTAGAATCATTTGTCCTTCAAAATCTTTTAGAATTAATTCAATATGAAAAAGTATTATGTGTATATGGCTTAAACAAAAAAGTCGTTAACTGAAATGGTTTGAGATCTCCCTTTTATTTGAGATAACCAGTGTGACCTGTATAACATTTTCTTTTTATATGTAGAAACATACAGTTTTTTTTTTTATTTAGGCAAGTATATAAAACTAGTGAACATATTTTTTGTCAACATTAGAACTTCTGCTAGTCATTTTTGAGAATTTACATGTTTTTGTATATTTTTATAATATGTGTATATTTTTTTGACTGGTACTAATGTTTCCATAATGGTTTTAGGGTTTGTGTAAGTTCGGCTTGTATGAAGTTTTCAAAGTATATTATTCGAATATTATTGGTGAGGAAAATTCGTATGTCTATCGTACATGGCTCTATCTAGCAGCTTCTGCGTCTGCGGAATTCTTTGCTGATATTGCTTTAAGCCCTATGGAATCTGCTAAGGTAAATTATGTTTCAACATTTTTTTAAATATGCAATTCAGTAATAGTTTACTGAATGTCTTTTTTTAGTTTAATATGTTTTCAGTTGCTGATGATAACTGAAAACACTATAAGAAAGTTTAAGTTTAAATATACTATATATAAATAGTAATTATTCTACTAACCAAAATAGAAGATAAAATATTTGTTATCTTTTAATTTGGGTATTATGTTGATAATTTGGAAAATTTGATAATCCATTTCTAGTCAATCTTAATTTTAACATTCCATTACACTGTTATCGTGTACATATCTTAATGCATTACATACTATACAGTCATTTAATTTCTAACACCATTTTGAAAAAATGTGTGTTAAAAATTAATGAAACTGCCAAGTTTTTCAGTTTTCCATTTAACATTTAAGTACTAACAGTAAATTATTATAGACAATCTTGTGAAAACTGGATTTCAAGATACATGTAGAAAATTTCTAAGAGCACTAACCTAAAAATTCATAATCAGCTACCTTTAAATTGAATTAGTATATTATATAGTCTATAAATATTGCTATAAATCATTGATCCTTATGTTTTTATCGCATAGGTACGAATTCAGACTCAACCAGGGTTTGTGAGTACGCTGCGCGAAGCTCTTCCCATAATTTACAATGCTGAAGGAATGAATGGATTCTACAAAAGTTTAGTTCCATTGTGGATGAGGCAAATCCCTTATACGATGATGAAGTTTGCATGCTTTGAAAAGACTATTGAATTACTTTACAAGTTAGTATTTTCTGTTTACATGTTTTTAAAAAAAGAGTGTGGTACTTTCTTAAAATACAACAAACTTGAACTTAAGAAATGCTTTCTGGTGTAAAAAAATTAAATGGTGCAAAGGGACTATGTGCCTTCGAAATAAATACTTGTTAATGACCCTGTTTACACTAGTATCCGAGACGGACTTTAAATGAGGTTGATGACGTGTACTTACCCCTTGTTTGTAAAATTTTTGTTACATTACACTCAATACGATTTTACTGCACCACAAAGTATGCCATGCTTAAAGAAATATTAACTTCAAAAATGTAGTTTCGTGTCAGTTGTGACATCAGCACGGCTTATACATTTTTATATTCTCGTTGTCGCATACAACACTTGTCTAAAATTATAGTTTATATTATTATTACCAAAATTTATAAATAATATGTCACTTAATTTATTTGTTTTAACATTGTAAACTTTCTCATTCTACCATTATTTGATTTAACCCATTGGTAACGAAAGACGTATATTGCCCGTCCTTCTCTCTCAATGGCTTAAGTACTAAAGACGGGCAATGTCCGTCCTCTACTTCACTGATCTCTTTGCCGTATGTTTCTAGCCTAAAAGTCGAATATAGAAATATAAATCTATTTTCAATCTATGAGATATTTTTCCTTCGTTTATTTCCGTTGTTACTCGTTAATTTCCGGCAGTTTATTTGTAAAGTTGTGTACGAATTTGACAGTTGTAGAAACATGGCTTCTCGTGAGGAATTGTTTATTTCTTCGAGTGCATTTAGTGAGTTTGCTGGGGATATTTTAAATGAAAGTAGTTGTGAGATTAGTGATAATGAAGAGCAAGAAGTTATTGTTGAAAATGACAGTAGTGATAGTGATAACAGTGATGATGAGATCTGTGAAAATAGGCCTAATTGCAGACAATATTACACATAACCTACAAGTAAATGATTGGCAGTGGACTTCTAATCCAAATATAACTAAAATTCTGGTGACATTTAATAGGGAAAATCCACCAAACAAGCAAAGCAAGGCCATCTAGAAAGTGTTGAGTATGTACTGCAAAAGGAAAAAGGTCTGAAACAATTTACCAGTGCAAAAAATGTAGTGTTCCTTTGCATTTGGAAAATTGTTTTGAAATTTATCATAGTCGGACAAATTTTTGAAAAGGAAACAAAATGTACATAGTGTAAATATATAAACATAAAAAATGTTAATATAGTGTTAAAAGTGTTGGCTAAATATGTGTTAACAATTACAACATTATGTAGGATAAAATTGGTAGGTTACTTGCTTTTATTATTGCACATAATCTTAGTGTAAACTACTGAAGAAATTCAGTACTGAAGGCCAATAGCATGTTAGTAAAATCCAGTTTCCAATGGGTTAATATTTCTTGCGTTCTAAGTTGCAGTATTTAAACTAAATAATCAATTTATGGTCGTCACTTGATTTTGTAGTATATATTATTGTTACTAACTGACTGGCATCTCTGTTATAATTAGCTGTTTCAGCAATCAGTTGTTTCTTGAATTCTTTGTTATTTCAGTCCATTAATCTCATTTTGATTTCACTGCACCATAACATTTGGGCATAAAGAAATGTTCACTTGAAAAACTTATTCTCCCTCCCTTCCAAAAATGGAATTTATGGAGGCAACTAAAAATTTTCAAATGTAGACATAGCAGGTTTACATAGTTACATAGTTTACTTCTGGAAAATATAAATTTAATAGCAGAAAAATAATAATTATTATATCTGTAAAACAAAATCAAATAAACTTTTTTCGTAATAAGTTAAATACACATATCATTTCCAAATCCAAAATAGTGAATGCTCATATACACTAAAAGACGTATTTACTTTTATTAAAGTGATAAAAAAGTCTGTTATTATTATTATTATTTTTATTTTGGCCAGCGACATTGTATTCTAACTTTTTAATGCCAAAAGTTTACATTTGTTTGTAAAAAAAAAGTTAATCTGATTTAATTCTTTACTTTGAAATATAACTACTGTGTACTTCATGGTTGTGAGTTCAAGAAGCAGTTACTGTCATCTTTTCACCCTTGCTGAATCCTCATCCTCATTAATATATAAAAAAAAAATTATAACTGGGAAGCACTCCAGGCTGTTCTTCATGCGAAACTGCTCATTGCACTTGCTCTTAATCTGTGGCCACACATTTTAACATCACTATTTTGAAATTTTCTGGTAAATAAAAACAGACAGATTCATTAACAGAGTAATATAATTATTTTGTTTATTTTTGCACAGTATTCAATATATAGACAATTTATATATACAAGGGCTATCTAAAAAGTATCCAACCTTTGGTTGAGAAAAATATATTACATTCATGATAGGATTGGGACCCTAATCCCTTCAAAGTACACTTCCTAATTCCTTACACCTCCAGACACTTAGCCCACCGATCCTTCCACTTCTGAAAACATGTCTGGAAGGCTTTTTTTGAAAGGCATTCATCTCCACCAATGTCTTACATTGCGACGCCTATAGTTTTTATTGCCTGGTCGTACCTGTACACCCATGACTCATGTCTAGTAAATGCAGTGTTCAGAAGCAGGATCAGTCTTGTATCAAATGGATCCTATGCAACATTAAGATGGAGTTCTTTATGTTCTGCCTACAGCACCTTGGACACAAATTCTGCAACCACCCTGTACATGTTCAAAATTGTTACATGAAATTTACTGATTCCAACCTCTTCGGCAATCTTCTCTACAGTCAAATGTCGATCTCCCCAGTAACATATTCTCCATCCTGTCAACAACAGCTGCATTTCAAGCAGTTTGTTGTCTCCCAGAACGCTGTTCATTCTTTACTGATGTGCGGCCATTTTTTAATCAGCTGAACTACTCCTTAATTTGTATTATCCCTATACAACACCTTCTGATCTTACAAATTGTTTCACATTGAGAATCACCAAGTTTCTGACAAAATTTGGTGCAGTTTCTTTGTTCAACTCGTCTTGAAAGAAATTGAAAATTCAATGAACACTTACTCGACAGCCAACAGACAGCAACTAGGAAACTAAAACGTGGTGAACAAATTCAAGAATGCACATACATGCATATTGTTGGATACTTTGATGAAATTTTATATTAAACATTTGTTATATATTTAAGATTGACATATTGACAGTTTGTGCCTATATTTGAGATTTTTTTAAAATTTAAATATTAGTTTACAAACTTATCTTGGCAAAAAAAAAATTAAAAATTAAATAAAAATTTAATTTTCTCAAAAATTGTTTTAACAGTTCATCAGGCGATGATAACTCCATCGATTTTTCACCACCAAAAAAAAAACCTTCAAATTTAGTTGAAATGTTAACTGCACTGACTATAACTGCACTTTGACCCAGAGATAAAATACTTCTGTTAACTCTTTTGTTACCTTATTTTTTGTTTGTTCTGGCTGTTAAAACATGTTAATCTGTTGTTAGTAAGCAAAACTGAATAACATTCAAAATGGAAACAATTGCTTGTGACAAATGTAAAGTGAACAAATACTGTTCATTACGACATTTTGTAGCTAGTGTGTAATTAATCTTAATATTGCTAATAACAAGTAACATATTTCTTGTATTTATTTTTCTAGATATGTAGTGCCAAAGCCAAGATCCGAATGCACAAAAGGTGAACAGTTGGTTGTAACTTTCGCAGCAGGTTATATTGCTGGTGTGTTCTGCGCCATTGTCTCACATCCTGCAGACACCGTGGTGTCGAAATTAAATCAGGACAAGGGATCAACTGCGGTGGATGTAGCTAAGAAACTTGGATTTGCTGGTAATGTTTATAACCTAACGTAGAGCATTTAATCTCAGCATCTCTCTCTCTCTCTCACACACACACACACACACACACACACACACACACACACACACACACACACACACACACACACACACACACACACACACACACACACACACACACACACACACACACACACACACACACACACACACACACACACACACACACACACACACACACACACACACACACACACACACACACACACACACACACACACACACACACACACACACACACACACACACACACACACACACACACACACACACACACACACACACACACACACACACACACACATACACACACACACACACACACACACATACACACACACACACATACACACACACACACACACATACACACACACACACACACACACACACACACACACACACACACACACACACACACACACACACACACACACACACACACACACACACACACACACACACACACACACACACACACACACACACACACACACACACAAGCAATTAACCCCTATTGTAGTAGAATCTTCCATATCAGAATATAGAGATTGAACCCATGTAATGTATGGAGTATATTTATATAAATTTAGCAGTAAAAATACAAATACAGTAGAACCACATTATACCGCAGGTGTCAAGGAAAATGTTGTATATCTACTGTCCACTGTAGAGCAAATTTACTTAGTGAATATGAATAACCATGATAGTAATTCAAAAATGTATATGGTGTGAATTTCTTATGCTGCAGTAAAACTTAGATTTTGCTGTGAATTTTGTTGTTAAACCTTGAAATTCCAGAGGATTTTCAATTGAATAATAAAACATCAGAATTTTGGTCATACTGTTGCTACTTTTGTCCACTTAGCAAGTCAGACTGTCACTTGCTACCAATGTCTATGCCCTACTGTCTGCAGCTTTTGTGTATTGACTTTTTGGCAGTTAATTTTTCAACTCAAGTAGTTCAGCTTAGTACCTTGATAGTTCAAAGTCAAACGTTGAACAGAGGAAAACAAGGATAAATAATGATGATTAAATGTTAAAAGAATTAATTTATAATGACCATATAAATTTGTTTTCTTGACCAAGAATTTAGCTTTAGAATGTTAGTATCAAAGGAAGCTGCCGTTGGTGATGTCTAAAGTTAATTTAACACATTAAAATCTAATCCTTTAATAAGTGGTTTGCTCTCAGAGTAACCTAGACATGTTTTGACTGTCATTAAATATAGTTGACTATCTATCTATCTGTCTGTCTATCTATCTATCTATTTATCCTCATCGTCTGCATTAGCCCAAGTGTGCACAATAGTCGGACGTTAAACACCAAAAAAAAAAAAAAAAAAAAAAAAAAAAAAAAAAATCTATCTATGTACTATATATATATATATATATATATATATATATATATATATATATATATATCCCATAATGATGGTAACCATTTTAAAGTATCATGTATTATATGCCATTTTAAAAATAATAAATAGAAATTCATAGTTGGTAATAGCTTATTAACCTGTTAAAATATTACTAAGGCTTAAAAATACCTAAAAAAACATTATTAAACAAATATTAAATAGTTGTGTAAAGCAGTTATACACAGTAATTCGTTTTTGTGTGGTAAAACCTGAAAAACTCGTGTATACAAAAAACAACAACAGTTTTTCCCATTTATTTAGCTTTTTCACTTAGTTCATTTATAAAAGTATTATTTAGCCTAAACCCAAATTTCTGTTGTCATCATCAAGAGTCATCACTTGATAATAAATCATGTATCACGTCACCGCTAACTACCAGGCCATCCTTTCTCAATTACAATGAAACTTCCCAATAAAGGACACTGCTCGAACCTTATAGAAATATTTAATATTAGAAGGAATATAGTTAGGGTCTGTTGGATGTAGGCTAACGGTTTACTTATGGCAATATGTTCAGTGGTCGTGATAATATTGCACTTTTTTTTTTGTTGTGACAATCGGCCTTAGAAAATGTAAGTTTCCTTTTCATAACAATAATTTTAGATATGAAGAAATTTTTTAGGATAAGTGAACTTTGAATTTAATAAAACCTTAACAATATTATATAATATACACACTCTAATTAACATATTAAAAACTGAAATCAATATTGTAAGATACAGGTAAATTTAATAGTTAATATTGTTGTTACAGGTATGTGGAAAGGTTTGTTGCCAAGAATTGTCATGATAGGTACGTTAACAGCGGCACAATGGTTTATCTATGATGCGGTTAAAGTTTATCTGAGGTTACCACGACCACCTCCTCCGGAGATGCCAGAATCACTCAAGAAGAAGCTTGCTGCTAAGGGAGAATTATAATTGATTTTGATCAAACAATAGCCGACAGTATTTTATTTTAGATATATTTTAATTCTCAGGAATTAGTAGAAACAATCAAAATTATTCTTATTTTGCAATGGGTTGTTCCTAATAACTGTAAAGTAAAGTGAAGAATTCAGTAATAAAAATTGTATTATTATTTACGATAATATTTTATATGAGTAATGGTACTGGTTTATTAAAATGGGATTTACCCGTAACATAAATATGTATATTGTTCTAATGCTTTATATGTGTAAAATGTTACAAAATTGTATTGTGACAGTGAACGGAAAATATATTTATTTTGTCTCTAAAAGTTTTATTTATAATATATTATGAGAGATATACTGCAAACAATCTTCAGATTGAGATTATATGTTTTAGTTTGTACACCAGATATATAAAAAGTAACCTTATGGTTTTGTATGAGTATCAATTTGTCATATGCCTTTTTTCAAAATGAAAGAATATTTTTTTCAAAGAATCTTGTGTGTATCAAATAAAAGGCTACATATTACTAAACACAAAAATATATTTTAATTCAATATGGTGGTCAAAATGTGCAAGAAAATTGGCAATTTGTGTCACCTTCAATTTTGAGTACCAGTAACCAAAAATTATCTTGCATGATTTAACCTTTGCACGCCATGTATTTACATGCGACGACAAGTAATAATAAAAGGTTTTAGAAAGTTTAAATTTTTGTTTTTGTTTTACTGACAAACCTGTAGAACATTTACAAAAAATATCGAGTTTTTTAATCGTAGTTTATGTTTATGTTAAAATTTTAACTACTTATCTACATAAATATAGTCCAGTTCAAGCTGAAAATAAAAATTTAATATTAATAAATCGGCTATGTATGCCTATATAAATTAGGTTGCTTGTTTCAAAATAAACTATAAATCTAAAATAAATTTTTATAATAATTTTAAAATTTACAGGCACCTTGTTTCTTGTGATTGCTGTTAAATATAAAGTATTAATAAGAATTGATCTGCTGACTTTCGCACTGTATGCACTGACATGATTACTTAGAACAGGGGTCTCCAAACTACGGCCCGAGGGCCACATCCGGCCCGCGGACAGATTTTGTCCGGCCCGCGGAGAGCTAGCATACTTGAAAACTCCTTTTAGAAAACATATTTTTTATAGCAAATTAAATTTAGTTTACTGAAGTATTCTAATTTTATGTTGAATAATTATTAATATGACATCTACATTGATATGGTCATGGGCTAACTACTCATAACATTGTTGTAGGCTTATTGTTATTGTTTTTGTGATAAGTTGGATAAAGAAACACAGAATTGTAATGAGTAAAGACATGTTGCCGTTTTGCGGACTTTAGTCCGATTTGCAGCCTTTTTTAAACGTTGCGTTCTTTTTCGGACTTTTTTTTTTCATCAGTGGACTATTTCACTTTTTATCACCGGCAACAATGATAATATGGTTTTGGCCCTCGGAAATTACTGGAGTAATCAGTATGGCCCTAAGGCTGGAAAGTTTGGAGACCCCTAACTTAGAACACAACCAGCCATCCAACCAGGATAGTTACTTGGAGTATACAACCAGTGGTATACTGATTGTGGTATAATTTAAATACTTTTTTAAAAAAAGTATTTAATGCCTAGTCATAAAAATTACTTTTTAATTCATATTCTATATCCTTTATCCCACACTGGAAAAAGTTTAAGCCATGTGAAAACCCTAAAGTTATTGGTGAATTTTTCAAAATGCGTTTTTGTCCATAAGACATTTATGTTTGATATCCATAATTGCAAAAAACATCAAACAATTCTAAAAACCATTTTTTTGTCTGAACAAGGTTTATAAGAGTTTTCTGACCTAATATGTTGAAATGAGGGACATGAAATTTGACCTTTTTTGAGAAATCTGTTAATTTTATCTCCATGTGCAAAAACTATATATGTAGTAATCAATATCATTTGCAGTTTCAAATGTTATACCCTCAATAAATAAAAAAAATATTTTCTGCCTTTATCGTTTTACCCTTAAATATTTTTGTCATCAACTCCTATATTTTCCTGGTTTCAGGCTGTTACAGTGTTCATTTCTGGTAAATTTTATATTGATTGGTCAAGTCGTTAACCCAGCAAGAGGTTGTTTTATTACGGACAGACGAAAATGCACATGAATTTGTGAGAATCCTTGATTATTGGTATGCATAACATATATAAATCTTCCACAACAACACATTGGCATACCATATAATATTTATTTTGTAAACTAATTTACTTGGATTAACTGTTAACTGTAAACATGTATAAGAGTGCTGTTTGTTATAATTTTATACAAATTTGTTATAAATCCGAACTTTACAAAGTGCTATATAATAAATAAATAAATATGTGTGTGTGTGATGAAGATAGAAACAGTATAATGACACAATAATAGAGACACTGCCAAAATTATGGCCGACTATTTCAGAGACTTATCCAAAGTAGCACTTTGAATTTGATCCTGCTCCAAACAATAAAACACTGCTGGACAAGGGTGTACCGCCAGATTATGAAGACGTGATCATTGCAATTGATTCACTTAAGAACTACGAGGCAACGGGAGGGAATCAACTGGTAGCAGAATTATGAAAGAATGCTAATAAACAAACCCTAAATAAATAAAAAAAAGCAAATAAATAAATAAAAAAGAAGCAAAATTTCGAAAAGTTTCCTTGAAGAGACATGAAATTTTTTTACTTAAATTAGGAAGTTATTTTTCTTAACACATACAGTATAGTGGGTAATGAAAAATAAATATCTTTACAAGAAATAAAATTATTTTATACGAGACCCTTGTAAAGTATTTAAAAAATTGTTGTCTTTCTACAAACGATTGAATAACAGACAATATGATGGATGTGTGGAGCATGAATTTCGAAAAACGGGAATAATCAAAGCTGTACAGTATAAGCACTTTTGTCAGAGCTACAACTCTCTAATGTGTACAGCATTAATTATTCCTATTGATGACTAATTTCAATTGCGACTAAAGTTACAATAGCTTAAGAAATTGTTTAGTTTCTTTAGGCTCAATGATACATCAAGCCTTTACAAAATAACATTCGATATAATATTTTGGAATATCCATACTTAGTTATAAGAAAAATAACCCAACCAAAAAATAGTGAACAAGAGTGCTTGAGAAGATAAAACTTGTTATTTAAAAAACCATACAAGATATAAAAAATTCAACTTTTCAAAAAGTTTTTAAACATAAAAACATATTAAAAAAAATCTCATAAAGAAAATGTATAATTTATTTCATAACATAATTAATAATTGCTTTAACAAACGAAATTATATAATTTTTTTTGTCAGCGCTACCTATGGATTTCTTTAAAACTTTGATTTAAAGCTGGCAAAAGACAGAGACATTGCAATGAAGGTGGACTAAGGCACATTATACACTTAGTGTTTACAACTATAGTGTAGAAGGTTTATGTATTTACATATGTACTTTAAACCAAGTTCAGGTTCAGGGTATTTATAAGCCTATATGTATGCATACATACACACACACACGCATATATGTAATTTACGAGTAAATTATTAGAATGATTTACGAGAAAGCCGAAGTTCAACTTTGTACAGTAGGATCAATCTTATCAAAGTTACAAAATCTGTTTCCATCTCTAATAATTACAATACAATAAAAGGTAAATACATTGTTACCATAATTAGTTTCTGAGGCTCAATGAAACATCAAGCCTATCCAAAATTAACATACAACTATATACGATTTTGTATGCTTCATTGTACTTTATTATAAACAAAATAACAACCCAACTAAACATTCATAATACAAACTATGTGAGAAGATAAAACTGATTATGAAAGAGACCGTATACAATTTAATTTTTTACAATTTTTTAAAATGATTTTATATGTAGTTATATATTCTAAAATTATTTTTGTAAGATTAATTTGTTATTAATATTATTGTTAACTATTTATTGCCTAATAAACTAAGAATCTATGTATGGGCGGATTCAGCACTACATTCGGATTTTTTAAGATCTATCTTTATTTTTATCACTGGGTGAAGGCAAAAACATTGTCAATAAAATAGGGTTGACAATTCTAATTAGTGACTAATTAATTACATAAAAACGATACACATTATTTAATATATGTTCATTACAAAACACACACGCACGCACACATACACACACATGCGCGCACGAACGCACACTTTATATTTAGCGTTAACAAATAGAGTGTAGCCTATTAAAACGTAACTAAAGGAAAACTTTACTGTGAGTTTTATATATTATAAACCCCTTATTTTGATTGGTAGTAAATATTAAACAGCTCCATGCAAAAACAGTGATACAGTAACAGTTACCTATTGCCTGAATCAAAGTGTTTGTTTGACAATTATTAAACATCGTAAGTAACCTTAGTATGCCTTTTAAGCGCGTACACACACACACACACACACACATATATATATATATATATATATATATATATATATATATATTCTATAATTAAATATATGAAAGCTTATTCCTTCTTTTTGTAACTGATCATAGTAACTGGTGCTTAACTAATGACTTAAAAAAGAATAATTATTTATGTTCGTTACTGTATGAATTTGAAGGTATATTTAATAAATTTTGTATTTATTGTTGTTTCACATAGACTACTGTGAAAACATACACATATTATTTCTATTATTTTGTTTACGTTATTATTTTATTAACTTGTTTGGTTTTTTTTATTACGGTAAAATATTATTTATTTTTAACAAAATTTTTTTTTTTAGTTAATTTAATTTCTTTTGCCGACACATAATTTTAGAGTTATTTACATAATTAGAGTTATAGAGTTCATAATTTTATATGTAGACTGCATAAGTTAAAAAATATAAATTGCCCGTAATTTTTTACTAATTTTATAATAATATTCTTTTTATTTAAAAATTTTGTAATAATTATTATTTTTCATTAGACGTTTAATAGCATAAATAAAATAACACTGACCAGAGAGCACTAGTCTTAATATGTACTGTTCTGTGATTAAATCTCTGCTGCTGTTCCGTGCTCAGAGAATTAAGTGTTAACAGGAACACGACCTTTAATGCTCGCTACTAAACCATATTAGTTTAGTTAAATTTTTAGTTTATTATGGCCTGTCTAAAATTAACATACACACGTTTACAAGTGACTTCCTTTAATTTAGTACCAATAAAAGAAGCAACCCAACCAAAGTATGTGAACCAAATGTCCTTGAGAACATAAAATTGATTACAAAAAAGACATTATAAAATATAAGTACTTGTAATTTTTTAAAAAGATTTTAAATGTAATGATATTAAAAAAAATTGTAAAAGAAAATTTAATATTAGTATTATGTTGTAAAAAAATGTAGTAAATTGTAAAACTTATTTTATATGCGTTTTAAGCCTCAAAACAGCTTAATAGTGCTAGTTTTTGAAGGTATTATTTCAAAAATTGTTATCCCCTAGGTGGCCCTCTTTTAAATTGAATCATCCAACCAACCGCCCCTACCCACAAAATTGCATTAATCCGTCAGTGGCTTTTGTTACAAACGAAACTAGTTGTTGGCAACCAAGTTTCAAACATCATTTTCAAGGACATTTCATTAGTTGTATGTACTGGGAGATTACTTTGCTGTTTTGCATCCTATTATTACAGAGACCTATAGCTTGATCAGTGAAAAATGAGTGAGGATCCGTTGCTTTTTTCAGTTTTAAACAAATTATGTTAAGGCGAGGTACATCCCCCTAAAAAGAGAAAAATTTTGTCATCGTACCCAATTTTCTCATTCTAATTTAACGAATGAACTTCACATTACTGCGCCGGAAGATTTCAGACACTTAAGAATGGAGAGTAAAACTTATGACGAATTGTTGGGTAAAGTGTTACCGTTTATTGAAAAGACGGAAACAAACATGTGTTATTAATGAAAACAAGCTGACAAACCCCACCTGTTTTTAGTTTATATATGAATGAATAAATGAATTTTAGGGGTTATAACACACTGTGACTTTCGTAGATCAATTTACCAGAACAATTTTCACTCAAATTATATTCTCATATGCAAAAGCTTAAGCAAGTACAGCAAATTTTAAATAAAAATATGGTTTACGAGTAAATGAAAAAACACAAAATAAAACAGACTGCGGTCAGGGATTACCTTTCTTTTTCCAATTGTTTCCCTTTTTGGGGGGGGGGGAATAAAACCTGACAACCTTTGGGTTTCTTTTGTTGTTTTTTTCCGATTTACTCAAGAACCGTAAATTTCAAATTTTCTACACTGATTTGAGTTAAAATTCTTCGTAGGTCACAAAATTTTATCAAAATCTAGTAAGTCGATTTTCATGTATTTGATGAACAACTGTGAAAACCCATTGTGCTGAAGTGAGAAATTACATGTAATAATTTTGTACTTCTTATTTTTTTTAAAACTTCTGTTATGGAAATGTTTTTTTTTAATTTCAAGTAATTCTTCTAATTTATTTTTAAAACAAGAATTTATTTCTCCTTTTCAAATTACAACATTACAATAAAATTCATTTTAAAATTTTACAATATTAATTACAAATTTAAGAAACAATATCATTACAAGACATTCATATTTCAAGAATCTTGTCTTCCATTCTTGTGTTTTAGACTAGTTCCATTTTCAAAACATTAGCTTCATTCCAAAACGCACCAACAAAGAAAAATAAAATGAAGATGCTATTATTAGCGGCAACAAATATTAACTGAACTTATTTAATCAGATAAACAAATGAAATCTTACTAAATTAAGAATTTGACAATTAATATCAAACATATAAAGTAACACATAAAATAAATATTTTATACAGAAATTCAACAATAATATTTAAGAAACAAAGAATATATACTACCATTGGTAGTACATATGAAAATGCAAAATGGATAATTAAATCTTAAGGGAAATTAAATAGTTTGTTTCTTGAATAACGATGCTTGAATTCCAAGTCGGAGATTTTAGGTTCGTCTTTCTTATTTTTGAACACCACGTAGTAAGAGAGAACTTCCTTGTTAATTCGCAGGCTTTTATCCATGCATGATGGCATTGAGAATGTAAAACGAGACTGTCCGGTGTAATGGGTGGCGGTCGTAAGATACTTCAGAATAACGACGATTTCTTCGTCAGATCCTTTGGCCTCATCGGATAGTTTCGCCTCATCAGTTCCTTTGTTCTCATCGGATCCTTTGTTCTCATCGGATCCTTTGTTCTCATCGGATCCTTTGTTCTCATCGCATCCATTGTTCTCATCGGAAAACGATATTTCTCCCAAACGCTCTGTGTTTCGTGATTCTTCCAGGTCGACGCACAGTTTATAACCCCTAAGTGAAAAGAAAACCAATTAATTAGTCAACATAATTACTAAATATAAAAAAAAACATGTAAGCAAAATGCCTTTTATTGTTTCCGCCAGTTCATTACTCGATGAGTACCTCGGTTTTTTGTTAAAACACTACACAAATTTTCTCACATTTGATTATTGAAAAATAAACTGAACTGTTTTGCACTTGATGAAAAATTATCTTAAACTTTTTTTCGAAATTCTGCTTTCACCACCATAGGATTATTAGCACCATAAGATTGCGGATGCACCATAATCTGCAAATACACGATTTTACATTTTCAAATTGTACTGAAAGTACGAAAGCAAACCCGGACTGCCATTAGATACATTGTCGTACTTTCATTATAATTTGAACTTTTAAAGTGCTAATTTTAACACTAATTACGATGGTGAATATTTCAATAAAAAATTTGTAATGTTTTTAAAGCATTTTTTATATGAACGGATATTGATAAAAAACGAATTTGTTCTATTTTTTGCCAATTTCGAATCTTATCTGTGTGAATTAGCATACTGAACTTTCAAATTACACTGGAAATACAAAATTTGAAAAGCGTTAACAAATGAAAAACTGACAACATTAAAAAATGCAAAGTAATATAATCAACAAAGTATTAACACCTCTAGTAGAAATAAATAAGATAATATTAATGTATATGATTCCAGCCTTTAAACTTTTGTAGAAAAATGCGTTCGGATCCGTCTTCTAAGGAACGAAATAATCATAAAACTTTATTAATAACAAGCGTATATTAAAATGTTATTTTTTCTTTCAGTTTAAATAAAAAAAAATAACTCCACACTCATTTCCTATGAGTAGAAAAATGTAAAACAGCAAATTTTAGTCTATTTTTCAATGCCTACTATTAGTTCACGCTCTCCCTATATATATTTATTTATATACCTTGTTCAAAAGTTCAGTCATTAATAAAATACTTTATATTTATATCATTAAGTTCAAATAATTTTTTTTAACTTGTAGTGGATGACATTAATGGTAATAGTTTTTATGTCAAATATTAATATCGCATATTTGTACAGACCATATGATAGGATTTGATTTAAATAACACTTATGCTCTATCCTATGTTGGTTTTAGGAATTGCAGCTGTCTTGCTGAAGTGACGGAAAGGAACACAAACGGGATGGAAAGGAACAGAATGTTTTCTGTGGTATACCGCCTATGTGTTCATATGGAAGTGGCTACAAATGCGAGGAAAAGAACCGGGCTTAGCTAAACCGAATGGAGTGATTCAAGAGAATCTGGTACACTTCTTTCTTCTTCGTCGATCCGCATAATTCTGTTTCGGCACAATTCCTTTCTTCGCGTGTATAGTATCTTCAGCTAGACTAATGAAGACGAGGGATCAGCGTTAAATGTAAGTGAATAGTAACGGGAGTAACTGCGACTAGAACTATGAACCTCAAGGTGCACAGTTCAGAGACGGTGCTTTAACCACATCGACCACTGAACCCCATCTTTACCTTAAAACTCATTACATTATAGTAAATTATTAGTAAACAAATTGTAGTAAATAATATTTATTAAATAAATTGAGCTTATATTATGGTGAACAAGTTAGCTTTGAATTAGTAAATTCAGTAATTACTTTAGGTTCCAGTTGTTTTTGCAGTCTACTTTGCTGATTATATCCGCAATGATGTTAGTCATGATTCTTCCTGAAACATCAACTTTCAATATTGCAGTTTGGTTCCATGATTTCAGGATTGATTCCAATTTGTCCTGTAGGAAGTACTCGGTCATGCACTGGCTCATTGTTAATTCTAGAACAAAAGTTATAAGAAGAAATAATTTATACATGGTAGTCCAACAGTTTGAGCCAGCTGACGTAACTTATTAAGGTCACTTAAAGTGTTTTTCATGGAGTAGAGAAACCTGTTGGCCATATTGAATCTGTATCCTATACTACTAATGTTAATTAAAGATAGGCCTACAGGTTACTCCGCTATTCGCTAAGATAAAGATATTATATCTGATTTTAAAGGTCTTGTATGTGAAAATGTGGTCCGTTTTTTACATTTTGTATATAATATTTACTGTTAAAAATTCTTGCTGCATATTCAAAATCAAAAAATGGGTACAAAATATAAAGAGCGTTCCACATTTCTGTAACCAAAACTTTAAAATGAGAAGTTAAACATAATTTTGTCTTAACATGTGACAGTATAAGCTGTATCTTTAACTAACATTGGTCTTATAAGGGATTAGTTCAATATGGCCGTCAATGTCCATTATCACTTACGGTTCTGCTTGTGTTTATGAGGTAGACCGTAGTTAAAGAGAGTGTTTTGAGAGATATTTTGCATTACTTTAATGTAAAATGAAGTGCACCTAAAGTGGTGTATCGGGTAATATGAGGCTACCACAAAATTTTTATTATAGAGAAATACAAAATTGACCTAAATTTAATGTATTGAGGTAAATTCGAATTACCACTTCGAATAAAGCACTCTACAAAACCAGTAATAAATTTTCTTAATCAGTTCAGTTAACCACATAATAGAGTACAGACAGGTTTGTATTGAAAAAAATACAACTGATATTTTTCAGGATTTTTTGTTGTATTGGAATTTTTGGAAATTTTGTTTAAACTACAGTAAGTTTGTGTTTCAAAGAAAAACTTTTGTTACTAAAAACCAAGTAATTGTTATTGGAAGAATTTAATATTTTTTTCAGAATATAAGTTGGAATGTTGGACCAAAACCATAAATACCCACAACCACCCAAGCATTAAGACATTGTAAGCATGCAACTAACATTTTTTAGAAAGAAATCAAACAGTAGCATTGTCGATTATTTGGCACATTTTGTAGTTAGATTTCTTGGAAATAGCCTAGTAATTGTATTTAATACAGGTTTTTTATGAAAACTGTTAGAACGTGTCTCAGTGGAAAGCAGACAGTAGGCCTTTTATCTTAACAGACAAATAAAGCAGGCAGTTTGAGTGCTCGCCATTTCATATTTAGTAGCCTAAGTGTAGGACAGTTTAAGGTAGCTAATAATTGTACTTAATAAATATAAGGTTTTCTTTGAAACCAGTCAGACCGTATCCCAATGAAAAGCTGATACAAGGCCTATGCCTTTTAATGTAACAAACAAATTGATTAATCAGTTTGAGTGCTTGCCATTTTGTTTTCAATAAGTATAAGATAGTTTAATGTTGTAAAAAACCAGCAAATAATTGTATTTAACAAATATGAATTATTCTGTCAGATCTATAAAGAGCTAAGACATACAAAGTAAAACAAAATAAATACTCAAGTATTTTTCATTAATCTAAAATGTTTAATCCTCAAAAACAACAGATAAATCACAAATCCTGAAAATAGTGTCCCATAGACGTTAGCCTGTTAATGGACCCTAGTTGAGGTAGTGTATTTATTAACATTTACGTTATTAAATAATAACATTTATTTTAGTAGACTATAACTATTTTACATTCCTAACAAACACAATTCCTGTGGGAATAGCTGTAATGGCAGTTTTAAAGTTTAATGAAAAAAAATGTTAGTTTTATTCATAAATTTTTCCCCCTTAACGACCATACTTAGACTAATAAAGACGAGTGATAGGAATTAACGGAGAGGCATTACAGAAGGTCTACGGTAGTAAATGCAGTCTCGAACCTACGGACTTGAAGTGTGTAAGTTCGGGCACGTAACAGACTGAACGATATCTTAACCACCTCTACTAAGTTTTAACCCTAAACAAATATTTTTATAGGTAAGGTTAAAGCATGTTAAAATTGTTGGTCATGCTGTGCTAGAATTTCGCCAACACTTATATTGAATTTTTTTTTAACAAATAAATGTTTAATATAGTTGTGAATACTGAGGAAGATTTGTTTTTATTTCTCCACTCTGTCCTATTGACTGGTTTACCTACTAAAATTTAAATAAGATTATTAGGCCTACCTAATACTACATTATGAAATATTTGGTAAATAAAACAGAAATATAATTTAAAGAAACAGAAATTTGTTGTCATACTGTAGACCATTTCATTGATTTCACTCAAATTTAGATAGGATTAATAAGTTGTCAATTTCATAAAGATTGATAAGGAGCAGATTTAAAAATTCCTAGAAAGAATAACAAGCACATGGACAGTGTAATACACACAGACACAGGAACACTGAACCAAAAACGTTTCCTGAACCTTAAAAACGATTTTCGTTTAATAATTCTAACAGTAAAGTCAGGCAAACTGTTGGTAAATTTTGTTGAACAAAACACTTATGATTTTTAATTTGTTTGGTCAAACCATTCTAATCTAACCCCTCACTGTTCTGCAGTCTGTTCTTTAATTACAGGATCAATTTCATAAATATAAAGCTAAATGTATTTCAACTGAAATATTTCATTCTTTTAAAGTATTTTACTTATAAGATCTGAATCCCAGGCATGAGTGAAAATGGAGTGTATATATATATATATAACATATATATGTGTACATTTTCTTTGACAGCTTACCAATAAATATTGGTATACATTTGTTGGTATTAGGCCTAGGCTAGCCTATACTTTGTATGAAGTAAGCAGTAAGGCTACTATAAAATTATAGGTATAGGCCTAGTATGTTAGTATTTATGGCTATTATAACACAATGAACATTTTAATTTCACCTAAATTTAATACACGGTATATGATTAGTAAATGAAACATTGCCATTATTCTGCATATATATATATATATATATATATATATATATATATATATATATATATATATATATATATGTGTGTGTGTGTGTGTGTGTGTGTCTGTCTGTGCGTGTGTGTGTGTGTGTGTGTCTATCTGTGTGTGTGTGTGTGTGTGTGTTGTTTACATATACTCAAGATATATGTAAACATATCTTCAAACTAATTACGTAGTCAGCAAAGATATAATAAACAAAAACTTTGCTTCCGTCGGTATCCACACAAGCTTCACACTTTTCCTTTTATAACTTATTATATTTTATTATTTATTGATTTAAATAGAATGTCCAATAATTTAGATTTTAAAAATAAGTAGCATATTTCACTGCTGTTGTATCTCACCCAAATTATAAAACGTTCCTTCAAATCAGTTGACACAATAAATTTATAAACAAGATGGAGGCCTACACTAAATTTTTCCGTTAGACGCTTACAAGGTTCCAGAATGTTCCCGCGTTTTTGCTGTAACCGAGCAACCAATCGTGTTGCATGTAAAAAACCACTGTGTGTCTGCAAGTAAGCACATGACAACACAGATGTCCGGTTTTCATAGGCACGCGACATAAGGATTTCATAGGCACTTCGATGGATTTCCGGTGTTTAAAGTAAAATTAACGTATCTTGTGACGCCATTTTTCCAAAAATACGAAATATTTAGACTTATTCCCGATAATATGAGATGTGCAACTTTGCAAATTCTGTGTAGTCACGTGATTACTTGCAGACACACACTGGTTTTTTACGTGCAATACGATTGGTTGCTCGGTTATAGCAAAAACGCGGGAACATTCTGGAACCTTGTAAGCGTCTAACAGAAAAAATTAGTGTAGGCCTCCATCTTGTTTATAAATTTATTGTGTCAACTGATTTGAAGAAACGTTTTATAATTTGGGTGAGATACAACAGCAGTGAAATATGCTACTTATTTTTAAAATCTAAATTATTGGACATTCTATTTAAATCAATAAATAATAAAATATAATAAGTTATAAAAGGAAAAGTGTGAAGCTTGTGTGGATACCGACGGAAGCAAAGTTTTTGTTAATTATATCTTTGCTGACTACGTAATTAGTTTGAAGATATGTTTACATATATCTTGAGTATATGTAAACAACACACACACACACACACATATATATATATATATATATATATATATATATATATATATATATATATATATATATATAAGGTAAATTCACGCGTGTACACTAAACAAAATACCTTTACCGATCGAAGCTCGATCGCCCTGTACTGTTATAAAATAATGTAACATTGGTCACAAAACAGAATAATGGCAATGTTTCTTTTACTAATCATATACCGTATATTAAATTTAGGTGAAATTAAAATATTCATTGTGTTATAATAGCCAACAAACAGTTAAATACTAACATACTGGGCCTACAAGTGTAATTTTATAGTATAGCCTTACTGCTTGCTTTATACAAAGTGTAGGGCTAGCCTAGGCCTAATACCAACAAATGTATACCAATATTTATTGGTAAGCTGTCAAAGAAAAATGTACATATATATATATATATATATACATACTCCATTTTCACTCATGCCTGGGATTCAGATCTTATAAGTAAAATACTTTAAAAGAATGAAATGTTTCAGTTGAAATACATTTAGCTTTATATTTATGAAATTGATCCTGTAATTAAAGAACAGACTGCAGAACAGTGAGGGGTTAGATTAGAATGGTTTGAAAAAGCAAATTAAAAATCATAAGTGTTTTGTTCAACAAAATTTACCAACAGTTTGCCTGACTTTACTGTTAGAATTATTAAATGAAAATCGTTTTTAAGGTTCAGGAAACGTTTTTAGTTCAGTGTTCTTGTGTCTGTGTGTATTACACTGTCCATATGCTTGTTATTCTTTCTAGGAATTTTCAAATCTGCTCCTTATCAATCTTTATGAAATTGACAACTTATTAATCCTATCTAAATTTGAGTGAAATTGTCTACAGTATGACAACAAATTTCTGTTTCTTTAAATGTATATTTCTGTTTTATTTACCAAATAATTCATAATGTAGTATTAGGTAGGCCTAATAATCTTATTTAAATTTTAGTAGGTAAACCAGTCAATAGGACAGAGTGGAGAAATAAAAACAAATCTTCCTCAGTATTCACAACTATATTAAACATTTATTTGTTAAAAAAAAATCAATAAAAGTGTTGGCGAAATTCTAGCACAGCATGACCAACAATATTAACATGCTTTAACCTTACCTATAAAAATATTTGTTTAGGGTCGGCTTAGTAGAGGTGGTTAAGATATCGTTCAGTCTGTTACGTGCCCGAACTTACACACTTCAAGTCCGTAGGTTCGAGACTGCATTTACTACCGTAGACCTTCTGTAATGCCTCTCCGTTAATTCCTATCACTCGTCTTTATTAGTCTCAGTATGGTCGTTAAGGGGGAAAATTTATGAATAAAACTTAACATTTTTTTCATTAAACTTTAAAACTGCCATTACAGCTATTCCCACAGGAATTGTGTTTGTTAGGAATGTAAAATAGTTATAGTCTACTAAAATAAATGTTATTATTTAATAACGTAAATGTTAATAAATACACTACCTCAACTAGGGTCCATTAACAGGCTAACGTCTATGGGACACTATTTTCAGGATTTGTGATTTATCTGTTGTTTTTGAGGATTAAACATTTTAGATTAATGAAAAATACTTGAGTATTTATTTTGTTTTACTTTGTATGTCTTAGCTCTTTATAGATCTGACAGAATAATTCATATTTGTTAAATACAATTTATTTGATGGTTTTTTACAACATTAAACTATCTTATACTTATTGAAAACAAAATGGCAAGCACTCAAACTGATTAATCTATTTGTCTGTTACATCAAAAGGCATAGGCCTTGTATCAGCTTTTCACTGCGATACGGTCTGACTGGTTTCAAAGAAAACCTTATATTTATTAAGTACAATTATTAGCTACCTTAAACTGTCCTACACTTAGGCTACTAAATATGAAATGGCGAGCACTCAAACTGCCTGCTTTATTTGTCTGTTAAGATAAAAGGCCTACTGTCTGCTTTCCACTGAGACACGTTCTAACAGTTTTCATAAAAAACCTGTATTAAATACAATTACTAGGCTATTTCCAAGAAATCTAACTACAAAATGTGCCAAATAATCGACAATGCTACTGTTTGATTTCTTTCTAAAAAATGTTAGTTGCATGCTTACAATGTCTTAATGCTTGGGTGGTTGTGGGTATTTATGGTTTTGGTCCAACATTCCAACTTATATTCTGAAAAAAATATTAAATTCTTCCAATAACAATTACTTGGTTTTTAGTAACAAAAGTTTTTCTTTGAAACACAAACTTACTGTAGTTTAAACAAAATTTCCAAAAATTCCAATACAACAAAAAATCCTGAAAAATATCAGTTGTATTTTTTTCAATACAAACCTGTCTGTACTCTATTATGTGGTTAACTGAACTGATTAAGAAAATTTATTACTGGTTTTGTAGAGTGCTTTATTCGAAGTGGTAATTCGAATTTACCTCAATACATTAAATTTAGGTCAATTTTGTATTTCTCTATAATAAAAATTTTGTGGTAGCCTCATATTACCCGATACACCACTTTAGGTGCACTTCATTTTACATTAAAGTAATGCAAAATATCTCTCAAAACACTCTCTTTAACTACTGTCTACCTCATAAAAAGACAAAATTATGTTTAACTTCTCATTTTAAAGTTTTGGTTACAGAAATGTGGAACGCTCTTTATATTTTATACACATTTTTTGATTTTGAATATGCAGCAAGAATTTTTAACAGTAAATATTATATACAAAATGTAAAAAACGGACCACATTTTCACATACAAGACCTTTAAAATCAGATATAATATCTTTATCTTAGCGAATAGCGGAGTAACCTGTAGGCCTATCTTTAATTAACATTAGTAGTATAGGATACAGATTCAATATGGCCAACAGGTTTCTCTACTCCATGAAAAACACTTTAAGTGACCTTAATAAGTTACGTCAGCTGGCTCAAACTGTTGGACTACCATGTATAAATTATTTCTTCTTATAACTTTTGTTCTAGAATTAACAATGAGCCAGTGCATGACCGAGTACTTCCTACAGGACAAATTGGAATCAATCCTGAAATCATGGAACCAAACTGCAATATTGAAAGTTGATGTTTCAGGAAGAATCATGACTAACATCATTGCGGATATAATCAGCAAAGTAGACTGCAAAAACAACTGGAACCTAAAGTAATTACTGAATTTACTAATTCAAAGCTAACTTTTTCACCATAATATAAGCTCAATTTATTTAATAAATATTATTTACTACAATTTGTTTACTAATAATTTACTATAATGTAATGAGTTTTAAGGTAAATATGGGGTTCAGTGGTCGATGTGGTTAAAGCACCGTCTCTGAACTGTGCACCTTGAGGTTCATAGTTCTAGCCGCAGTTACTCCCGTTACTATTCACTTACATTTAACGCTGATCCCTCGTCTTCATTAGTCTAGCTGAAGATACTATTCAATAGGCATAAAGGTACATATAAAACATAAATTAACAGAGCTGAACGGAAAGATAATTCCGTAGTTGTGGTAAAATATTTGTGCCTGGAAGGATGCGTGCATTTCCAGGGAGAGTAGTATATTTTCCCGCTTGTTATCCTGTCTTTGTTTACACTAATCATGGAAGAATAATGACTAAGGCGTGATGGAATCACCCAATCCACATCAGAAAGGTCAGCTGGGTGGCTATACACGCAAGGAAAGGAATTGTGCCGAAACAGAATCATGCGGATCGACGAAGAAGAAAGAAGTGTACCAGATTCTCTTGAATCACTCTATTCGGTTTAGCTAAGCCCGGTTCTTTTCCTCGCATTTGTAGCCACTTCCATATGAACACATAGGCGGTATACCACAGAAAACATTCTGTTCCTTTCCATCCCGTTTGTGTTCCTTTCCGTCACTTCAGCAAGACAGCTGCAATTCCTAAAACCAACATAGGATAGAGCATAAGTGTTATTTAAATCAAATCCTATCATATGGTCTGTACAAATATGCGATATTAATATTTGACATAAAAACTATTACCATTAATGTCATCCACTACAAGTTAAAAAAAATTATTTGAACTTAATGATATAAATATAAAGTATTTTATTAATGACTGAACTTTTGAACAAGGTATATAAATAAATATATATAGGGAGAGCGTGAACTAATAGTAGGGATTGAAAAATAGACTAAAATTTGCTGTTTTACATTTTTCTACTCATAGGAAATGAGTGTGGAGTAATTTTTTTTATTTAAACCGAAAGAAAAAATAACATTTTTAATATATTATTAAGAAAGTTTTAAGATTATTTCGTTCCTTGGAAGGCCGATCCGAACACATTTTTCTACAAAAGCTTCAAGGCTGGAATCATATACATTAATATTATCTTTTTTATTTCTACTAGAGGTGTTATTACTGTGTTGATTATATTACTTCGCATTTCTTAATTTTGTCAGTTTTTCATTTGTTAAAGCGTTTCAAATTTTGTATTTCCGGTGTAATTTGAAAGTTCAGTATGCTAATTCATACAGATAAGATTCGAAATTGGCAAAAAATAGAACAAGTTCGTTTTCTAGCAATATCCGTTCGTATAAAAAATGCTTTAAAAACATTACGAATTTTTTATTGAAATATTCACCATCAAAATTAGCGTTTTAAAAGTTCAAATTATAATGGAAGTACGACAATGTATCTAATGGCAGTCAGGGTTTGCTTTCGTACTTTCAGTACAATTTGAAAATGTAAAATTGTGTATTTGCAGATTATGGTGCGGATTATGGTGGTGAAAGCAGAATTTCGAAAAAAAGTTTAAGATAATTTTTCATCAAGTGCAAAACAGTTCAGTTTATTTTTCAATAATCAAATGTGAGAAAATTTGTGTAGTGTTTTAACAAAAAACCGAGGTACTCATCGAGTAATGAACTGGCGGAAACAATAAAAGGCATTTTGCTTACATGTTTTTTTTTATATTTAGCAATTATGTTGACTAATTAATTGGTTTTCTTTTCACTTAGGGGTTATAAACTGTGCGTCGACCTGGAAGAATCACGAAACACAGAGCGTTTGGGAGAAATATCGTTTTCCGATGAGAACAATGGATGCGATGAGAACAAAGGATCCGATGAGAACAAAGGAACTGATGAGGCGAAACTATCCGATGAGGCCAAAGGATCTGACGAAGAAATCGTCGTTATTCTGAAGTATCTTACGACCGCCACCCATTACACCGGACAGTCTCGTTTTACATTCTCAATGCCATCATGCATGGATAAAAGCCTGCGAATTAACAAGGAAGTTCTCTCTTACTACGTGGTGTTCAATAATAAGAAAGACGAACCTAAAATCTCCGACTTGGAATTCAAGCATCGTTATTCAAGAAACAAACTATTTAATTTCCCTTAAGATTTAATTATCCATTTTGCATTTTCATATGTACTACCAATGGTAGTATATATTCTTTGTTTCTTAAATATTATTATTGAATTTCTGTATAAAATATTTATTTTATGTGTTACTTTATATGTTTGATATTAATTGTCAAATTCTTAATTTAGTAAGATTTCATTTGTTTATCTGATTAAATAAGTTCAGTTAATATTTGTTGCCGCTAATAATAGCATCTTCATTTTATTTTTCTTTGTTGGTGCGTTTTGGAATGAAGCTAATGTTTTGAAAATGGAGCTTGTCTAAAACACAAGAATGGAAAGACAAGATTCTTGTAATATGAATGTCTTGTAATGATATTGTTTCTTAAATTTGTAATTAATATTGTAAAATTTTAAAATGAATTTTATTGTAATGTTTTAATTTGAAAAGGAGAAATAAATTCTTGTTTTAAATATAAATTAGAGGAATTACTTGAAATTAAAAATAAAATTTCCTTAACAGAATTTAGAAAAATTTAAATTGTAATTTAAAATTAGTTTTATCTCTAATTTATTAGATTTTGACTTATAAGTAATTATTAGACGTATTATATTTTGATAAAATTTTCTGATCTATGAAGAATTTTAACTCAAATCAGTGTAAAAAATTTGAAATTTACGGTTCTTGTGTCAATCAAAAAAAAAAAAAAACAACTAAAAAAACCCAAAGTTTGTCAGGTTTTATCCCCCCCAAAAAAGTGAAAAAATCGGAAAAAGAAAGGTAGTCCCTGACTTCAATCTGGTTTATTTTGTTTTTTCATTTACTGGCAAAACACATTTTTATTTAAAATTTGCTATACTACCTTAAGTTTATGCATATGTGAATATAATTTGAGTTAAAATTGTTCTGGTAAATTGATCTACGAAAGTCACAGTGTGTCACCCCTAAAATTCATTTATGCATTCACACATGCTGCCTCGGTGGCCTAGTTGATAGCATACTGGGCTTTCACCCCAAGGACCCGGGTTCGATTCCCGGCCAGGGCTTGGCATTTTCATACGCTATAAATCATTCCATCGTCTGCATTAGCCCAAGTGTGCACAATAATCGGACGTTAAACATAAAAACAAAAAAAAAAAAGCATTCACACAAACTAAAAACAGGTGGGGTTTGTCAGCTCATTTTCATTAATACCACATGTTTGTTTCCGTCTTTTCAATAAACGGTAACACTTTATCCAACAATTCGTCATAAGTTTTACTCTCCATTCTTAAGTGTTTGAAATCTTCCGGCGCAGTGATGCGAAGTTCATTCGTTAAATTAGAATGAGAAAATTGGGTACGATGACAAATTTTTTCTCTTTTTAGGGAGATGTACCTCGCCTTAACATAATTCGTTTAAAACTGAAAAGATCATCGGAACCTGACTCATTTTTCACTGATCAAGACCTATAGGTCTCTGTAATAATAGGATGCAAAACAGCAAAATAATCTCCCAGTACATACAACTAATAAAATGTCCTTGAAAATGATGTTTGAAACTTGGTTGCCAACATCTAGTTTCGTTTGTAACAAAAGCCACTGACGGATTAATGCAATTTTGTTGGTGAGGGCATTTTATTAGATGATTCAATTTAAGAGAGGTCCGCCTATAGGATAACAATTTTTGAAATAATAACTTGAAAAACTAGCACTATTAAGCTGTTTTGTGGCTTAAAATGCATATAAAATAAGTGTTAAAATTTACTCCATTTTTGACAAAAAATTACTTAATTTTGTTTTAGATTCCTAATTTTTAAATCTGTTGCATAGCTGGCTCCATTTCACATAACTCTTCTCAATTTTTAAAATATAGTTTAAGGTACTCCAGTTTCTTCACCCTTACCATTAACGATGATCCCTCGACTTCTATCCTGAGCAAGTACAGGTAAGCGCCACAATAGTTTCTCAAAACAAGGTTTGATCAATTTTAGAGTCGCGTAAGATCTTTCTATTGTTGCAATTAACACAGGAAGAGAAGAGAGAACCAACATAAAATATCTAATTTATTAACCCAGTTCTCACCCTCAGTACAAGCATTGCAAAGTGCATAAACGTTATACGGACAAAACATCATGTACGTACAACGTTTAGTTGGGATAATGCGACAGGTTTGGGAACACTCAAAGGCCTTTGACTCTTTTCTCTGAAGCTGCGATACTTCCATTTTAAGGAAGTCAAATATGATCTTTTACATTTTTTGTTTTATTTCTTTTGTGTTTTGTCTCAGTCAACGATTCGTCCTCCCCCTGTAATCCTTCCGTAACAAAAGCTGACATGGTTGAAAACCAAACTCATAGTTTATGGGCCCATTATGCCTAGTAGTTAGGTACGATAGTGCAAGGTAGGCTAGGGCGTACACGCCAGCCGCTCGCCTTTTATCTGTGTTTACGTCCCATATAAAGTACTCTCAGATAATATTTTCAAGAAACAATGTTAATATGATTATTAAATTCCCATCCAAACAATTTGTAATTTGCTAACCAACAATTAGGAATTTGCTAACCAATAAACAATTAGCAATTTGCTAACCAACAAACAATTAGCAATTTGCTAACCAACAAAAAATTAGTAATTTGCTAAACCACAATCAATTAGGAATTCTTCAAATCAACAAACAATTGGGAATTTATAAACCAACAAACAATTGGGAATTTGATAATCAACAAACAATTGGAAATTTGATAATCAACAAACAACTGGGAACAAAATTAGTCATCCACATCAGTTCGGGACCAAGAAATAAATGTGTACTATACTGATGAGGAAGTCCTTGCAAGGGAATTAGACTGGTTTGTAAGGAAACACAAGAGAACCAAAAAGAAGAAAGCAACTAGTTGTCTTAAGACGTCCCCAGAGAATCCAACTAAAAACTAAATATTAATGTCTTTTCAACAAATATTTTCATTTTGATTATCATTATCTATGGGAATATCAGACTCTTCTTCAAAATCATATGTTACAGGAATGTTTTCATTATCAAGTGTTCTTCAATATTTTCATCATCTGAATCTATCATAAGCTCATCTTCATTTTCATCAAATTATTTTTTAAATATCCCTCTATATCTTTATTTGATAAAACTACACTTTGTCTTGATTTGTCCATGCCGAATATAATAACTTACAATTGTAGGCCTAACCTAGAATGTTAGGTATGATATAAACGTCTCATGCACAAATGATACCTAGAGAAATACTAAACAAAAACCATTAGCTAAATTATTTAATACAACTGTGTCCTACGTAATAACTCACAAAGATTATTACAAATTGTAAATAACTTTTAAATACTATTTTAAAATATATTATGACAAATGTTATTTACAAATAAATTTGGTAAAGAGCAGAACTAGGTAGCAAAAAAATCTATGTTTCTAACAGATGAAACAAAAACTCTGAGGACATAAAATAAGTTTACATCACTTTTATATATAGGCTTCAAAACAGTATATATGAAATGGGATACAGTGTGCAGTGTAGGGTTAAAAAAATCCATTTTAGAAATCTACATTGAAATTTCGGGGCAAAAATATACTGGCACATTATTTTAACCTATGGGCTGCTTGCATACCGTATTTAGCTTCCTACATTTTATAAAATCCTAGATATTTTTGTTTCAACTTTTTCTAAAAAAACAACAATAAAATTCAAACTCGTATGATTGCCGAAACATTATCGTAGCATATGGGCCATCTGAAATGAGACAAGACATATTTAATCGATGGAATTCAATATTAATAATTATTTAGTAGTATTCTTATAAGGCATACAAAATATTGGAGTTAACTATTACAGTATAAAATTGATACTGTAATCCTTCCGTAAGTTAGTATCTAGTTACAAAATCGCATTCGCTGATTTTAATCTTTAAAAAACACATATGTTTCATTAGTAGGTCATTTTAAACCATAGAGTTACTGAAGTTGTTAGTCACAGTTTATTATTATTTTTTCCCGGCGAAAAATCATCGCCGGATTATATCAGTGACAGATTATTGTATTATATACTGAAAGATTATTTTTTCTCTGGTACTATTGCAAAAATATCTAATTAGGTAATAGTTAATACTGATTATGGTTATAACTGACAATGTTAACGCTGTACTTATTGATCAAATTCATTGAAATTTTAGTTTAAAATTTTTGTATTGACTTAATTTTTCATAGGCCTGATTAAAAAAAAAATATTAGACCTTACTGAACATAGTAGGCCATTCAGTAATTTATACATAAAATAAGTTTATTTTAATTTACACAAAACAATCAGTTATCTCAGTCACGTAATATATGTTTTCAATAAGTCATGTAATAAGTCTCAATAAGTCACGTAGCAAAATAGTAATCAATAATAGTATTATCTGGTTCACGAAATAAATATTTTAATTGTTCCCATTATCGGATGGAGTAAATGCCGAATTTTTCGAATATACATACAGGTGTAATTATTAAATTTTTTGTTTAACTGTTTTCTACTTCGGTTATAAATTAAAAAAAACGCAAGTATCCGTAGTACCTAGTATCGAGATATCGAAATATAAAATATCGATACCAGTATTTTTCTAATATACGCCATTTTATCCAAGTAGCAGCGAAAACTAAAACAGCGAATATTGAAGTTTTAAATCTTAGGCCCCTACACGGACGTATCGGTGGAAAATTACCTTGATAATAATTTTAGGTGAGTAAGTATTTATTTTCAACACTTTGTTGACGAAATTGTATTTTCATAATAATTATAAAATAATATGTGTTCTTATTATACAAATATGGTCTAACCAACTGCTAAAAGGAAGCCAAGCCATATTTTCTGTGTAGCCCATGTTATGAAGTGTAAATAATAAGTAGGTAGACCTACAGTTATAATTGTTTAGCAATATATAAACATTACGTAACCATATTTACTATCCATAAACTGTGTTTGATGTGTATAAGAAGTAATAACTAAAAAATATTGTGAGGAATAGTCTAAGAACAATGTTACAGATTAGGCCTACTAATTGAAAATTGCTTAATGTAAGTCTCTGATTTTTACACAAATTTGGAGTGTCAAGTTTTAAACTAAGTCTATAAATTAAAATAACTTATTGCCTAATAAGTAAGTGTATAATTTATAATATATTTATGAATAAAAAACGGTTAAATTTGTTGACAAAAGCTGCTTGTCAGGTTAAAGTTTTCAAGACTCACCATCTAGGCCTAGATTTTACAACTGTGGTAGGCTATTAGATTGAAGCTTCAGTTTTTGTTAAACTAGCTTTCAGTTTTGATAATGCAGTACATATGTGTGTTGATTAAGTATGAAACAATCTCATCATCTTTAAGACTGTTTCAGTTAGAATACTGTAAGTTAATGGTATTCTTAACTCCCTTAGGTGAGAAAAACCCACTTCAACTCCTTCTCTAAGGAGTAGCCAAAGGATGAAACTAGAATATTTTAAATTTTATATCCTTTGTGTAGTATGTCATTTTAGCCATTTCTTAAAGACAAGTAAAATGTTGTAAATTGAAAGATAGACTAAACAGCCTAAATACATGATCTATAATAGGTGAATAGGTGACAATAATAGCTGTTTTATTTATTCCAGAAAATATTACGTGTTTCTTTGGTTTTAATATGTTAACTCTAACACTGATAGGAATTATTGGATTGTACAATGTTATGGAATTCAATAAATAACTCACTGTCTAGTCTACCTAGACAAATATCAGGCATTCCAATATAAAGAATGTCTTTATTAGCTCTATCTACACATGAAAGGATTTATAAAATCTGAAGAACCATATACAGGTGATCCAGGAAATGTATTGATATTTTTAGTTTTACCTTTATATTTACATATGTAGGCACTTGTTACCAGTCTTTCTTGCACAAAGTAACCACAAAGATTGACTTATCACTTTTACCAAAATCCTAGGCCTGAGAGACCATCATGTGCGAAAAAGGTTAATATAATCAGATATTATATTATATCTGAATCACTACATTCCCAGTATAGATATAGGCCTTCAAGAGGTCTTTGAATCACACATGCACATAATTTTTATTTCATATTACTTAGGTTTCTTTGGCATAAAAACCTTAAACCTGCATCGCCCTATGAATGGAACGAACATTTCAATAATTGTCACTTCAGGCAAAACTGAGTAGACACTTTTACTGTTAGATATGAACAGCTTAAATATTTCACTGATTGGAGCTGTTTTGTCTTTGTTTTTTCTTTCAATGCGTGTTGCTGCATCATCGAACCTAAGACACATTAGAGAATTTCTAATCTTTTCTCAGATATTTTGGCTGTATATATTGGACAACTAATATTTTCTACAATGGTTTTGCCTCCGTTTCTGATGCAAAGTAGATATTCTTCTTCTTCTTCTTCACAGCTATATTCAATTGACTTGTCACCATGTTGCTCCTGATCTGGTATGACAAAATCAGGATCACCATCTAAGTGATCAACAACACTTGTTTCAATGTCCCAATTGTTAACATAAAAAAGCAGTTTGCATATTTTATCACTAAATTCAGAGTCTTTAGGATTCAAGTTTTGACATTTTTGACTTGATCTACTTGGTTAATTTTGACTCTCCATATTACCTGTGTACTATTTCTAATAACAGCCCCAGTAGCATTTTCTGTTGGCCCATTGTTGATATTTTGTTTCCACACAAGGTTGGGCAATCGTTAAAATTGGCACAAATGCCTACCAATTAATTACAAACCAAATCCCAACATAGGGCCAACAATTAAACATCACCAAAAACCAACAAATAAATTGTTGGCCCAACTTACTCCCAACAGTTACCCAACTAACTTTCAATGGTAACCCTTCTAACTACCAACATGTTTAAAGTATTATATTTCTATTCAACTGATTAGTAAACTTAATAGTAATCATAACTTCTCTATACATTCGCCAACATATTTGAATACCTTTCATTATGAAATGTAGAATATTCTTACTCGAAGTAATATATAATATGTAGCCTACTCTAGCATTTTAATTGTATATTATAATGTACATATTATTTTGAGTAAGAATACATATTTATTTTGATAAGAAAAGGTACTCAAACGTGTTAGCGAATGTAGAGAAGTTATGATTATTATTAAGTTCACTAATCAATTAAACAAAATATAAAACTTTAAACATATTGGTAATTAGTAGGGTTAGGCCTACTATTGAAAGTTAGTTGAGTAACCAACATAGCATATTTCGTTACTGAAACAAGTTTATTTTACAAAAAGAGACAAAATTCACACAAGCAAAATTTATTTAAATGGTGATTGTGAAAAGCCAAATCAAAAAAAGCAATATATCACTAGATTAAAACTACAACTGTACTGTACACAGTGTACCAACTACCCCTGAGTGACAACAAAAGAAGTAAACCAGTAAGGGACAAACTTTCACTTTTCCACAGTACTGGCAATATTTCAAATAATAAGTACATCATAAAATCATCCATATTAAATGATTATAGAAGTAGAAATAAAATATGATTTTAAAATTTTTTAATCATTGTAACACTATTGTTAGTATAGTAATTAAAGATATATAAAAAAAATAGTTCTGTTGTTGGCAATTCTGTGTAAGTCATCACGTGCGCTTGCACTTTGCTGTAAATTTTACAACATCGATAAAATACTATTATACTAACAAATAAGATACTATTTTCAAACTTTTGGAATAATTATACCCTATTTAATTTACGAGAAATTTATTTGAACAAAATATTTTTTATATTTTCTGCCAACTAAGAATTAATTTTGGGTCAACAGCAAAGGTTTTCATGAATGTAACAGTTGGCCTAGCAAACAAACAGCTCATTGGTCCATTGAAGATAATTTGATGGCGTATTAACTAACTATTGCCCAACTTTGCCGGCAAAATCCCAACATTGGGCCAACAATGTGTGCTACTGGGGAGGTATATGTATAGAGATGAATAAAAAGAAATGAAAATTCAACATTAAGTTGTGTGTGTGTGTTATTTTATATAAGTGAATAAAACAAAATAATAATCCAACACACAAAAAGTTTAGTATAAAAGTGAGTAAAATAAAAGAATAATTCAACACACAAAATAATATATTAATGAATAACACAAAACAATAATCCAGTAAACATATCGCTTACACTATTAACTGAAACCTTGTGTCTCAGAGAAACGCACATTAAATACCATTAACCGAAACCTTGGGCTTCTCAGACCGGCATGTTTTCAACAAAACAATGTCAAAATCACCTGCCTCACAAAAATTAAGCATGTAGTAGCTTTTTGTTTTGAGTAAGAAGAGAAGAAATATATTGGGGGAATCAACTTTCTTCTTCAAACAGCGTTGCCAATAAAAGACTTCGAAAATTCCCTTGGGACTGTGAGACCAGGTTTCGGTAAAAGTGTTATATAATATATATTTATTTATTTACGTAAACAATGAACAGGACGTACATAATATGGTGATAAATATTGAAATAAACTTGTCAACTGTGAAACTATTCCAATTAGAATACTGTAGTTTTCAGGATAAGTTATTGTTGAGATACCTTACCTTTAGGTGAGAAAGAACATTTCAACTCTTTCTTTGAAAGTGGCTTAGGTTAAATATCTGATGGTTAAATATTTTAAATGAAAATAACTGTTTCATAATACATCATTTTAAAGGTTTCTTAAATAAAAATAAAATCCTGCAAGTTTCAAATCAGGTGAGTAAGTAATAAGAAAGAAAGTTTTTTTTTACAGTAGAAGATATTGTATGTTTCTTTGGTTTTATTATGTTAACTGCTGAAACTGGTAGATAGGCTTACAGCATTGGGTAAAGGTATGCAATTCAATTATTAACTCAGCTTCTATTTGGCTCAGAAAATGTTGGACATATTAATGGAAAGCTTTTGATTAGAGCTACCTACACAAATAAGGATTTACGAAATACCAAGATTTTTTCTACAGGTTGTTCTGAAAAATGCATACCCCAAATTTTAGGGTTCAGTGGTCAATGTGGCTAAGACACTGGTTAGTCTGTTGTGTCTTTGAACTGCATATCTCAAGGTTGAGGGTTTAAGATACAGTTACTCCTGTTGCTTATTATTAATCTGATCTCTTTAGAGGGTAGGTTCACCCCATGTGTTCATTTTTTGATACTTTCCAAATAGACTGATTTCGGTGAATAGTTTTAACATAATTCTTATAAATATACTCACCAATTTACTGAATAATAATAATTACTTACTTGCTTAATATATGTTTATCCATTTGTTTCTTGAGTTATACTTGGCTATATACTTAACTATTTATATAACTCATATTTACCATAAACTTATTAAAATATAACATAAAAACTATTTATTATTTTTTTGGACTTTTGTCATCATTTGTTTATGTAGAAACAATACATGATATTTTGATAGCATTGATCAACTCTTTTTCTCAAGGGCCTTGGCCTATGTTAAAATACAAACTAAAACTAAGAAGCTGATATAGTAGTGGTAGAAAATGAAAACTTATGTGTAATCAAAGGAACCACAAATCACAAAGAAAATATAAAATAGTAAAATAGTACGCAATAGCTGACAAATACTGTTATCATTGTTGGTAATGTGGTTCCTGATCACATGTAAGTCTTTATTTTTGCCCATTCAGAGTACCAGCTTTGAATGTTTCTTCCTTGTTATTAATTTGTATTTTAACATAGGATTAGGCATATAGGCTTATGTTGTAGTTGTTAAGTTAGGCATTTGGAAATTAGTTTTTTTGGCGGGGGGGGATTAAAAGCGGCTCTATTTCATCCGGACACATCAGCTTAAGATCTTTTTGTGTACCCCTATCACTTCACCTTAAACCGACTCCAGTGCCCTTAACAAGCTCCAGAGTCTTGTGTAAGGTGTTCTGGTTGAACTCAAGATCTGGTGGCTGAGATCCAAAGAGTCTACTTATTTAGGCCTCTGGGATCTCGCAATCAAGGTGTATGTGTGCCGCTTGCACAAACAACACTCAGGCGAGATTTATAACAATGCCACCTTATGTAGATGATTCCGGATGTGGCCATGTCCAGTGATCATGGCAATGTCCTGCCTCAGTGACCTCCTGTTACACTAAACAAATGTCTTTGTCAGTACAGGACCTGGTCCCGAGAGAAGGCGTTTCCCCAATCTTAGGTCAGGAAATTGTCTCCATCATTTGATGTGCTTATTCCTAACCCATTTCCTTACTGCTCCTCTCGCAGTTGTATGACTAATGCTGCGCATAGGCTCTGCTCCCACTAGTCAATCAGCAGTTACTCTCTTGGCCATTATGTCTGCTTTCTCATTTCCCTCAATCCCGCAATGCCCAGATACCCATCCTAATTGCACCATATGAGCATTAGACAGGATGCAGAAGGACCAGAGAGAATCCCATACCAACTTGGATATGATTTCTATAAAGCTGAGAGCCTGTAATGCCGCCTGGCTGTCTGTAAGTAATAGAATGTCCTTACCTGTAAGTCCTTCCTCTAATACTCGATGAACACATTCCGAGATTGCACAGACATCAGCTCGAAATACCATGCAATACCTACCTAGGCTAGCATTCTTTTTTTTAAGTACTGCTGAAACAAGTATACAGTTAGTGTTAATCCAGACTTTTGAAACAAACAAAGAACGTCCAAAAAGTAAAACTTTTTTTCAAAAGAAATTATTTTCATATGATAGAGGATAACTTTAACTACTTTTCAAACACATAGTTTCCACTAATGCATTCAGAAACTACCCATAGTAGTAGTTAAAACTGCTCCAAACAGAATTGATACACAAGAGACTTGCATGTCACCAGTAGCATGGGGCAAGCATTGTCATAAAGCTATACAATTTCTTGCCTGAGTATCCCTCTTCTTTTGTTTTTAATTCATAACAAATGTTTCTCAAGATCTCACAATATCGTGCCACATTGAAGGTTTGACTTCTCGGAAGGAATTCGACAAGCAGAACCCCTTTTATGTCTAAATAATAATAACTAAAAATAACAATTTTTTTATTGTTAACAATACCGGGTCTTTGTAGGATGTTGTCTCCAACATCAAAACCAGGTCTTTTACACTAGTGGAGTTTACATTTGTCTTTGCAGGTTAGGGAAAGTGCAAGGGTTTGGTTTAGTACATATATTTTAGTGGATAAGTATAATATTACCAATGTTAACCCTGAATTCCATGTGATAAGGAATAGTGGCAGGAGGGAAGTGCAGTCCACGATGTCTAGCCATGTTGTGGATCAAGTATTGCCTGCCTTATGAGAAAAATATTATTCTTTTAGCTGTAATTTTTCTACATTTAAAGTTTTAATATTGTTTTTCTGAAAGTCTTCCTGTAAGTCTGGTATGTTAATATTCTTTTCTTCCGGATATCTACTAAGACAGTCCAGTGCCCGCATTTGTATCCCCGGTTTATGCTTAATATCAAAGTCATAGTTTATAAGTTTTAAAGCTAGACTATTCAATAGTGAACTTGATATTTTTATGTTCTTATAAAATTGTAATCTGGTATGGTCACTGAATATCATAAATCGTTGCACATATGAAAATGGTTGGAATGTGTAACTGTATAGACGATGCTCAACAATTCAATCTCAGATACGCTCCACCTCCCTTATGTGTCTTTTAGTCACCTGCTAATGTAGGCAAATGACCGATGAGTCCCATCCTCTTGGTACTCCCCCTAGTCCATGCCTGCTCGCGTCGAATGAGATCACTATCCTTATTTTCACAAAAATTCGCTGGCACAGGCGGCTTTGTTAATGCATCTTTTAATTTTTGGAATGTTGACCGTTCTTCATCTGTTCACCTTATTTTACTATCGCCCACGTTCTCTTTTCTTGTTAAATCCATAAATGGTTTGACTATGTCAGTGAATTTGTATATAAAATTTCAATAGTAAGAAGCTGCCCCCAAAAAACTGCATATGTCTGCCGTGGTCATAGACGGAGGAAAGTTCCTAATTGTCGGTAAATTCTTTTTTAAAGGTTTCAACTCTTCAGCGGATATGTTATCTCTTAAGACATCTATGCTCTTGTAAAAAAATGGCATTTCGAAGTTTTTAGTTTTAAATTTGCTAAATTTAATCTTCGAAAAACATTTTCCAATGATTCAAATTGCTCATCAAATGTCGAGCCATACAAGACTAAACCATACTTATATTAGCATTCCATGGTAGAGTAAACCAGCAAAGAACCTGTTCAAGCTCCTTTGAAAGGAATTGGATGAGTTCCACATCCCCATCGGAAGTCAAGTATACTGATATAAGCCCATGTATGTAACAAATCTGTGTATTGTCTATCCTCTTTAGCTGTTGAAAGAAGTCTTGATTGATATCTAATGATGAAAAATACCTAGCTGTGTCTCAAGTATCAAAAATTGTACTGCCCTGGGCAAAGGAAATCTTTTGGGGTCCATGTTCTTGTTTAGGTTGAAATAGTCCACCACCATTCGCCATTGGTTCCCAGGATTCTTCCATAAGAATGCAGGTCCTGCACATGAACTTTGTAAATCTTTTATTACTTTTGCCTTTTTCAGTTCTTCCACTTGTCTGTTCGATTCCATCAGTTTTGCTAAGCTTAAACAATAATGTGGCTCAGTCAATGGAATATCATTTTCCATCATGATTTTGTTTAGGGACAAAATATGATCCCTGGATCGCCAAGAAACACAGTTCCTACTTAATTATCGACGTATAAGCTGTCTTATAAAGTTACTTCTATTATTTTTTGTAACTTGTATTCAGGATACAGGCTAATTTATTATGATTATTACTTAATGAAAAATGTGACACTTCAACAATTAAGTGTAAAACGTATCGTTGTATTTTGAGGTTTCAATAAGCTAATTTATCTTATTTATTTATAACACGACACTGAATTAATGCGCACTACGCACTTCCTAATCCAGTGTAATTATTTATATTTCGGTTCGTATATGTTGCATTAAATAAAATTTTACTATAAATATAATACATTTTTAATATTTTGAATCTAGAAATATGAACATATTGCGCAACGTTGTGCAACATACGAACATAGTCTTAGGCATGAAGAAAAAAAGCACCTTAATCCGATGACCACTTTTGTTGATATCTCTCCAGCTGTGTTTTGTTATCCGGTAGTTGATCTCAGTCCTCACCTGGTGTTGTCTAATCTATCACATGATTACTTTTCCATCGGAGGTTGCAATATATGGAACGGCAAAGTGGTAAATCCGGCCTTGGTTACTCCAGCTAGGCAAGGCCCTAGGGATCATCTTTTCTCTAGAAAAGTAGTAAGTAGAATATAATTCAAAAGTATATTAGTATTTAAGTATCAAATACACTTCAAAAGGAGCACTTACACAGAACCTTAGAACAATACTGTCCTCGTCGCGGTAATACAGACGACACCAGTCAGACGATCCTTTCTTTTTAACGCAATAAGCATCGAAATACACGTACACATGAGTAATAGAGTAATTCATGAGGAAAATAAACGAAAAATCCTTGAACCCTCAGTATGTGTTTTAAACACATTCACTTTGGAATTTTATTATAAATGTTCTTTGAAAAATTGTATTGTTCAAGATTTTTCTAATTTACATTTACAGATCAAGAGAAAAGTACCGGACAGCACAATGCCGAGATTTAACCTGGAAAGAAGGGAGTCAACGGAGAGAGTTATGAGAGAAAGAAGCAAAAGCAGATATAATAAAAATCAAAGAAAGCTGCACTTGGAGGTATTTTACATTTTAAAATATAACAACTGTTATATCCTATGTACTTACACTGAGATTTAAAAAACATAGTAGTACAATAGCATTGTAGCAATGTAGTTTGCTAGCAAAATAGCACGTTAACATAGTAGCACAGTTGGATAGTGGAGCAGTTGCATAGCAGTTGGATAGTAGTAGCATAGTAGCAGTAGTAAAACAGTTTCGTAGTAGAACAGTAGCAGTAGTAGTAGTAGTAGTAGCACAGAGGCAGTAGTAACACAGTAGCACCACTAGCTCAGTAGCAGTAGTAGCATAGTAGCTGTAGTAGCCCAGTTTCCTAGTAGCATAGTAGCAGTAGTAGCAGAAGTAGCACAGTGGCAGTAGTATCACAGTAGCAGTAGTAGCACAGTAGCAGTAGTAGTACAGTAGCAGTAGTAGCAGAAGTAGCACAGTGGCAGTAGTATCACAGTAGCAGAAGTAGCACAGTAGCAGTAGTAGCACAGTGTCGTGGTAGCACAGTTTCGTAGTAGCACAGTAGTAGTAGTAGTAGTAGTAGCACAGTTGGATATTGGAGCAGTTGCATAGCAGTTGGATAGTAGTAGCATAGTAGCAGTAGTAGCACAGTTTCGTAGTAGAACAGTAGCAGTAGTAGTAGTAGTAGTAGTAGCACAGAGGCAGTAGTAAAACAGTAGCACCACTAGCTCAGTAGCAGTAGTAGCATAGTAGCTGTAGTAGCCCAGTTTCATAGTAGCATAGTAGCAGTAGTAGCAGAAGTAGCACTGTGGCAGTAGTATCACAGTAAAACCACTAGCTCAGTAGCAGTAGTAGCATAGTAGCTGTAGTAGCCCAGTTTCATAGTAGCATAGTAGCAGTAGTAGCAGAAGTAGCACTGTGGCAGTAGTATCACAGTAGCACCACTAGCTCAGTAGCAGTAGTAGCATAGTAGCTGTAGTAGCCCAGTTTCATAGTAGCATAGTAGCAGTAGTAGCACAAGTAGCACTGTGGCAGTAGTATCACAGTAGCAGTAGTAGCACAGTAGCAGTAGTAGTACAGTAGCAGTAGCTGCACAGTAGCAGTAGTAGCTCAGTGTCGTGGTAGCACAGTAGTAGTAGTAGGAGTAGTAGTAGTAGTAATAGCTCAGTATCGTAGTAGCACAGTATTGTAGTAGGTCAGTAGCAGTAGTAGCACAGTTCCGTAGTAGCACAGTAACAGTAGTCGTAGTACAGTAGCAGTAGTAGCACAGTAGCAGTAGTATCACAGTAGTAGTAGTAGTAGTAGTAGTAGTAGTAGTAGTAGTAGTAGTAGCTCAGTATCGTAGTAGCACAGTATTGTAGTAGGACAGTAGCAGTAGTAGCACAGTAGTAGTAGTAGTAGTAGCTCAGTATCGTAGTAGCACAGTATCGTAGTAGGAGAGTAGCAGTAGTAGCACAGTAGCAGTAGTAGCACAGTAGTAGTAGTAGTAGTAGTAGCTCAGTATCGTAGTAGCACAGTAGCAGTAGTATCACAGTACTAGTAGTAGTAGTAGTAGCTCAGTATCGTAGTAGCACAGTATTGTAGTAGGACAGTAGCAGTAGTAGCACAGTAGCAGTAGTAGCACAGTAGCAGTAGTAGCACAGTATTGTAGTAGGACAGTAGCAGTATTAGCACAGTAGCAGTAGTAGCACAGTAGTAGTAGTAGTAGTAGTAGCTCAGTATCGTAGTAGCACAGTATCAGTAGGAGCACAGTTTCGTAGTAGCACAGTATTGTAGTAGGACAGTAGCAGTAGTAGCACAGTAACAGTAGTAGCACAGTAGCAGTAGTAGCACAGTTCCGTAGTAGCACAGTATTGTAGTAGGACAGTAGCAGTAGTAGCACAGTGTCGTAGTAGTACAGTAGCAGTAGTAGCACAGTTTCGTAGTAGCACAGTAGCAGTAGTAGTACAGTAGCAGTAGTAGCACAGTAGCAGTAGTAGCACAGTAGCAGTAATAGTACAGTAGCAGTAGTAGTACAGTAGCCGTAGTAGCACAGTATCAGTAGTAGCACGGTGGCGGTGGTGGTACGGTGGCAATGGTAGCACAGTGGCGGTGGTGGTGCAGTGGCAGTGGTAGCACAGTGGCGGTGGTAGCACGGTAACGGTGGTAGTGGTGGTGGTACGGTGGCGGTGGTGGTGCAGTGGCGGTGGTGGTGCAGTGGCATTAGTAGCACGGTGGCGGTCGTGGCACAGTGGCGGTGGTGGTGCAGTGGTGGTGGTAGCACAGTGGCATTAGTGGCACAGTGGCATTAGTAGCACTGGTGGCGGTCGTGGCACAGTGGCAGTAGTAGTACAGTAGTAGTAGTAGCACAGTAGCATTAGTAGCACAGTAGCAGTCGTAGCACAGTAGCAGTAGTAGCACAGTAGCAGTAGTAGTACAGTAGTAGTAGTAGCACAGTAGCATTAGTAGCACAGTAGCAGTAGTAGCATAATAGCAGTAGTAGCACAGTAGCATTAGTAGCACAGTAGCAGTAGTAGCATAATAGCAGTAGTAGCACAGTAGCAGTAGTAGCAGTAGCCTGTAGGTTTGATTTATAATAACAGTTCCAACTAAAATGTATTCATGTTTTCCTTTAGATGATGCGGAGGTCAAGAACTGCGGTTAGCGAGCGAAGTGTCGCTTCCAACGTTCAAGCTTTGCCAGTGACTTCCGCTGATGAAGTGAAGGTATTTCTGAAATACATGACATGTTACCTAAATCTATGGCACTTCAGTTAAAATATCACTTTCTAGCTGACGTGATAGTAGCGAATTTTCAACATTAATTTTTTTAGGGCCCGTAGGCAAAGCCCAGAATCCTTATCGCATGGCTGTCTGTTTGTAACACACCCTTTACACGAAAATGAAGAAATAAACAAAAAATATAAGAGTTAATGACAAAATAAATGTATAGGGTTAATTAAGGGGTTAAAACTGAGTAGTAAAACTATTTTCTAGTTACACCTATTTAGAGTGGAGTATCACTTGACAGAAGTGACTGTGATTTCGAATATACATACATACATACATATATATATATATATATATATATATATATATATATATATATATATTATTATTATTATTATTATCTATGCATAGACCCTGTTGGATCACGCAAAGCACTCCGACTCATGTCTTGTTCCTTCTAATCCTCCACACCTCCCTCATCCTGTCCCCATAGATCCTCTTCCGCTCCTCCGTCCATTTTACCCCTGCTCTCTTTGGGATTTCATTCTCTGGGACCTTCCAACCGAGCATCTTTCTTCTGTATGCGTGCCTATCTTCAACATCTGTTGAGTCTATTCCTGCGTCTATTCTGACTTGTGCGATCCACGACGTTGTTGATTTGACACCTTGTATATACTTAAGGATTCTGTTGGCAAGTCTCGTTGTTGGGAGTCTACTGATGTGTCCATAGAACCGAAGCCTCCTTCTTCTGATATCTGCTGCCAGGTTCGATATCTTCTCTGTGGTCTTCCGGGAGTGCAACCTGTATCCATCCTCTGTTAATCTCGGACCAAGGATCTTCCTCAAGATTTTGCGTTCTTCCTTCAAAATACCCTCCATGGTAGCTTTTGTGTGGAGTGCTAGCGTCTCGCTTGCATATAATACCTCCGGTTTTATGACTGTTGTAGTGTCTGATTTTTGTGTGCGTCGACATACATCTCTTATTGTAGATATCACGCGTTATACCAAGAGCCCTCTTCATTCTCAGTAGCCGAACCTTTTGCGCAGCCATCGTTTAGTTTCCCATTTCCCAAAAATAACGTCGCAGATTTTGAAAAAAAATATATTTTCATCAAGTTGTTACTTAAAATGAGTGCTACATGTTCTCAAACTCTTCAGTTAAGTTCCGAGACAAAAACAACTGCTCCACCTGTTACTAACATTAGAAAAGAACCGATTCCACCGCCGATTATGGTTGATAATGTTGGAACATATGAGGATTTTTACAATTTATTACACCGTAATATTCCAGAAAATTTATTTAAAATTAAAATCATTAGTAATACGATAGCAAAAATTAACTGTGCTGACTCCGAAAACTACAGAAAAATAATTAAAGCGCTGAAAGAAGCAAAGTTTACTTTTCACACATATGAAAATAAACAATCCAGACCCATTAGAGTTATGGCAAAGAATCTGCATCATACATGCACGCCTGACAGCATCAGAGATTTCTTATTACAACATGATTATAAGATTATTACGGCAGTCAATAAACTGTCGTGGCAAAATAAAACACCATTGAACATGTTTATGTTAACCTTCAAAACGGTGAAAATATTGATAAAATTTACAAAATAGATAACATCCTTGGATGTAAAGTGGAGATACAACCAATTAAAGGATCAAATCTTATACCACAGTGTAAAAGATGTCAAATGTTTGGACATACTCAAAGGTTCTGCTCAAAAGAACCTAGATGCGTAAAAATGCTGGTAAACATATAACCAGAGAATGCCTAAAGGTCGACAAACAAAATCCAAAATGTGTAAACTGCGGTGAAGGACACCCAGCTAATTATAGAGGATGTGTTATAGCTAAAGAACTACAAAAATCAAGAATATAAATGTAGGTAAAAATAAGCCAACTAGAAATATATTTATGAAAGATACACCAGTTCAACATAGGAAAGAAACCAACAGTAGTAATAATAATAAAACAACATATGCCTCGGTTGTTGCTTTGGATCGGAATCATCAGAAATCACAGAATAGTGAGAATAATGATTGTATACAGTCTTTACAACTCATTCTTGCTAAAATATCAAACCTTGAAGATGCATTTATAGAGATGAAGGAACGTATACAGAAAATAGAGAGTGGAATTAAGAAACCACCTTCAAAATATAAAATTTAATAACAATGGTAAATGTTTTAAAAATCATGGTTTGGAATGCAAATGGATTGCTTAATCACCAACAAGAGCTTCAGGTAATCCTAGATATAAATAAAATTGATCTGTGTCTGATTTCAGAAACACATTTCACAAGGCAATCCTTCATCAAATTTAAAGGCTATAAAGTTTATCATACAATTCATCCTGATAATACAGCGAGGGTGGAAGCGGTAATAGTTAAAGATAATATCGAGCATAATGAGGAATCTAAAATTGAAGCGCAAGATATTCAAGCAACATTAGTGAGTGTCAGGACTAATAACTATAACATTACTGTGGTTGGACTGTATAGCCCACCAAAGCACAATATAAAAGCCGAAAGGTATCTTGAACTGTTCAGAACATCAGAAATCGATTTATTATTGGAGGAGATTTCAATGCCAAGCATACGTTTTGGGGATCTAGAATTATAACAACCAAAGGTAAAGAATTATTGAAAGCAATAAAAGAATATAAATGTGATCCTATATCAACAGGTAAACCTACCTATTGGCCCACAGATCTTTCAAAAATACCTGATTTAATAGACTTCTTCATTACAAAAACATTTCCAGCAAGTATATGCACATAGAAGACAATGTGGAGCTCAATTCGGATCATACACCAATTGTTTTAACTCTAAGTGAGTGTGTTATCTGGAAGCCATGCAAACCTGTGCTGGTGAATAAGTTTACGGATTGGGAGAGCTTCAGGATTTCACTTGAAGAAAGGATCCAACTGATGGTGCCATTGCAGACAGAGGAACAACTTAATTTTGAAGTTGAAAAATTCATCAATGATATACAGAATGCAGCATGGGAAAACACCCTGAAATCAAAAGGAGATTAAAAGGTAACAGTTATCCTGGATATATTATGGAGCTAATTAAAGAAAAAAAGAAGAGCAAGAAGAAAATGGCATCAATCTAGAGCCCCACAGGACAAAACTAGGCTGAACAATCTTACGTCACAATTAAAGGAAAAATTAGGCAGCTGAAGAATGACACCATAAGTGAATCCTTGAGAGAACTGACTAATGATATCAGTACTGAATATTCTCTTTGGAAAATCACTAGAAAACTTAAGAGGCCAACTATGCAAATACCACCTATTAAAAACATGGATGGAAGTTGGGCTAGAAATAACCAACAAAAGGCGAACCTCTTTGCTGAATACCTGGGAAATATTTTTCAACCGAATGCAGCCGATAATAGTGAGGAACTGCTGGATGTCATAAGACAAGATAGTGTAGATATTCCATCAACCACACCAATCGAAATTAAAAAGGAAATCAGAAGGTGCTTTAGGCTCAACAAAGCTCCTGGTTTTGATCTTATTACTGGGCAAATTCTGAGAGAAATCCCTAGAAGAGCGCTGGTAAAGCTAGCCAATCTGATCAATACATCATTTCGTTTGAAATATGTACCTCAAATGTGGAAGGTGGCTGAAGTTGTGATGATCCCCAAGCCTGGAAAACCACCTAACGAAACAACATCTTATCGACCAATATCACTTTTGCCAAGTATGTCAAAATTGTTCGAGAAACTTTTGTTAAAAAGACTAAAACCCATTATCGAAGATTCTAAACTCATCCCAGATCATCAATTTGGGTTTGAAATAAACACTCTACAATTGATCAGGTCCATAGAATTACTAATGTAATTGAACAATCGTTAGAAGAAAAGAAGGTCTGCTCAGCAATATTCTTAGACGTTTCACAGGCATTTGACAAAGTTTGGCATGAAGGTCTGAATTACAAACTTAAATTATTCCTTCCTGTTCAATATTCAATGATACTGGAATCTTATATATCAGAAAGATATTTCAGGGTTAAGCAAGAAGACGCCTATTCTAACTTGAAGGAAATTAAAGCAGGAGTGCCTCAAGGCAGTGTTTTGGGGCCAACCCTTTATCTTTTGTACACCCGTGATTTACCAACTTTTGAACAAAGTATAGTTGCTACCTTTGCTGATGACACAGCAGTTTTATCTGTTGGTGACAATAACATTGAATCGATCAGACAACTTCAAACAGCTATAAACCAAATACAAACCTGGACTAAAACGTGGCTTAATTAAGCTTAATGAAAGCAAATCTGTGCATATCGATTTCACTAATAAGCATATCGAGCACAAACCCGTTTATATTAATCACCAAGTGGTTCCATATGCGAACACAGCTAGATACCTTGGCATGACGTTGGACGCTAAACTCAGGTGGAAACCCCATGTTAAGAAAAAGCAAGAGGAGTTAAAATTAAAATACAGAAAGTTGCATTGGTTGTTGGGTCGTTGTTCCTCCTTATCAGTGTATAACAAAGTATTGATATATAAGCAAGTCCTTAAGCCCTTGTGGTCCTATGGTATCCAACTGTGGGGTTGTACTGCCCAGAGTAATAGAGATATCATTCAGCGATTTCAAAATAAGGTACTTGAGGTATAGTTAATGCCCTTGGTACATCAGGAATGAGAACATACATAAAGATCTTGAGGTTCCAACTATTGATAGTGAAGTCAGTAAATTTGCACGAGGTCATAGACGAAGATTGCAACAGCACATCAATGTCGAAGCACTCCAACTACTTAACAGCGATGTCTCAATGAGAAGATTGAAAAGAGTTAAACCATTTGAACTGTGTAGCTCTTAGGTCACATTAGTTAAGTGACTATTAATTATATACTAAGGGATTGTCAGTGGATTGACCTTAGTGGAATGTTGTATCGTAGTAGTTTAGGTTAAGGACAAATAGCTTATTAGTGTATTACTAGATTGCTATAATAAGGAATAAAAAAAAAAATAAAAAATAAAATCAAGTTGTTAATTCATATCCGTAAAACGCATTATTTTTTTTCCTAATTTAGTTAACCGAATTGAATTATGAAACGTTTTATAAGTCCCGAAGCTTAACAAATATTGATTTTTTTTATAAGTCTAAAATCAGATTTTTTTTTAAGGAGGTTGCTTTCTCCACAAGGCTACCTACACTCCCTTAATATTTTCACTTCCGAACTATAAAATTAAATGAAAACTAAATTATCATTAAATGAGTTGAATTTATAATACTTTTCCTAACTTTTTACTTCTAGCTAAAGTAACATATTAAAGCTAAAATGACATTTTGTGTAACTCATAATCTGGCAACACACGCTACAGCGGCCAGTTCCTCCCCTTTTGAAGCAGTTTCTGAGTTTTCATGTAAATAGTATAACGTTAAGCGAAAAGCACATCAGACGTAGAACACTTAGAAACAAATGTTTTTACAGTGACTAGTAGCAACAATACTCTAATTCGATTAACACGGTAAATGGGATTCCCGTACGGCTGTATTTAACTAAACTCGAAACGCTATTTAGTGCGTCCCAAGCTCAAACATTCATTAATATAAGTGATTTGGGGAACTAATTACTTTGTAACTTTTAGTTCATTAAATACAAGCTTGTTTAATTTTTTTAATATTTATTTATTTTCTTCGTTTTAGACTTCATAAATTCTGTTAGGTCTAATGTTCGGTTTTAATCGCTAATTTTATATAAAAATTAATAATTGCATAATTTTTATTGATTGAAAATTGCATTGTTATCGGATAAACGCATGTTTGTGAAGTTATAAAGCTCTAAGTATAAGGGGAATGGGTTCAAATTTGATTGTAATATTTGCTCTAAGTAATAAAAAAAGTGAAGTGCTCTTAGAAAGTGAAGTAAAATAACAGCTTCTGATATTATATTAAGAACTAAATTTACGTTACTTTAAAAATATTGTGTATTAGGTTAGATTCAAAAAATTTAGTGCAAAGTTCTGTAGTACTTAAACACTTGTTTCTTATTCCAGTTGTTGAATAAACCAGAAGGCTGTCACCTTCTTCCAATATTCCACACAAGGGTGTGCGAGAAATTGAAGGTAGGCTTACCAAACTTTAGTTACTTTTATACGCCTAAACTGTATCTATTCTATACCTCTACTAGAAAATAATGATATTTTGTAGGATGTATTTGCGTATTCTGGAAGAACATACAGCTGGCGATCTTTCTTCAAATTTCTGAAACGCTGTAGAACCTTATTTCTATCCCTCTCATAAATGGCGCAGAACACATGATGAGCCATTCTTTATGAATATAAAGACTGCGCATGTCTGTAACACACTAGCAAGACTACACTGTGTTGGTAGCCTCCAACCCAGGTCTGTGTGTAAACCGCCACTGCGGTTGGCCCTACTGTAAATTCGCTAAAGAGTAGGGAATCTTAAGAGAATTTCTAAACCAAATTCTTAAATTTTGTAAGTACTTGAAATATAGTGATTGCTATTATTAGTAACAGCATTCCACCACTTTTAAAACACTTGTTTTTTGAGTTCGTTAATATTTTTAACACCTCCACTCTGGCTTATGTATGAAGAGTGTATGCTGTAGATCGCGTCTCACAAATTAGATCGATTTTTTTTTTTTTTTTTTTTAACGTTCGACTATTGTGCACGCTTGGGCTAATGCAGTCGATGGGATGATTTATAGCTTATGAAAATGCCAAGCCCCGGTCAAGAATCCAACCCGGGTCCTCGGGGTGAAAGCCTAGTACGCTATCAACTAGGCCACCGAGGCGGCAAATTAGATCGAAGAAGAGCATGTTGTTTGATTTGTGTTATGTTATTATGTAGGCACTTCTATTTCACATGCTTTCTTCGTGTTGCTAAACAAATTGTTGTATTAATAATTTCATAATTTTTTAGAGTTTTCTCCAGTGTTCATTAATAAATTATTTTTTTCTGTTTGCGCTGTTTTTTTCTCAAAATATTGCGCTCTAGGCACGAGCCTCGTCGACCTAAAGGGGAATACTGTTCCGTCCTGAAAGAAAGGTGTTGAATGTTTTAAGGATTTGAAGTATGATATAAGATATATTTCTGTTATTAGCAGCAGCATTTTACCCCTTTTAAAACGCTTGATTTTAGAGTTAGATGATATTTTTGCCATTTACAGTCTGGCTGCATTCTGAGAAATGCTTACCTGTGTGTCAATTGTGCGTCTAAAAATACGGCACGTTTAAGTTTGATGCTTAAATGAACTTAATTTATTTTAATTTCGTGTTTACAGAGTCAAATAGAAAATTGTTAAGTCTAAGGTAATGAAATGATTATGTTAATAAAATCAACAAGTCGATTGATTTATGATGACAGACAAGCAAGTCATCCACAATTGAACATGTTGGGGTCGAGCATGTTGGGATCTAGGGGCTCATCCGACATGACGACCGTGTATGCGCTCTATCCCTACGTGCTTGACCAATTTTTTGAGTTGGGCGTTCGGTTCGACAGCTACACCCAACTTGAGAAGTGCGCCTGACATTTGGAACGTGTATTGGGAACTGTCGAGCGGCTCGCCTGACCCGGCCTCAGTTTTCCTCATTTTCAGCAGTGTGCAGTTGTGGACCTTTTGTCGTGATTACAGTAAAATGTTTTTAACTATACGAAGTAATTTTTATAAAACTGTGCATGAAAAAACTTTCACTGAAAAAATTAAATAGTTGCCTCTAAAAATTTGAAGTGTGCAACTAGGCGTTTTTTTAACATTAATTGGGTCTCTCATCGTTGTACCTCGCCATGGAGTAAGTTTGGAAACTTTGAAGTAGTTCTGCAAAATAATCCTCATTTGTCCTCAAAAGTTACTGAAATCTTGACGCTTACTGTTGGCCAGTTCTGTCAGTAAAACCATTTGGCTGAATTTGTTTCGATACTGTTGCTTACACCACAATCTCCACGCTTTCTTGTGAACATCCACTGTTTCCTTAGAAACATCATTTAACGAATTGCTCATTATAATAAAATTGTGACTAAATTATCTCCTATGATAAGTTGATAATATTGCTATTAGGCCATTATGGGCTAGAACAAGAAAAAAAGACAGAGCATGTATTAAAAAATACTTTCATTTCTAAGGTGTAATTTTATTATTAAATTATTTTAAGCAGCCTTCCATTTAGTTAGCATATCACATTAATCTCTCAATAGTCGTTTTTATATATATATATATATATATATATATATATATATATATATATATATATATATATTCTGTTTTTATATGTAGAAGGTGGAATTGTTATTTGTGCAACTAGTGATCGAGGGGCACTTTTTTAAACACTAAACAATATTTATGCAAATGTTCCTGAATTTTCTCAAATTGAAAACAGACACTTCGCACACGAATTGCACAGAAAAATGTGTCCTACAGTAGTATTTAATTTTACCAATTCAACAATACAAAATCATTGTTCGAACACATGTTATTCGAACTTCTTAAAATATTTAGGAACGAAAATACAGGAAGAATGAGATTACACGGTAACTTAAACAAAATGTTACCAAATGTAATACTGGAAACAAAAAATTTCTAACTTCTAACAATCCTGCAGGTTTTCTTTCATTATTTTGTAGAATGTCTATTTAAATTTATTTTTCATGCGTGTCTTATATAATCGTTGCAGTTTACAAAAACAATTTACTAGGACCATAATACAGTTTATTTAACTCAGAAAATGATATATTATACGATTCATCTTACAGCAAACGTGTACAAATAAGTTTTATCTTTGAAACTTGAATTTTATTTAATTGTCTTTCGGGCAAATTAATAACTGCTTGTTTTGCTAACCCTAAACAGTGAGCAAACTTGAGCTTTCCTCCCTGTTTTGGGTTAGCAAAACGGTAACTTCGCTCACTACTGTAGCAAACATAAATAAACTGTTAACTGTTAGACATTTCTTAACAGATTAAGTTGTTCCTACATTCCATTATTTACCTTCTAACAGACTGTAAATAGTTATTGTGATTTGTACAAAGTTACAATTAATTCCTAATCACTTGTTTTATGTTTTAGTTGTACGCGCTGTTCAATTCCAATGAACCATGGGATTCAGATAATGTAAGTAAAAAAACTTTCTTTCTCTGCAGTTTGAAATTTTCTATTCATATTGACGATGTTATGCTCAGGCGCTGATGTGACAGAAACAGATTTCCCACATTTTGTTTATAATTTTCATGAAAATCTGTTCTGACCATCAAAATTAGAATATTTCATGCTTTTGATGAAAATCGTATCAGCGAGAGAACGTTATCCTTTGGTTATGAATACTCTCTCTCTCTCTCATACACAAACACGCGCGCACTCTCTCTCTCACACACACGCACACCCTCTCTCTCACACGTGCGCGCGCAATCTCTCTCTCTCTCACACACACACACACGCTTGGCAAACATACTCTCTCACACATAGACACACATGCGCGCGCACACACACACTCTCACACACACGCGCTCTCTCTCTCTATCACAAACACACACACACACACATACAATTCACTCAAATTCGCAATTTTCGGCCGTTTTGATTGAAACTTCGCACGAAAATCGATTATAGTAATATTTTGGTAATTTCGTAAACCGGCAAATGTCCTTCAACAGTTTCAGAAAATCGGCAATTTCAAATCTTTAAAAACAGACAACCATTTTTGTCCTAAATCTTTTTGAAAATTCAATATCACCATTGTGAACAGCCTTAAAAATCGAATATATTACCATTTTGTATTTTAAAACCATTGTAAATTAAGAAATTTAATTTGCCGTTGGTTTAGATTATTTTTGTACTTCCAAAGCAATTTAAAAGTTTAAAATGCTAATATACACAGATTTCAATGCTGCTGATGATGGTAGTGAAATCAGAATTTCAAAAAATGTTAAAATAAAGATAAATACTTTTGGAATTCGCTTAAATCACGTCAGCGAGACATCTGATACCGCGATTTTAATTTCACTGTGACAATTTTGTTGTATCTTTTTTTTGCTCTTAAATGTTGAGAAAAAATTTATTGTTTCAGGAAAACTTCGATTTGGCCGACGCCGATGACTACGAAGAAAAGAGAGATAAGATGTACGATGGCACATTGGCACAACAATGCAATGTTCAACTGCGTGTAAGTGTAAAACCACCTTTCTGATTTGCTATTTTATCACAAAACTCGGTTGTGTACTGCCAAGCCTACTCATTTATAGGATTACAAAATTTGATAGAACTTCCTGGAACATTAGTTGCTTAAATAACCACAGAGCGTGCTGGTGTTATATGAAACATCATGAAGTCGGCAAAATAAAGATTAGGTTATTACTAATAATAACGCGTTTTAAGAGAAAAATTATAGTTTTTTAAAATTAAAATGTATTGATTTCCATTAAAAATCTTGCTTTTGTATGTGTGAGTGTGTGTGTGTGCGCGCGCGTACGTGTGTGTGTGCGCGCGCGAGTGTGTGAGAGAGAGTGTGCGCGTGCGTGCGTGTTTGGTGGGTGGGTGTTTAACAGTACAGATCGTGTTGTCGTTTTCATGTTTATGGTTTTGTCGAGCCACAACTACAAAACCAGCGGCCTTTAGCTGCTGAAATACCCCGCCAGCCATTATTACCTATACTCTACGCTCGCGGGCCAACTATTCGGTCGACGACCTCTCTTTGTTTGTGCGTAACCGTTGGACAAAAAAATAACCAAAAATGTATTCCTTTAGCTAGCGAAGTAATTTTCCTAAACTTAAGCTCCTACCTCGTGACACTGGCTTAGCCGTTTTGGGTTAGTACGCCATAAATGGTTATCTTCATGATGCCAAACGTTCCATCTTCTTTTTTGCCTATGGTAGGAATCTTTGCCTGTCGACAAAGGTTACATTAATTGCCTGGATAAAAGATATTAATTAACCTATCCTTTGAGTTATAACGTTAACAAGGCTGTAAAACAAAAGTTGCCTTTGTAATTTCAGAAACTTTAATTTTTTTTTATTCTTTTTAAATTTGTGAATTTTAAATACTTTGAAGTTTTAATTAGGACTTTTAAATTTATCTTCCTAAAGACTCTGTCCCGGGTCGTGTCGTTTGAAAGGATTTATTGGAAGAAATGAAATTCTATTTCAACTAAGCTTTTATTTTGTTAAATTTTAAACATTATCCTTTTTCTTGACTTTATGTTTTTTTAAAATCGCTTATTAATTTTACACATACATTTATTTTTTGAACAGAAGAAATAAAACCGGTCCTTCTATCTAACTTATTATAATAAATATCAAAAATGTCTTTACAATTTTCAAATATTCAAATAATTTTTTTAATTGTTTTACTTAACTTGGTTACTAAGAAGTGTAATATTTGCACTTCGATATACTTTGAAATATATGTATTATAAAATGTAATTATAGATAGGTGTAATTATTTATGATTGGTTTATCTTATCCTGTTCTGAAAATGTATTTATATTTCAAAATTGGTTACTACAGTTTTTAACCCATTGGAAACTGGATTTTACTAACATGCTATTGGCCTTCAGTACTGAATTTCTTCAGTAGTTTACACTAGGATTATGTGCAATAATAAAAGCAAGTAACCTACCAATTTTATCCTACATAATGTTGTAATTGTTAACACATATTTAGCCAACACTTTTAACACTATATTAACATTTTTTATGTTTATATATTTACACTATGTACATTTTGTTTCCTTTTCAAAAATTTGTCCGACTATGATAAATTTCAAAACAATTTTCCAAATGCAAAGGAACACTACATTTTTGCACTGGTAAATTGTTTCAGACCTTTTTCCTTTGCAGTACATACTCTACACTTTCTAGATGGCCTTGCTTTGCTTGTTGGGTGGATTTTCCCTATTAAAAGTCACCAGAATTTTAGTTATATTTGGATTAGAAGTCCACTGCCAATCATTTACTTGTAGGTTATGTGTAATATTGTCTGCAATTAGGCCTATTTTCACAGATCTCATCATCACTGTTATCACTATCACTACTGTCATTTTCAACAATAACTTCTTGCTCTTCATTATCACTAATCTCACAACTACTTTCATTTAAAATATCCCCAACAAACTCACTAAATGCACTCGAAGAAATAAACAATTCCTCATGAGAAGCCATGTTTCTACAACTGTTAAATTCGTACACAACTTCACAAATAAACTGCCGGAAATTAACGAGTAACAACGGAAATAAACGAAGGAAAAATATCTCAGATTGAAAATAGATTTATATTTCTATATTCGACTTTTAGGCTAGAAACATACGGCAAAGAGATCAGTGAAGTAGAGGACGGACATTGCCCGTCTTTAGTACTTAAGCCATTGAGAGAGAAGGACGGGCAATATACGTCTTTCGTTACCAATGGGTTAATAATAGAAAGAAAATGCTTTAACCGTACCCTAACATATTTGACTTAACTATTTTATTGCTATCAGATTTTAATTATATTAGTAAATATGGATATTGTGGTAGTATTTCTAAAACATGTATAATTTATACCTTCACACCTACTTAAAAGAGCCAGACCAATCAATCAATACCTTCACAGCTTAGGCTATTTATTCCTTTATTAATATTAATTTACTGTATTACTGAATTTAATTTTAAAAGGAAAATTTAATCTCTTCCCTTCTCTCTGGGTTGACACCCCTCCAATTCGTTCGAAAAAATAGTTCTTTGTTCAATGATAACTTTTTTATTCATTTGTGCACATTTTAATACTATTCCCCCGACAAATCTTTTCACCTTCTTTTGGATTAATTTTCTAACTTTTTATTTATACTTATTCTAACACCTTTCCTAACACGTGGTTTCAACTTAATTTCTATAAGTATTGATTCGCTGAGCTTGGTAGACTTAACCCCATGCTCTTGACTACTGTCAACTCTTAATTACCGTTTCTTAAATTCTTTTCGAACTTATCAGTTAATTAAATTTTGGAAAATTTGCATGCATTTTCGTTTTATATTTCCGTTCTGTACACGTGCAATTTTGCATCTCATTCTTATAATCATTTTGAACATTCTAACTACGAGAATTAACTATAATAAAGTAAAAATTTAATTAATTCTAAATTTTACATTTCAATTAGTTAATTAGAATTTGCAACTTTTTATTATTTTTTGGTCTATATATTTATGGCCTCAGTTAATTATTATTATTTCTGCTAATTTAAAATAACATGTAATAAAACGGATATTAATTAGCTTTCATTGAATAAATCAGACGTAGATTGATTATCTTATAAATTATTACTGCTTTTATTTCTTTTCGGTTCAACCAATTTTTATAAAATTTCTGAACATGTATAATATATCTGTCTGGCTTCTTAAATATTCAATATGTGGTTTCATTAATTGGAAATTATACTTTAATTTATCAGGCTATTTTAAATTAACAAAGATATTAGTACACATTACGTAAATTTAACAGAAGTTACACAAAATGTTCAGTTCGTAATACAAAAGGTTTATTATAATCTGTATTTGGACTTCGATCTCTGCCTATCCCTCAAACTGTGGTTTCTGGTTGATTATATTTTTGCCTTGGCTGGTTATGCCTTTATAAAAGTAACCATCACTTTATTTTTTTCACTTATCCTATTATTAAATATTTATAAACTTACTTGTATCGATTTTACAAAAATCTGCAATTGAAACGTTAATTTTTGACAGTTTTGTGTATGATCTGCTTTATGTTGGATTCAGTGGTTTAAATTTATAACAGTAACTGAATTATTGAACCTACGACTTTGAAATGAACAAGTTCAGAGATGCAGAAGATTGACTGAAGACTAAATATTAATACTGTAATATTTACTTAAAGTTAAGTGTATTCAGTAAGCCACGAGAATGAACGTGGATTTGTTTCTCATACGGCCGTGAGAAACAATTCAATTTTATAAAACCCATAAATTGAAATTTGCTTCACAAATGTTAAAATTTTTAAATAAACTGTTTGAATTGTTACAATTGAAATTATTCATTAGGAGGAATAATTAGTGCTGTACATTAAAGAGAGTTGTAGCCATGAAAAAAGTGATTATACATTATACAGCTTTGATTATGAAAAAACTACTATGAAACATACTAAATCGTATATCGTCGTATGTTAATTTTGGGTAGGCTTGATGTTTCGTTAAGCCTCAGAAACTAAATATGTTTTAATATAATTAGCTTTTAATGTATTGTAATTACTAATTAATAGAGATGGAGACAGATTTTGTAAATTTATAAGATTTATCCTACTGTACAGTTTTGAAATTCGGCTTTCTCGTAAATCATTCTAATATTTTTATCGTACATTACATATATATATATA
>CM040182.1:3805866-4108366 GCA_022606455.1 Callitettix versicolor
TAGAGAAGAACGGGAAAGAAGAAAGAAACGAATCTGCCGAATGCGCATGGAAGATCCGGGTGAAGGGGTAAATAATTAATGTTTTTAAAATTTTACAGCGTAGAAGAATATTAATAAAAAGTGTCAACCATCAGAATAACTTAAAAAGATGTTTGTGTTAAATTAGGTTAGGTTATAATTTTCTTGGATAAAATTATAAAATCCTATCACTTAAGTTACTTGATACATAGTTTTCGTGCGACAACGCATAAATATTTAACAATTAAAACCAAAATTTAAAAAACATATATACAATACTGTTAAGTAAAATTAATTCACTTTCCTGATTAAAATCATTTAACCCGACAATAAGTTTCAGCCAATAAGAACCGGATTTAAACAAACAAATGCAGCCAGTTACGTTCTAAAGGCTATTTCCAGAAAAAAGCTGGGAGCCCTCTTGGCACAACCTGAACGGACGGTATGGCCTCCCTCTTAAACTGGGCAAGTGACTACAAGTGTCTAAACAGTTTTACTAGTTTGCGCACTTTCGTCGCGTTTTTGCTTGCTGTTTTTTTTTTAACCATTCTGAACCAATATCTCTTGTCTCTACTGCAGAAACTAGAGTCAAAATTTTTAAAAAATCCGACATGTCTGTATCTGAAATAATTGAACTTATGCGGTGTTCCCACTGAGCGAAACAATAGGGATAGTTACATTAGGATTGTGTCTATTCTTGAAACTAAGAACGTTTCTATTTTCTCCCGTCCTATACCAGTAAAAATGTTTGGAATTATGCTATCAGATTTCTGTTTTAGTAAGTAGTGAATCTCGTAGCTTTAGTTATACTGACTGTGTGCATTAATCGTTTAACTGTACAGTTCGCGAATAGCACCAAGACGTCTCACCAGGGCTTCAACAAGGTATGTCTATTAAGCTATATAGATATTTGAGTGTAAAATAAATCCTATCTGTATATTTCAGATTGGTCTCTGGTAAAAGTGGTTAATTAATTGAAGTGGTAAAATTCGCTATAAATCAATTACTGCAATTACCAAATACTACATTGGTTACATTAGCGTTTATCACTTCAATTATTAATTTATTATTAGAATAAATAAGAAATGAATTTTTATTTCTCACGATAAAGAGCAAATTTAGCAAGGGATTTTTGAAAAATCTCATGTCTAGACAATTCTTTGAAGGTTCGCTAATATTTTATATATGTTTCTTCTTCTTTTCGTTTCACCCTCTTTGGGGTACGCTGAATCAATCATTTCTTGCGCGCTGTACTTTTCTTTGTTCCCAGTAGCTCTCATTCTTTCCGATCTTCTTTTCCTCTCCTCTTCCGAAATGACAGGTTTAGGTCTTATTTTGGTTTTATCTTGGAATCTTATTCTTTCGTCCTTGGTACTTATCTTAGCAGTTTGGTCAAGCAGTGAATTTTCTGTAATTTTTAATTCTATTAGGTCTTTTTCAATTTCTTTAAACCAGTTCGGTTTTGTTTTACGATTATGGAAAAAATCAAACACCTGTTTCGTCAATCTATTGGAGTTCATTCTAAGAAGATGGCCGTAAAATTTATTCTCCTTTTTCTCATAGTATCTGACAGTTTTTCAATTTTCTTATAGAGAGCTTCATTTCTTATATATACTACCTTATTATCCTGAAATTTTGTTCCTATAATTTTTCTTAAGATTTTCCTTTCCGTTATTTCAAGCTTTTCTATCTGGCCTATGCGATTCATGGTTAATGTTTCTGCTGCGTACAGTGCTTCCGGCTTGATCACTGTTTTATAATGTTTAATTTTGGACCCCCATGAAAGGGATTTCTTATTGTATGTTTCTTTCGTCAATTGGAAGGCCAATTCAAGTTTGTTTTTCCTGGATTCCATTGCCTTGCCTTCATCTGCATTCCAACTATCCATTCACCAAGATATTTGAACTCTTTTACAATTTCTATTTTCTGTTCTTGGATTTTAAGGTATTTATTTGAGTATTTGTTGTTTGTCATGATTTTGGTCTTTTCAAACAACAATAACAATGATTTTGGTATTTTATATATGTTTATTGTATATTATATATATTTTTTTCGTTTAGTTTTATTGCTCAACTGACGGCATCAAGAGCTTGATGTAGCTTGTTTGTGGCGTCATCCACACTTTCAGAAACTGACATTACCGCTGTGTCGTCTGCAAAGATGGCTATGTCGTGGCCTCTATGGTATGTCTTGTTTACACAGTAAATATTGCACAGAGCCTAGCACACTTCCTTGTGACACTCATCCATGAATTTCCTTCAGTTCAGAGTAACTAGCCTATCTTCGATTTTAACTCTTGTGTGACGTCATTCTGGGTAATCATGACGCGTCACACATATGCGTAATATATATGCAAGTCCTTTGTGCCATACTTTATCAGCACATGAATATTAGATTTTTATAGAGGGTTTTTCGTATAATGTTGGTAATTCTACGGAATTGGTCTACTTTTGAAAGTTTTTTTAACCGAATTAACGATAATGTATGAATTTTTTTCAAAGTCACTGTAGATTACCAAGCAAAGGTTTTCCAAATATTTGGCATATTACCGATAAAGAAAGATTGACTTGTAACTTCTTATTTAATTAGAACTTACAACCGGGCTTAGGATCATAATTACCTTTTCTACTTATGAAACTTATTTCGAGGGCTTCCGATAATGAGAAAGTAAAAACCAAATTAAATGCATTTTATATTCTTTTATGTCAAAGATAAAACTAAGCGATCATGTATATACTAGTTAGTATATGTTACATGTAGTTTATATACTACAACATTATCTACTGTCGGCTAATCACACTAGACCCTTGTTCTTAAGCGTTACATAATTACATAACTAGACTGTTAATCTCAGGCCTAAAATACACAAATATTCTTAGTTTTTGACCTAAAGTACACAATGAAACACTTAGCCTTTGCCCTAAAATACACAACCAGACTCTTCGTCTCTGGCCTAAAGTACACAACCAGACTCTTCGTCTCTGGCCTAAATAATACACAACCAGACTCTTCGTCTCTGGCCTAAAATACACAACCAGACTCTTCGTCTCTGGCCTAAAATACACAACTAAACTGTTGGTATCTGGCCTAAAATACAGAACTAGACTCTTTGTCTTTTGCCTAAAATACACAACTAAACTGGTCTTTGGCCTAAAATACAGAAGTAAGCTCTTGATCTTTAGCTTGTAACCATCTAGACCCTTTGTCTCTGCCCTAAAATACAAAATACATAAACACAAATAAACACTTTGTCTCTGGCCTAAAATATGCAACTAGACTCTTTCTCTCTGGCCTAAAATACACAACTAAACTGTTGGTATCTGGCCTAAAATACAGAACTAGACTCTTTGTCTTTTGCCTAAAATACACAACTAAACTGGTCTTTGGCCTAAAATACAGAAGTAAGCTCTTGATCTTTAGCTTGTAACCATCTAGACCCTTTGTCTCTGCCCTAAAATACAAAATACACAAACACAAATAAACACTTTGTCTCTGGCCTAAAATACGCAACTTGACTCTTGTTCTCTGGCCTAAAATATACAACTATACACTTGGTCTCTGGCCTAAAATACACAACTAGACTCTTGGTTTCTAGTCTAAAATAAGCAGTTTGACTTTTTGTCTCTAGCTTAAAATACACTAGAATTTTCGTCTCTCGCCTAAAATACTTTTGTAAGTTTTGACCTACAAAACACATGGCCTAAAAATACATGTATTAAAGTACAGTTTGATAAGTAGTGCGTTTTACAGGTGTATAAATTGTAATGCGTGTGTAAAAATTATTTTATTTTGAATTCCCAACACTTGATTACTTGTCTTAATTACCTCCATGTCACCACTATGTGCTTGTAGTAACTCCGCATTTTCAATCACTTTACTTTTTATATAAACCAATGAAAAACGATTGCACAAACTTTCTCACATTTAATTAAAAAAATCCTTTCCGGCAGCTACAGTCAAAGGTTTCGTCTGTAAAAACAGTCAAATTCCTCATAAACTCATATTTTGGTTAAGTCTATGTGTAAAGAATAATAAGTAGATGAACAAATTAAAAAAAAAATCAGGTTGTGAGTGAATAGAAAAAACAATACCAACATCGCGTTCAGGGTTTAATTTTAGGCTTTTTTGATTTTTTTAAACTCTAACTCGCCTTTATCTAAATTTGCTTCCATCACGTCAGCCAGAAAGATGCCTATCGCCATTATCAATTATTTAAATGACTTTTAGTTGTAAAGAATTTTTAATTTGTAACTTTAAAAAAACAATAGTATTATTTTAACCTCCAAACAATTAAACTTAATATGATTAATTAATTTTAATTTAATTTTTCTTGGTAATAAACAAAATTTTAAATACTTTAACTTTGGCAAAGCAACAATGTATTTTTTGAAAAAAAATAAATTGTAAAAACTTGTAGCAGTCAGTGCTGTTTAATATGTAACGCAACTAGCTGTACACAGCAAGGCCTTATAGTATTATAGCCTTTTACTGTTTGTGTAATTACTAGACGCCACTTATTATAATGTAATTATACTATATTTTCATTCTGTTACATATAGTACGATGAAATTAAGTAATATAAATCCACGAAATGCTTACTAAGTTACGATTTTATACAATTTTTAACGGAACTATTTTATAACGTTATAATATAGTATTATGTATATTAGAGTTTATATTACATAGAACATGTACGATTTACTACGCCAAGTATCACTTCGCAAAGTAGTCTGTGGTCAGTATGTTGGCGTAAAGTACATTATATTAACAGTGGAGCAAAAACAAATACAGTAATTCCTCAAAAAAACCGTGTGTTTTCTCGATCTTCAGATAATTTTTGCAAAATGACACTTCAGATTTTTACTTATATTCGTTTATATAAACTTACTTATATAAACGCTTATATATAAAGCGTTTTGGCAAAAATTAAAAAATAAGTGTATATTTATTACACATTTACCACAGATATATTTTATGTTACTCTAATAAGATTTAACGAGCTTAGCTTTTAAATAAAAGGCATTAAATCTATTAGAAGTTAGAGATTTTAATTGTTTGTATTTTAATTGATTGTAATTGTTACAGACTTCCACTAGCGTGGCGAAATGGATGCAGGGTGTAGAAGAGAATGATGACGTAAGTATGCCAAATAAATAATTTATATATAATACGATACGAAAATTAACCCTGATTTCCATAAAACTACTTTTTTATTACACATAAGAAATCTGATTTCATAATTGTTATATTACTATATAAATCAATACAATTATACATTTCATTTCGTTATATTTACAAAATATTTTTTTAAAAGAAGATTGTAAATTTAAAATCGTAAATAAATTTTCAAAAATTTATAAAATGGGCTACGTTTAAAAAATAGAATAGCCGCTATTTTTAAATGGTTAAACTGATTTATATTATATACGTAATCACGGACATAAACCTTCTTTTACCTACAACAAACATTTTTTTACAAAATAATTTTTATTTCTAAAACGTTTTCACCGAACTCATTAATGAAAAGAAGTGAAAAAAATATCTTATTTCATTTAAGGAGCAAGTTTAAAAACGACGGTAATTTAAGAAGTTAAAATTATAATTACAAAAAAAAGGTTTTTTTTTATAAATAAGGCAAAATGTAAATTTTAAGTTAGATAATATTCTATTGAATAGTATTAATATCAAAACTGCCAGGTAAAGGGTAACAGTAAAAAAGGTTTAATACAATGCAGAGAGCGGCAGGGTTCTTTACATTTTCATAACTTTGTAGTTTTTGGCGTATTCATGGTAATACGACGTAGCACCTAAGTTCAGAAGGGGTCTGAAGGGTATTGAATACCCCACAGTAAATTTAAAAATTTATTTAACAAAATTATATCATTCTTTATGGTATAATTATCCTAGCTGGCAGGCCTCTACAATATCGAGATACAAGTATCGAATACGGTATTTGTCAACTCAGTCATTGCAGCCTTTAAAGGTTGTGTTCCTCATACCCAAGGTTATATTCCTTGTAGGTCTTTCGCTTCTGGGTTTAGTTAGAAGCCCTTGTGATATTCAAGCCCGTGCAATTCAATGTTTGTAGTTCATGGTGTTAGATACAGCCCCAGATTATTCACCGCCAGCTATTATCACTAACTAGGTCCACTTTTGTCAGTCTCCCATACTTTTCTTGTTCTTTGTGGGAATTGACGTTTTGTTTCCAACAACACAAATCTACAAGTAGCTAGCGAAATACAAATTTTGACCTATACAGAACCTCAATGCATTGGTAAGGCACTGAGGTGCATTGAAGTAAGACTAGAGGTCGTCCAGTATTCTGAACCCGCAGACTTGAGCCAAGCTCCTCCTTAGCACACAACCTTCAGCTGTTCTACCTTGGCTCGAGACGAAGGGATCTAACCAAAGAACAGATAGATACCAATCCCGTACTCACAAATTTGGGGTGAGTACGGATAACTACAGATGCAAAGTCATCAGATTCATCACATTCATGCATAGTATTGTACGGCCATCGTTAATTCGTAGTAATAAAGGAGGACAAGAAAAGATGGTTAGTTGGTTCAAAATACCTGTTGCATGGTGCTCCTTACCGAAACAAAAGACCGTATCAGTGACCTTCACCGTTAAAAAAATGTCTTTTAAAGCTTTCTGCAATTCTAAATCAGCTCTCACAGCTATGATATACTATAATCAAGTATAAACAATAAAAGAATTTCTTTCCGTGAATTTTATTTTATTTAGCAATATTAGACAGTTCACTGCACACGATTATTGTCAGCAGTATTTGTTACCAGTGACACTCCTACAAACATCATCCCAAATAGAAACCACCAATTTGTAAAACAAGTTCCCAAATCTGTAGTTCAATAAATTGTTAAATCACTTTTGTATTCCGTCAAAACCAGTCATCTCCTACTTGCACAGTTTACTGAACAGAACAATATTACTCTTCATACTTATACCTTCTTCCGTCAAAACCAGTCATCTCCTACTTGCACAGTTTACTGAACAGAACAATATTACTCTTCACACTTATACCTTCTTCCGTCAAAACCAGTCATCTCCTACTTGCACAGTTTACTGAACAAAACAATATTACTCTTCATACTTATACCTTCTTCCGTCAAAACCAGTCATCTCCTACTTGCACAGTTTACTGAACAGAACAATATTACTCTTCACACTTATACCTTCTTCCGTCAAAACCAGTCATCTCCTACTTGCACAGTTTACTGAACAAAACAATATTACTCTTCATACTTATACCTTCTTCCGTCAAAACCAGTCATCTCCTACTTGCACAGTTTACTGAACAGAACAATATTACTCTTCACACTTATACCTTCTTCCGTCAAAACCAGTCATCTCCTACTTGCACAGTTTACTGAACAGAACAATATTACTCTTCACACTTATACCTTCTTCCGTCAAAACCAGTCATCTCCTACTTGCACAGTTTACTGAACAGAACAATATTACTCTTCACACTTATACCTTCTTCCGTCAAAACCAGTCATCTCCTACTTGCACAGTTTACTGAACAGAACAATATTACTCTTCACACTTATACCTTCTTCCGTCAAAACCAGTCATCTCCTACTTGCACAGTTTACTGAACAGAACAATATTACTCTTCACACTTATACCTTCTTCCGTCAAAACCAGTCATCTCCTACTTGCACAGTTTACTGAACAGAACAATATTACTCTTCACACTTATACCTTCTTCCGTCAAAACCAGTCATCTCCTACTTGCACAGTTTACTGAACAGAACAATATTACTCTTCACACTTATACCTTCTTCCGTCAAAACCAGTCATCTCCTACTTGCACAGTTTACTGAACAGAACAATATTACTCTTCACACTTATACCTTCTTCCGTCAAAACCAGTCATCTCCTACTTGCACAGTTTACTGAACAGAACAATATTACTCTTCATACTTATACCTTCTTCCGTCAAAACCAGTCATCTCCTACTTGCACAGTTTACTGAACAGAACAATATTACTCTTCACACTTATACCTTCTTCCGTCAAAACCAGTCATCTCCTACTTGCACAGTTTACTGAACAGAACAATATTACTCTTCACACTTATACCTTCTTCCGTCAAAACCAGTCATCTCCTACTTGCACAGTTTACTGAACAGAACAATATTACTCTTCACACTTATACCTTCTTCCGTCAAAACCAGTCATCTCCTACTTGCACAGTTTACTGAACAGAACAATATTACTCTTCACACTTATACCTTCTTCCGTCAAAACCAGTCATCTCCTACTTGCACAGTTTACTGAACAGAACAATATTACTCTTCACACTTATCTTATACCTTCTTCCGTCAAAACCAGTCATCTCCTACTTGCACAGTTTACTGAACAGAACAATATTACTCTTCACACTTATACCTTCTTCCGTCAAAACCAGTCATCTCCTACTTGCACAGTTTACTGAACAGAACAATATTACTCTTCACACTTATACCTTCTTCCGTCAAAACCAGTCATCTCCTACTTGCACAGTTTACTGAACAGAACAATATTACTCTTCACACTTATACCTTCTTCCGTCAAAACCAGTCATCTCCTACTTGCACAGTTTACTGAACAGAACAATATTACTCTTCACACTTATACCTTCTTCCGTCAAAACCAGTCATCTCCTACTTGCACAGTTTACTGAACAGAACAATATTACTCTTCACACTTATACCTTCTTCCGTCAAAACCAGTCATCTCCTACTTGCACAGTTTACTGAACAGAACAATATTACTCTTCACACTTATACCTTCTTCCGTCAAAACCAGTCATCTCCTACTTGCACAGTTTACTGAACAGAACAATATTACTCTTCACACTTATACTCAAAACCAGTCATGCACAGTTTACTGAACAGAACAATATTACTCTTCACACTTATACCTTCTCCGTCAAAACCAGTCATCTCCTACTTGCACAGTTTACTGAACAGAACAATATTACTCTTCACACTTATAGTCAAAACCAGTCATCTCCTACTTGCACAGTTTACTGAACAGAACAATATTACAATATTACTACTGAACAGAACAATATTACTCTTCACACTTATACCTTCTTCCGTCAAAACCAGTCATCTCCTACTTGCACAGTTTACTGAACAGAACAATATTACTCTTCATACTTATACCTTCTTCCGTCAAAACATTTGTAGCAGATGCTTCTGACGAATGTATTGTACAACATTGGAAAGGTGCTTTGATCAAGAAATTTCTTATTTTAAAGTTTTTATGTGAATTTATACATGAAGAATTTACTTTACGTATATTAAGAGTCAGGTCTTTACAGTGTGAATGGTTTCCTTGAGTCATTATGAGTTTTTCAGTATAATTATATACTTTGAATCCAAATAAGTCAAGGATCTGATGACTTTTCATCTGTACTAATATCTTTGCTAATATGTTGCACATAGGAAACAACTTGGAGGACACATCTTTATCATAACAGTGAGTAATGAGCAGTAGCATGAAAGGTACGCCTCCGCCATTAGCAAAGTTTGATATTGTTCAGTAAACAGCGTAAAACTTTGGTTATTGACGGAATTCAAAGGCGATTTAACTACTTTTTTAATACAGATTTTGCGGTGAAATTTATACCATTAGTGTTTATTGTTTAAATAATTGTATTATCAAAATTTAAGCAAAAACTGATTAATTGATGTTGTGAAATTACAATGATTTTTCATTTCTTGTGTTGGCAGCATCTTAACCTGATTTCTTAGAGAAATTATTGAACGTGTGAAAGTGTGTATAATATTTTTGCATCACCTTGTATTTGTTGAAGTGAATGTAAATGATATAACTTTACTACGCATCGTGTTTCAATGTTTCAGAAATCTATACTTAACCTTGACTCGTTTGATGATATCAAAGAAGAAACCGACGAGGACGAGAGCTACTCCGACTACAAAAGCGCTTGTGACATAGAAAGCAGCGACTCGTCAGATGTTTTTTATGATCCGTTGGATGAACCTGAGGAAGAGTTCCAGGGTTGCCGAAGAACTTCTACAAGCGAGTAGTTCTTGGATCTTACCATTTTTTATATTGTTCTTTGTTTCATTTACGAATATTTATTATTAACTTGTTTCAAAAAAATTTTAAATATTTCTATTTTAATGTTATAGTTTGCATGGTTGCATTACAAATGCTATTTTAAATTACTTCAAACATTGCTTATTTAAATATTTAATAGAGGATATTTTATTAATGTTCAGAAACAGTAAAACGATTTATAAAAATTTTTAATTAATTTTCTTACAAACAAAAAATTTGCAACTATATTTAATGATATTTTTATAAATAGGACATTGTCACTGAAAAATAGGCTCAATGTGTGATTCTAGGACCATGAATTGTATAGTAACAAATTTTTAAATTTTACCATGAAACGAAGACTTTAAAATGACAAATTAAATAAGCAAAACTTTATAAGAAAGTGTGAACATTGTATTAATTAATTTGTTCTTGATTCTTAACATTTTCTCTATTAATTCTTGTTCTTTTTTCATTTAATTAAAATATTATTTAAATGTTTTAAAGAAATTTTATTTACTTATGTTCCTACTTAAAAGTTCCTATTCGCATGATTGCATTTAAAAATGTTTTAAGTTAGTTCAAACATTGTTCATTTAGATTTTAAGAAAGAATAGTTTATTGTAGTTTTTGTAAGTACAGCATTGTCATTGGAAAATACGCTCAATAATCACATGTGTGATCTATTACCATAATAACAAAATTGCAAATGGTATTGTGAAACAAAGACTATAAATTGAAAAATTAAATAAGCAAAACTTTACAAGTACATATGAACATTAATTAATTAATTAGTTCTTGATTAATCACATTTTCTGCATTACTTCATATTCTTTTTTCATTTATGTAAATTTACTATGTAATTAGTTTAAACAAATTTTACTTACTTATGTTCCTACTTAAAAGTTCCTATTCGCATGATTCCATTTAAAAAAATGTTTTAAGTTTGTTCAGACATTGTTCATTTAGATTTTAAGAAAGAATAGTTTATTGAATTGTTAAAAACTGTGTTAAAACTTGTTTAAAAAGGGTTTATAAAAATGTTAAATGTATTTTCTTACAAATAAAAAATGTTAAAAAAATTTCAAGATATGTTTATAATTAGCGTATTCCGATTGGAAAATATAACGAATTATCAAATGTGTTCTGTGATTTGTGTATGTATGTACACATGTGTTGCGTATGTGTACATTTTACGACAAAAAAGTGTTGTAAAAAATTCGTACAACATTTTAAAACAATCGGTTGATGTGTTTGTTAAAAACTACGTGCACTCATCATCGTTAAATCTGATACCGTTATTTTCAAACAACAGTAAATACGGAAAACAACTTACACATACATTATATTTGATTTACACATTTTCCAACCAAATTTTAAAACAATCGGGTTATGTGTTTATGTTACACTGCGTCCCATCATCATCGATAAAGCAGACACCTCCATTCATAAACTGAAGTAAATAGGGCAACAATTTTACACATACGTCATTTTTGCTTTATACATGTTAACCAATTTTTAAAACAATCGGTTGAGGTGTTTGTTAAAACCTTCTTGCACACTTAATTGTTAAATCAGAGGCCGCCATCTTTAAGTAAAAGTAAATATGGAAATTTCTTACAGATACGTTATTTGGGCTTTATACACCTTCGTACCTAAATTTAAAATAATCGGTTGAGGTGTTTTGTAAAAAGGTCGTGCACTCATCTTCGATAAATCAGAGGACCCGTCTTAAAATAGAGACCGTATAAACTTTAATAAATTATTGAAGGTATATTTTAGTGACAAATGTTAATGTACATTTTTAGCTGTCTTAATTTCTTAACGAATGTTATAGCTTGTAAAATTTTGAAGCCGGTAAAACATCAAAGCTGGGAAAATTAGTCCATTAGGGCATTATATTTACATTATATTTATACATATATATATATATATATATATATATATATATATATATATATATATATATATATATATTATAAACATATATATTATAAACTTAGATTTATGAATCTGAACGTTGTTTAAAGTAGGAATATAAACTTTCTACACTTTATTTGTAGACACTAAATGTATATTGCGTGTGCGCGTGCGTGTGTGTGTTTTCAAAGAAATATATAAATATATTAGCCATTAACCGGAATATCAATGATTCAAAAAACTAAATGTTAATTATGTTATTTTATTTTATGTTACAATTAGATTAATGAAACTAACACTGTTGGAATATAATTAATATACATATGTTTATATATTTCCTAGAAAACATACAGACGGACGCGCACACAAAATATACATTTAATGTCTACAAATAAAGTGTAGAAGGTTTATATTCCTACTTTAAAGGACATTCAGGTTCATATATATATATATATATCAATGTAATGTACGATTAAAATATTAGAATGATTTACGAGAAAGACGAATTTCAAAACTGTACAGTAGGATAAATCTTATAAATTTACAAACTCTGTCTCCATCTCTTTTAATTAATAATTACAATACAATAATAGGTAAAATATTTTCTGAGGCTTAAAGAAACATCAAACCTATCGAAAATTAACATACAACTATATAGGATTTAGTATGCTTCATAGTTGTTTTTTCATAATCAAAGCTGTATAAAGTATAAGCACTTTTTTCATGGCTACAACTCTATAATATACAGCATTAACTCCTATTATGACTAATTCCAATTGTAACTAAAGCTAAAATAGCTAAATAAATTATTTAGTTTTTTAGGCTCAATGATTCATCAAACCTTCCCAAAATTACATTCAGTATAATATGGAATTACCATACTTTATTATAAGAAAAATAACAACCCAACTAAAAAAAGGGAACAACAGTGTGCGAGAAGGTAAAACTAGTTATTTAAAAAAACTCACAAAATATAAAATAATCAACTTTTAAAAACGTTTTTCAACATAAAAAAGTATTTTTAAAAAATCATATAAAGAAAATGTTTAATTTATTTTATATCATAGCTAATAATTGCTTTAACAAACAAAATTATATAAAATGTGTTGTCAGCGCTACCTATGGATTTCTGTGGAACTTTGCTTTAAAGCTGGAAAAGACAGAAACATTGCAATAAAAGGTGAACTAAAATAAAAACTGAAAGTTAATTTTGTTATTTTTATTACGTTAATTTTATGTTACAATTAGATTAAAGAAACTAACACTGTTGGAACATAATTAATAAACATATGTGTATATATTTCTTAGAAAACACAACATGCGCGCACACACACAATATACTTTAGTGTCTACAAATAACATGTAGAAGGTTAATATTTTTACTTTTAAAGGATGTTCAGATTCATATATAGTAATATATATATATATATATATATATATATATATATATATATATATATATATATATATATATATATATATATATATATATATATATATATATATATAGATAGATATATATATATATATATATATATATATATATATATATATATAAATGTAATGTACGATTAAAATATTAGAATGATTTACGAGAAAGACGAATTTCAAAACTGTACAAGTAGGATAAATCTTATAAATTTACAAACTCTGTCTCCATCTCTTTTAATTAATAATTACAATACAATAATAGGTAATTTAGTTTCTGTGGCTTAAAGAAACATCAAACCTATCGAAAATTAACATACAACTATATAAGATTTAGTAGGTTTCATTGTAGTTTTTTCATAATCAAAGCTGTATAAGCACTTTTTTCATGACTACAACTCTTTATAATGTACAGCACTAATTTATCCCATTAATGACTAATTCCAGTTGTAACTAATTCTAAAAAAAATAAAGAAATTGTTCAGTTTTTTAGGCTCAATGATTCATCAAGCCTTTACAAAATAAAGTTCGTTTAATATTCTGGGATATCCATACTTTGTTATAAGTAAAATAACAACTGAACTAAAAAAAATGAACAACAGTGCGCGAGAAGGTAAAACTTTTTATTTAAAAAAACCACACAAAATATAAAATAATCAACTTTTAAAAACGTTTTTCAACATAAAAACGTATTTTTAAAAAAATCATATAAAAAAAATGTTTAATTTATTTAATATCATAGTTAATAATTGCTTTAACAAAAAAAATTATATAAAATGTTTTGTCAGCGCTACCTATGGATTTCTGTGGAACTTTTCTTTAAAGCTGGAAAAGGCAGAAACATTGCAATTAAAGGTGGACTAAAATAAAAACTAAATGTTAATTATGTTATTTTATATTATGTTAATTAAATGTTACAATTAGATTAATGAAACTAACACTGTTAGAACATAATTAATATACATATGTTTATATATTTCTTAGAAAACACACACATGCGCGCGCGAACACACAATATGTACATTTAGTGTCTACAAATAAAGTGTAGAAGGTTTATATTCCTACTTTAAACGACGTTCAGGTTCATATATATATATATATATATATATGTAATGTACGATTAAAATATTAGAATGATTTACGAGAAAGACGAATTTCAAAACTGTACAGTAGTATAAATCTAATAAATTTACAAACACTAAATGTATATTGTGTGTGCGCGCGCGTGTGTTTTCAAAGAAATATATAAACATATGTTTATTAATTATGTTCCAACAGTGATAGTTTCATTAATCTAATTGTAACATAAAATTAACATAATATAAAATAACATAATTAACATTTAGTTTTTATTTTAGTCCACCTTATATTACAATGTTTCTGTCTTTTCCAGCTATAAAGCAAAGTTCCACAGAAATCCATAGGTAGCGCTGACAAAACATTTTATATAATTTTGTTTGTTAAAGCTAATATTAACTATGATATAAAATAAATTACACATTTTCTTTATAAGATTTTTAAAAATACGTTTTATATTGAAAACGTTTTTAAAAGTTCATTATTTTATATTTTGTGTGCTTTTTTTAAATAACAAGTTTACCTCCACGCGCACAAACACTAAATGTATATTGTGTGTGCGCGCGCGTGTGTTTTCAAAGAAATATATAAACATATGTTTATTAATTATGTTCCAACAGTGATAGTTTCATTAATCTAATTGTAACATAAAATTAACATAATATAAAATAACATAATTAACATTTAGTTTTTATTTTAGTCCACCTTATATTACAATGTTTCTGTCTTTTCCAGCTATAAAGCAAAGTTCCACAGAAATCCATAGGTAGCGCTGACAAAACATTTTATATAATTTTGTTTGTTAAAGCTAATATTAACTATGATATAAAATAAATTACACATTTTCTTTATAAGATTTTTTAAAAATACGTTTTTATATTGAAAAACGTTTTTAAAAGTTCATTATTTTATATTTTGTGTGCTTTTTTAAATAACAAGTTTTACCTCCACGCGCACAAACACTAAATGTATATTGTGTGTGCGCGCGCGCGTGTGTTTTCAAAGAAATATATAAACATATGTTTATTAATTATGTTCCAACAGTGATAGTTTCATTAATCTAATTGTAACATAAAATTAACATAATATAAAATAACATAATTAACATTTAGTTTTTATTTTAGTCCACCTTATATTACAATGTTTCTGTCTTTTCCAGCTATAAAGCAAAGTTCCACAGAAATCCATAGGTAGCGCTGACAAAACATTTTATATAATTTTGTTTGTTAAAGCTAATATTAACTATGATATAAAATAAATTACACATTTTCTTTATAAGATTTTTTAAAAATACGTTTTTATATTGAAAAACGTTTTTAAAAGTTCATTATTTTATATTTTGTGTGCTTTTTTAAATAACAAGTTTACCTCCACGCGCACAAACACTAAATGTATATTGTGTGTGCGCGCGCGCGTGTGTTTTCAAAGAAATATATAAACATATGTTTATTAATTATGTTCCAACAGTGATAGTTTCATTAATCTAATTGTAACATAAAATTAACATAATATAAAATAACATAATTAACATTTAGTTTTTATTTTAGTCCACCTTATATTACAATGTTTCTGTCTTTTCCAGCTATAAAGCAAAGTTCCACAGAAATCCATAGGTAGCGCTGACAAAACATTTTATATAATTTTTTGTTTGTTAAAGCTAATATTAACTATGATATAAAATAAATTACACATTTTCTTTATAAGATTTTTAAAAATACGTTTTTATATTGAAAAACGTTTTTAAAAGTTCATTATTTTATATTTTGTGTGCTTTTTTAAATAACAAGTTTTACCTCCACGCGCACAAACACTAAATGTATATTGTGTGCGCGCGCGTGTGTTTTCAAAGAAATATATAAACATATGTTTATTAATTATGTTCCAACAGTGATAGTTTCATTAATCTAATTGTAACATAAAATTAACATAATATAAAAAATAACATAATTAACATTTAGTTTTTATTTTAGTCCACCTTATATTACAATGTTTCTGTCTTTTCCAGCTATAAAGCAAAGTTCCACAGAAATCCATAGGTAGCGCTGACAAAACATTTTATATAATTTTGTTTGTTAAAGCTAATATTAACTATGATATAAAATAAATTACACATTTTCTTTATAAGATTTTTAAAAATACGTTTTTATATTGAAAACGTTTTTAAAAGTTCATTATTTTATATTTTGTGTGCTTTTTTAAATAACAAGTTTTACCTCCACGCGCACAAACACTAAATGTATATTGTGTGTGCGCGCGCGCGTGTGTTTTCAAAGAAATATATAAACATATGTTTATTAATTATGTTCCAACAGTGATAGTTTCATTAATCTAATTGTAACATAAAATTAACATAATATAAAATAACATAATTAACATTTAGTTTTTATTTTAGTCCACCTTATATTACAATGTTTCTGTCTTTTCCAGCTATAAAGCAAAGTTCCACAGAAATCCATAGGTAGCGCTGACAAAACATTTTATATAATTTTGTTTGTTAAAGCTATTATTAACTATAATATAAAATAAATTACACATTTTCTTTATAAGATTTTTTAAAAATACGTTTTTATATTGAAAAACGTTTTTAAAAGTTCATTATTTTATATTTTGTGTGCTTTTTTAAATAACAAGTTTTACCTCCACGCGCACTGTTGTTCACTTTTTTTAGTTGGGTTGTTATTTTTCTAATAACAAAGTATGAATATTCCAGAATATTATAAGGAACATTATTTTGTAAAGGTTTGATGAATCATTGAGCCTAAAAAACTGAACAATTTCTTTATTTTTTTTAGAATTAGTTACAACTGGAATTAGTCATTAATGGGATTAATTAGTGCTGTACATTATCTATTAGAAGTTAGAGATTTTAATTGATTGTAATTGTTACAGATGTCCAGTAGCATGACAAAATGGATGCAGGGTGTAGAAGGGAATGATGATGTAAGTATGCCAAATAAATAATTTATATATAATATGATAGGAAAATTAATCCTGATTGCCATAAATCTACCTTTTTATTACACATAAGAAATCTGATTTCACAATTGTTATATTACTATATAAATCAATACAATTATACATTTCATTTTGTTATATTTACAAAATATTTTTTAAAAGAAGTTTGAAATTTAAAATCATAAATAAAACTTTCACAAATTTATAAAAAGGACTATAAAATTGAATGGCCGCTATTTTGAAATGGTTAAACTGATTTACATTATATATGTAATCACGGACATAAACCTTCTTTTACCTACAACAGACATTTTTTTTACGAAATAATTTTTATCTCTAAATGGTTTTCACTAAAATCATTAATGAAAAGAAGTGAAAAAAAATCTTATTTCATTTAAGGAGTAAGTTTTAAAACGACGGTAATTTAAGAAGTTAAAATTATAATTACAACAAAAAAAATTTTTTATAAATAAGGCAAAATGTAAATTTTAAGTTAGATAATTTTCTATTGAATAGTATTTACATCAAAACTGCCAGGTAAAGGGTAACACTAAAAAAAAAAGGTTTAATACATTGCAGAGAGCGGCAGGGTTCTTTACACTTTCTTAACTTTGTATCTTTTGGCATATTAATGGTAATACGACGTAGCACCTAAGTTCAGAAGGGGTCTGATGGATATAGAATACCCCACAGTAAAGTTAAACATTTATTTTTAAATATTACATCATTTCTTTGTGGTATAATTATCCTAGCTGGCAGGCCTCTAATCTTCGAATACGGTATTTGTCAACCCTGTCATTGCAGCCCTTAAGGTTGTGTTTCTCATACCCAAGGTTATATTCCTTGTAGGTCTTTTGCTTCTATGTTTAGTCAAAATCCCTTGTAACAGGCTTCCCGTGCAATTCAATGTTTGTAGTTCATGGTGTTAGATACAGCCCCAGATTATTCACCGCCAGCTATTATCACTAACTAGGTCCGCTTTTGTCAGTCTCCCAGATTTTCTTGTTCTTTGTGGGAATTGACGTTTTGTTTCCAACAACACAAAGCTACAAGTAGCTAGCGAAATAAAATTTCTACCTATACAGAACCTTAGTGCATTGGTAAGGTTCTAGGTGCATTGGTAATAGAGGATTAGAGGTCGTCCAGTATCCTGAGTCCGCAGACTTAAGCCAAGCTCCTCCTTGGCACACAGCCTTCAGCTTATGCTGTTCTACCTTGGCTCGAGACGAAGGGATCTAACCAAAGAACAGATAGATGCCAATCCCGTACTCACAAATTTGGGGTGACTACGGATAACTACAGATGCAAAGTCATCACATTCATGCATAGTATTGTACGACCATCGTTAAAGAGTAGTAATAAAGGAGGACAAGAAAAGATGGTTAGTTGGTTCAAAATACCTGTTGCATGGTGCTCCTTGCCGAAACAAAAGACCGTATCAGTGACCTTCACCGTTAAAAAAATGTCTTTTAAAGCTTTCTGCAATTCTAAATCAGCTCTCACAGCTATGATATACTATAATCAAGTATAAACAATAAAATAATTTCTTTCAATGAATTTTATTTTATTTAGCAATATTAGACAGTTCACTGCATCATGATTATTTTCAGCAGTATTTGTTACCAGTGACACTCCTACAAACATCATCCCAAACAGTAACCAACAATTTGTAAAACAAGTTCACAAATCTGCATTTCAAAAAATTGTTAAATCACTTTTGAATTCCCTTAGCCGCCTTGGTGGCCTAGTTGATAGCGTACTAGGCTTTCAGCCCGAGGGCCCGGGTTTCATTCCTGGTCAGGGCTTGGCATTTTCATACGCTGTAAATCATTCCATCGTCTGCATTAGCCCAAGTGTGCACAATAGTCGGACGTTAAACAAAAAAAAAAGTTTAATTTCGTCATTTCAGTGTTCTCAGTTTACTAAAGAGAACAATATTACTCTTCACACTTATACCTTCTCCCGTCAAAATTTCTGTAGCAGATGCATCTGATGATTGTTTTTGTACAATATTGGAAAAGGTGCTTTGATCTAAAAATTTCTTATTTTAAAGTTTTTATGTGAATTTATATACGAAGGATTTACTTTACGTATATTAAGAGTATATATATAAGTTTTTCAGTATAATTATATACTTTGAATCCAAATAAGTCAAGGATCTGATGACTTTGCATCTGTAATATTATCTTTGCTAATATGTTGCACATAGGAAACAACTTGGAGGACACATCTTTATCATAACAGTGAGTAATGAGCAATAAAATGAAAGGTACACCTCCGCCATTAGCAAAGTTTGATATTGTTCAGTAAACAGCGTAAAACTTTGGTTATTGACGGAATTCAAAGGCGATTTAACTACTTTTTTAATACAGATTTTGCGGTGAAATTTGTACCATTAGTGTTTATTGTTTAAATAATTGTATTATCAAAATTTAAGCAAAAACTGATTAACCGATATTGTGAAATTACAACGATTTTTCATTTCTTATGTTGGCAGCATCTTAACCTGATTTCTTAAAGAAATTATTGAACGTGTGAAAGTGTGTATAATATTTTTGCATCACCTTGTATTTGTTGAAGTGAATGTAAATTATATAACTTTACTACGCATCGTGTTTCAATGTTTCAGAAATCTATACTTAACCTTGACTCGTTTGATGATATCAAAGAAGAAACCGACGAGGACGAGAGCTATTCCGACTTCAAAAGCGCTTGTGACATAGAAAGCAGTGACTCATCAGATGTTTTTTATGATCCGTTGGATGAACCTGAGGAAGAGTTCCAGGGTTGCCGAAGAACTTCTACAAGCGAGTAATTCTTGGATCTTACCATTTTCTATATTTTTTTGTTTTGTTTTTTTTCATTTAAGAAAATTTATTATTAACTTGTTTCATAGAAATTTTAAATGTTTCTATTTTAATGTTATAGTTTGCATGGTTGCATTACAAATGCTATTTTAAATTACTTCAAACATTTTTTATTTAAATATTTAATAGAGGATATTTTATTAATGTTCAGAAACAGTAAAAGGATTTATAAAAATTTTAAATTAATTTTCTTACAAATAAAAACATTTCAACTATATTTAATGATATTTTTATAAATAGGACATTGTCACTGAAAAATAGGCTCAATGTGTGATTCTAAGATATTGTATAATAACAAAATTTAAAATTTTATCGTGAAACGAAGACTATAAAATGACAAATTAAATAAGCAAAACTTTAAAAGAAGGTGTGAACATTAAATTAATTAATTTGTTCTTCATTTTAAAAATTTTCTCTATTAATTCTTGTTCTTTTTTCATTTAAGTAAAATATTATTCAAATGTTTTTAAAAAAATTTTATTTATTAATGTTACTATTTAAAAGTTCCTATTCGCATGATTGCATTTAAAAAAGTTTTAAGTTAGTTCAAACATTGTTCATTTAGATTTTAAGAAAGAATAGTTTATTGAATTGTTAAAAACTGTATTAAAACTTATAAAAAAACGGTTTATAAAAATGCTAAATGTATTTTCTTACAAATAAAAAAAATGTTCGACTATATTTCAAGTCTATTTGTAAGTAGAGCATTGTCATTGGAAAATACGCTCAATAATCACATTTGTGATCTATTACCATAATAAAAAATTGAAAATGTTATTATGAAACAAAGACTATAAAATGGCAAATTAAATAAGCAAAAATTTACAAGGACATATGAACATTAAAGTATGAAATAGTTCTTGATTAATAACATTTTCTGCATTACTTCTTCTTCTTTTTTCATTTATGTAAATTTACTATGTAACTGGTTTAAAGAAATTTTATTTACTTATGTTCTTACTTAAACGTTCCTATTTGCATGATTGCATTTAAAAAAATGTTTTAAGTTAGTTCAGACATTGTTCATTTATACGACAATAATTTTTGTCATAAAAAATTGTAAAACAAATGTTTAAGGTGTTTGATAAAAACTGCGTGCTCTCATCATCATGAAATCAGAGACAACTGTCTTAAAAACAGTAGTAAATAGGGAAAAAATATTACAGATGTGTTGTTGCATTATACATTTTCGTACAAAATTTTTAAACAATCGGTTGATGTGTCTGTTAAAAACTTCGTGCACTCATCATCGTTAAATCTGATACCGCCAATTTCAAACAACAGTAAATACGGAAAACAACTTACACATACGTTATATTTGATTTATACATTTCGTACCAAATTTTAAAATAATCGGGTGAGGTGTTTGTGTTAAACTGACGTTACAGTTAAACTGAGGTGTTTGCGTTACAGATATGAAATCATTTTGGTTTTATACACCTTCTTACAAAAATTTAAAACAATCGGTTGAGGTGTTTGGTAAAAACTACATACACTCATTATCGTTAACGCAGTGACCGCCATCATTAAAAGGAAGTAAATAAGGAAAAAATCGTGCATGTACGTAATTTGGGTTTATACATCTTCGTCAGAAATTTTAAAACAATCGGTTAAGATGTTTGGTAAAAACTGTGTGTACTCGTAATCGTCAAAGCAGAGACCACCATCATTAAACAGAAGTAAATAAGAAAAAACTCATACACATACATAATTTGGGCATTATACATCTTCATATCAAATTTTAAAACAATCGGTTGAGGTGTTTGGTAAAAACTGTGTGCACTCATCTGCGATAATTCAGACTGATATCTTTAAATAGAAGTATATATGGAAATGTCTTACAGATACGTAATTTAGGCTTCATAAATTTTCGCACTCAAATTTGAAAACAATCGGGTGAGGTGTTTGGTAAAAACTGCGTGCACTTATAATCGTTAAGGTAGATACTGCCATCATTAAACAGAAGTAAATAAGAAAAAAATCATGCACATATGTAATTTGGGCCTTATACATCTTCATACCAAATGTTAAAATAATCGGTTAAGATGTTTGGTGAAAACTGCATGCACTCATAAGCGTTAAAGCAGAGACCACTATCATTAAACAAAAATTTTTCAATACAACCTGTTTGTACTCTATTAAGTGGCTAACTGAACCGAATAAGAAAATTTATTACTGGTTTTGTAGAGTGCTTTATTCGTAACGTAAAAAAAATGGTAATACGAATTTACCTCAAAACATTAAATTTAGATTAATTTTGTACTTTTCTATGATAAGAATTTTGTGATAGCCTCATATTACCTGATATACCACTTAGGTGCACTTGATTTTACATTAAAGTAATGCAAAATATCTCTCAAAACACCCTCTTTAACTACGGTCTACCTCATAAACACAAGCAGAACTGTAAGAGATTATGGACATTGTCGGCCATATTGAACTAATCCCCTATCAGATCAATGTTAGTTAAAGATACAGCTTATGTTGTTACATGTTAAGATAAAATTATGTTTGATATCTCATTTTAAAGTTTTTGTTATGGAAATGTGGAACGCTTTTTATATTTTGTACACGTTTTGTTTTTAAATATGCTGCAAGAATTTTAAAAAATAAGTAATATATACAAAATGTAAAAAACAGACCACATTTTCACATACAAGATCTTTAAAATGAGATATCAGACATAAGTTTATCTTAACAAATAGCAAAGTAACCTGTAGGCCTATCTTTATAAACATTAGTAGTGTATAGGATACAGATTTAATATGGCCGACAGGTTTCTCTACTCTGTGAAAAACACTTTAAGTGACCTTAATAAGTTACGTCAGCTGGACTGCCCTGTATAAATTATTTCTAATATAACTTTTGTTCTATGTTCTATAATTAACAATGAGCCAGTGCATGACCGCGTACTTCCTATTGCAAAAATTAGAAGCAATTCTGAAATCATGGAACCAAACTGCAATATTGAAAGTCGATGTTTCAAGAAGAATCATGACTAACATCATTGCGGATATAATCAGCAAAGTAGACTGCAAAAACAACTGGAACCTAAAGTAATTACTGAATTTCCTAATTCAAAGCTAACCTGTTCACCATAATATAAGCTCAATTTATTTACTAAATATTATTCACTACAATTTATTTACTAGTATTTTACTATAATGTAATGTGTTTTAAGGTAAAGATGGGGTTCAGTGGTCGATGTGGTTAAAGCACCGTCTCTGAACTGTGCACCTTGAGGTTCATAGTTCTAGCTGCAGTTGCTCCCGTTACTATTCACTTACATTTAACGCTGATCCATCGTCCTCATTAGTCTAACTGAAGACACTATTCAATAAGCATAAAGGTACATATGAAACAGGAAGGAACAGAGCTGCAAGGAAAGAAAATTCCGTAGTTGTGGTAAAATATTTCTGACTGGAAGTACATATATAAGACATCTCCATATATAAGACCTTTAAAAGTGAAACTTCAAATATAATTATATTTTAACAAATAGCAGATTAATGTATAGGCCTATCATGAGTTAAATAGTGTTATATGGAATAGATTCAATATGGCCGACAGAGCCTGAAAGTGAAGTTTTTAATTGTTAATGTTGACAGTTCGATCAGAGTTGAAATATAGTGACAGTAAGATATTTCTTTATCAAATTGTGTTTTGAAAAATGCTTTTATTTACTACTAAATTATAAAGAAAGTTGGGGAGAATTTGTAAACTTACTAAAGGACCGGAGGAAATGTTAAAACTATTTTCTGTGCTGTAAGAAAGGACTAATGAACTCTAAGTTCAAATGTTCGACATCCAGTTTTTCCTTGACTATTCTTCATGAACATACAAAGCAAATATTACTTGAAGGGTTAGCAATAACCGCTCTCTCGACAGCACTATTAGTAGTCCAAGTTAGTTTTGGATGAAACGTTGTACTGTTGTTGGTTTTGAGTGAAAATCGTTATTTTAAATACGTGTTTTCAGTAAAAGGCAAAAGCAAGATTCCACCCAATAAAAAGAAGGCAAACCTTGGGAAAAAGGCTCTATCATATCTCCTTCCAATTAACTTCTCCCTTCGGATGAAGAGAAGTTTCTTTGAGTTTTTCTGCTTTAGAATGTCTTCGTGCTGGTTATTCCATAGTGATTATCTGCACTTCATTTGATAATATTTCACATAGCGAATCTGACAGCTTTTTTCAATTTTGCGTTTATGAGGCTAACATTTACTAAAATCGCTCCGTTCCTGCTTTTGCGACATCTTGAATCGTACTGAGCAGCGAGCGTCAGGGAGAACGTTTTCTGATCGGACCAAGGGGCACTTACGGCTGTGGGCGCCGCCGTAACCACTGACTTTAAATTTGCAGTAAAACTAACTACAAAATAGAGCGGTGCAGCCCGTATCGTACCCTGAGCATAACGCATGTTGCTTTTAATCTTCCTCCTCTCGGATCACCTCTACAGACCATAAATATAGTGCAGAAAGCTGAGCTCTTTCTACGATTCTTTACGAGCTTAATTTTTTTACTTAAAATTAGTTGAAAACCGTATAATGAATGGCGCAGAAAAAATATAGAAACAGAAGAATTTTTCTTCATAACTTTCCCTTGTGTTCATTTCGAAAGTCTGAATGTTGGCAAGCAATTGTCAAAAGTTAGGAATAGTAAACTTGCAATAGTTCCGGTGAAATGTGAATTTTATATGGCTAAAAAAACGTTTCAACAGCCTCTCAAAAATTAATCTAGAGAATCCCAAATCTGGTTCCTACCATAATAACTGCTCCAATTCGTTAATAACATAATTCAATTAAAATCCAATTGTACTGAAAACAACCTTCATAACAAACTTCGGCACTAAGCCTTGTTCAATTTGTGAATGTATATTGCTTTTACACCAAACCTACGTGAAGCTACGTCTATTCTGTAATGCAGGATATTGAATTTATACACGCAATCCAATAATCGTTCGCAAGCAAATTGAATTCCCATTCATGCTTCCAGATCTCAATATTTGCATTGAGTGAAACATTTCAAGCAAACAAGGTAAACTACGTTTAGGATGTAACGAAAAAACGCCAGACTTCACGAAGTTTAATACATTTCTGAACAGTTTATTACTCAGTTATAGGAATACGTTTATGCTTAAATAAATATTTTTATTTATCTCTTAAAAAGTAATTTTTTGTACGAAAAAATGATGTAGTTGATTAAATCAGCAATGCAGTTTTAGTTAAAACGATACAAGAAAAATATTTTAAACAAAATTTTCATTTGGTTAAGGTACTTACAATATCCGCAGCGTTCTCACTGGCGTGATTGAAGCACCCTATATTTTGTTTATCTTAATCCAAAATCCGATTTCCCCAGATCAGATATGAAGTCAGCGGAGTTGTATTACATTACATTTTTGTATTTCCGGTGTAATTTGTAAGTTCAGTATGCTAATTCCTACAGATAAGATTCGAAAATGGCAAAATATCGAACGAGTTCTTTTTTAGCAATATCCGTTCGTATAAAAAATGCTTTAAAAACATTACAAATTTTTTATCGAAATATTCACCATCGTAATTAGCATTAAAATTAGCACTTTGAACATTCAAATTACAATGAAAGTACGACAACATATCTAATGGCGGTCAGTGTTTGCTTTAGTACTTTCAGTACAATTTGAAAATGTAAAATTGTGTATTTGCAGATTGTAATGAGGATTATGGTGGTGAAAGCAGAATTTCATTAGTTAAAGGACTTTGACTCATTAGTTAAAGGTGGTGATTTTGGAACATTGTTTTGAGTTTGCGATGCATCAGAGAGAAATTTATTATTATTCAATAAACTTTCATAATCCATAGCGCTTTTTATTGGACTTAAAGACATCGATAGTTGTTCTGTGTTTTTTTCTTATGTTTGACCAGATCGTATGATTCTGACTCTTTATCCAAATGTCGTTTCGATCGTCTCAAGTCAGGAGTGTTCATATCAAGATGTTTTCGTTTTCTTCGTACATTTACGGTCTCTTCATCTGTATTCAACAAAATAAGTAATCAAATTTATGAAGCAACACAATGTAAGAGCAGTTAAAAATATCCACTAACTAGAATAACAAGGTAATATGAGAATAAACAAGGTGGTGATTTTGGAACATTATTTCGAGTTGGCAATGCATCAGAGAGTAATCTACTTCACAATCCATAGCGCTTTTTTACTGGACTTGAAAACTGAGAGTTACATCTTTATTTCTTACATTTGACCAGGTCGTATGATACTGACTCTTTATCCAAAAGTCGAGGTTCATGCGAAAGTGACATGACATCAGAGGTGCTGAGTTCACAAACACTCTATTTTTTTTTTTTTTGTTTTTTACGGCGAAAAGCACATTAAGGCTATTATCACCTCCTTAAATGTCAGTGTGAGTGTAAAGTGTTAAAGTCATAAGTGTAGTGTTGTAAGTGTAAGTGTGGGTCGATTCGGGTACCGTAAGGGATGGATGTCTAAATCCTCTCAATAGGTGCAGCTAGTCTGCACCGCCTGCGGGCCAAACTCTATATTGCATGAAAATGTACAATGCATTGTCGTATTGTCCGCGGATATTAGAATACATTTTTAATTGTTATTCTAATTAACATGTTGTATTTCTTCTCTGTATTTAGTTTATATTTGGGAATTATAATGTTATATTTTGAAGAAAATTATTTCACTAAACTACACAGTAATTCATTAACTATTGTTATACATGTACCTTTGAAAACAAAATACTTTCAAAATGTAGCCTAAAATTTAATTTCACAAAGATACTGAATCTGAAAATTAATTAATTGAATTTCATTTACTGTTATCAAATAAATCTTGAAGAATTATAGATCTATATAGACATACTGTTTTATATTTTATAACAATAATACAAATCTAATAATACAATATCCAATAACACAAAACAATAATACAATATAACAAATAATACAAAACAAAAATACAACAATAACAACAAAAAATAATGGCCATACCGTGTACCTTAAGTACTTTCATGGTGCTTTCCCCCATATCCTTATCACTTCTGAATGGCTGCTAAACATTTTGTGGGCTTTAGAGGAGCGGTTTTTGTATGTGAAAATGCGTAAGAGGAAAAGTCCAATGGAAAAATGAACAATGGAAATTTCCAACTGGTGGATAAGTGTTATGTGAATTACTGCTGCTGATAAAAGAATGATTCAGCAGTTGAAACACGAGTTTCACTATAACTTTAAAAAAAACTATAGGAATACCTTGCTTGTGAGAGATTTTATCCTGTTTTTAGAGTTTTTGTCTTATAGGCAGTTAAATTTTTATCAGGTAGATTTTTCATTGTTTTCTAAGTTACCATTTTATAACATGTTTAAACCCCATTTGAAGATCATGAAAAAATAAATAAATTACATAGTTGTTCAAGACTGAGCTGTATGTTGTATGTTTATTCTATCCGACTATACTTATGCTCAGAAATGGTTGTGTTTGCACAATATTCCTTCTCATTTACTAGAGAAAGGTAACTGAACGGTAAACTCTCATACCTCATACTTTTTTTATTTTAAGGCTTTACAATAAAATAAAACTAATAAAAGCTCTGTAAACAAAATTTGGGAGCAGTAAAAAGTGTCCCTGTAAGAGTGTAGCGTTCAATACAGGTAATTATGTGTACCAAAACAGGAGACTGCTTTTAATGTTTGAGTTTTAATCCACCTTAAGGTAATATTTCATTATATTAAGTTGTAAGCCATTTAGTTCAATAAGCCATTAGATTTTAAAGAAGATGTTCATCACAAAAATATAAACATAGATGGAGCATTTAAAAAAAGCCTGACCAATAGCCTAATAGTACTCTTTGATGAGCTCTTGTTGTTAAAAATGTTTTTAACTACTATAAATATTTAATTTTTCACCTAGACACATTTTTACACATATTTTATTTAACACAAAAATGTTCTCTACAGATCTAGCAAAACACTTCAAGCTGTTATCCTTGCTAATGTTTTAGTTAACAATATTTTCTTATTTACGTAAGAAGCTAGACACAAATGTCATTTTATCACCACTTTAAATACAAGAATTCAACGAAATACTTCCACTGCTAGAAGTACGCTCAGAGTTAAGCCTACACAATACCTCATTGACTGTTTCAGAACGACCATCACTAGGTCCACTTACAATAGGCTTTGGCTTAATCCCAGATAGGTTTTTACCAGTTAAACAATCTATGGTTTGTTGTTTTCCACTGCTCAAATTATTTTCAGACTGTAAATGCTTTTTACTTTTATCATGACAGGTTAATGAATGAACCCCAGAATGTGAAATATCAATTGATTTTTCGCATAAAATACAAAATGCAGAAAAAACATCTTTACTAGTCCGTAAGCAATACTTCCTATTTGGAAATTTATCATCTTCAATCCATGAATCTTGGAAACAACATTTTCCTCTACAATGTTGAGGCATTGTTTGCTTGACACTAAATGAAAAAAATATTTACGTACACTAAATCGAGAATAAAATTAAAACGATTTACCCACAAAATAAATGCTAACTGACACTAATGTTATATCCAAACAGCCCGCGGACATTTTGTTGGGTTGTGAAGCGTATATACCGGACCAGGTATTTGTATTAGGTATTTTCAGCCCTAGTATATACCCAGTACGATTACTGAAAACTGGATGCGAACTGTTTGGATTCTGTATGGGGAATAAACCATGTGCATGCGACATAAATGATAATGCTATGTACCGATACTCTGTACATCATACCATTACCTCCACACCACTTCAGCCTAGTATCCTTGAGCCTTGAGTCTCTTAAAGTATACTCAGCTACTTTAAGAGAGAGAAATATTATACGGGTTTTGCCTTGTATTCTGAGAAATACTAACGTGAAATCTTGTTACCAAATTTGCCTATAATTAAAAGTTTATACAACTTTATAAGTTCAATATAAAATTTTACTTGTAATTAATTTTAACCCATCGACATTTTAACCCATTATCAATTTGATGATGTAATATTTTTATACATGGACTTGTTTTCATGATTTTTCAAAAAAACCATAAATTTTCTGGTACGATTTCATCATTATGGAGATGGTAACAAAATAACACAAATGTTAATATCAATACATATCTAAATCAGACGCGTTGCGTATCACACTGAAATGTAACTGAACAACATAAAGGAACTGATAACCGTTACCGTTGTCGGACGATATGGTACGTACTAAAAAATAACAGCTACATACTACTATGCCGGTTAGTACAAGTTATTTAGTTAGCTACTGTTGCAAGCAGATGCCCGAAACTGTCACCTGACATCAATTATTAAACGTTCTTGTTATTATAAAACTACAATGGTCAGTTTTGATAGTGTTTGTTTTCCCGTATCATCTTACCATTTTCCGTATCAAGGATTATTTATCAGTATTTCATATCGCAATTTACAAAATAACTGAGAAGGAAAGGAAATTATTATTTTCTAGGAAAAAAGAGGACTTTAATTCTAAATTCCAGTATAATCCGGGACCACTTGATAAAATCCGTGTCTTTTCCGGGACATTGGGGATATCCGGGACTAGTAGATACCCTGACTATGTACTATATACATTCTGAAGTTTTAAAAAAAATTTTTAAAATTCTGATATAAAATATCACCCACTTTCAAATAAATAATAATTGGTTCTTGTTATCCGTTAAATCGATAAACCAAGGGTTTATTGTACATGCCTAATTCCTTCAAAATCAATTAGTTTAGACTCCAGGCATGTGGGCGCGCACGTGCACACACACACAAATTGAAAACTACTTTTTTATAGAGTTAAGAGACATCAAAACCTCAAGATCGATTTTTAGCTAATTTCAATTGGAAAAATGAGCTATTGGAGCAGTCACCATGGCAAGATTTAAGCTATTGAAGCAGCTATCATGATTAGAACCGAGCTATTGGAGTATCCATCATGGTAAGACGTAAATCTTGGACCTTAAAATGAACCTTATCCTGACCTCTAGACCACTTTTTGAAGGGTGTGTGTTATGTCAGTGAGACAGGTGAGTGCAGTGATCATTTTTCTGATCACCAAACTTCCTTTATACGTTAAAAAGGGAAGAAAATGATTTAGCGAATTTTTAAGTCAAAATTAAATTAAACTTACCAAAAGAACAAGGTTTCAAGGATTGTGGTGGTGTGACTTTATGTAAAACTTCCTCATTTATATGTGCTGTTTGCTTAGGTTCCTTTGTAGATGCTGGATCTGAAATGATAAACATAAAGTGATTTTTTTTATTTAAACATATAAAAATTAATTAAATTTTATATCAGAAATCAAAAATAATACATACCAAATTTACTGTACACAAATGATGTTGACTTCGTGTCTTCATTATTTAATGACTCACTGCATAACTGCATTGTTCGTGCAGGTCCCATTATGGGTAATGCTTCTAAATTAAAAACACAAACAAAATGATTGAAATAAATACAGCAAAATAAAGGTAATTTTATAATAATTCGATACATGATAATGCCCTGTTATCGATGACTGTTTATGTTTACAGCTATTATCAATTATTGAATGTCTGCACTTGTCTGAGAGAATAATTATGTTTTACATTCACACGGGCTACTTGTAGCTTGTTTATTGTACTTAGCACATAACAGACAGTAACACACATTATCAGCCAGCAATAAAGAAGCTGTACTGCAGGGAGGTGATTTGTTTGCTAGCCTAAGATTTTGTACTCATGACTGGTGAATGGTAGCGCTATCCTATTAATCACTGATCTATCAGCTGTTCTAAATAAACTGTCATTTTATATGTTGTACTTTGTTTACATACGTCATCTTCGTTGAGTCAATATACTGTATAAAGTCTTACGACGTTTGTCTACTTCACAAAAATGTAGTCAGGCACTGCAATTCTATTTATATGTAACTGTACCTGAAATCCTTCTATCCTGATGTATAAAGTCCACATTTACATAAAATATGTAACATTGTTTTGAACATAGTAAGTGGTAAAACACCTTAGAAGTAATGCTAATTTACAAAGGGAAATCTATTTTATGTGTTTTAATCAGTATACACGGATGATCAGATTAACCACTGAATGAAATAACCTGTTACTGCATTTACTTCACTTTTACAGTAAGTCTAAATTCCACTTTAACCTTATCATTGTAGCTGAAGCAAATCTGATGGTTTATGTTTACACAATTACATGTTCCGAAATGTGAATAAGTAGTCATCGCACACAAAAAAGGACATTGTAATCTATAATCTGGTCTTAAAGATGAGATATGATTAGGAAAATCCCACGGGTCAAACATTGTATAATTATCCCAAAAGTGGATGATGCAATAGAGTATACAGAGAAGACATGATCAAAAGGTATCTTACTAGTATTTGTCTTAATAATTTCTGTTTACTTCCTGTTACATATGTTGGTGTCGAACACTGACAATGTTTGTCAACATGTTGGCAAATATTACCATATTTTACAGACTATAAGACACACCTTAATTTTTAAGAAATTTTTTTAAAAAATAACATTTCTACCATTTTTATTATTAAATTGCAAAGCCAGACTAAAAAAATTCTTAGTTTATTTTTCTCCATTACGAAACTAGCTACTAACAAAAATATTGTACTGTTAACGACAACACAAACAACTTTCAATTCAACTTCATTGGCACCGTAGAGCAATGACACATCATAGGCTAAACAGTGTTCTGGATTTGTAATGACTGGGGGGGAGGGAGACAGTGTTAGCATGCTTGTGGATCCTCACAACTCATGTTCGTTGAATCGGTGCACTGCTGCTGCCAGTTGAATCCAATGTTGTCAGATAGAGATAGGTTTCCCACAGTATCAAATATATGGCCATTTTTAAGACGAAAAAATTTTAAATCAAACATTAGACACTTTTATATTAATTTCAAGTATAAGATACACCTAAATTTTGCAGGCAATATTTCGAAGGAAAAAGTGCATCTTATAGTCCGTAAAATATATCAATGTACATATACAAATTTTGTTAACCACTAATGAAAGTAAGAACTCAAACATGTTGATTTTTCTGAGTAAAATACTACGCTAATTACAAAAATACACTTATTTTCAAAATCCAATTATATCCCTTTGAATAATCAACGTTTATAACAACTTTTTGCAACTCACAAACCATTATTTTTTTATAACAAATAATTCAAATACAAATTACCTTCTACTTTATTTTGTACACTTCTTTCTTCAGCTGTATTTTTTTCACTCAAGACAAAAATGTAGAGTTCGTTCTCTACTTTGTCACCACTTTCTTTGATTCTGTTCACGTTTATTACATTTTTCAACTGATAATCCGAAAGAATGTTTTTCAGTTCTTGAATGTTGCTCGTGAATTTGGACTGCCGAGTTTCACATATCATGTCTAGTTTAAACAACAAAATATTAATTAACACAATTACATACAGTACTGAAGTTCAAAATAACTTAAATGCTATGGTTTGTTCTAGAAATTAATTTACTAAATAAAATGTCTTATAAGTCTGATTTTTAAAAATTTTCAAAAATAGAGTTTTTAAATTGTCAAAGTTTGTAATTTTAGTAAGTAAAATATTAAATATTATAGATCTATTTTTTTTTTTTTTTTTAGAGCAGACTACATTTAATATATTTTGTTCAGTATAAACAACCTCAGACCATCCATAATAGTAATTACTTCTGCAAAAATTGACTTTTAATGTCTTTAAATCCATTAAAGAATATATGTATGGCAAAAGCCTGCAAATCTGGCACCTTCGGGACTTTGACAGTGCCGGACTACCAAAAATGCCGGATTACTGAGGGCTGTCGAAAAAAAAAGTGGTGAATAGAGAGCAAACAAAAAAAAAATTTTATTACTTACATTATATAATAGAATTGTAAGATTTTATTTTAACTTTGGAATAACTTAATTTTACCGTTGGCTTAAAATAAGACCTAATGGCTTTTTGTTTTTTTTTTGAGTCATGTTTTTTCTTTAAAAATTCGTTCAGGTAAAGCGTCATCACTAATACTGGCACCTGAACTTTCGATCAGCTCAATTTCTTCGCACTCTGCTGATCGCATAACAGTTGTACAGTACAGTACATATACTGTGCTAGTCTTATATTTTTTAAAAAAAGGGTTAATCGAATGCCGGATTATTGAAAGTTCCGAACTATAGGATGCTCGATTAGAAGGCTTTTACTGTATTTTGTTTTTACCAAAATATAAATTTTTATATTTGATAAAAAAATATACTTTGGCAAGACGTAAAATGAAGCCATTATAAAAAGGTTGTGACCTCTCTAAAAAGTTTTAAAACCGGCAAGAATTAATTTGTAAAAGACATTTCAATAGTATATTACTAGACTTTACTTAGTCATTTGTTTTACTTTGAACTGAAAAAACTCTAAAATGAATATTTGCGCTTCGCTGTTCAAAGGAAAAGTTTTCTAGTTGATAAAAGAGTCCCGAACCAATTGTAAAAACAGAAATCATAGTGAAATTTCAAATTGTATTGAACAAAAAATGTTAAATTATATTTTATAGCTTAATGCTCATATAATAAATTCAGTTTAAACAAAAATAACTATAATATTTAAAAAAATTATAATATTTTTTAGAAATGAAATATGGTTTTAAATGATTAACATCGTATTTATTATAATTACCATATATATATTTTGGTATCCTGATGGTCTCACTTCCTCCGATTGACTCCAGACTGCTTTCATTAAAAAGGTCAACCAAAGGTAATTCCTCACCAACACACCCACTACTAGATTCTTGAATGGAAATAAATATTCATTAATTGCAAAAAAAGTTAATGTTTTTTTTAAAAACTAGCAAATTGATACTTTCTGAAGATAGACATGATTGGTATCACATGATAGAAGAAATACGCATAAAAAAGTAATACCATAAAGGTATAAGTTCTCTTAGAACAATTAATTAATAATACAAAATTTAATTTCAAATTTACATGTGTCTTTCGATAACACACCTCTTAAATATAAACAATGAGACTGATCCCTATAAAATTTGGCAAAAATGGTCCTTGTAGGCTTTTTTAAAAATGTAACTATCAGCAACAACCAAGATACTTAATATTTAAAATTTTTATTATTTTAACACAATATGAACAATTTGATGAATTTTCAACTAAACATCCTGTATATATCTACTAATTTTATACTAAAGAAATGTTTAAAACTTTCAAAGTAGTATATTTGACATACAGTATATATATTAATCCCCATCCTGACCAGACGTTTAAACCTAGCTTCACGTCCCACAGTGAAATATCTATATATATTTTAATGAAGCCTATCAAACAGCTATTTCAAAACAAATTTTCCTTCCTACTTTCAAATGAAAAATGGGAAACTTTATTTGAAATAGCAAATCTGATTAAAATTAAAGTGGTGGGTTATAGACTGGAGGAAATCATTAATATTTGTCGTACCTTCACTTAAACAGTTTACAACTCTTTGAATGGTTTCAGTTCTATGTTCATTTTCTCTCTCACTGGATTGGATGTGCATTTCGGTTCTTTCCAAATTCGTTTGCTTTTCATTCACCACAACATTTCTCAACGTTTCATTCGTTGTTTCAACTTTATTGACTGCTAAATATTTAATATTTTCTTGCTTTTGGTCATGCTGTATTTTCTTATTCGTTTTATTATTTTTTAGCACTGGTCTTTTACGCACACCTTTCAACTTTTTATGAGTGTTTTCTTCATGTGCCAGATTTGTTTTACAAATTTTCTTTCCGCTTGCTTTCATCTGCATATCTAAGCTTGTATTACTTAGAGACCGTTTTACAGCAGGATTGCTGCATACACTGTGTCTGTGCATACCTGAATAACAAAAAGCTGAATACAGAATCTGTTATAAGTCTGTTAAAAAAAGGAAAATGTTTTTACAATAAGACTAATAATTATGTCACTTTTACTCTTGATTTATGTTTCAACTAGCAGATATGTATTATTGGAGATGTATTAGTAGAAATATGTTATATATATGTATTAGTATTAGTACTGAGTGCAGCCTACATATTACGAGGGTTGATCAAATATAAACGAGACTGACTTTCTAAAAACTTTTCCGTTGGACATTGAACTCTAAAGGGTGGGGTTTCAGGTAGCCTGGGAGGTTTGGGACGGGCGTAGACGGGCAACATTTCCGTTCAGACCCTTCAGTATAAAACTATACAATGAGTGAGAGTGAAGTGCACGTTTCCGTGGAGCAGAGAATTATTATTAAGTTTTTGGCCAAGGAGGGGGTCAATCCGACTGAAATCTTTCGTAGATTGACGGCTCAATACAGGGACAGGACCCTGTCAAGAGCTCGCGTTTTTGCTTGGCACAAGGAATTCGCCGAAGGGGCGGAAGCAGTAGAAAACCTCAGCCATGATCGTCGCCCGACCACTTCCGGCCACGGACGAAAACATTGATGCTGTTCGGAAGCTCCTGGACGAAGACAGACGTATATCGCTGCGATTTATTGCAGATGAACTCCAGTTGAGCTATGGTAGTGTTCAAAAAATCGTTACATCAAACCTGGAACTCAGCAAAGTATTTGCAAAGTGGGTTCCACGAATTTTGACCGACGTTCACCTACTGAATCGTTTGGAGATTTGCCAGCGACTATTGACCCAATTTGAACGAGATGGTGAGGCATTATTAAACCGGATTGTCACCTGTGACGAAACATGGGTTCACCGTTACACTCCCGAGTCGAAACAGGCAAGTATGGAGTGGCGGAAGAAGGGAGAGAGGGCGCCTCTGAAGGCCAAATCACGATCGTCGGCCGGGAAGGTAATGGCCACTGTATTTTTCGACAATCAAGGCGCCTTTCACGTCGATTTCCTCCATCAACGACGCACAATAAATGCACAATATTATTGCGATGTTTTAGAGGCAGCAAAACAGTCTTTTCGTAGGAAAAGGAAATCTAAACCGGCGAGAAATGTCATTCTTCTTCACGATAATGCCCGACCACATTTGGCGAACGCTACGAGGCTTAAACTCGATCAAATTGGCTGGGAACCAATGGAACATCCCCCATACAGTCCAGACTTATCACCCTGCGACTATCACCTGTTTGGGCCACTCAAAGAGGCGCTGGAGGCCAGCGTTTCGAAGACGATTCTGCGGTGGAGACCTTTGTGCTCCAATGGCTCAATGAACGCCCGAGAACTTTTTACGAAGATGGAATTAAAAAACTTCCAATCCGGTGGGAAAAATGTGTTACTCGTGCGGGAGACTATGTAGAAAAATAAGTTGTATCAAGAATAATTTGTAAGTAAGAAATATTTTTTTTAAAAAATCAGTCTCGTTTATATTTGATCAACCCTCGTAAGTATATTATTTTAAAATGAGATAAATAATGATGAAATTATACAATGAAACTGACAGAATACTTGAATGATTAAATGAACTCAGAAAACAAACAAATGCCAATACAGTCCAGTGAATAGATCCCAAAAAAAGTTTACCCTACAAAAGGTCAGGTAATACATTTTTTATATGTTGTATAGATCAGGTGAGTAGTAAAATATACAATTTTCCTCACAACCACTCCTCTGCAATCTTCGAAAAACAATTGAAAATTGGCCCTTTTTAAGTTTCTTGCCTATAACTTCTTTTAGGTTCTTTATATCGTAAAAACAGATGTTTGCTGACTTGTCCGTTTAGAAATTAGAGAAGAGGGCATGGAAGAAAGGGATGAGGAAAATAACATTTTTTACTATTCAAAAGACCTAAATAAGATATCAAAAATTAAAACCTACCTAATCTTTTGTAGGATAAAACCTCATTGGATTAATAAGACAACCATAGAGAAGAGCTATATTTAAAAATAAGTTATAAGGCACTATATAAAATGTTTAGGGTTTTTACTGTACAAAAAAGCCAAACTTCTTATTTTTCTAGAAAAAGAAAGAAAGTCTACTTAATACAACTTACTAAAAACCAGTGTTTTCAAGATTGTTACAAACACACTAAACCGATTCACATTTATTTAAACGCTCTACAAATTGTAATATTTGTTCCATAAAACACAATTTTTACCAATAAACAAAGCCGACTTTAAGAATGACCAGATCTTTCACGTCAATCTATGTATTTTTTTTTTGTTTCATATCTAATAATAACCACTTCTCTTTCCCCTCTTCTATAAAGAAAACACATGACAAAAGTAAGACAAAACTTTACTTCCTTTATCACAATGTAAGAAAAGCGCAACTAACTGTCCACAAAGCGTTAATGATTAGCAGTTATTACCAATTTCCGGTATCGAATCCATACTGTCGTCTTTAGTAAGGTCAATGACAGTCTCCCCATCACCAACCTCTTCTTCACTCCATTCTTGAATGGAAAAAATAATACAAAGAAAAAATTAATTTTCAAACTTTATACTTTTTTCCTGGCTTTATACCCACGCTTTATTGTCAAACTGATGCAAAATTTATTTTTTACTTGAATGCATTTTATACTTGAACTGAAAAAGCGTGTTTTTAAAAATCTTCTTTTATTTCATATTATTTTCTACTTTTTAGTGATGAATCTTGTAATCGATTTTTTAAAAATTTGTTTGTATAATTATTTATTATTTTAAAATAGAATTATAGTGAAAAAATATTAAAATAAAAATATATATACTAATTTTATACTAAAGAAATTTTAAAACTTTCAAAGTAGTATATTTAACATACAGTATATACATATATTAATCCCCATCCTGACTAGACTTTTAAACCTAGCTTCACATCTCACAGTGAAATATCTATATATATTTTAATGAAGCCTATCAAACAATAATATCAAAACAAAATTTCCTTCCTACTTTAAAATGAAAAATGGGAAACTTTATTTGAAATAGCAACTCTGATTAATATTAAAGTGGTGGCATAATAATATATTAAACATAACATAATAAATATTAAAGCATATTTAAGCTTGTATTATTTACAGACTGTTTTACAGCAGGTTTGCTGCATACACTGTGTCTGTGCATACCAGAATAACAAAAAGCTAAATACAGAATCTGTTATAAGTCTGTTAAAAAAAGAAAAATGTTTTTACAATAAGACTAATAATTATGTTACTTTTAATTTTGATTTATGTTTCAACTAGCAGATATGTATTATCAGAGATGTATTAGTAGAAATATGTTAGATATATGTATTAGGAGAGATTAGTATTGAGTTCAGCCTACATATTAAGTATATTAATTTAAAATGAGTATAGATAATGATGAAATTATACAATGAAACTGACAGAATACTTGAATGATTAAATGAACTCAGAAAACAAACAAAACAAACAAATGCCAATACAGTCCAGTGAATAGATCCCAAAAAAAGTGAATAGATCTTAGAATTACAGTAATTAATTTCTAATTGGACCTGTTTCATATAGAGAACTGAGGATGGGTCTCCCAGAGGTCTGAAGTATATATTTTCAGACAATAACATACTATGATAAATGCTCATTTTGTTACATACATACAGATGTGAAGTTTTTCCTAGCTTCAAACATTTAAAATTTATTGAAGCATTTCAGAATATTTCCATTATCAAAACCTTATGCTGTTCTGTTCCTCCAAATCTACCTTGGTTCTTTTATACTATCTTAACATCTCTACTTATTTCTACCGCTTAGTCCGATTTCTATTTATTGATGTACTCAGTTCTGAGCGACCATTTTCACTTTACAGTCACCTTAATCCCTATAATTGGTAATCATTTTCAGACTTTGAAAAATAACATCTGCTAATGAATTTACTTGCTTGTTTATTAACTTTTCCCTCTAATTTTAACTTGCACATAATACATATACTAACTTAACTTAAGTTGAAAGGAAAGGGGAAAATATAATAAACGAGCAAGTAAATTCACACATTATTTTTGAAAGTCTGGCAATGCTTACCAATTATAAGGATTAAGAAAACAAAGCGCCAGCGCTGGGAGGAACACATCGAGAAATAGAAATTGGACTAGGTGGTAGAAATAAGGAAAGAGGGGTTAAGACAGTATAATAGAATGAACCTAGATTTACGGGAATAGTACAACAAAAAGTTTTGATAATGGAAATATTTTGAAATGGTGTATTATAACGTGAGGGTAAATTAATAACAATCAAATATTTTTATTACCTTTACTACTACGCCCTGCAATGCTCTTAATTTTTTTTAACTGAATCTCTTCTGTTAAGTATGTTTCGCTCAAAGATCGTTCAACAGTTTCATCTTTTTTAATTTGAATTCCTTCAAAGGTTTGATTTACGTAGTTCGTTTCAAAACGAGATTCCTTAATACTTTGATCGATTGATGAGTAGTCTTTAATTATTCCTTCAACTTTATCGACTTGTATATCTTCAACAGATTCTTCTTGCATATACTGTAAATGTTCAGTTGTTTTGAGTTTTTTCATTGCTGCTTCATTTTGCTTTACGTCTTCCAAATAAATATTTGTATTGCCTTCATGAATACATTCTGCAACTTTTCTACTTTCTTCAAGACTGTTTTCAAACTGAGTTTCTTTAATACTTTGCTTGACTGGTAAGTGGTCTTTAATTGTCTCAACTGGTTCGATAGTATACGACATTCCTTCTCTTTCATTGATCACTTGCATTTCTTTCATAGTATTATTGAACATTTCACTCACTGTTTCAACTTTATCAACTTGAATATCTTCAACAGACTCTTCTTGTTCATGCTGTAAATGTTCAGTTGTTTTGAGTTTTTTCATTACTGCTTCATTTTGCTTTACGTCTTCCAAATAAATATTTGTATTGCCTTCATGAATACATTCTGCAGCTTTTCTACTTTCTTCAAGACTGTTTTCAAACTGAGTTTCTTTAATACTTTGCTTGACTGGTAAGTGGTCTTTAATTGTCTCAACTGGTTCGATAGTATACGACATTCCTTCTCTTTCATTGATCACTTGCATTTCTTTCATAGTATTATTGAACATTTCACTCACTGTTTCAACTTTATCAACTTGAATATCTTCAACAGATTCTTCTTGTATATACTGTAAATGTTCAGTTGTTTTGAGTTTTTTCATTGCTGCTTCATTTTGCTTTACGTCTTCCAAATAAATATTTGTATTGCCTTCATGAATACATTCTGCAAATTTTTCAAGTTCTTCAAGAATGTTTTCAAACTGAGTTTCTTTAATACTTTGCTTGACTGGTAAGTGGTCTTTAATTGTCTCAACTGGTTCGATAGTATACGACATTCCTTCTCTTTCATTGTTCACTTCCATTTCTTTCATAATATTATTGAACACTATTTCAACTTTATCGACTTGTATATCTTCAACAGATTCTTCTTGCATATACTGTAAATGTTCAGTTGTTTTGAGTTTTTTCATTACTGCTTCATTTTGCTTTACGTCTTCCAAATAAATATTTGTATTGCCTTCATGAATACATTCTGCAGCTTTTCTACTTTCTTCAAGACTGTTTTCAAACTGAGTTTCTTTAATACTTTGCTTGACTGGTAAGTGGTCTTTAATTGTCTCAACTGGTTCGATAGTATACGACATTCCTTCTCTTTCATTGATCACTTGCATTTCTTTCATAGTATTATTGAACATTTCACTCACTGTTTCAACTTTATCAACTTGAATATCTTCAACAGATTCTTCTTGCATATACTGTAAATGTTCAGTTGTTTTGAGTTTTTTCATTGCTGCTTCATTTTGCTTTACGTCTTCCAAATAAATATTTGTATTGCCTTCATGAATACATTCTGCAAATTTTTCAAGTTCTTCAAGAATGTTTTCAAACTGAGTTTCTTTAATACTTTGCTTGACTGGTAAGTGGTCTTTAATTGTCTCAAGTGGTTCGATAGTATACGACATTCCTTCTCTTTCATTGTTCACTTGTATTTCTTTCATAATATTATTGAACATTTCACTCACTGTTTCAACATTATCGACTTGTATATCTTCAACAGATTCTTCTTGCATATACTGTAAATGTTCAGTTGTTTTGAGTTTTTTCATTACTGCTTCATTTTGCTTTACGTCTTCCAAATAAATATTTGTATTGCCTTCATGAATACATTCAGTAACTTTTCTACTTTCTTCAAGGCTGTTTTCCAATTGACTTTCTTCAGATAAGTCTACTGATGGCATGCATTTTACTCTCTCGCCTGTAATATTATCTAACATTTCTTTACTTGTTTCAACTGCATTAATTGGTACATCTTCAATACTTTGTTGTTCTTCCTCATGCTGTGTTCGTTTATTTGTTTCATGGTCTCCCATTATTCCCCCACCGGCTTTTCTTTGCTTTAAATCGTCCAATTTATTATCTGTTTGACTTGTGTTTTCTACTTGCAATAGATTTGTCTCAAAAATACTTTTTCCTTTTGCATTCACTTCCACATTTAGGCATATATTATTAACAGTATCTTCTTCTGCAAGATCATGTTTGCGTGTATCTAAAAGCAAAGCTAAATATAGAATGAATTATATATTTTATAAAATAAAAACTACATTTTTTTAACCTAACTATGTAAAAATAAATATTCATTTCACTGTGAATTACACAATTAGCAATTATTATTGGTAAGCTATATGTATGCAAAAGCAACACACGGAATAAGAGGCATTAGAAATCTAATTTTCCCCACAGTTTTCAAATTGGTATAGGAAATGTAATTAATAGCATTTAGGGAAAATCAGAACCATTCTGCATCACTGGGGTCTGTCTCACTACACCACTCTGTTTACTGAACCCACAGCTTACATACCCTCCATTTCATCTAATTTGACCGTTTGATATAACCAAGCCCTTTTTGGACATGTAAATAAACTCGGTCCAATCTACAGTGTCCTTTATAAATAATAGTTTTATAATCAAATCACATGATTACTTAATAGACTAAAAAAACATATTATTCAGCCTCATACACATTATATTTGTTAAATTTACTGTCAAATAATTAGCAATGTACTGTAGTCAATTACAGCATCAATCGTGTGAGTTGTTTTATTATTGGTAATGATGTGAGTGCAAGTGTATCGTGTTAATTAAAGAGAAGCACATTATGATTATGTAAAAAGTTTAGTAGTTGAAAGAGACAAACAGCTGTATTGCTGACAATAACAAGCAAATATCCAAACATTTATTTTATACTTTTTTTAAATCGAGCTCACAATAATAACTAGCATTCAGTAAAATTTTAAATTACATTTAAAAAATTTAAATACTAAAATTTATGCAGATTTTAATGTTAATTATAATGGGGAAAAGATTAATATAAAAAGGCATATTTTTTACATAAAATACACACACACACACACACAAATTAATAATCCTACAAAATCTGATTTCAAAATTTCAAAGGAAATTCACTAAAAAAGGTGTAATTTTAACTGACTGAATATATCTAAATTTATTTCAAGAGTTACCATTTAAATAAGATATATATTATTTTACTGTCCACAATTTTGGTTACTGATTTACGTTCTCCCCCCCCCCTTTTGATTATATACATTGTTAAAGTGCTTGCTTCATTTATTGTTATTCTAATTGCAACCTTGATTACAAATAGGTTATAATCTGAAAGAAAATGAAAATATTTGCATTACCTTGAATCACGTGTTCTGCAGCTGGTTTTCTTTTTGCCAACCGCATCACTTCTGTTTGGTTTGATTCTTTCAAAGTTCCTTCAACATGACCTTTCTCGACTTGTTCATTTTCAATGCTCTTCAATCTATAATCACTTTCAAACTGAGTTTCATTAAAAGTCTGTTCTACTGGAGGCCAAACTTCAATAACTGGTTCAACATTCAACATTCCTTTCCTTTGATAGGTCTTCACTCGCTTTTCTTTCGCAGTATTAGTTGAAACTGCAATCATTGGTATAACAAACATATCTTTAGTACTTTGCTGTTCTTCAAACTGAATATGCTTTTTAGTTTTTTTCTGTTTTTTCATTACCACTGTATTCGCTTCACTTTGCTTTACATCTTCCAACCAATGATCTGTTTCACTTGTATTTTTTCCTTTCACATTATTTCTATTTTTTACATGTATGTCCATACCTAAATAACAACAGAAAAATATAGCATTATTATAATTTCTTTTAAATAAAACTAGCAATTATCAGAGCAAATTGAAAGTATTAATTTTTTGCAACCTCAATAGCTGCCAAAAAGTGTTTTTTTGAAGAAAATATACCAACACCTATTCCAATGTTAACGACAAGTATTAAAGAACGTGAAGACAAACCAAGTCCTGTTCAGTTCTATAAAAGTGTAATTTTCTTTTTCAAAAAACAAGTACTTCAAACACAATCACAAGTGGACAGCATTTTAAAGGTCATTAAATTCAAAAAAAAAAGCTGTGCTGCTTCCACCCTCTCATGTTTTCTTTAAGCCCAAGAACCGGCTACCTACATTGCCACCTTCTCTGACAAACCACAGAATATGTCAGGGACTACAATAATGCAATTGTTAACATGCTGTTATTGAGCACTTGTGAGACCGTTGTACAATGCTAATGTAGCAGTCTAGGTGTTATGACAAACTTGCGGCATCATCAGACCCTACGTTTTGAAGGAAATAATTTATAATAACAGCACAGCACTATCAAAGGACATTTATAATACTTTTTTTTTAATGTGAAAAAGTACATTTATTGCCTCCCTAAATGTAAGTGTTGGTGTAAAGTGTTAAGTCGTAAGTGTAGCGTTGTAAATGTAAGTGGTTGTTAGACTCGGGTACAGTGAGGGACATCTAAATCTTCTCAATAGGTGCAGCTGATCTACACTTCCCTGTGGGGCGTTCTTACTACTGATGTATTTGAAAATTCATCGTGTTTCTTGATTCAGAAGAAAATTTCACACCATTTTCAACAAGATGGTGCTTTGCAAACATATCTTAGGATTGAACTGGAATATGTTCCTTTTTCAGGATATATAATTTCAAATTTGGATATATCAACTGGCCCTGATTCTTTACAGCAAGACATTTTCTATAGGACTCCTTTAATTCAAAATTTTATAATACCAAATAACAAAATATCCAGCATTTTGGGAATGTATTGCCTCTTAAATATGTTGAAAACTTTTATTCCACTAGGTAACCCTATATAGTTTCTACTATATAACCCTAAGATGTAAACAATTCATTAAAATTTAATCATACAACTGTGTAATAATAATATTTTGCCATATAAACTGTCAAATACATTTATACCCTTTAGAATTAAAATTCAGAACACAATAATAACAGTTTAGATTGGTAACATATACAGGGTAATTCTCAATGATACTCAATTTCTTAATACTGTATTTCATGATAGTAGCTGAAAAAGGAGATCCAAAAATTTCAAATAACACAGCTCTGAGTGCACATAGTTGCGTAAACAACTGCTAGAACTGCAAGTCTTGCATTGCCATTCCACGTCAATTATGAGTACGACGGAAACACAAGGCTTTTCGCATTCTTGAGTTTGGTAAAACACATTCGATGAAGCACAGTATGCATTCAACTGATTAAAATCAATCCACCAACCAGGTAAAGCATGGGTTGTTGGTCTAACCCTAATCCATCTCAACAAACCAAATGTAGTGACATGTAAAGGAAAAAGCATGGATCAACAAAGTCATATATAATAATAAGACAAAGTCAGGCAAATTGAAGAAAGTCTACCCATGTTATTCGAAACTTACAGAGTTCCTCTTCCAACTACCATTGAAATCATATAGGTGAAGTTATAGTTCATGTAAAGCAAATAGCGTGTTACAAAATTAAGTCTATCACTGTAGATTATCTGTGCAGTGTTAAAAATAATTACAGTGATACCCCAGCTAATGGTTGACCTGGACAACGGACTAATTCACAGAATAAAAAATTACCTGCATAACAATTTAGTTTTCTGATAAAGCTAAAATGCTGTGTTACAGAAAGTACATGCTGCTGCATTAACACAAAGCCTTTGATGGCTTTTTGGTTTTTGTAGGGCAATAACTTCCACGATATTTCTTAGTTATCTGTTCTCAGAATGCCCCACCTATTAATTTTTTTTTAATTTTACTTAGTGTGTCATCAACTCTTTTACTTTACTGTGTGTTTAATTTGTATTAGCGATCAAAAAACATGTTATCTACTTTTTCAGAAATTTTCAGTTCTGGGTCACTTATATATTCGATTTTTATCGTACTTTCCGCATTTTCATATTTGTGATTATCGCTTTTGGGCACGTAATAGTTTTAGTGACAAAATTACAAAAAAATCGAAAACAACATACACTGCATATTTACCAAATTAAATTCTCAGCTATATTAATTATGTATATTGATTTGTCCTCATTGACATAATTACATTTTTATGAATTTCGTTAAAATAAAGAGTGACTTCTGTTCTTTAAATTTTTTTTTCATTCTTCATCTTTGATTATTAATGGTGAGTACTCAATTATTTTTTTCTATGTAACAAATTAAAATGTAAACGCTGACTCACACATCAATCTGAAACGAATTAAGACCGTTAACTGGAGTACTAATATACAGTGGATTTATTTTATTGTGAAACACACAATTAAAAAAGTCCTAAAATACATCTTCCATAAACACAATACCTCAAATTACCTGCATTTGAACATAGCCTCATCGGAATTGCAAAAGAAGGTTCTGTAATTCTGTCCGAGGCAATAATTCTAAGTGAAACTGTACATACAGTACTTATAATAATTTAAATAAGTCCATTACCCAGTGAAATCTATTAAAAAGGTTTCAATGACAGCGATTTGAAATAGAAAAATAATTCAAGTGTTTTGAAAATATGACCACCCTCAAAGTTCACTTTCTTACTTTCACTGGAATATGAAATGGTACTTTATGAATTTCAATTTCAATTCAATTTTTAAAAAATGTACCATTGCTATATCTATATCATATTTCCTAAAAAAATTCTTAAATTTATACGCCTCTTTCCTCGTATATGTTAATTTAGCCCATTTTCGTTTTTTATCCTCTCTTTTATCGCTCTTTTCTTCTTCTCTCTTTCTTTTAATTCTCCGTAAACAGATTTCTTATAATTTTTAAATCATAATTGTTGTTCACTGCAATTTGGAAAATTGTATTCAATTCTTCTTTATATTCTTTCCTTTTTAGTGGTACATTTAATAATCTGTTGAACATGTGTCTAAACGCTGCTAGTTTATGTTCTAATGGGTGGTTTGACTTTGCTTTGGTACATTTAATATAGTACCATTATATTATCTGTGTATGTATTCCAAATTATACACAGAATTTGTTGTGCTTTCCTTTGTATTCTTAAATCTAAAAAATTTAAACTACCTTTCTTCTTTTCTTCTATTGTAAATTTAAAATTTGTGTGTATACAATTAATTTCAGACAATATGAGCTGCCCTTTATCGCCTTTTGGATCTTTAACTATTACTAGTAAATCATCCACATAGCTTACATATTCCACACATTCAAACTTCTTTAATATTTTCGCTATTCTTTTTTCCTCTAAATCTTGGATAAATAATTCACTTAAAATACCTGACATGGGGAATCCACTGTCATTTAATAAAAGAGGGACACATACCTCGAGAAATAGAAAACTCCATGAAGGTACTACATATGGCAGAAAACGGAAGATGTATGAACATTTTAGAGAACTTGGAAATTTTTTCATTTAAATTGAAGGGAGAAAACATAATAAATGAACTGATATCGTTGCAAGCAGATATTACGTTTAAAATCTAAAAATTTTTAAAAATTAACAGGAGGGACGACCGTTGAAGAGAAATTTTGAAAGGAGCCAATCAGAAACGAGTGAAAACGTATGATTTTGAAGAGCCAATCAGAAGCGAGCACGTCAGGTTTAATGTACACGTGATGAATGGAGGAGGGGTACGAGGTGGAGATAGAAAATTATAAATAGGACAGGCCATAATATTGGTGACCAGTATAGATATAGTTTTTGAAGATGGAGGTTCTCTGAAAAGCGTCAACAAAAGTAGATTTGACGAAGCTAGGGAAGGCAGATCATTATACTCAACATAGTGACAATAACCTTAGCAGAAAAGAAGAATATAAAAAGAATTTCAAAAATATTATTAATTTATACGAGAAAACACCTTTTTATCTGCAAACTCTACCTCTTTTACTAAAAATTTAAACTTGCTTAATTTACAAATTTTCATCAATGATCGAAAATTTTATGAAAATGCGTAGACTTTTTGCTGATAAAAAAAACCTAAACATGTCTTTAGAAAATGCTGAGGTTTTACAGCAAAAATGTGCTTAACACATTTTTTTGGAAAATTAAAAAGAATGTCCTGAAAAGTGGTATTCCTTTTCAAAATTTGTGTCTTTTTATGTAATCAACTTTAACTAATGAACTCGGATATATAATTAACTGAAACTTAATAGGGAGACGTTAATCAGTTTCACTGTACAATCCAATGAAAAAGTAACAATACAGCAAACATTGATCGAATAACCTTGCCGTACAGTTATATTGAGTGTAGTTTAGCTAACCTACAATAACGAATGATTTCACGATTTGTTTAGCATTGCCACTGCAGTCTCTTACCTTCACTACATTTATTGAACATCATGAAGTCACTTTCTGTTTGTATTACAAATTTTCCCTTGGAGTCGTCATCGTCACTAATATCTCGAAATAAATCCGAGCACCAGTTTTTTTGTTTCTCATTTCTATTTATTTTTTCTGTGCAAAAAAAACATTGTTAACAAAATATCTAATTTATGTTTAATAACAAATAAATCATTAATTATATAAGCAAACAAATGAATAGTGGTGATTCAAAACTATACAGCAATTTTTTGGGAACTGATTCTATCTCTAAAAATATGAACTAATTTGTGCCGATTTGCTGTTTTACTAGCTCCACAGTTTTGAAGATTACACCATTCGCTAGAAAAAAGATATCTTCACAACTGTCACTTAAAATGTCCACCATTTTAAAATGTTTCAATATATGAAGTTGGTTAGTTTTTTTCCAATTAGGCCTCCATGAGATATAGGAGCACGCTAAGTTTGAATTTTATTGGTCAAACCATTTAAGAGATATAAAATAGTTTTTTTTAAAAAACAAAATAGTGGTTAGCTGGAAAATAAAGCGTTTCCGAGATACGTTTACACACACTTTTTTTGTATTTTTAGTTATAGAAATCCTAAGTTCCTGGAAGATTGCTGTATAACTTTTAATCATCCTGTATTACCAAATTTATGCCAGTTTATATGCAAAAATGCATTAAGACAACCTCAAATAGTAATATAGGTTTTATAAATCTTAAAAAGAGTAAACATTCAGAAGAAAGATACCCGTCCGACCAATGGTTGAGAATCTACACTGATGGATTCAAGTATGAGGACGGAAGCACCGGAGCAGGAGTGTACACACCCCATTTCTCCCTCCACTACCCGGTTGGTCTGAACAGGTCGAATTTTGACGCCGAGATGGAGGCCATATCTAAGGCTCTTCTCCTTCTGCTGAACACTTCGCATAAACACCAAAACTGTGTAATACTGACAGATTCCAAGGCAGCAGTGCAGGCCCTATCATCAGTGGGCAACACTCTTAAAGAAATATATCAAATGTTACGAACGCTTCAAAAATTAGGCAGAAATATAGTGTTCCAATGGATCCCTTCTCATGTAGGTGCCAGGAAATGATGCTGCAGATGAGCTGACAAAGAAAGGTTCACTTCTATCCCAACACAAACATTTGCCCAATCCAAATAAGGCAAAAGCCATGATCAAAAGTACAATGAAGAAACAGCAGATGGAAAAAATGAAAAGCATAGCAAAAGGCAAACGCTGGGAAAATATAGACGAGGAATGGGACGGCCTGAATGAAAAACCAAGGAGACAGTCAGTGGCACAGTTCCGTCTTGATACGGGTCATGACTGCCTCACCGCCCACTTGAAGCACATTGGAGTCTACTCCTCTGAAATGTGCCTTCTGTGCCAAGAGACAAACTCAAATATGAACAAGGAACACCTGCTGACATGCCCTGGATTGAATGCTGATTCGAGATGACAGAAGAGCTTCGCTCGGCTGTATTGGGAGGCAAGGAGGCTGATGGACTGGAGTCCGGGCTAGCCATAGGAAACAACATAAGAGGCAAAATATTTTACTATACAAAATATTGGTTATCAATTCAGGTTTTCCCTACTTTTTATTACATATATTGTTAAAGTCTAACAATTTACTTCACTTATTGCTATTCTAAATTGCAACCCTGATTACAAATAGGTTATAACCTGAAAGAAAATCAAAATATTTGCAATACCTCCACTTAAGTGTTCTGCAACTGGTTTTCTTTTTTTCAACCGCATCACTTCTGTTTGGTTTGATTCTTTCAAAGTTCCTTCAACATGACCTTTCTCGACTTGTTCATTTTCAATGATCTTCAATCTATAATCACTTTCAAACTGAGTTTCATTAAAAGTCTGTTCTACTGGAGGCCAAACTTCATTAACTGGTTCAACAATCGACATTCCTTTCCTTTGATAGTTCTTCACTTGATTTTCTTTAACAGTATTATTTGAAACTGCAATCATTGGTTTAACAAACATATCTTTAGTACTTTGCTGTTCTTCAAACTGAATATGTTTTTTAGTTTTTTTCCGTTTTTTTCAATACTGCTCTATTGTCTTTACTTTGATTTGCATCTTCCAACCTATGACCTGTTTCATTTACAATTTTTCCTTTTTCATTCTCTTTATTTTCTGCAGATTGTTGTGCATGTTTCATATGTATGGCATGTTTGTGCATACCTAAATAACAATAAAATATAGCATTATTATAATTTCTTTTAAATAAAAGAAATAACTACAGTTTTCACTACAAATGTACGTTAAAATATTTTACCATGAATACAATTGTAATATTATAATTGACCAACTAGGTAATGTGTTATCTGCATTATTTAAAGTAACAATTATCAGGGCAAAATGAAAGTATAATTTTATGCCAAAAAAAAATTTTTAAGAAAAATAGCAACACATTCAAATACAGACGCCCTTGGTTATAATGCCCTCGGTTAGAACACTAACTTGGTTATAGCGCTATTTTTATAATGTCCCCAATATTCTATGTTAAGTGTACATGTATTTTAGGCTCGATTACAACACTTCATGAACTCCGATACAACACTGCTGTTACAGTCCAACCACTTAGTAAACAGCCTGCACGGGAATTTCTTGAGCATGTAGGAGAATTCCCTCCAGCCCCTTCAACATTTCAGGAACACAGAGTCTGCCAATCTGAGTCTACAAACTGTTACTACTCAGCCATAGTGAAGGAAAAGGGAGGAGCTATGGGACATGACCTCTCACTTGCACATATTTTCTCCTGTCCCATTGATGCCCTTAGAAGTTTTCTAAGCTTGGATCTATAGTCACTCTCACTTGAAATACAATTTGTGTTATATTTTTAGAATAAAGGTTTAGAATAGAAATGGACCCTTTTTTACAATTTTGTTGCAGACTAAATAAACAATGTAAATTGTGTTGTTCCCACAAGTGTTATCTCTCTCTCTCTCTCTCTCTCTCAAACACACACACACACACACACACACACACACACACACACACACACACACACACACACACACACACACACACACAAACTTCTTGATTTCACTGCCTTTCCAGATGATCTTGGTCTTGCCTGTTGTTCAGATGTTTTTACAATAATACCTTCAGGAACATCCTTATGGCTATGAGCAACATTTAATGCACCTAATAAGAACAATACACAATAAAAAAAAAAAATTGTACAAAGAAACCTTAAAAGTGAATATTTTGAAAGTATTCGTCTTCAAAGTAACAACTCTGTTTTATTGGTACCTCGGATCGACTTTAAATGAGTTGATGATTTGTACTTGCAACATTGTTTGTCAATCTTTCGTTAAATTACTCTCAAATCGATTTTACTGCACCAAAAAATTTGCTGTACCATGCGTAATAAGTATTTGCTTCTACATATATAGTACACACACACACACACACACCTGAGTTAGTTATATCTTTTTTCCAGCTGGCAAAAACTGTACTGCTCATGCTATCTACCAGTGTGCAGTTGAACTAAACTAATTTACGATTGGATTTATTTTTATCTAAACTGCCACTAAAATATTTTATACTTATATAATGGTGTTTGCCAAATATAATAAATATCAACTGTTACTTTTGTAAGGAAGCATATGTTCCTTATCCGTATTAAATATACAAATTTTAAGTCCGTCTTCCATTAAATCTTACATAATATTTATGTTACCTGATTTTGCCTTTTTTTTTTTTTTTCGCCTATTTGATCCCTCTACTTCATTAGGTAATTCTTGTTTTGTCTGTGGTTCAAGTGACTCAGACATGTCTACATTTTTTTCATGAATATCTTCTTCATGGCTATGGGCAACACTTATTGTACCTAATAACAAAACGAAATTTTCAAAATCATGAATCTTGGTTGAGTGGTGTTACAGCAACTCAAAAAACTTTCATCAAGAATGAATATGCCAAATTGACTTTGCTTATCAGTGTAAATGACTGTCGTATGATAGCTAATATTTATTAATTACTGATCATATCTTTGGATTAATACATTAGAATCTGGTGGAACAATTTTCTACTAACAAAACGTAAACATTGTAATAGTTATTTAGTGAATTACAAGACTGTTTAAAAAAATATTTTTTTGAATATATAGTAGACGTTTGTTTAATAGACACCTGATTACTGGAAATTCGTATTACTGGAAATAAAATCTGTATTCACAGCAGTTGTTCGGAAGTTGGAAATTTCGTAAGTGAACACAATGTTCACCACATAAAATTCAAACAATGCGTTTATTAAAAAACCACTGTATTGAGTTTGTTTAAATAAAATTCCGTAAAGAAATAAATGAATATGTGGAATATTTGTACCAATAATTACGTAAAGTTAATATTTACCGAAAAATAAAATGACACTTGAAAAATTATTATAGTTTGTACTTAAAGGATAGGCCTGTGCCACTATTTAGTGATTCTGATCGTATAAAAACTTCTATCAAATAACCTAAGATATTGAAATTTTTTTTATGAATTTCAATTAAACAAATGTTATATTTCCTACTAAACAAATGTTATTGGTCAATCTCTTCTCCCCTACTCTCTGTCTGTCTGTATGTGAGTGTATGAGATCACTCCCTACATACATAACTACGCTCATACAAAGGGCACAATAGTAGAAGACCATCAGTTTTCCTGAAAAGAATTAACACTTTTCAACGGACCCGGTAATCTTTAAATAGTAAAACTTTAAGAAGGTACTAAATTCAATCTTTTTTCCTTAATGTTAAAACATATTGTTGCAAATCTTTAAAAAAACCAACTTCCTGACAAATCATTTTTGACATCTCATTTTTCAAAGTCATATGTTTTTCTTATTTTGGTTAATGGAACTTTGAAAGTCGATTGTTCATAAGTAGAGTTTTACCGTATAGGCTAAAGAAAACCTTAGGTTAAATACAGTTTAAACTGGTAAAAAATACAAATGTCCATTAAAACTGATATTTATTTTGTTTTATAAAAGTTGTTAATTAATATTTTATTACCTTTTCAACCTTTGACCCGCTTTATTACGCCTACTTCATTCCATTGAATAGCAGAAATAAATAAAGTATCAAAAGTGTATTGAGCTGGACAATTTGAAGCAGGTAAAGTGTTTGTGTGTTAAAACTTCTCTCTGCATTCTACTCTGCAGTTTTCTTTAAAGAAAACCTTAATTATGGGTAATTATCCGTATTCGTAAAGGGATCCTGACTCATATACGTCTGCTAATTGAGGGTCTACTTTATTGATTAAAAAAAGTCTTGAGAAGTAAGTAATTTTTTAAATAAAACTTATCCTGAGTTATAGACAAACTATATCAGAATCTGTCATCTATTCTCCGGAAAAAAACAGATAGTATGTAAAAAAACTACTTCTATGAATCCAATGACTGTGAAAACAGATACTATCCAACAAAATTAATATTTTTTAAATTATAATAGAAAAAATAAGCAGGAGACTTAAGTTAACCTAATTTAGCTAAAAACTAACTACAATCTCTTGCGACAATATATGTAGATCATAATTAATCTACTAAATATTTCACTTGTAACTTGGCACTTTTGATTCAATAAATATCAATAATTTTTTTTTAAATTTTTAAAAATTATAAGACACATATTATGCAATAATAACAGGATCTTACATATGCTTCTGGTACATTTAAATGCTTGTGTTGTCTGTGGTTCAGCTGACATTACAATGTTTTCTTCGAAAAAATCTCCAACTTCATGAGTAGAACTTACTGTACCTAAAATCAAACCATAATAAAGTATTGCATAAAAAAATTAACCAATCATGGTTGATTTTTTTCCTTATATGCAAGATTTTTTTTTTAACGTCTAACTATTGTGCACACTTGGGCTAATGCAGACGATGGGATGATTTATAGCGTATGAAAATGCCAAGCCCTCGCCGGGAATCGAACCCAGGTCCTCGGAGTGAAAGCCTAGTACGCTATCCACTAGGCCACCAAGGCGGCTATATGCTAGTTAGACTAATGAGAATGAGGGACTGGTGTTAATGGAAAGAGTAGTTTATGGCAATAACTGTAATCTCGAACCTTGAGGTCTGCAGTTTAGCAGTCATGATTGAATGAAGCTAGAAAACAATGTTAGACGAGGTTAGAATAGTATAAATTTTTGAATATGTTTACAGGTATAAGAGAAATAATAATATACCATTAAATTACAAACCAATTGGTAGGAAGAAGCTGGAGAAAGGTTATGTTGTCTGTCTTTGTCAAATGTTAATATTTTATTTGAATCTCAATATTTAAAGTATTTATTGTTTTTAACACTAAAATAATCAAAAAATTCTCATAAAATAAGATACTCATATAAAAAGATTTTATGCATTTTTTCAATGTGTTTACTTTGTAATAAATACTATATATCGTGTTGATTTAGCATTTTATTTAGACTTACTATTAGATTTCTCTAATTCGCTAAAAGATTCTTGATTTTCCTGTGGTTCATGAGATTCAGATATTTGTACATCTTTTTTATCACTATCTTCTGCAATGCTGAGTGCAACATGTATTAAATATTAGGTAATTATTTAGTATATTACGCATGTTATAATAGTCTTACTAATATCAATACATATTGACCAGTATTTCTAAAAATTTACAGTTTAAAAGATACTAAAGGCAGACAATAGTATAAGCTTTGGCCACTGAATTTAGCATTATGAAATCCTGATATTTTATAAGCATAACCCACCCAAAACTATTGGACATGTTTATGTTATCCATCCTATGACTGGGTTCTGAAAAAGTTTACAAAAACATTTTTTTTTTTTTATGTTTAACGTCCGACTATTGTGCACACTTGGGCTAACGCAGATGATGGGATGATTTATAGCATATGAAAATGCCTAGCCCTGGCCAGGAATCGAACCCATCTGGCTGACGTGATAAAAATAATTTTCAAAAACTAACATTGAACAAACATGTGCGAAAAACTTTATACAAATTGATTCTTATAATATATAACAGAAAAGTTTCTTACCCAGCAAATCCAATTTTTTTGCTGTTTTCGACAAAATGAGATTTTCAAAAAAAGCGTAAATTAAAAAATTATTTTTTAAAATAGCTGTCATTTTAAAATGGATTCTGTTGGTTAACAAACAAATCTAAGTTAACGAATTTGTGTAAAAAGATTTTCACTTCCAGAGACACCTAAATGCTATGAATATTTCTCTACTTACTTGAATCATCCAAGATGTCTGTATTTGCACAAGGAGAAAGCGGGGCCTCAATTTTTTCATCCTCCGTTATTAAGTCAATCATCTTCATACTCTCCTCATCTCTCATTACAATAGATTTCTCAATTTTTTCAAGTCTACGAATTATTTCATCATTTTGTATTTCAAACAGTGTGTTTAATAAAGCCCGTTTTTCTTCCACAACCTGTAAACTTGAATTGATTTTTTCCACAAAGTTTTGAAGTAAATCAAACACTTTTTCAAACTTCTGGTCAAGGTTAACAGGATTATGTTCTGAACTGTTATCGCTCCTTCTCAATGCGTCTTCTTTTCCTTCAACATTGGCGGCCATTTTCTCCTTATCAACAAATCTTTTACTGTCAATTCGAATGAAATTTTAAGTTTTTCAGATCTTATTTCTATTATCAATTTCGGTTTGTGTAAAGCTGTCGCTTGTATCCAAGCTGTCACTGTATGGAGGTGAGAGCAGGGAAAACTGAATCTGTTTTCATCTGAACAAAAAATGAATTATTTTACGAACATATTCAAAATATAAACTCACATTTAAATTTACAGTATTAAGCCGAATTCTAATGTTACGAGTCACAGTTTTATTTCTTCTTATACAAAGTAGAGCCTATTGTGATCAGGAAAAAATCTATTTTCATATTCTTATGGATATATCCACTTTTTGGCCTCCAAATTTTGAAAAATTAGTACGTGAATGTGTGTCTGTCTGGACATGCACTTAGCAGTAGACTAAACAAAAAAAAAAAAAAAAATATATATATATATATATATATATATATATATATATATATATATATATATATATATATATATATATATATATATATATATATATATATATATATATATATAGGTGTTTTGTCCACATCTCTATCAAAAAAAAAAAAAACCTTTTAAAATTAAAAAAAAAATAAACAGACATTCTTAAAATGTATTTCAACTGGATCAAATTTCTTTCAAATGCAACCAAACAAAACACATATGTACTATAAAAAAGCTACGGTACAGTATACTCGTATATACGCTAAGTTGAAATTTATGGGGGATATTTCCAAACCCTTCCTGATCACAACTGAAGTTCGCCAAGGAGATGGACTCTCGCCTCACCTTTTCAATTTGGTGTTGGACAAAGTTATCAGGGAATGGGAGAACGAATTAAAAATTTAAGGCACTGGAAACCAGTTCGACTTAGAAGACCTAAGGACAACACAGAAATCACGTGTCTAGCTTTTGCATATTACTTAGCCATACTCACAGATAATGAAACAACAGCGATTAAACAGGTAGAAGTCCTAAAGGAATGTGCAGAGAGGGTCGGTCTACAGATCTCATTTCAAAAAACCGAATTCTTCTGAAATTAAATATTCAAGAACTAAATACAAAATATGGTAAGATAAACAGAGTCAAGCATTTCAAATATCTGGGAGAAATTCTTGAACTCACAAGTGGCGAGAAGGCTGCGCAAAGGGTTCGGCTACTGAGAATGAAGCTCTTGGTATAACGTGTGATATCTACAATAAGAAATGTATGGATCCTAGAACCACCAGCAGAACAAACATTAAAAACACAAACATGTTTCAAACACCTGATGCTTAAATGGAGATCAAGTGGTGTGGTGATCGAGGAGCCTACACAGCTGAAGAGTCCTCTGAACTACGACAGGTATAACATAAGCACTCAACTTGTGGAAACAATAAATAAAGCCAAGGACAACCCAGTCACAGTTGCACAAATTACTTTGGAGACTATAAACAACCTATACCCATCAGATGACTGGTTGCGAATATACACTGACGGATCTAAAATCGGAGGTGAAACAGGGGCGGGAATATTCTGTGAGCATTTTTCTCACTATTTTGCATTAAGCTCGGACGCCACTGTTTTTGAGGCGGAGTTATTTGCAATCGATGAGGCATTGAGGTAAGTAATAACGAGGCCATGATTGAATAATAACATAGTGATATTAGTTGACTCTAAATCGGCATTACAAGCAATTGCTGACAACACATCTGCAGGCTCTATGATAGAATCAATCCAGAAGAAATACAAAATAGTTAAACACATTAACAAGGAATTGGTTCTGCAGTGGATCCCGTCACATGTAGGCATACAAGGGAATGAGCGGGCAGACAAGCTGGCCAAACAAGGAACCCTTATAGTGCAGAAACCAAAAAGAATGCTCACACTGGAGGCTAGGATTAGTGCACTGAAGCGAACATCTTATCTTCAATTTACAAACAAAGTCAAGGAAGACATAAAGAACAAGCCTTATGAGAATGTATTCGACTTGTATGGAAAGGTCAAGGATCTCCAGAGGACGAAATCTGTCGCGGTCTTTCGGCTGACAACTGGACACAACTGCCTGAATGAACACCTGAAGAAAATTAAGATATTAAACTATGACAACTGCACATTGTGTGAATGCCCAGACACCATCATGAACAAGGACCACCTCCTGGTCTGCAGAAAATTAGATGAAGAGAAGCAGAGAAGAGGAGACCTCCCTGGCCTCTACTGGGAAGCAAGATCAAAGATGGCGTGAGCCAGCGGAAGCCATTGGAAACCAACAACAATAAGAAATGTATGTCGATGCACACAAAAATCAGACACTACAACACAGTCATAAAACTGGAGGCATTATACGCAAGCGAGACGCTGGCACTCCATACAAAAGGTACCGTGGAAGACATTTTGAAGAAAGAATGCAAAATCTTGAGGAAGATCCTTGGCCCAAGATTAACAGAAGACGGATACAGGTTGCACTCCCAGAAGACCACAGAGAAGATATCGAACCTGGCAGCAGATATCAGAAGAAGGCTTCAATTCTATAGACACATCAGTAGACTCCCAACAACGAGACTTGCCAACAGAATCCTTACATATATACAAAGAGTCAAATCAACATTGTGGATCACACAACTCAGAATATACCTACATGCTGCAGAAATAGACTCAACAGACAATGAAGACAGGAACGCATACAGGAGAAAGTTGCTCGGGTAGAAAATCGTAAGAGAATGAAATCCCAAAGACAGCAGGGATAATATGACCGGAGGAAGATCCATGGGGACAGGATGAGGGAGGTCTGGAGGATCAGAAGAAACAAGACATGAGTCAGAGTGCTTTCTGTGATCCAACAAGGTCTATACACAAATAATAATAATAATATATATATATATATATATATATATATATATATATATATATATATATATACAATTCATAAACATGAAGATTTTGGTAGTGAAACTCAAGTCAGTGTACCTATTTTTAAATATAAGAAATCTACCATTCAGGAATAAATTTTAAAAAAAACTGTTTGTTTTTTCTCAATTTATTCAAACCATACATTTTTCTTTTTCAAATTTGGTATGAATTTTACTAATGATTAAAACTAATTATTCCATTTTTGATAAATCAAATTGCAGGATTTTAGGACGTAGTCAAACATTTTTTTCCCGGTGAAAAACCATTAAGGTTATAATTGCTGTCATTGCGGTACATATAAACTACACCTGAGCAAAATTTATCAAAATCGTAAGGGCTAATTTTTAAGTTTATGAGATCAAAAAAAAGCTTCAAAAATTTTTTAAATCTAGACATGGATTTCTGTTGTTAGTGTCTGGCAATGCAATGTGCAGAAACATTCAGACACTCAAATATTTTTTTTTCTTTTTGATTCAGAGCAACTGAAAATGCGGGTACTGAATTATATCCATAAAAATTTCAACATCAATCTTTTTCACGACCACCAAACTTTCTTCAAACTTCATACAATTAATTAACCTTTTGAATGCTGAGGCTGCTTAACCAAGTCATATGCATAAATTGCAGGCTGGTACTGCTTCAATTCGCAAGCATTTGGAGGAAACATGTAAAATATCTATTTAAATAATTTTTAAAATTTTTGTTTTGACACGGACCAAAGAATGTAATACATGTATAAAAATGGTGTTCTGAGAAAATTTTACACATTAAAAAGAACACTGCAATAAACAACTATTCCAAATTCCCATGTCTGAAAAAAGTGTGACAGGTACAAAGCCAAATCAGGATGATGTTAACTATGTTCTTTGATTTCTGTGGAATTGTGCATCATGAATGTACACTGGAAAGACAAACCAGTGACAAAAGAGTACTATCAACAAGTTCTCCACTGACTCCATGATGCTGTTCAATGCAAAAAGAACAGACCTTTTTACAGCGAAAAAAGTAGCAGTTTCATCAAAACAATGCTACAGCTCATTATCACATCTGATTGACACTTTTTATTTAGAAACATGGCTTCAACAACCTTCCTGCTCTCCAAACACTACTTCTTGCAACTTCTGGTTTGTTTCTGACATTAAAAGGATCCCGTTTTGATAATATAGAATAGATAATAAAGAACACACCGTGAAGACGGGTACAATTCTAAAAGAAGCCTTCCAGATGTGTTTTCCCAAGTGGAAAGAATCTTTGGTCTAATTGTGAGGCAAAAGGGCATTAGGGTCCCAATGACGTTATGTAATACATTTTCCCAGGCTTAAGGTCACGTATTTTCTAGACAAGTCTTGTAAATGACTTCTATTATCATTTATTATAACTAAAAAATTAGTCAGTTAAAATAACTTTATTGTTGGTAGTATAACTATTTTAATTTGCGGAAAAAATATGTAGCCTATATACATACATTTCACAAATTAAAATAACGAAAAACAACACACACAGTATATATATGTATATGTTGTTTACACTATAAATATATATGTACAGTGTATTTAATGTAAATATATATGTTTAAATAATATATGCCAAAAATATATCAAAAATATTAAATACTAAAAATATTTGTTACATAAAGTCAAGTCAATGCTTAAATTAAACCATCTCTTATTTTTTTTTCTATTAATGACTGCTACTACAAATATAGCATAAAATAATTTTCAAATTTATTGAACGTTGGAACGAAATTAGAAAATGGCCTAATTTTCTTTCGGTTAGCTTTGGATTTCTAGGTTTAAACACACGAGTGCTAAAATCGCCACTGTCAGCCCCTGTATAAAAATAAAATCAGTAAGTGTAATGCTAATAGTATAAATTTAAAATAGTTGTGTAAAAAACTGGGTTCAACGATGTAAACAAACAGGACTGGCATCTCCTACAAATTAGTACTCTCTGAACTTATTAATAAAAGTGGAACACTAATATAAAATGTAGGCTTAATAATATTATTTACCTCGGATTATGTTTTAATTATCTGATAAATAATCAGTTCCTTTCATATCATATTCAGAAACTCTTTTTAATTAAATTGCTGTAACAAGCAATGAGACAGCTAACTTTGAATAGGAACTTGTTAACGATGCATGGATTGCTGTTTAATCACAGAGTACAGCATGATGAGTCATTTCACAAACAATCAAGCTGAATGAAGTAGAGAATGTGCAATTGTTTATACTGGGACCACAACTATGCAATTACACTGCCTTTAGTTTTTTTGTTGTTTTTTTTTTTTGGTGTTTATCGTTTGACTATTGTGTACACTTGGGCTAATGCAGACGATGGGATGATTTATAGCATATTAAAATGCCAAGCCCTGGCTGGGAATCGAACCCGGATCCTCGGGGTGAAAGCCCAGTACGCTATCAACTAGGCCACCAAGGCAGATCACTGCCTTTAGTATTATTTGTTAATTATATATATTATTTCTCAAGTCAACATCCCTTTTTCTCAGCACATACCATTCATAAAGGCATAAACGAGGTATATTTAGAAAGATTTTTTGAACCAACTTCTGACATTGCAAAACGATTTTGCGCTAAAAATGATTGTCTGAAGAAAATTTTAACATACGAGGTATATTCAGAAAGTAACGACAATTTTAATTTTTTGAACAAAATATTTATTTATTGTTCTACATTGATGTTGTCACCTTCAAAATAATCCCCATTGGAGATTATGCACTTGTGCCAGCGCTTCTTCCAATCATTGAAATACTTCTCAAACTCGATCTTTGAGATAGCCTTTAGTTCTTTCAGCGATGCGCTTTTAATGTCATCTACGGCTGTAAAACGACGGCCCTTTAAGGTTCTCTTTTTTTTTTGTAAATAGGAAAGTCACACGGAGCCATGTCTGGCGAATATGGAGCCTGGGGCATCGCTACAGTACTGTTTTTGGCCAAAAATACACAAACAAGCAATGAAAGTATGTGCTGGTGCATTATCGTGGTGCAAAAGCCATGAATTGTTTTCCACAGATCCGGGTGTATTTTTTTGGATTTCTTCATGCAAACAGCGTTGAACTTGTAGGTAAAACTCCTTATTGACCATTTCACCTGGTGGCAGGAATTCGTGATGCACTATGCCTATAATATCGAAGAACATAGTAAGCATAACCTTCACATTCAACAGCACTTGTCAAGCCTTTTTCAGTCTTGGCGAGCCAGAATGCCTCCACTGGGATGATTGAGCCTTAGTTTCGAAACCTATGTTGAGTCATATTCATAAACCCATGTTTCGCCACCTGTTATAATATGTTTCAGTAATACTGCATCGTCGTTGACTTCATTTAATGACTCCTGAGCAACCTCCATTCGCTGCTGTTTTCGTTCAAAATTAAACAATTTTGGAATGAATTTTTCTACAATGTGTTTCATACACAGAACAATGGAAACAATGTCATGACATGATCCAATCGATATGCCAACATCATCAGCGACCTCTCTAATTGTGATTCAGCGATTGTTCATAACCATTTATTTCACTTTTTCCACATTTTCATCGGTTGTTGATGTGCAGGGGCGTCCAGGGCGATCGTCACCTTCAACGTCTTCACAGCCTTCTTGGAAATGCTTATACCACTCATAAACTCTTGCTTTACTCATAGCAGACTCACCATAGGCCTTTGTTAACATTTCACACACTTTGTTACACTTTATTCCATTTTTTATGCAAAATTTGATTAAAATTCTTTGATCCATTTCTTTTAACAAACGAAAATCGCCGAGCTCATAAAAACACATCTAACCTTTGTGCCTGTCATACACAAAGTCAACAATGAAAACAGCTGAAAGTTTTATCATACTTCAAGGGCATGTATACCAACATAATAAAAAAAATGTTTGACAATCGGATTCTTCAAACCCGCGAAATTTAAAAATTCTCGTTACTTTCTGTACCTCGTACAAAACACTTTTAACTGTCATAGGAACATACTTAGAAAAATTTCAATATTTACTTAAAAGTCATAGTAAACTACAAAACTTATAAGTTATGTAGCCCTACTGACAGTCCCCTTTCCCTGCCTGTCGTATAAGCCGGGCAAGCATTTCAAATGCAAAACACACGTTTTGGTCACTGTTTGTACACAAATATATTTGTGATTTCAAAGAGCACGATTGTATTTACCAAATGCTGTCTTTAATCATTTATTTTTTATTATATCGTTTGCTTACGGTAGTAACTAGAGTCAGCTGCAATCGCCTATGCTTTACAGAAGTCATGTCCAGTAAGTGTTTTGTTTAGAAGGTTACTTTTATTATTTATTACAAATTATGTACTACGCAAGACAGTTTTAAAATGTTAGATAACAGAATTAACCTGATAGTTAAAAAAAGGTGACAATTAATCGAGAATCTACTGTAATAACTTTTAATTATATTTTATTTACGTCAGCTGATACTGTTGACAATATCTAAAATCGGTGATGATAGCCTTCATGTACTTTTCGCAAAAAAAGTATCTACAATACCTACTACTTACAAAGTTTGACAATTAAGTAATAGGACTGATATTTTTTAGCAAGACAAGGCAACCCTGGCAGCTTGCATAGGCACTCTATCTTTGACCTTGACCTTTAAGCTAATTCTAGTCCTAGCGGCACATTGGTGCTCAAGGTCAGTCTTTAGTTGTGCTGCAATAAGTGAACATGCTTTTGTCTCTAGTCACGGAATTGAAATCGTGAAATATTGCACATTGGTATGCCATTTCTTTTTGTGTTAAACTGGGTGAGAATGCAACAACTTACAGTAAGCTTCAGAAAGCTTTTGGAAATGAGGTTATGTCAAGAGCTCATTTTTCGTTAGCACAAAATGTTTTGTAAAGACAGAATGAATGCTTAAGATGAATACCACAGTTAACATCTATCAACCTCGTGGACAGATGTCAATGTAGCCAATATAACTGTAACAAGGTAAATGTAAGTTAACACATCTCAAAGTATTAAAGGTAATTTTTTTGATGAACCACCGATAGTAAATTGTTTGAAGGACCGGAGTAGAGTAGAACACCCCGTATCCCTACACTGGAAAAATAAACAAATGTTAATTAAGGATATAAATGGTGCAAAACATCACAACAAACTTTTTCATATTCAATTATTTCTCAAAAAAATTCAGGCAAAAAAGGAGAAAAATTGGCTTAAAATTCTTAAAATTGCATCAAAATTTGCTTTTGACATTTTATCAAAATTGTAATTTGTTTTTAAAGTAAATAGAAAAACAAAACTAACAATGCTAGTCAGGTCATGCTGGGGGTGAAAGTAATGTTCAAGTAAACAGCTGATTAAAACCCAACTGTTCCTCTGGTAAGAAATACAATTATATCAACTGATGTTATGTTTATTGGCACTGTTTACGATGAATGCTCTAATAACAAACAAAATGTTATTAATTGTATTTTAATGGTTAATATTAAAGTATGTGTCTCACTATAAGGAACACAAACAACAAGTGATTTTTATAATTAATTATTTTTTAATTACATGTTTGGTAATTACATTTTTTTTTAGCTTAGATAGTGTTGTGTTTTAAGACTTTGAATGTAGCAACAAAAACATTACAAAATATACCATATAAACTGTGGATTTTATGGCCAAAGTCACTATTTTATTATTGTTATTTTTACTAGACAATAAAGTCTTCAAATATGCAAAAAACACTGTGGCATGATGTACAAACACTAAAAGTAAACCCCTTAGCCAAATAAAAATCAAACTACAGCAAAATTATGACTAGCCATCATGGTCAGTACTGGAACCATGACAGTAAAGTAACTGAATAAATGGATAAAAGAAAATCCTCAAATATTCATCTTCATTCACTGCATACTAACAAAAGATAAAGAAATGTAAATTTATAAGTTCAATAATAACATAAAATAAAAATAAAAATTTTAATTTTTTTTGTTTAAAAAAAATTGTGCCTAGAATTAATAAAATCATTTTTAGATTTTAATAAAATAATAAATAAAATAAAAACAAAGTACTAACAATTAAATCAACAAGGACGGATATTATCTTATTTCATATTACATTTCTGAAAGTTTGTGTGTTTGTTTGTTTGTTATTCAATCACGCTTTAACCACTGGTCCAATTGAGATGAAATTTGGTACGAATATGGTTTAAGTATCTGAGATAAACATAGGCCTATTCCTGTTTTAAAAAACGTCATTATACTACTTACCCAGCCCAAAATAATTATTAATATTTAGTTTTGTGACATGTGTTAATTGTAATTAGGTTTAATTACTGTTTACTGGACATGATATTTAAGCACCCGAGATGGACATAGATCTAATCCCATTTTACAAATCTTAATCTATGTTTTATTTATTGCAAAATTATTGCTTTTAATGTAACATATTCAATTATTTTAGTTGAAATTTTTTCAAAACTGACTAATTTGTTACTTTGTGTTGAATTTTCAATATTAAATGTAAAAAAATCCCTACACAGAGTGCCAATTGTAATTTGTAATATTACAATTACTATGTATTTGTAATTAATTACAAATATTACTGTGCCAATATTTGTGTAATTACATTATATAAAAAAATGGTAAATATGCAGTGTAGAGCATATCCTGGATTTTTCGATATTTTTGTTACTAAAATGCTTTATTATGAGCCCAAAAGCAAGAATCCAAAATATGAAAGCACGAGAAGTACGATAAAAATCGAAAGTAAAAGTGAAAAAAACATAACCTCAAAATTGCTACCGGCGAAAATCGGTAACGTGTTGTAGATCAGTAAAACAATAAAAATATGCCTAACAAGGGTTTTGGGTGATAAGAAACCCATTTTTTAAAAGAATACTGCATAACCTGACACGGTTGTTTAGCCTAACATGGTGATGCGTAAAAAAACCTTTATATTTTTTTAAAGAATACTACATATCCTAACTGACACGGTTGTTAGGCCTAACACGGTGATGCGTGAAAAAACTTCATATTTTTTTAAAGATTACTAGGCTACATATCCTAACTGATACGGTTGTTAGGCCTGACATGGTGGTACGTAAAAAAACCTTTATATTTTTTTAAACAATACTACATATACTAACAGACACGGTTGTTAGGCCTAACAGGGTGATGTATGAAAAAACCTTTATATTTTTTTAAAGAATACTACGTATCCTAACTGACACGGTTGTTATGCGTAAAAAAACTTCTATATTTTTTTAAAGAATACTACATATCCTAATTGACACAGTTGTTGGGCCTATCACGGTGATGTGTGAAAAAAACTTTATTTTTTTTAAAGAGTACTCAAAACCTTAACTGACACTGTTGTTAGGCCTAACATGGTGATGCTTGAAAAAAACTTTATATTTTTTTTCAAAGAATACTCCATAAGCTAACTAACATGGTTGTTAGGCCTAATGAGGTGATGCATTAAAAATACCTTTATTTATTTTTTTAAAAAGAGTACTTCAAACCTAACTGACACGGTTGTTGGGCATAATATGGTGATGCAGGAAAAAAAACCTTAATTTTTTTTAAAGAGTACTCCATAACTTAACTAATACGGTGATGCATTAAAAAAACCTTTATTTATTTTTTTAAAAAGAGTCCTCCGTAACCTAACTGACACGGTTGTTGGGCCTAATACGGTGATTCAAGAAAAAAACCTTAATTTTTTTAAAAAATTACTCCATAACTTAACTAACACAGTTGTTAGGCTTAACACGGTGATACGTTAAAAAAACCTAACCAAACTGTTAAAATATACCTATTTAAACAGTTAAAAAAAATATATACCTAACCTAACTGACACGGTTGTTGGTTCTAACACAGTGATGCGTGATCTTCAATGTATATTATAACGGGCAAAGCCGTGACGGGTAACGGCTAATCATATTATATTTCTGAGTTTGTTTATGTTTATTTGTTTATTTGTTATTGCATCACACTTTAACTACTGGACCAAATTAGATTAAATTTGGTGTGAACACACTTTAGGTATCTGAGATAAACACAATACTATTCCAGTTTAATTGTATAATAGTGACTTTTTAATAATACTGTATTTTATTAAAATATGACAGGACCATTTTTTAGAGTATCGATTAGCAAAAATTTACATGTCTTGGCCGAAAACCATAAATCGTATAATATTGTATATAGAAATATATTAATATGAAATGACCTATTCTTATTTTGAAACTCGACTATAAATTTTATTGCCTACATTATAATTGCAGGCAAAGCAGCAACGGGTAACAGCTAGTATTTATAATAGTATTCTTAAAAACCAAAATGATACCAAAAGTGATTTTAAAATTATTTTTTTAAGTACAGTAAATGTTTATTAGCATTTTAAAATATGAGCTGTACCAATTTATTTTTGTATATAAGCCCCAACAACACTGAATTTTTTTATACACAAACACTTTTATTACATAAACACACACTACACTTTTGTTGTACATAATTATTTTTCAAAAGTTTTACTACTTTTTATCATTTTAAAATGTAGGGTTTATTATTGTGTCTTTGCTATGGCCATCTTCTCCTGTCTATGTAAGACTTGAAATATGGATTTGTAGACAAAAAACAAGATTTAAATGTTTTGTGGTAGACTACAGAAAAAACTATCTAAAATTCACAAGTTTTGTGTCAAATGTTGATTTTTGTCATTTGAGCAGTTTAATTACGAAAACTGCCCAAAAGAACTAAGTGATAAAAAGCTGAATTGTGTTCATTTCTTTATTTAATAGTGATGTCTTATTTTTCGTATTTGGTATACAACTAGGTTAGTTTGTTCTAATTTTTTCTTTAAACACAGAATATGCTCGGTATGAATAAAGATCATAAATTATAAATCCATGATGTATTATAATATTTTAACTAGTAATTACATGTACTTTTATAGAAAACTGTTCAATTGTTGCAGGGACAAAAACAAATTAAATCTAACCCAATCTAACCTAAACATGTTTTTTTTTCATTTTAACAATTTGACGTTATTCATGTAACAATATTTACAAATTAACTAACCAGAAGTGTTAAAAATCCTGTCATTCAAAATTTCCAGAAATAATGAAGGCAGACTTTTATAACCAGATTAAAAATTTGTTGTTCAAAACGTACATAAACGTTTTAACGTACTCAAACAAATACAACGCCGGCTACACATTTCTATTTTAATATTTGAATAGCACGCCTACTCACAGGCATGTATAAATCTTTACAACACAGATCACACAACTAATCACATAGAATTGATTAAAGAACTCTCTTCAGAGATAAAGTAGGTCCCAGGAATAAAAATAATTTTTCCCGATATACTGTTCAATCCGCTTGTAATAATACTGTATTAATAAAATGATATGTATATAATAGGCATGATACCATTAGTTTGAAAGATATACAATACATTTCACAAAAGAAAATGTTAAATATTTATTTCAATTATTATTGAATAATTATTTATAATTGATAATTATATAAGATTCGCGGTAAAGGTACAATCTATTAAGGTACTTATAGAAAATCGATTTTTGTTTTGAAATTTAAATAAAATAAATGCTATGTTTGAAATAATAAACATTAAGATCGAGTAGAAAGAGAGGGAAGGAATATTGAATGAATTCGACTGCATTAATCGGAATCGCAATGCATCTGGGGAAAATAACTCATTTCGGAGAATCGTGTAGTGTACAATGATCGAGTACCCCATTCAAATCAAAGAATCGAGTACTCGATTCTTACTAGACTATCCTATCACTACGAGAGTGGAAATGAAAAGGGGAGTGTGAAAATTATTTTCACATCGCTTGTATTACTGTAAATGGCATCCATATAATATAATAGGTTTTTATCATTTTTAAGAATCTGCAATAATTAAAATAATTATTTATTTGACTTTGGGCGAATAATGTGAAAACATGAGAGGAAGCAGGAAGTATAAGAGGTGTGTTCAGAAAGTAACGAGAATTTTTAAATTTCGCGGGCTTGGAGAGTCCGATTGTCACACATTTTTTTTTATGTTGGTATACATGCCCTTGAAGTATGATAAAACTTTCAGCGGTTTTCATTGTTGACTTTGTCTTCGACAGCCAACCGTTTTACCAATCTACAACATGTACATATGTTATTTATTGCTGTATTAGCACAACTCCTGCTGCGGTGGCGTTAATACGTTAAGTACCCTAGTTCATTTAAATGGCTTTTTCACACAGTATCAGTTAGGTTATCGAGTATTTTTTTTTTAATAAAAGTGTTTTTATCATCCAACAACAGCGTTAATTAATTTCACCACCCAACAACTGTGTCAGTTAAGTTTTGAGTATTCTTTAAAAAAAAAATACAGGTGTTAGTGTATTACACTCTCAAAAAAAAAAAAATTTGAAAGTGTAAAATAACTCTTCCATCTATTTTTTAATAATATAACCCATTATTGTACAAAAACAAATTTCAAGCATCTTAAATAACAGATAATGCCAAAATGTCTAACAATCTCTGGTCTGGTATGAACAACACACAGCACTGGATCAAAACAGCAAGATACATTACATTAAAATTATTTTTTTCGGATTTCATGTATATAGTTTTAATTTTTATACTAGATTAGATTGGATCTTGTAATTTGTAATAAATAATCTTCACACTTTTAAAATTTAAATCATAACTACCAATTCGGCACTAAGTTAATTATTATTCCAAGTGTGTTTTATAGATTTTAATTTTAAGTCTGTAGTTATATTAGTTGTTTCATTAAGAAGATACTGATAACTATGTAATATAACTATGACTGTTAACAGAAATACTAGTCATGAATTTCTTATAATGAAAATAGAAAAAAATATTGATACCTTTCTCTATTAAAAATGTGTCATGAATCATTATTGCCATGGTAATTTTTTTTGGTATCTTATACACCATTTTTGTCCAAAACTTTCTTGAAAATAAAAAACCTTATTTTTGCAAAAGCTGTTTCAACCTTTTTTTGTCATAAAGATGCACATAGCTACCTAAATTATACATTATTATGACATATGTATTATAGATGGTGTTGATTGGATCAGTGTATAAGTTTATGATTTTTATATATTATATTTAATCTAACCTTCTATTTCAATTTTGATAAAGGACTTATTGGCCCATAGTCTACTATTCAAAATTTGAACAAAATCAAAAGAACTTATTTTATAAAATTATGACAAACCTTTTTTTCATTGTCGACTCTTATTTTCCCTAAAACTTTTCTTCATCCATAACTCTGTCTGTACATGTAATTTTTTTAATAATTTTTTTTGCACTTCCACGCAATGATATTCCTGAAGCTACATATGTATGCTTAACTATGGTACAGTTCAATATCCTTATAATTTTTTTCAATAGATCACTTAATTCATTTATTGTAATATATTGCTATTTTTATATGGGAAGAACGTTCTAGAATGCTGGCATTAGACACTTGAATAGTAGAGTTCCCTAATTTAAAAATTTAACACTGTTATTATTAATTATTTCATAAGAACTAAAAAAGGTTGTTACATTTAATTAGTTAAATAAACAAAAATTAGCTTATAACAATAATATATATATATATATATATATAAATTATTAAATCTAAAAGCCAACAATTTTTAAACAAAAGAACAAACATGGACGCCATTTTAGTCGCCGCATTTTTACCAAATCTGTATATTGTTTTTAATTTTTTGTTACTATAAAGAGAGAGAAAAAGTATCTATTGTGATCATGTCCAAAATTTGAAAAATAAATTGACTTAATCTAAAAATAGTTATTGTAATACATTATTTGATACAATTATCTTTCTAATGATAAACTTCCTGCATGATCTAGGTAATTTACTCACATATTCAATCAAAATGTTTTAAAATTACTTAGTACTGTAAAAAAAAGTTAGTACTGGCCATAAACTATGGTGTAAACCCTACAGGCTAGATCAAACAACAACAAATTCTCTATACTGCAAATAATTAAGCGTACAAATTTGTTTCTTAAATTATAATATCAAATACTGAACTTGCGATTTCAAGGCCTAAAAGCCTTAACTTTGTAAAACAAGAAATCCAAGATGGATGCTACCCAATTTGTTCACTTACTTTGTCTCACTTGTTCACTGTAACAGCTATAGGACGGAAATGGTCTTCAGCCACGTGGCAGTTTTACTTCTAGACGATTCCACCTCTGGAACCCCCTCCCCACCCATTTGGATTTTTAACGTTTTGTGCCTATGGTAAGATAGACATCTTACATTTTATGAACAAAAAAATGTTCATATCTTTTCAACAATTTTGATACAATAATCTTTCTAACGATTAGTAATTTTTGCTCCAAATCAAAAAGTTTTAAACTTACAACTGCCAATGAACTAAACTTTGTAAAACAAGAAAATCAAAATGGCTGCTTTCCAATCTGTTCTAATGACATGCGGGCTAAGGATAATTCCTAACCATTAGGCCTGCAGTGTATGCTTACAGGTTATACCACACAAAAAATCTCTTTATGCTGTAAATAATTAAGCTCACAAATTGTTTTAATAAATTACAATATTAAATATTTAATTTGCAATTCCATGGCATAAAAGTCTACATTTTTTAAAACAAGAAAAGTATCGTGGCTGCCACGTATGAGCTACCGCACTTTTACTGAACTATCTGTAGGGGCCTCCACTGGTACAAAGATTAAGCGAGTTAACCTTCATCTTTAAAATTTTAATATTACTGTAAATATTAGAGTAATATGATTTAAAATAGTAACCCATACGCTAATTTCATTCCTACACGAACAGCCACGTGTTGTTCTGGAAAATTCTTTTCTTACAAGTTTGTTTAAATCAAATCATATTACATTTTATTTATTATAGTAATTATAAACTACATTATTATAAACTTGATAATATTTAACTAGAAATTCTAAATTTAATGTAATTACTTACAAAGAATATTGTTTCTTTGTCACCTGCTCAACACCAATGCCGCGTAGAGAAAGAAAAATGTTAGAAAGGGTTAACACAGAAATGAACGGAAACGAACCACTCCCTAAATTGAACGGTCCACTCCAACGTGGTTGCACTGCGAGGTTTTGTACTGGTTAAATTATTTTCGGCCCTGCGAGAACACTACTGATTTGTACGGTAGATTCCGTGGTGCGTTGCCTTGTAAGTGCGCAGAGCTCCGCACAGTTCACAGCCCAGACGAATTCTCACGAACTAATAGTCGAATATGCCGACTAGCAAAATCCAGTCCCCCGCCCTTCCCTCCAGTGATAAGACAGTAACCGCGACATTTCGTCGACGGTGAATAAACCAAAGCCGTAGACGTAAACAAATTTCTGACAGTGGTTGCAGCTTTGTCTAGCCCTTGGCCTTGGAGAAAGAGAAGGGAACAGAGGAAAACATTTTTCAGTTCCTACTATTAGTTCACACTTTCCCTATATATATTTATTTGTATCGTTCAAATTTTCAATCGTTAATAAAATACTTTCTATTCATCCCCTTAAGTTCAAATATTTTTTTAAAAACTTGTAGTGTATAACACTTGATGTTAATACAGTTTTTTGTCAAATATTAATATCGCATAATTGTAAAGACTATACGAAAGGATTTCCTAAGTAATTCCTACTATTATTCATCCACTCAAGTTCAAATACATTTTTTTTTTTAACTTTTAGTGGATAACACTTGATGTTAATACAGTTTTTTGTCAAATATTAATATCGCATATTTGTACAGACTATACGAAAGGATTTCCTAAGTAATTCCTACTATTATTCATCCACTCAAGTTCAAATACATTTTTTTTTAACTTTTAGTGGATAACACTTGATGTTAATACTGTTTTTTGTCAAATATTAATATCGCATATTTGTACAGACTATACGATAGGATTTCCTAAGTAATTCCTACTATTATTCATCCACTCAAGTTCAAATACATTTTTTTTTTAACTTTTAGTGGATAACACTTGATGTTAATACAGTTTTTTGTCAAATATTAATATCGCATATTTGTACAGACTATACGAAAGGATTTCCTAAGTAATTCCTACTATTATTCATCCACTCAAGTTCAAATACATTTTTTTTTTAACTTTTAGTGGATAACACTTGATGTTAATACAGTTTTTTGTCAAATATTAATATCGCATATTTGTACAGACTATACGAAAGGATTTCCTAAGTAATTCCTACTATTATTCATCCACTCAAGTTCAAATACATTTTTTTTTTAACTTTTAGTGGATAACACTTGATGTTAATACAGTTTTTTGTCAAATATTAATATCGCATATTTGTAAAGACTATACGAAAGGATTTCCTAAGTAATTCCTACTATTATTCATCCACTCAAGTTCAAATACATTTTTTTTTTAACTTTTAGTGGATAACACTTGATGTTAATACAGTTTTTTGTCAAATATTAATATCGCATATTTGTACAGACTATACGATAGGATTTCATTTAAATAACACTTATGTTCTAACCTATGTTGGTTTTAGGAATCGCAACACGCAGCTGTCTCGCTGGCGTGATGGAAGCGCATGACTCAAGTAGGAATTTACTTTATTATTTTTTTTAATATTTCTTGCTATTATATTACTTAGCAGTAATATATATCGTACTAGAAAAACGCACTTATTTTGCAAATTTTCTTGGTTTTTTTAATTATAAAAATGTATGTTTGGTCAAAAATACAATTAGCAAATAATTAACGGAATTAATTTCTGTAGACCGTCACAGAAAAGCCAGCTAATCGGCCAGGGCTTGGCATTTTCATACGCTATAAATCATCCCATCGTCTGCATTAGCCTAAGTGTGCACAATAGTCGGATGTTAAACACACAAAAAAATATATACTAAGTATATCGTAATAATTTAGTTATATCCTAAGTAAATATGTTACTATGTATATTTATATTTTCTCTCCGATATCAGCTGGTATACTGGGATTGAAATATTCTTTAAAATATTGTTCTAACGAAAAAATAGGACGTCTAAATTCGGCTCATAAGTACGAAAACAACGGGTCACCCACAAAAGCGTGGTTCAGGAGATGAAGCAATTGAAAAATCGGTATAATTTCTCTACACGATTAAGTGACTAACAAATTTGAAATTTAAAAAAATATGAGAAAAAGCAAAAATAAACCATTTTTGGTGAAATTTGGATTGAAGTTACGGTTAAATTGAATTTTGAGTGTTTTTGTAAAAAAAAACAGTTAAAATCTGAGAACGAACAGTTACAGAAAAAGTAGCTTATTACATGTGCAATAATACCGCAAATAATTTATATATTGAAATTCTTTTTATATTCTTCTTCTTTTCTGCTAGGATTATTGTCACTGTGTTCAGTATAATGATCTGCCTTCCCTACCTTCGTCAATTCTACTTTCGTTGACGCGTTTCGGAGAACCTCCATAACTGGAGTATAGATATAGTTTTTGAAGAATGATAAAGATTTCATAGATTTCATTCTGTCAAAACATTAATTTTAAAACATTTCACAGACAAAGCTAGTTCTTAGAAAAGGTACATCTCAAGTTATGATTCACTTTGAAGGCCCTCCAAGAGGTCATCAGGCCCTCACTCCATCCCACAATATTACCAATCACTATTTTTTTTATTTAACTGGCACATTACTAAATATTTATTTTCTAAAGTTTAAAATAGCGAAAAGCAGAATATTGGTAACAGTCATTTATAGTGATACTGCATTCCCATACATTTGAAAGCATGGAGAGAAAAGTAGAATAATAAACTGCTTAATCACCTAAGTACACAATAAATATTTATTATTAAACATTACTAGTACAAGTTATAAGTCTAATATTTGAAGAGTTAGTCAAACACCAAAAGTTTGAAAAGTTTAAACCAAAAGTTGAAAAATTAGTGAAACAACACCAAAACAAAGTTATGTATTTATCTACAGTGGAAAGAAACACATTATTTTATAAGATCTCTAAAGTCTTATAAAAAACAAACATATTACACGTGACATGTATGTGTACCAATATTCAGACAAATAAAGTAAAATGATATGTATACAATTGGTAATGTGATGTTTTAAATCAATTTGGATGATTTTTTTCTGACCCTAAGCTTGCCCCCTCACCTCTCATCTTGGAGGACATGTCGCATTCAGTGAAACCTATGTGTTCTCTCAGTCATTAACCACTAAGAGTGAAAAAACATCTCTGCAGCTATAAATGTTAACCTCCAGCTAATGGTTGAATTAAATTCAATGCCAAATTAAACATTATGAAATCACAAAACAAAACAAAATAGTACTACATACGAACATACCTACATACTACATACATGATAAAACTAGTATTATCTTTCCATAATCTCACAATATTGTTAACTGAAACATTAGCAAGGATAACAGCTTGAAGTGTTTTGCTAGATCTGTAGAGAACATTTGTGTTAAATAAAATATGTGTAAAAATGTGTCTAGGTGAAAAATTAAATGTTTATAGTAGTTTAAAACATTTTTAACAACAAGAGCTCATCAAAGAGTACTATTAGGCTATTGGTCAGACTTTTTTTAAATGCTCCATCTATGTTTATATTTTTGTGACGAACATCTTTAAAATCCAATGGCTTATTGAACTGTTGTTGTTGTTGAACTAAATGGCTAACTTTACAACTTAATATAATGAAATAATACCTTAAGATGGGTTGAAACTCAAACATTAAAAGGAAAAAATTCTCAAAATTTCTCCATCGACTATGAAATTCTGATAACCTTCAAGATGTATTTTAAAGCATCAGAAACACTAATCTGGGTTTTTCTACAAAATTTCAAAAATACTCTATACAATTTTAAATTTTTTAAAAATTAATAATTTTATAAAATTAACTGCCTTCTATAAAACAATTCCTTAAAGTCCATTGTTATTCCTTTTAGACTATAGGAATAAAGAATATAATGTGGATAAAGGATAGAGCTTGTAACAGTAAACAGCAATATTGAACTGACAACCTTGATGCGCACAAATTCAGAGAGTGACTTAATACATCTCGATCATACCACTCCTCCTTCTATAAAGCTTATTAATATAGGCTACTAATTATTATTAATTGGGGGACAAAGTTGATCACGTCCACAGTACACTTTAAGCTGTACGTGTCCCCTGGGTAGTGCTAAATGATCAGCAATGATGGCATGCCTCTACTGGGAAGCAAGATCAAGTAGATGGCGGAAGCCATTGGAAAACAACAACAATTATTATTAATTTAGGATCAGCCCTTTTTATTAAATAACTAATAGGTTACCATAATTACTATCATTGGAGTTTAGTTCTAACATTTACACCACCCCTAACACAATATTCTTGGAACTGTTTCTTGTAATATTCCTAGTTCACTATGAGGATGAAGGAAAAAAAGATACCATAGTAACAGCAAGCTTATCAAATGGACTGACCATAAAGAGGCAAAGAGTGTCCTAAGGGCATTAAAGCTATTATTTAATTGATTACTGAGGTATATGTTGTTTTAATAAATGGTAAGCCAGTCATAATAATAATTCAATTATTTAAAAAATATTATTTTACACATTTCAATTTCTACAATGAATTCATTAACGTCCTATTTTTCAAAGAATATAATAACATTTTTATTAATTAACATACCAATAACATGTACTGTATAACTTCTAGTTAAATAATATGCCGAACTTTTAGTGTCTAATAATGTGCCTAAATTTGAAAAAAATGTCCTTTTTTATCAAATTTTGATATTTAGTGAACAAAACAGTAAAAAAATAAATATGAACGAAAATCTAAGTCTGCAGCACTAGGCCTGTTTCCCACCACGTTTCCCATCTTATGGCCTAAGTTCTAGTTCATACAGATTCAACATAAAAACATGTTTGAGGTCTGCCACAGTTTTGTTCAAACAGTTAACATTATTCTATAAATAGTCTATACTGCAAATGAAAAACCATTTCAATAAAAAAATTTAAGTAGACGCCATCTTTTCCTAAAGATCATGCCGCCATTATTAAACATCATACGATGTTAAGTAGGGGTAAAGTTATTGAGAAAATAAAAATAAGTTTTGAAATTAACACATTTTTTCTTTCTCGTAAGCGCAAACGACTTTAGAGTTAAGATAAATAATAAATGTTTATGCTCCGAAAAATTCAATGTAAAGATTTAGGGCTCGTAAATTTGACTTCTATAACGAAGCTATTCACAAACCTGAGATCTCCTTTTAAAACTTACTTTTTTATAACGACTTTATATTAATAGTAAATTACATTTGTCCAACAATATTTACAAATTAACTAATCTGAATTTTAATTTATCGGCTTTGGCTGTACAACTTAACTAGTTCAATAGCACTCACTTCCACACTTTGAGCTGTACCTGGCAGGAGTGGCGAGTTCGTCCTCCTCTTCGAATGTCGTGTTCTACAATGTTACAACGCGATGGAAAATTTTCAAGCAAACTTTACCCCTTCCAGGCACTCTCACATGGTTAGGTACATCATACAGCAATCAGCAAGTGTAAGCAAAAATATGACTTATCACACCCAACGCTGACGAACAAAAAACATATATGTGGTGACGCAGTACCGCCTATTAGAAAATACTGGCGGCAACATTGGATATTTTGTCTTCTGTCGCTTTTTTCTTGTGCTGTTATCTTCCCTGGAATACTATTTGCTAACCAACATACGTGACTTGGTGACAAGGTCACTGAGTCAGTGAAAATATCCTATATTTCTAGACGTCAGCAATTTATTAGTCTGTCGAACTATCGGCGCTGGCGACTGGATAACACAGACTGGGCAGATAACAAGGGTGGCGAGGTAAACTTGCGTTAAAAATACAGAACTTATAACAATTATTTGTGTATCAGAACTTTAAACGTATGTTTAAAATGGTAGAGAATATAAATTAATTTAGTTTATATAATTTTTAAATTAATTTGTTTAAGTTTTTATTGTATGTTTTAATTATTTTATTTTTGTTCTATTGTTTTTAAATTATTAAAACAATATTAATTATTTCTTATGAGTGTCTGTGACGCCATTCTAAAACGAAAAAGAATGAACTGCGGATTTTTTTAGAATCGATGATAAAAATTCTGTGAAATGTACGCGAAATTATGTGAAGTTATGCAAAATGAAATTACAAAACATCAGTTTACAACCTAAAGAAGCATTTTAAAAACTAACATCCTACAATCGAACTTTGAAACATAACCTATCATTAATGAAATGTTGTATTTAACAACAAAAATAGCTTGTAACATTCTTCATTAAAATGCTACAAATTTTAACAAAATTACTGTAAATAATACTTATTAGACATTCAGTCAACCAAAAAATTGGCGGTCGCGGGACTGACTGACAGAAGTGAAAACTGAAATAAATAAAACCGAATTAATATATAGAGGAGGGGGTGCAAATGTGGAAACCCATTTTGTTTTTGTTGAATAAAAAATTTTTTAACTGTTTTTTAGCTTTAGAAAAATGCTTAAAGTTACTTTATAATGTTTTAAATATAAATATAATACTAATTAATACAAAAACTATGTATGTAAAGAATAAAAAAACGTTTTGTCTTTGTATACTTTTTTTGAAAACTTCATAAAGTGCGGGTAATGTGGAAACGCCTTAAAATTATTGTTACACTAAATTTACTTGCAGAAATCACATACGTAAGTGTCACTTTCACATCCAGCACATAAAGAGTGACTCCACTCTTCACACATTACACATTTAATCCACAATTCTCCCGAATGTCTTTAGAAAATGCGTCTCCATAAAAAAATACAAAGGGCATCTTCTTGGGTAGGTTTTTTTCACCAATTGGAAGATCCAAATTTGACTCTCCTGAAGAGATGGTTGATGCATATTACAGTTACCAGGGACCCTCTCTCTGCTGAAGTAATGGCACATACTTGACATTTACCCATTAGTTCAACTACATGTGGTATCTTGCTCTGAATTACAGTGAGCATGGAAACGTTTCCACAATACCAACACATGTACGTTTCCACGTTACCTGCACATTGGCCATCTCGAATTTAAGCAAATTATGTCGCGAAATTATTAGTTTAGGTCAGATTGAAAACTGCCAAGACCTTCTTTGTACATCCTTTTATAACCTACCTAATCTAAAGTAACATATTTATAAGATAGTTAGACGAATTTAATGCCTAAAGCTTACCTCTAAAAAGTATTGAAAAATCCAGGAAAATAATTTGACTCACTGTGACACTATCCACTGCTTGATTGACTGCTGACTGCTTACAAAGACAAATAAGAACTACTACAAATGTTTACCCCTAATCCTGCTGGAGTGCAGCACTTTATTGGCCAGATACAATACGTTTCCACATTACCCACACGTTTCCACATTTGCACCCCTTCCTCTACTGATTTATATTTTAATTCATGATTCGAATATTTACTTAAAATTCATTAAGAAAGAAGTCCTACAGGGATAGTTTGTACATAAATTACAAATTTATTTCATTTAATTTATATTTTACATTTTTGTATTTTTTATTTATTTATAAAAACATGCGATGGGCTGTAAAAGGCCAGTACAAATAAAAATATATAATTGTATTTATAATATAAATATATACATTGTAATATTTAAATGTATTAATTGATATGTACTGATTTATGTTTCAAAATAAATTTACTTAAAATTCAATGTAAGAAGTAAAATTCCTGTAGGTATAATATTAATTATTAAGTAATACTATGTTGAGTATAATGATCTGCCTTCCCTAGCTTTGTCAGTTCTACTTTTGTTGACACATTTCGGAGAACCTTCATCTTCATCTTATTCATACTATATTTCTGAAAGTTTGTGTGTTTGTTTGTTATTCAATCACGCTTTAACTACTGGACCAATTGAGATGAAATTTGGTAGGTATATGGTTTAAGTATCAGAGATACATATAGGCCTATTTCCGTTTTACAAAACGTCATTATACTACTTACCCAGCCCAAAATAATTATCAGTTTTTAGTTTTGTAACATCTGTTAACTATAGTTAGGTTTAATTACTTTTTACTGAACATGAAATTTAGGCACCTGAGATGGACATAGATTTAACCCAATTTTACAAATCTTAATCTATATTTTATTTATTGCAAAATTATTGTTTTTAATGTTACATTTTCATCTAATAATCACAATCTGGTATTTTTCATTTAAGACTATTCAATGTTTTTAAAGCAGAGTGCAGAATATATATATTATATACAATTTTATTAGGATACTTTAATTGTAAGGTAGTATATATATTTGTGTAATTACATTATATGAAAAAATGGTAAATACGCATTGCAGCATCTATTGGAGTTTTCGATATTTTTCTTACTAAAATGCTTTATTATTTATGTGTTGTTGGGCATAATATGGTGATGCAGGAAAAAAACCTTAATTTTTTTTTTAAAGAGTATTCCATAACTTAACTAATACGGTGATGCATTAAAAAAACCTTTATTTATTTTTTTAAAAAGAGTCCTCCGTAACCTAACTGACACGGTTGTTGGGCCTAATACGGTGATTCAAGAAAAAAACCTAAATTTTTTAAAAAAATTACTCCATAACTTAACTAACACAGTTGTTAGGCTTAACACGGTGATACGTTAAAAAAACCTAACCTAACTGTTAAAATATACCTAGTTAAAAAAAATATATACCTAACCTAACTGACACGGTTGTTGGTTCTAACACAGTGATGCGTGATCTTCAATGAATATTATGATTACGGGCAAAGCCGTGACGGGTAACAGCTAATCATATTATATTTCTGAGTTTGTTTATGTTTATTTGTTTGTTTGTTATTGCATCACACTTTAACTACTGGACCAAATTAGATTAAATTTGGTGTGAACACACTTTAGGTATCTGAGATAAACACAATACTATTCCAGTTTAATTGTATAATAGTGACTTTTTAATAATACTGTATTTTATTAAAATATGACAGGACCATTTTTTAGAGTATCGATTAGCAAAAATTTACATGTCTTGGCCGAAAACCATAAATTGTATAATATTGTATATAGAAATATATTAAAATGAAATGACCTATTCTGATTTTGAAACTCGACTATAAATTTTATTGCCTACATTATAATTGCAGGCAAAGCCGCAACGGATAACAGCTAGTATTTATAATACTAATGAACCCTGAACCCCTGAATGGAATTTTAAAATGATAACACATCATTTCAAAAATTCCAAATTTAATATCAAATCCCATTCCCTGATCAAAAACAAAATACCAGGGTAATTGCAGGTTTCCCAGGTCAGTGGACAACCTGACAAAATGGTAACAATTTTTCTTTATTCTAATTCTTAAAAACATTCTAACAATTCTTAAAAACCAAAATGATACCAAAAGTGATTTTAAAATTATTTTTTTAAGTACAGTAAATGTTTATTAGCATTTTAAAATATGAGCTGTACCAATTTATTTTTGTATATAAGCCCCAACAACACTGAATTTTTTTATACACAAACACTTTTATTACATAAACACACACTACACTTTTGTTGTACATAATTATTTTTCAAAAGTTTTACTACTTTTTATCATTTTAAAATGTAGGGTTTATTATTGTGTCTTTGCTATGGCCATCTTCTCCTGTCTATGTAAGACTTGAAATATGGATTTGTAGACAAAAAACAAGATTTAAATGTTTTGTGGTAGACTACAGAAAAAACTATCTAAAATTCACAAGTTTTGTGTCAAATGTTGATTTTTGTCATTTGAGCAGTTTAATTACGAAAACTGCCCAAAAGAACTAAGTGATAAAAAGCTGAATTGTGTTCATTTCTTTATTTAATAGTGATGTCTTATTTTTCGTATTTGGTATACAACTAGGTTAGTTTGTTCTAATTTTTTCTTTAAACACAGAATATGCTCGGTATGAATAAAGATCATAAATTATAAATCCATGATGCATTATAATATTTTAACTAGTAATTACATGTACTTTTATAGAAAACTGTTCAATTGTTGCAGGGACAAAAACAAATTAAATCTAACCCAATCTAACCTAAACATGTTTTTTTTCATTTTAACAATTTGACGTTATTCATGTAACAATATTTACAAATTAACTAACCAGAAGTGTTAAAAATCCTGTCATCCAAAATTTCCAGAAATAATGAAGGCAGACTTTTATAACCAGACTAAAAATTTGTTGTTTAAAACGTACATAAACGTTTTAACGTACTCAAACAATTACAACGCCGGCTACACATTTCTATTTCAATATTTCAATAGCACGCCTACTCACAGGCATGTATAAATCTTTACAACACAGATCACACAACTAATCACATAGAATTGATCAAAGAACTCTCTTCATAGATAAAGTAGGTCCCAGGAATAAAAATAATCAATGAAAATGTAATTGATATACCCCAAAATGTGAATTTTTGTGATTGTAAGCGGTTAAATAATTAGCCTTATGAAAATAATTTACATTACAATAATATTTTTTAATTCTTTTTTCTTTTAATGCTTTAATTTAAACTTTGTTTATTTTTTTTTTATTCCTGTCTTTTCAAGACTATAACAAAAGTAAGATTTTAACAATTTTTTGGATTTATTATGTGATATATTATTTTCTGAAGAGATATTAACCCGCGGAAGATCAACTTTTTTACGAAACTATATTCTGACCTTCATTTTTACGAAGCAGCTGTAGTTTTATATCCGCCGCAACAACACGCGTTACGATAGTTAGTAGCTTTTACACATTACTAGTAATATAACAAACAATTGAATTAAACAACGAACAACCGAGTCGATTCAGTTTCGAGTTCTTCTTAAAAAAGTATATTTATGTATTTTTCTTTATTAATAACACACATTTCATTAATTTATCGTTTTCGATGGAAACACATTTCTTGAAACCAGGTTAAACACTCACAACCGAGTCAAGCAGGAGGTCACCAAATGCAGAGCGGGAGTTGCTCTGAACGTAGCGGACTACGTATTCAAAACCTAACCTATTGTTTTTAATTACGGCAATGATTACGGCCACTTTAAGCGTATCGGAGCTGAGCGTATGTTGTTAGGCCTATCACGGTGATGTGTGAAAAAACCTTTAAAGTTTTTAAAAGAATACTAAGTATATTAACTGATACGGTTATTAGGCCTAACAGGGTGATGTGTAAAAAAACTTTTATATTTTTTATAGAATACTACATATCCTAACTGATATGATTGTTGGGCCTATCATTGTGATGTGTGAAAAAAACCTTTATTTTTTTAAAGAGTTTCCAAACCTTAACTGACACGGTTGTCAGGCCTAACATAGTGATGCGTGATAAATCTTTATATTTTTTTAAAGAATACTCCATCAGCTAACTAACATAGTTGTTAGGCCTAACACGGTGATGCATTAAAAGAACCTTTATTAATTTTTTTCAAAAGAGTACTCCATAACCTAACTATCACAGTTGTTGGGCCAAATACGGTTATGCATGAAAAAAAACTTTATATTTTTTTTTAAAGAGTACTCCATAACTTAACTAACATGGTGATGCGTGAAAAAACCTTTATATTTTTTTAAAGAGTACAACATATCCTGACACGGTTCTTGGACCTATCACGGTGATGCGTCAAAAAACTTTTATATTTTTTTAAAAAATAGTAGGCTACATATTCTGACAAGGTTGTTAGGCCTAATATAGTGATGCGTGAAAAATCTTTATATTTTTTTACAGAATACTCCATTAGCAAACTAATATGGTTGTTAGGTCTAACACGGTGAAGCATTAAAAAACCTTTATTTATTTTTTTAAAAAGAGTACTCTAAACCTAACTGACACGGTTGTTGGGTTAAACGGTGATGCAGGAAAAAAACCTTAATTTTTTTTAAAGAGTACTCCAAAACTTAACTAACACGGTTGTTGGTCCTAACACGGTAATGCATGATCTTTAATGTATATTATGATTGCGGGCAAAGCCGTGACAGGTAACAGCTAATCATATTATATTTCTGAAAGTTTGTTTTTGTTTATTTGTTTGTTATTCAAATAAACTTTAACTACTGGGCCAAATGAGATTACATTTGGTGTGAACACGTTTTAGGTATCTGAGATAAACACAATACTATTCCAGTTCAATTGTATAATAATGACTTTTTAATAATACTGTATTTTATTAAAATATGACATGACCCTGTTTTAGCGTATCAAGTAGCAAAAATTGATATGTCTTTGCCGAAAACCATAAATCATATAATATTTTATATAGCAATATATTAAAATGAAATGACCTATTCTGATTTTGAGAATTGACTATAAATTTTATTGCTTACATTATAATTGCAAGCAAAGCCGCAACGGGTAACAGCTAGTAAACTATATATTCTATTACTGCAATAGAGTATAGATATAGTTTACCTACAATTTAGAAGAAATTGTAGTGTCTTTCATATAGTAGTAGTTGCCTTCAAACTATATGAGTATAGATATAGTTTTTGAAGATGGAGGTTCTCCGGAACGCATCAACAAAAGTAGAATTGACGAAGCTAAGGAAGCCAGATCATTATACTCAACTTAGTGACAATAATCCTAGCAGAAAAGAAGAAGAATATAAAAAGAATATTAAGTAATATGTTTTATTTATATACATCAATTACTAAGTAATCTCTCAACATTAATTACTAAGTAATCTTTTTTTATTTATACACATTTTTTTGACACATTTTCATATTTATTTAATTATAAAAACACATGATCATAATTCACATATACACTAATACAAATATTACACGTGTACTGCACTCTCGGCAGTCTCAGTGTGCCGTAGCTCGCAGCTGTATTGCATTGACGTGTATCACAGTATACAGATTTAGCGTGACGCGAGCTCAATGCTTTTTACCCTCACAAAATTGCTAAACAAGCATAAAGAAGTTTTCACTTCAGTAATACTACTTAAGTTATTATTTATCTTTAAGATTTTCAGTCAAATATTTTAAGTTAAGTTAAGAGAGCTGTAAAAATTTGAACAAAATTACTACAATAAACACATGTAGCCTAAATATGTTACTGAATGTTTATATAAATTTATTAATACGCACGCACCCATATTACTTAATCATATTATATTTCTGAAAGTGGACGCTTAAACTGGACCAATTGAGATGAAATTTGTTACGAAAATGGTTAATGTATCTGAGATAAACATAGGCCTTTTCCCGTTTTAAAAAAACATCATTATACTACTTACCCAGCCCAACATAATTATGAAGTATTTAGTTTTGTGGCATGGGTTAAATGTTTAGGTTTAATTACTGTTTACTGGACCTGAGATGGACATAGATCTAATTTCATTTTAAGAATCTTAATGAAGATCTAATATTTTAAGAATCTTAATCTGTGTTTTATTTATTGAAAAATTATTGCTTTTAAAGATTAAATGCAAAATATTTTTATACATTTTGTGGAGTTTTAAATTTCACTTGTTAATGATTATAGATTACAATGTCCTTTTTTTTGTGCGATGACTACTTATTCACATTTCGGAACATGTAATTGTGTAAACATAAACCATCAGATTTGCTTCAGCTACCTAAGGTTAAGTAGAATTTAGACTTACTGTAAAAGTGAAGTAAATGCAGTAACAGGTTATTTCATTCAGTGGTTAATCTGATCATCCGTGTATACTGATTAAAACACATAAAATAGATTTCCCTTTGTAAATTAGCATTACTTCTGTGGTGTTTTACCACTTACTATGTTCAAAACAATGTTACATATTTTATGTAAATGTGGATTTTATACATCAGGATAGAAGGATTTCAGGTACAGTGACATATAAATAGAATTGCAGTGCCTGACTACATTTTTGTGAAGTAGACAAACGTCGTAAGACTTTATACAGTATATTGACACAATGAAGATGACGTATGTAAACAAAGTACAACATATAAAATGACAGTTTATTTAGAACAGCTGATAGATCAGTGATTAATAGGATAGCACTACCATTCACCAGTCATGAGTACAAAACCTTAGGCTAGCAAACAAATCACCTCCTTACAGTACAGCTTCTTTATTGCTGACTGATAATGTGTGTGACTGTCTGTTATGTGCTAAGTACAATAAACAAGCTAGGAGTAGCCCGTGTGAATGTGAAACATAATTATTCTCTCAGACAAGTGCAGACATTCAATAATTGATAATAGCTGTGAACATAAACAGCCATTGATAACAGGGCATTATCATGTATCGATTATTATAAAATTACCTTTATTTTACTGTATTCATTTCAATCATTTTGTTTGTGTTTTTAATTTAGAAGCATTACCCATAATGGGACCTGCATGAACAGTGCAGTTATGCAGTGAGTCACCGTTAAAAAAATGTCTTTTAAAGCTTTCTGCAATTCTAAATCAGCTCTCACAGCTATGATATACTATAATCAAGTATAAACAATAAAATAATTTCTTTCCGTGAATTTTATTTTATTTAGCAATATTAGACAGTTCACTGCACATGATTATTTTCAGCAGTATTTGTTACCAGTGACACTCCTACAAACATCATCCCAAATAGAAACCACCAATTTGTAAAACAAGTTCCCAAATCTGTAGTTCAATAAATTGTTAAATCACTTTTGTATTCCGTCAAAACCAGTCATCTCCTACTTGCACAGTTTACTGAACAGAACAATATTACTCTTCATACTTATACCTTCTTCCGTCAAAACCAGTCATCTCCTACTTGCACAGTTTACTGAACAGAACAATATTACTCTTCACACTTATACCTTCTTCCGTCAAAACCAGTCATCTCCTACTTGCACAGTTTACTGAACAGAACAATATTACTCTTCACACTTATACCTTCTTCCGTCAAAACCAGTCATCTCCTACTTGCACAGTTTACTGAACAGAACAATATTACTCTTCACACTTATACCTTCTTCCGTCAAACCATCTGTAGCGGATGCATCTGACGAATGTATTGTACAACATTGAAAAGGTGTTTTGATCAAGAAATTCTTATTTTAAAGTTTTTATATGAATTTATACATGAAGAATTTACTTTACGTATATTAAGAGTCAGGTCTTTACAGTGTGAATGGTTTCCTTGAGTCATTATGAGTTTTTCAGTATAACTATATACTTTGAATCCAAATAAGTCAAGGATCTGATGACTTTGCATCTGTAATATTATCTTTGTTAATATGTTGCACATAGGAAACAACTTGGAGGACACATCATTATCATTACAGTGAGTAATGAGCAATAAAATGAAAGGTACGCCTCCGCCATTAGCGAAGTTTGATATTGTTCAGTTAACAGCGTAAAACTTTGGTTATTGACGAAATTCAAAGGCGACTTAACAACTTTTTTAATATAGATTTTGCGGAGAAATTTATACCACTAGTGTTTTTTGTTTAAATAATTGTATTATCAAAATTTAAGCAAAAACTGATTAACCGATATTGTGAAATTACAACGATTTTTCATTTCTTATGTTGGCAGCATCTTAACCTGACTCCTTAAAGAAATTATTGAACGTGTGAAAGTGTGTATAATATTTTTGCATCACCTTGTATTTGTTGAAGTGAATGTAAATGATATAACTTTACTACGCATCGTGTTTCAATGTTTCAGGAATCTATACTTAACCTTGACTCGTTTGATGATATCAAAGAAGAAACCGACGAGGACGAGAGCTACTCCGACTACAAAAGCGCTTGTGACATAGAAAGCAGTGACTCATCAGATGTTTTTTATGATCCATTGGATGAACCTGAGGAAGAGTTCCAGGGTTGCCGAAGAACTTCTACAAGCGAGTAGTTCTTGGATCTTACCATTTTCTATATTTTTTTGTTTTGTTTTTTTTCATTTAAGAAAATTTATTATTAACTTGTTTCATAGAAATTTTAAATATTTCTATTTTAATGTTATAGTTTGCATGGTTGCATTACAAATGCTATTTTAAATTACTTCAAACATTGCTTATTTAAATATTTAATAGAGGATATTTTATTAATGTTCAAAAACAGTAAAACGATTTATAAAAATTTTAAAATAATTTTCTTACAAATAAAAACATTTCAACTATATTTAATGATATTTTTATAAATAGGACATTGTTACTGAAAAATAGGCTCAATGTGTGATTCTAAGATATTGTATAATAACAAAATTTAAAATTTTATCATGAAACGAAGACTATAAAATGACAAATTAAATAAGCAAAACTTTAAAAGAAGGTGTGAACATTAAATTAATTAATTTGTTCTTGATTTTTAAAATTTTCTCTATTAATTCTTGTTCTTTTTTCATTTAAGTAAAATATTATTCAAATGTTTTAAAAAATATTTTATTTATTAATGTTACTATTTAAAAGTTCCTATTCGCATGATTGCATTTAAAAAAGTTTTAAGTTAGTTCAAACATTGTTCATTTAGATTTTAAGAAAGAATAGTTTATTGAATTGTTAAAAACTGTATTAAAACTTATAAAAAAACGGTTTATAAAAATGCTAAATGTATTTTCTTACAAATAAAAAAAATGTTCGACTATATTTCAAGTCTATTTGTAAGTAGAGCATTGTCATTGGAAAATACGCTCAATAATCACATTTGTGATCTATTACCATAATAAAAAATTGAAAATGTTATTATGAAACAAAGACTATAAAATGGCAAATTAAATAAGCAAAAATTTACAAGGACATATGAACATTAAAGTATGAAATAGTTCTTGATTAATAACATTTTCTGCATTACTTCTTGTTCTTTTTTCTTTTATGTAAATTTACTATGTAATTGGTTTAAAGAAATTTTATTTACTTATGTTCCTACTTAAACGTTCCTATTTGCATGATTGCATTTAAAAAAATGTTTTAAGTTAGTTCAGACATTGTTCATTTATACGACAATAATTTTTGTCATAAAAAATTGTAAAACAAATGTTTAAGGTGTTTGATAAAAACTGCATGCTCTCATCATCGTGAAATCAGAGACAACTGTCTTAAAACAGTAGTAAATAGGGAAAAAATATTACAGATGTGTTGTTGCATTATACATTTTCGTACAAAATTTTTAAACAATCGGTTGATGTGTCTGTTAAAAACTTCGTGCACTCATCATCGTTAAATCTGATAACGCCAATTTCAAACAACAGTAAATACGGAAAACAACTTACACATACGTTATATTTGATTTATACATTTCGTACCAAATTTTAAAATAATCGGGTGAGGTGTTTGTGTTAAACTGACGTTACAGTTAAACTGAGGTGTTTGCGTTACAGATATGACATCATTTTGGTTTTATACACCTTCTTACAAAAATTTAAAACAATCGGTTGACGTGTTTGATAAAAACTACATACACTCATTATCGTTAACGCAGTGACCGCCATCATTAAAAGGAAGTAAATAAGGAAAAAATCGTGCACGTACGTAATTTGGGTTTATACATCTTCGTCAGAAATTTTAAAACAATCGGTTAAGATGTTTGGTAAAAACTGTGTGTACTCGTAATCGTCAAAGCAGAGACCACCATCATTAAACAGAAGTAAATAAGAAAAAACTCATACACATACATAATTTGGGCATTATACATCTTCATATCAAATTTTAAAACAATCGGTTGAGGTGTTTGGTAAAAACTGTGTGCACTCATCTGCGATAATTCAGACTGATATCTTTAAATAGAAGTATATATGGAAATGTCTTACAGATACGTAATTTAGGCTTCATAAATTTTCGTACCAAATTTGAAAACAATCGGGTGAGGTGTTTGGTAAAAACTGCGTGCACTTATAATCGTTAAGGTAGATACTGCCATCATTAAACAGAAGTAAATAAGAAAAAAATCATGCACATATGTAATTTGGGCCTTATACATCTTCATACCAAATGTTAAAATAATCGGTTAAGATGTTTGGTGAAAACTGCGTGCACTCATAAGCGTTAAAGCAGAGACCACTATCATTAAACAAAAATTTTTCAATACAACCTGTTTGTACTCTATTATGTGGCTAACTGAACCGAATAAGAAAATTTATTACTGGTTTTGTAGAGTGCTTTATTCGTAACGTAAAAAAAAATGGTAATACGAATTTACCTCAAAACATTAAATTTAGATTAATTTTGTACTTTTCTATGATAAGAATTTTGTGATAGCCTCATATTACCTGATATACCACTTAGGTGCACTTGATTTTACATTAAAGTAATGCAAAATATCTCTCAAAACACTCTCTTTAACTACGGTCTACCTCATAAACACAAGCAGAACTGTAAGAGATTATGGACATTGTCGGCCATATTGAACTAATCCCCTATAAGATCAATGTTAGTTAAAGATACAGCTTATGTTGTTACATGTTAAGATAAAATTATGTTTGATATCTCATTTTAAAGTTTTTGTTATGGAAATGTGGAACAATCTTTATATTTTGTACACGTTTTTTTTTTAAATATGCTGCAAGAATTTTTAAAAATAAGTAATATATACAAAATGTAAAAAACAGACCACATTTTCACATACAAGATCTTTAAAATGAGATATCAGACATAAGTTTATCTTAACAAATAGCAAAGAAACCTGTAGGCCTATCTTTATAAACATTGGTAGTGTATAGGATACAGATTCAATATGGCCGACAAGTTTCTCTACTCTGTGAAAAACACTTTAAGTGACCTTAATAAGTTACGTCAGCTGGACTGCCCTGTATAAATTATTTCTAATATAACTTTTGTTCTATAATTAACAATGAGCCAGTGCATGACCGCGTACTTCCTATTGCAAAAATTAGAAGCAATTCTAAAGTCATGGAACCAAACTGCAATATTGAAAGTCGATGTTTCAAGAAGAATCATGACTAACATCATTGCGGATATAATCAGCAAAGTAGACTGCAGAAACAACTGGAACCTAAAGTAAGTACTGAATTTCCTAATTCAAAGCTAACTTGTTCACCATAATATAAGCTCAATTTATTTACTAAATATTATTCACTACAATTTATTTACTAATAATTTACTATAATGTAATGTGTATTAAGGTAAAGATGGGGTTCAGTGGTCGATGTGGTTAAAGCACCGTCTCTGAACTGTGCACCTTGAGGTTCATAGTTCTAGCTGCAGTTGCTCCCGTTACTATTCACTTACATTTAACGCTGATCCATCGTCCTCATTAGTCTAACTGAAGACACTATTCAATAAGCATAAAGGTACATATGAAACAGGAAGGAACAGAGCTGCAAGGAAAGAAAATTCGTGAGTTGTGGTAAAATATTTCTGACTGGAAGTACATATATAAGACATCTCCATATATAAGACCTTTAAAAGTGAAACTTCAAATATAATTATATTTTAACAAATAGCAGATTAATGTATAGGCCTATCATGAGTTAAATAGTGTTATATGGAATAGATTCAATATGGCCGACAGAGCCTGAAAGTGAAGTTTTTAATTGTTAATGTTGACAGTTCGATCAGAGTTGAAATATAGTGACAGTAAGATATTTCTTTATCAAATTGTGTTTTGAAAAATGCTTTTATTTACTACTAAATTATAAAGAAAGTTGGGGAGAATTTGTAAACTTACTAAAGGACCGGAGGAAATGTTAAAACTATTTTCTGTGCTGTAAGAAAGGACTAATGAACTCTAAGTTCAAATGTTCAACATCCAGTTTTTCCTTCTTCATGAACATACAAAGCAAATATTACTTGAAGGGTTAGCAATAACCGCTCTCTCGACAGCACTATTAGTAGTCCAAGTTAGTTTTGGATGAAACGTTGTACTGTTGTTGGTTTTGAGTGAAAATCGTTATTTTAAATACGTGTTTTCAGTAAAAGGCAAAAGCAAGATTCCACCCAATAAAAAGAAGGCAAACCTTGGGAAAAAGGCTCTATCATATCTCCTTCTAATTAACTTCTCCCTTCAGAGAGAAGTTTCTTTGAGTTTTCCTGCTTTAGAATGTCTTCGTGCTGGTTATTCCATAGTGATTATCTGCACTTCATTTGATAATATTTCACAGAGCGAATCTGACAGCTTTTTTCAATTTTGCGTTTATGAGGCTAACGTTTACTAAAATCGCTCCGTTCCTGCTTTTGCGACGTCTTGAATCGTACTGAGCAGCGAGCGTCAGGGAGAACGTTTTCTGATCGGACCAAGGGGCACTTACGGCTATGGGCGCCGCCGTAACCACTGACTTTAAATTTGCAGTAAAACTAACTACAAAATAGAGCGGTGCAGCTCGTATCGTACCCTGAGCATAACGCATGTTGCTTTTAATGTTCCTCCTCTCGGATCACCTCTACAGACCATAAATATAGTGCAGAAAGCTGAGCTCTTTCTACGATTCTTTATGAGCTTAATTTTTTTACTTAAAATTAGTTGAAAACCGTATAATGAATGACGCAGAAAAAATATAGAAACAGAAGAATTTTTCTTCATAACTTTCCCTTGTGTTCATTTCGAAAGTCTGAATGTTGGCAAGCAATTGTCAAAAGTTAGGAATAGTAAACTTGCGATAGTTCCGGTGAAATGTGAATTTTATATGGCTAAAAAAACGTTTCAACAGCCTCTCAAAAATTAATCTAGAGAATCCCAAATCTGGTTCCTACCATAATAACTGCTCCAATTCGTTAATAACATAATTCAATTAAAATCCAACTGTACTGAAAACAACCTTCATAACAAACTTCGGCACTAAGCCTTGTTCAATTTGTGAATGTATATTGCTTTTACACCAAACCTACGTGAAGCTACGTCTATTCTGTAATGCAGGATATTGAATTTATACACGCAATCCAATAATCGTTCATAAGCAAATTGAATTCCCATTCATGCTTCCAGATCTCAATATTTGCATTGAGTGAAACATTTCAAGCAAACAAGGTAAACTACGTTTAGGATGTAACGAAAAAACGCCAGACTTCACGAAGTTTAATACATTTCTGAACAGTTTATTACTCAGTTATAGGAATACGTTTATGCTTAAATATTTTTATTTATCTCTTAAAGTAATTTTTTGTACGAAAAAATGATGTAGTTGATTAAATCAGCAATGCAGTTTTAGTTAAAACGATACAAGAAAAATATTTTAAACAAAATTTTCATTTGGTTAAGGTACTTACAATATCCGCAGCGTTCTCACTGGCGTGATTGAAGCGCCCTATATTTTGTTTATCTTAATCCAAAATCCGATTTCCCCAGATCAGATATGAAGTTAGTCTGAGTTGTATTACATTACATTTTTGTATTTCCGGTGTAATTTGTAAGTTCAGTATGCTAATTCCTACAGATAAGATTCAAAAATGGCAAAATATCGAACGAGTTCTTTTTTAGCAATATCCGTTCGTATAAAAAATGCTTTAAAAACATTACGAATTTTTTATCGAAATATTCACCATCGTAATTAGCATTAAAATTAGCACTTTGAACATTCAAATTACAATGAAAGTACGACAACATATCTAATGGCGGTCAGTGTTTGCTTTCGTACTTTCAGTACAATTTGAAAATGTAAAATTGTGTATTTGCAGATTGTAATGAGGATTATGGTGGTGAAAGCAGAATTTCATTAGTTAAAGGACTTTGACTCATTAATTAAAGGTGGTGATTTTGGAACATTGTTTTGAGTTTGCGATGCATCAGAGAGAAATTTATTATTATTCAATAAACTTTCATAATCCATAGCGCTTTTTATTGGACTTAAAGACATCGATAGTTGTTACGTGTTTTTTCTTACGTTTGACCAGATCGTATGATTCTGACTCTTTATCCAAACGTCGTTTCAATCGTCTCATGTCAGAAGTGTTCATATCAAGATGTTTTCGTTCTCTTCGTACATTTACGGTCTCTTCATCTGTATTCAACAAAATAAGTAATCAAATTTATGAAGCAACACAATGTAAGAGCAGTTAAAAATATCCACTAACTAGAATAACAAGGTAATATGAGAATAAACAAGGTGGTGATTTTGGAACATTATTTCGAGTTGGCAATGCATCAGAGAGTAATCTACTTCACAATCCATAGCGCTTTTTTACTGGACTTGAAAACTGAGAGTTACATCTTTATTTCTTACATTTGACCAGGTCGTATGATACTGACTCTTTATCCAAAAGTCGAGGTTCATGCGAAAGTGACATGACATCAGAGGTGCTGAGTTCACAAACTCTCTTTTTTTTTTTTTTTTTTTACGTGAAAAGCACATTAAGGCTATTATCACCTCCTTAAATGTAAGTGTGAGTGTAAAGTGTTAAAGTCATAAGTGTAGTGTTGTAAGTGTAAGTGTGAGTGTAATGATTCTGGTACCGTAAGGGATGGATGTCTAAATCCTCTCAATAGGTGCAGCTAGTCTGCACCGCCCTGGCCAAACTCTATATTGCATGGAAATGTACAATGCATTGTCGTATTGTCCATGGATATTAGAATACATTTTTAATTGTTATTCTAATTAACATGTTGTATTTCTTCTCTGTATTTAGTTTATATTTGGGAATTATAATGTTATATTTTGAAGAAAATTATTTCACAAAACTACAAAGTAATTCATTAACTATTGTTATACATGTACCTTTGAAAACAAAATACTTTCAAAATGTAGCCTAAAATTTAATTTCACAAAGATACTGAATCTGAAAATTAATTAATTGAATTTCATTTACTGTTATCAAATAAATCTTGAAGAATTATAGATCTATATAGACATACTGTTTTATATTTTATAACAATAATACAAATCTAATAATACAATATCCAATAACACAAAACAATAATACAATATAACAAATAATACAAAACAAAAATACAACAATAACAACAAAAAATAATGGCCATACTGTGTACCTTAAGTACTTTCATGGTGCTTTCCCCATATCCTTATCACTTCTGAATGGCTGCTAAACATTTTGTGGGCTTTAGAGGAGCGGTTTTGTATGTGAAAATGCGTAAGAGGAAAAGTCGAATGGAAAAATGAACAATGGAAATTTCCAACTGGTGGATAAGTGTTATGTGAATTACTGCTGCTGATAAAAGAATGATTCAGCAGTTGAAACACGAGTTTCACTATAACTTTAAAAAAAACTATAGGAATACCTTGCTTGTGAGAGATTTTATCCTGTTTTTGGAGTTTTTGTCTTATAGGCAGTTAAATTTTTATCAGGTAGATTTTTCATTGTTTTCTAAGTTACCATTTTATAACATGTTTAAACCCCATTTGAAGATCATGAAAAAATAAATAAATGACATAGTTGTTCAAGACTGAGCTGTATGTTGTATGTTTATTCTATCCGACTATACTTAGGCTCAGAAATGGTTGTGTTTGCACAATATTCCTTCTCATTTACTAGAGAAAGGTAACTGAACGGTAAACTCTCATACCTCATACTTTTTTTATTTTAAGGCTTTACAATAAAATAAAACTAATAAAAGCTCTGTAAACAAAATTTGGGAGCAGTAAAAAGTGTCCCTGTAAGAGTGTAGCGTTCAATACAGGTAATTATGTGTACCAAAACAGGAGACTGCTTTTAATGTTTGAGTTTTAATCCACCTTAAGGTAATATTTCATTATATTAAGTTGTAAGCCATTTAGTTCAATAAGCCATTAGATTTTAAAGAAGATGTTCATCACAAAAATATAAACATAGATGGAGCATTTAAAAAAAGCCTGACCAATAGCCTAATAGTACTCTTTGATGAGCTCTTGTTGTTAAAAATGTTTTTAACTACTATAAATATTTAATTTTTCACCTAGACACATTTTTACACATATTTTATTTAACACAAAAATGTTCTCTACAGATCTAGCAAAACACTTCAAGCTGTTATCCTTGCTAATGTTTTAGTTAACAATATTTTCTTATTTACATAAGAAGCTAGACACAAATGTCATTTTATCACCACTTTAAATACAAGAATTCAACGAAATACTTCCATTGCTAGAAGTACGCTCAGAGTTAAGCCTACACAATACCTCATTGACTGTTATAAATAATAGGTTTATAATCAAATCACATGGATACTTAATAGACTAAAAAAACATATTATTCAGCCTCATACACATTATATTTGTTAAATTAACTGTGAAATAATTAGCAATGTACTGTAGTCAAATACAGCATCAATCGTGTGAGTTGTTTTATTATTGGTAATGATGTGAGTGAAAGTGTATCATGTCAATTAAAGAGAAGCACATTATGATTATGTAAAAAGTTTAGCAGTTGAAAGAGACAAACAGCTGTATTGCTCACAATAACAAGCAAATATCCAAACATTTATTTTATTTTATACTTTTTTTAAATCGAGCTCACAATAATAACTAGCATTCAGTAAAATTTTAAATTACATTAAAAAAATTTAAATACTAAAATTTATGCAGATTTTAATGTTAATTATAATGGGGAAAAAGTTTAATATAAAAAGGCATATTTTTTTACATAAAATACACACACACACAAATTAATAATCCTACAAAATCTGATTTCAAAATTTCAAAGGAAATTCACTAAAAAAGGTGTAATTTTAACTGACTGAATATATCTAAATTTATTTCAAGAGTTACCATTTAAATAAGATATATAATATTTTACTGTCCACAATTTTGGTTACTGATTTACGTTCTCCCCCCCCCCTTTTGATTATATACATTGTTAAAGTGCTTGCTTCATTTATTGTTATTCTAATTGCAACCTTGATTACAAATAGGTTATAATCTGAAAGAAAAATGAAAATATTTGCATTACCTTGAATCACGTGTTCTGCAGCTGGTTTTCTTTTTGCCAACCGCATCACTTCTGTTTGGTATGATTCTTTCAAAGTTCCTTCAACATGACCTTTCTCGACTTGTTCATTTTCAATGCTCTTCAATCTATAATCACTTTCAAACTGAGTTTCATTAAAAGTCTGTTCTACTGGAGGCCAAACTTCAATAACTGGTTCAACATTCAACATTCCTTTCCTTTGATAGGTCTTCACTCGCTTTTCTTTCGCAGTATTAGTTGAAACTGCAATCATTGGTATAACAAACGTATCTGTAGTACTTTGCTGTTCTTCAAACTGTTCTCTTCGTACATTTATGGTCTCTTCATCTGTATTCAACAAAATAAGTAATCAAATTTATGAAGCAACACAATGTAAGAGCAGTTAAAAATATCCACTAACTAGAATAACAAGGTAATATGAGAATAAACAAGGTGGTGATTTTGGAACATTATTTCGAGTTGGCAATGCATCAGAGAGTAATCTACTTCACAATCCATAGCGCTTTTTTACTGGACTTGAAAACTGAGAGTTACATCTTTATTTCTTACATTTGACCAGGTCGTATGATACTGACTCTTTATCCAAAAGTCGAGGTTCATGCGAAAGTGACATGACATCAGAGGTGCTGAGTTCACAAACTCTCTATTTTTTTTTTTTTTTTTGTTTTTACGTGAAAAGCACATTAAGGCTATTATCACCTCCTTAAATGTAAGTGTGAGTGTGAAGTGTTAAAGTCATAAGTGTAGTGTTGTAAGTGTAAGTGTGAGTGTACGATTCTGGTACCGTAAGGGATGGATGTCTAAATCCTCTCAATAGGTGCAGCTAGTCTGCACCGCCTCTCATGGGCCAAACTCTATATTGCATGGAAATGTACAATGCATTGTCGTATTGTCCATGGATATTAGAATACATTTTTAATTGTTATTCTAATTAACATGTTGTATTTCTTCTCTGTATTTAGTTTATATTTGGGAATTATAATGTTATATTTTGAAGAAAATTATTTCACAAAACTACAAAGTAATTCATTAACTATTGTTATACATGTACCTTTGAAAACAAAATACTTTCAAAATGTAGCCTAAAATTTAATTTCACAAAGATACTGAATCTGAAAATTAATTAATTGAATTTCATTTACTGTTATCAAATAAATCTTGAAGAATTATAGATCTATATAGACATACTGTTTTATATTTTATAACAATAATACAAATCTAATAATACAATATCCAATAACACAAAACAATAATACAATATAACAAATAATACAAAACAAAAATACAACAATAACAACAAAAAATAATGGCCATACCGTGTACCTTAAGTACTTTCATGGTGCTTTCCCCCATATCCTTATCACTTCTGAATGGCTGCTAAACATTTTGTGGGCTTTAGAGGAGCGGTTTTTGTATGTGAAAATGCGTAAGAGGAAAAGTCCAATGGAAAAATGAACAATGGAAATTTCCAACTGGTGGATAAGTGTTATGTGAATTACTGCTGCTGATAAAAGAATGATTCAGCAGTTGAAACACGAGTTTCACTATAACTTTAAAAAAAACTATAGGAATACCTTGCTTGTGAGAGATATTATCCTGTTTTTGGAGTTTTTGTCTTATAGGCAGTTAAATTTTTATCAGGTAGATTTTTCATTGTTTTCTAAGTTACCATTTTATAACATGTTTAAACCCCATTTGAAGATCATGAAAAAATAAATAAATTACATAGTTGTTCAAGACTGAGCTGTATGTTGTATGTTTATTCTATCCGACTATACTTAGGCTCAGAAATGGTTGTGTTTGCACAATATTCCTTCTCATTTACTAGAGAAAGGTAACTGAGCGGTAAACTCTCATACCTCATACTTTTTTATTTTAAGGCTTTACAATAAAATAAAACTAATAAAAGCTCTGTAAACAAAATTTGGGAGCAGTAAAAAGTGTCCCTGTAAGAGTGTAGCGTTCAATACAGGTAATTATGTGTACCAAAACAGGAGACTGCTTTTAATGTTTGAGTTTTAATCCACCTTAAGGTAATATTTCATTATATTAAGTTGTAAGCCATTTAGTTCAATAAGCCATTAGATTTTAAAGAAGATGTTCATCACAAAAATATAAACATAGATGGAGCATTTAAAAAAAGCCTGACCAATAGCCTAATAGTACTCTTTGATGAGCTCTTGTTGTTAAAAATGTTTTTAACTACTATAAATATTTAATTTTTCACCTAGACACATTTTTACACATATTTTATTTAACACAAAAATGTTCTCTACAGATCTAGCAAAACACTTCAAGCTGTTATCCTTGCTAATGTTTTAGTTAACAATATTTTCTTATTTACATAAGAAGCTAGACACAAATGTCATTTTATCACCACTTTAAATACAAGAATTCAACGAAATACTTCCATTGCTAGAAGTACGCTCAGAGTTAAGCCTACACAATACCTCATTGACTGTTATAAATAATAGGTTTATAATCAAATCACATGGATACTTAATAGACTAAAAAACATATTATTCAGCCTCATACACATTATATTTGTTAAATTAACTGTGAAATAATTAGCAATGTACTGTAGTCAAATACAGCATCAATCGTGTGAGTTGTTTTATTATTGGTAATGATGTGAGTGAAAGTGTATCATGTCAATTAAAGAGAAGCACATTATGATTATGTAAAAAGTTTAGCAGTTGAAAGAGACAAACAGCTGTATTGCTCACAATAACAAGCAAATATCCAAACATTTATTTTATTTTATACTTTTTTTAAATCGAGCTCACAATAATAACTAGCATTCAGTAAAATTTTAAATTACATTAAAAAAATTTAAATACTAAAATTTATGCAGATTTTAATGTTAATTATAATGGGGAAAAAGTTTAATATAAAAAGGCATATTTTTACATAAAATACACACACACACAAATTAATAATCCTACAAAATCTGATTTCAAAATTTCAAAGGAAATTCACTAAAAAAGGTGTAATTTTAACTGACTGAATATATCTAAATTTATTTCAAGAGTTACCATTTAAATAAGATATATAATATTTTACTGTCCACAATTTTGGTTACTGATTTACGTTCTCCCCCCCCCGTTGTGATTATATACATTGTTAAAGTGCTTGCTTCATTTATTGTTATTGTAATTGCAACCTTGATTACAAATAGGTTATAATCTGAAAGAAAATGAAAATATTTGCATTACCTTGAATCACGTGTTCTGCAGCTGGTTTTCTTTTGCCAACCGCATCACTTCTGTTTGGTATGATTCTTTCAAAGTTCCTTCAACATGACCTTTCTCGACTTGTTCATTTTCAATGCTCTTCAATCTATAATCACTTTCAAACTGAGTTTCATTAAAAGTCTGTTCTACTGGAGGCCAAACTTCAATAACTGGTTCAACATTCAACATTCCTTTCCTTTGATAGGTCTTCACTCGCTTTTCTTTCGCAGTATTAGTTGAAACTGCAATCATTGGTATAACAAACGTATCTGTAGTACTTTGCTGTTCTTCAAACTGTTCTCTTCAGTACATTTATGGTCTCTTCATCTGTATTCAACAAAATAAGTAATCAAATTTATGAAGCAACACAATGTAAGAGCAGTTAAAAATATCCACTAACTAGAATAACAAGGTAATATGAGAATAAACAAGGTGGTGATTTTGGAACATTATTTCGAGTTGGCAATGCATCAGAGAGTAATCTACTTCACAATCCATAGCGCTTTTTACTGGACTTGAAAACTGAGAGTTACATCTTTATTTCTTACATTTGACCAGGTCGTATGATACTGACTCTTTATCCAAAAGTCGAGGTTCATGCGAAAGTGACATGACATCAGAGGTGCTGAGTTCACAAACTCTCTATTTTTTTTTTTTTTTTGTTTTTTACGGCGAAAAGCACATTAAGGCTATTATCACCTCCTTAAATGTAAGTGTGAGTGTAAAGTGTTAAAGTCATAAGTGTAGTGTTGTAAGTGTAAGTGTGAGTGTACGATTCGGGTACCGTAAGGGATGGATGTCTAAATCCTCTCAATAGGTGCAGCTAGTCTGCACCGCCTGCGGGCCAAACTCTATATTGCATGGAAATGTACAATGCATTGTCGTATTGTCCGCGGATATTAGAATACATTTTTAATTGTTATTCTAATTAACATGTTGTATTTCTTCTCTGTATTTAGTTTATATTTGGGAATTATAATGTTATATTTTGAAGAAAATTATTTCACAAAACTACAAAGTAATTCATTAACTATTGTTATACATGTACCTTTGAAAACAAAATACTTTCAAAATGTAGCCTAAAATTTAATTTCACAAAGATACTGAATCTGAAAATTAATTAATTGAATTTCATTTACTGTTATCAAATAAATCTTGAAGAATTATAGATCTATATAGACATACTGTTTTATATTTTATAACAATAATACAAATCTAATAATACAATATCCAATAACACAAAACAATAATACAATATAACAAATAATACAAAACAAAAATACAACAATAACAACAAAAAATAATGGCCATACTGTGTACCTTAAGTACTTTCATGGTGCTTTCCCCCATATCCTTATCACTTCTGAATGGCTGCTAAACATTTTGTGGGCTTTAGAGGAGCGGTTTTTGTATGTGAAAATGCGTAAGAGGAAAAGTCGAATGGAAAAATGAACAATGGAAATTTCCAACTGGTGGATAAGTGTTATGTGAATTACTGCTGCTGATAAAAGAATGATTCAGCAGTTGAAACACGAGTTTCACTATAACTTTAAAAAAAACTATAGGAATACCTTGCTTGTGAGAGATTTTATCCTGTTTTTGGAGTTTTTGTCTTATAGGCAGTTAAATTTTTATCAGGTAGATTTTTCATTGTTTTCTAAGTTACCATTTTATAACATGTTTAAACCCCATTTGAAGATCATGAAAAATAAATAAATGACATAGTTGTTCAAGACTGAGCTGTATGTTGTATGTTTATTCTATCCGACTATACTTAGGCTCAGAAATGGTTGTGTTTGCACAATATTCCTTCTCATTTACTAGAGAAAGGTAACTGAACGGTAAACTCTCATACCTCATACTTTTTTATTTTAAGGCTTTACAATAAAATAAAACTAATAAAAGCTCTGTAAACAAAATTTGAGGAGCAGTAAAAGTGTCCCTGTAAGAGTGTAGCGTTCAATACAGGTAATTATGTGTACCAAAACAGGAGACTGCTTTTAATGTTTGAGTTTTAATCCACCTTAAGGTAATATTTCATTATATTAAGTTGTAAGCCATTTAGTTCAATAAGCCATTAGATTTTAAAGAAGATGTTCATCACAAAAATATAAACATAGATGGAGCATTTAAAAAAAGCCTGACCAATAGCCTAATAGTACTCTTTGATGAGCTCTTGTTGTTAAAAATGTTTTTAACTACTATAAATATTTAATTTTTCACCTAGACACATTTTTACACATATTTTATTTAACACAAAAATGTTCTCTACAGATCTAGCAAAACACTTCAAGCTGTTATCCTTGCTAATGTTTTAGTTAACAATATTTTCTTATTTACATAAGAAGCTAGACACAAATGTCATTTTATCACCACTTTAAATACAAGAATTCAACGAAATACTTCCATTGCTAGAAGTACGCTCAGAGTTAAGCCTACACAATACCTCATTGACTGTTATAAATAATAGGTTTATAATCAAATCACATGGATACTTAATAGACTAAAAAACATATTATTCAGCCTCATACACATTATATTTGTTAAATTAACTGTGAAATAATTAGCAATGTACTGTAGTCAAATACAGCATCAATCGTGTGAGTTGTTTTATTATTGGTAATGATGTGAGTGAAAGTGTATCATGTCAATTAAAGAGAAGCACATTATGATTATTTTACTGAACAGAACAATATTACTCTTCACACTTATACCTTCTTCCGTCAAAACCAGTCATCTCCTACTTGCACAGTTTACTGAACAGAACAATATTACTCTTCACACTTATACCTTCTTCCGTCAAAACCAGTCATCTCCTACTTGCACAGTTTACTGAACAGAACAATATTACTCTTCACACTTATACCTTCTTCCGTCAAACCATCTGTAGCGGATGCATCTGACTAATGTATTGTACAACATTGAAAAGGTGTTTTGATCAAGAAATTTTATTTTAAAGTTTTTATATGAATTTATACATGAAGAATTTACTTTACGATATTAGTCAGGTCTTTACAGTGTGAATGGTTTCCTTGAGTCATTATGAGTTTTTCAGTATAACTATATACTTTGAATCCAAATAAGTCAAGGATCTGATGACTTTGCATCTGTAATATTATCTTTGTTAATATGTTGCACATAGGAAACAACTTGGAGGACACATCATTATCATTACAGTGAGTAATGAGCAATAAAATGAAAGGTACTCCGCCATTAGCTAAGTTTGATATTGTTCAGTTAACAGCGTAAAACTTTGGTTATTGACTAAATTCAAAGGCGACTTAACAACTTTTTAATATAGATTTTATGGAGAAATTTATACCACTAGTGTTTTTGTTTAAATAATTGTATTATCAAAATTTAAGCAAAACTGATTAACCGATATTGTGAAATTACAACGATTTTTCATTTCTTATGTTGGCAGCATCTTAACCTGACTCCTTAAAGAAATTATTGAACGTGTGAAAGTGTGTATAATATTTTTGCATCACCTTGTATTTGTTGAAGTGAATGTAAATGATATAACTTTACTACGATCGTGTTTCAATGTTTCAGAATCTATACTTAACCTTGACTCGCTTGATGATATCAAAGAAGAAACCGACGAGACGAGCTACTCCGACTACAAAAGCGCTTGTGACATAGAAAGCAGTGACTCATCAGATGTTTTTATGATCCATTGGATGAACCTGAGGAAGAGTTCCAGGTTGCCGAAGAACTTCTACAAGCGAGTAGTTCTTGGATCTTACCATTTTCTATATTTTTGTTTTGTTTTTTCATTTAAGAAAATTTATTATTAACTTGTTTCATAGAAATTTTAAATATTTCTATTTTAATGTTATAGTTTGCATGGTTGCATTACAAATGCTATTTTAAATTACTTCAAACATTGCTTATTTAAATATTTAATAGAGGATATTTTATTAATGTCTAAAAACAGTAAAACGACAAAATTTTAAAATAATTTTCTACAAATAAAAACATTTCAACTATATTTAATGATATTTTTATAAATAGGACATTGTTACTGAAAAATAGCTCTAATGTGTGATTCTAAGATATTGTATAATAACAAAATTTAAAATTTTATCATGAAACGAAGACTCATAAATGACAAATTAAATAAGCAAACTTAAAAGAAGGTGTGAACATTAAATTAATAATTGTTCTTGATTTTAAAACTTTCTATTAATTTTGTTCTTTTCATTTAAGTAAAATATTATTCAAATGTTTTTTAAAAATATTTTATTTATTAATGTTAATATTTAAAAGTTCCTATTCTGATGATTGCATTTAAAAAAGTTTTAAGTTAGTTCAAACATTGTTCATTTAGATTTTAAGAAAGAATAGGCTTATTGGAATTGTTAAAACTGTATTAAAACTTATAAAAACGGTTTATAAAATGCTGGGAATGCATTTTCTTACAAATAAAAAAATGTTCACCATATTTCAAGCTCCATTTGTAAGTAGAGCATTGTCATTGAAAAGATGCTCAATAATCATATATTTGTGATCTATTACCATAATAAAAAAATTGAAAATGTTATTATGAAACAAAAGACTATAAATATGTACTAAATAAGCAAAAATATATGATGATATGAACATTAAAGTATGAAATAGTTCTGATTAATAACATTTTCTGCATTACTTCTTGTCTTTTTTTTGTAAATTTACTATGTAATTGGTTTAAAGTAAATTATTTATTTATAGTTCCTACTTAAACGTTCCTATTTATATTGATTGCATTTAAAATGTTTTAGTTAGTTCAGACATTGTTCATTTATACTGAATAAATAGCCTTATTTATAAAAATTGTAAAACAAATGTTTAAGGTGTTTCACATAAAACTGCATGCCTTCTATCATCGTGATAACCAGAGTATAACCGTCTTAAAACAGCAGTAAAATAGGAAAAACATTACAGATGTGTTGTTACATTATACATTTTCGCACATAAATTTTTAAATAATTGCTGATGTCTGTTAAAAACTTCGTAATCACATCATCGCTAAATCTGATACCCAATTTCAAAACAACAGTAAATAATGGAAACAACTTGCTACATACGCTATATATGATTTATGTTATCTGCATAATACTTGCACTAATCGGTTAGGTGTCGCGGTGTTAAAACTGATCGCCACAGTTAAATCCGAGGTGCTTCTATGCTTATAGATATGAAGGCATCATTTTGGCTTTATGGCACCTTCTTTCTAAAATTTGAAATAACCAAGTTGACGTGGTTGATAAAAACTACATATATTCTCATTATCGTTAACGAAAGTGACCGCCATATCATTAAAAGAAGCAACAAGGGAAACGGCACGCATTTAATTTTGGTCGAGGCATCTTCGCCAGTTCTTGAAACAATCGGTTAAGATAAGTTGGTAAAACTGTGTAAACTGTGAATCGCCAAAGAAGAGACCACCATCATTAAACAGAAGTAAATAAGAAAAAACTCATAAGAAGATGTTGATAATTTGGGGCATTATACATCTTCATACCAAATTTTAAAACAATCGGGTTGAGGTGTTTGGTAAAACTGTGTGCACTCATCTGCATATAATTCAGACTGATATCTTTAAATAGAAGTAAGATATGGAAATGCTCCAGATAATCGCACTTAGGCTTTACAATTTTCGCATCTCAAATTTGGAAACAATCTGGTGAGGTGTTTGGTAAAACTGCGCGGCACTTATAATCTACAGAGTAGATACTGCCATCATTAAACAGAAGTAAATAAGAAAATCATGCACATAAGGCGTAATTTGGGCCTTTATACATCTTCATACCAAATGTTAAAATGAATTTTGTTAAGATGTTGGTGAAAACTGCGCACTCATAAGTTGCTAAAGCAGAGAGACCACGCAACATTAAACAAAAATTTTTCTAATGCCAACTGTTTGTACTCTATTATGTGGCTAACTGAATCCGAATAAGAAAAATTTATTACTGGTTTTGTAGAGTGCTTTATTCGTGAACAGTAAAAAAATGGTAATACTTAATTTACTCTCAAACATTAAATTTAGATTAATTTTGTACTTTTCTATGATAAGAATTTTTGTGATAGCCTCATATTACTCTGATATAACACTTAGTGCAACTTGATTTTACATTAAAGTAATGTAAAATATCTTCAAAACACTCTCTTTAATTCATGGTCTACTCCCATAAACACAAGCAGAACTGTAAGAGATTATGGACATTGTCGGGCCATATTGAACTAATCCCCTATAAGATCAATGTTAGTTAAAGATACAGCTTATAAAGAAATATGTTAAGATAAAATTATGTTTTGATATCTCATTTTAAAGTTTTTGTTATGGAAATGTGGAACAATCTTTATATTTTGTACACGCTTTTTTTTAAATATGCTGCAAGAATTTTTAAAAATAAATAATATATACAAAATGTAAAAACAGACCACATTTTCACATACAAGATCTTTAAAATGAGATATCAGACATAAGTTTATCTTAACAAATAGCAAAGAAACCTGTAGGCCTATCTTTATAAACATTGGTAGTGTATAGATACAGATTCAATATGGCCGATAAGTTTCTCTACTCTGTGAAAAACACTTTAAGTGACCTTAATAAGTTACGCCAGCTGGACTGCCCTGTATAAATTATTTCTAATATAACTTTTGTTCTATAATTAACAATGAGCCAGTGCATGACCGCTGCATTTCCTATTGCAAAAATTAGAAGCAATTCTAAAGTCATGGAACCAAACTGCAATATTGAAAGTCGATGTTTCAAGAAGAATCATGACTAACATCATTGGCAGATATAATCAGCAAAGTAGACTGCAGAAACAACTGGAACCTAAAGTAAGTACTGAATTTCCTAATTCAAAGCTAACTTGTTCACCATAATATAAGCTCAATTTATTTACTAAATATTATTCACTACAATTTATTTTTACTAATAATTTACTATAATGTAATGTGTATTAAGGTAAAGATGGGGTTCAGTGGTCGATGTGGTTAAAGTTAATCCTGGGGTTTCTGAACTGTGCACCTTGAGGTTCATAGTTCTAGCTGCAGTTGCTCCCTTGCATTATTCACTTACATTTAACGCTGATCCATCGTCCTCATTAGTCTAACTGAAGACACTATTCAATAAGCATAAAGGTACATATGAAACAGGAAGGAACAGAGCTGCAAGGAAAGAAAATGCAGTGGAGTTGTGGTAAAATATTTCTGACTGGAAGTACATATATAAGACATCTCCATATATAAGACCTTTAAAAGTGAAACTTCAAATATAATTATATTTTAACAAATAGCAGATTAATGTATAGGCCTATCATGAGTTAAATAGTGTTATATGGAATAGATTCAATATGGCCGACAGAGCCTGAAAGTGAAGTTTTTAATTGTTAATGTTGACAGTTCGATCAGAGTTGAAATATAGTGACAGTAAGATATTTCTTTATCAAATTGTGTTTTGAAAAATGCTTTTATTTACTACTAAATTATAAAGAAAGTTGGGGAGAATTTGTAAACTTACTAAAGGACCGAGGAAATGTTAAAACTATTTTCTGTGCTGTAAGAAAGGACTAATGAACTCTAAGTTCAAATGTTCAACATCCAGTTTTTCCTTCTTCATGAACATACAAAGCAAATATTACTTGAAGGGTTAGCAATAACCGCTCTCTCTCGACAGCACTATTAGTAGTCCAAGTTAGTTTTGGATGAAACGTTGTACTGTTGTTGGTTTTGAGTGAAAATCGTTATTTTAAATACGTGTGTTTTCAGTAAAAGGCAAAAGCAAGATTCCACCCAATAAAAGAAGGCAAACCTTGGGAAAAGGCTCTATCATATCTCCTTCTAATTAACTTCTCCTTCAGAGAGAAGTTTCTTTGAGTTTTCCCTGCTTTAGAATGTCTTCGTGCTGGTTATTCCATAGTGATTATCTGCACTTCATTTGATAATATTTCACAGAGCCGAATCTGACAGCTTTTTCAATTTTGGCGTTTTATGAGGCTAACGTTTACTAAAATCGCTCCGCTCCTGCTTTTTGCGACGCCTTGAATCGTACTCGAGCAGCGGCGTCAGGGAGAACGCTTTCTGATCGGACCAAGGGGCACTTACGGCTATGGGCGCCGCCGTAACCACTGACTTTAAATTTGCAGTAAAACTAACTACAAAATAGAGCGGTGCAGCTCGTATCGCATTACCCTGAGCATAACGCATGTTGCTTTTAATGTTCCTCCTCTCGGATCACCTCTACAGACCATAAATATAGTGCAGAAAGCTGAGCTCTTTCTACGATTCTTTATGAGCTTAATTTTTTACTTAAAATTAGTTGAAAAACCCATTATAATGAATGACATTAAAAAATATAGAAACAGAAGAATTTTTTCTTCATAACTTTCCCTTGTGTTCATTTGAAAGTCTGAATGTTGGCAAGCAATTGTCAAAAGTTAGGAATAGTAAACTTGCGATAGTTCCGTGAAATGTGAATTTTATATGGCTAAAAAACGTTTCAACAGCCTCTCAAAAATTAATCTAGAGAATCCCAAATCTGGTTCCTACCATAATAACTGCTCCAATTCGTTAATAACATAATTCAATTAAAATCCAACTGTACTGAAAACAACCTTCATAACAAACTTCGCACTAAGCCTTGTTCAATTTGTGAATGTATATTGCTTTTACACCAAACCTAACGTGAAGCTACGTCTATTCTGTAATGCAGGATATTGAATTTATACACGCAATCCAATAATCGTTCGCAAGCAAATTGAATTCCCATTCATGCTTCCAGATCTCAATATTTGCATTGAGTGAAACATTTCAAGCAAACAAGGTAAACTACGTTTAGGATGTAACGAAAAAACGCCAGACTTCACGAAGTTTAATACATTTCTGAACAGTTTATTACTCAGTTATAGGAATACGTTTATGCTTAAATATTTTATTTATCTCTTAAAGTAATTTTTGTACTGAAAAAATGATGTAGTTGATTAAATCAGCAATGCAGTTTTAGTTAAAACGATACAAGAAAAATATTTTAAACAAAATTTTCATTTGGTTAAGGTACTTACAATATCCATAGCGTTCTCACTGGCGTGATTGAAGCGCCCTATATTTTGTTTATCTTAATCCAAATCCGATTTCCCAGATCAGATATGAAGTTAGTCTGAGTTGTATTACATTACATTTTACATTTACAGTCTCTTCATTTGTATTCAACAAAATAAGTAATCAAATTTATGAAGCAACACAATGTAAGAGCAGTTAAAAATATCCACTAACTAGAATAACAAGGTAATATGAGAATAAACAAGGTGGTGATTTTGGAACATTATTTCGAGTTGGCAATGCATCAGAGAGTAATCTACTTCACAATCCATAGCGCTTTTTTACTGGACTTGAAAACTGAGAGTTACATCTTTATTTCTTACATTTGACCAGGTCGTATGATACTGACTCTTTATCCAAAAGTCGAGGTTCATGCGAAAGTGACATGACATCAGAGGTGCTGAGTTCACAAACTCTCTATTTTTTTTTTTTTTTTTTTTTACGGCGAAAAGCACATTAAGGCTATTATCACCTCCTTAAATGTAAGTGTGAGTGTAAAGTGTTAAAGTCATAAGTGTAGTGTTGTAAGTGTAAGTGTGAGTGTACGATTCGGGTACCGTAAGGGATGGATGTCTAAATCCTCTCAATAGGTGCAGCTAGTCTGCACCGCTCATGGCCAAACTCTATATTGCATGGAAATGTACAATGCATTGTCGTATTGTCCGCGGATATTAGAATACATTTTTAATTGTTATTCTAATTAACATGTTGTATTTCTTCTCTGTATTTAGTTTATATTTGGGAATTATAATGTTATATTTTGAAGAAAATTATTTCACAAAACTACAAAGTAATTCATTAACTATTGTTATACATGTACCTTTGAAAACAAAATACTTTCAAAATGTAGCCTAAAATTTAATTTCACAAAGATACTGAATCTGAAAATTAATTAATTGAATTTCATTTACTGTTATCAAATAAATCTTGAAGAATTATAGATCTATATAGACATACTGTTTTATATTTTATAACAATAATACAAATCTAATAATACAATATCCAATAACACAAAACAATAATACAATATAACAAATAATACAAAACAAAAATACAACAATAACAACAAAAAATAATGGCCATACCGTGTACCTTAAGTACTTTCATGGTGCTTTCCCCCATATCCTTATCACTTCTGAATGGCTGCTAAACATTTTGTGGGCTTTAGAGGAGCGGTTTTTGTATGTGAAAATGCGTAAGAGGAAAAGTCCAATGGAAAAATGAACAATGGAAATTTCCAACTGGTGGATAAGTGTTATGTGAATTACTGCTGCTGATAAAAGAATGATTCAGCAGTTGAAACACGAGTTTCACTATAACTTTAAAAAAAACTATAGGAATACCTTGCTTGTGAGAGATTTTATCCTGTTTTTGGAGTTTTTGTCTTATAGGCAGTTAAATTTTTATCAGGTAGATTTTTCATTGTTTTCTAAGTTACCATTTTATAACATGTTTAAACCCCATTTGAAGATCATGAAAAAATAAATAAATTACATAGTTGTTCAAGACTGAGCTGTATGTTGTATGTTTATTCTATCCGACTATACTTAGGCTCAGAAATGGTTGTGTTTGCATAATATTCCTTCTCATTTACTAGAGAAAGGTAACTGAACGGTAAACTCTCATACCTCATACTTTTTTTATTTTAAGGCTTTACAATAAAATAAAACTAATAAAAGCTCTGTAAACAAAATTTCGGGAGCAGTAAAAAGTGTCCCTGTAAGAGTGTAGCGTTCAATACAGGTAATTATGTGTACCAAAACAGGAGACTGCTTTTAATGTTTGAGTTTTAATCCACCTTAAGGTAATATTTCATTATATTAAGTTGTAAGCCATTTAGTTCAATAAGCCATTAGATTTTAAAGAAGATGTTCATCACAAAAATATAAACATAGATGGAGCATTTAAAAAAAGCCTGACCAATAGCCTAATAGTACTCTTTGATGAGCTCTTGTTGTTAAAAATGTTTTTAACTACTATAAATATTTAATTTTTCACCTAGACACATTTTTACACATATTTTATTTAACACAAAAATGTTCTCTACAGATCTAGCAAAACACTTCAAGCTGTTATCCTTGCTAATGTTTTAGTTAACAATATTTTCTTATTTACATAAGAAGCTAGACACAAATGTCATTTTATCACCACTTTAAATACAAGAATTCAACTAAATACTTCCATTGCTAGAAGTACGCTCAGAGTTAAGCCTACACAATACCTCATTGACTGTTATAAATAATAGGTTTATAATCAAATCACATGGATACTTAATAGACTAAAAAACATATTATTCAGCCTCATACACATTATATTTGTTAAATTAACTGTGAAATAATTAGCAATGTACTGTAGTCAAATACAGCATCAATCGTGTGAGTTGTTTTATTATTGGTAATGATGTGAGTGAAAGTGTATCATGTCAATTAAAGAGAAGCACATTATGATTATGTAAAAAGTTTAGCAGTTGAAAGAGACAAACAGCTGTATTGCTGACAATAACAAGCAAATATCCAAACATTTATTTTATTTTATACTTTTTTTAAATCGAGCTCACAATAATAACTAGCATTCAGTAAAATTTTAAATTACATTAAAAAAATTTAAATACTAAAATTTATGCAGATTTTAATGTTAATTATAATGGGGAAAAAGTTTAATATAAAAAGGCATATTTTTTTACATAAAATACACACACACACAAATTAATAATCCTACAAAATCTGATTTCAAAATTTCAAAGGAAATTCACTAAAAAAGGTGTAATTTTAACTGACTGAATATATCTAAATTTATTTCAAGAGTTACCATTTAAATAAGATATATATTATTTTACTGTCCACAATTTTGGTTACTGATTTACGTTCTCCCCCCCCCTTTTGATTATATACATTGTTAAAGTGCTTGCTTCATTTATTGTTATTCTAATTGCAACCTTGATTACAAATAGGTTATAATCTGAAAGAAAATGAAAATATTTGCATTACCTTCAATCACGTGTTCTGCAGCTGGTTTTCTTTTTGCCAACCGCGTCACTTCTGTTTGGTTTGATTCTTTCAAAGTTCCTTCAACATGACCTTTCTCGACTTGTTCATTTTCAATGCTCTTCAATCTATAATCACTTTCAAACTGAGTTTCATTAAAAGTCTGTTCTACTGGAGGCCAAACTTCATTAACTGGTTCAACAATCCACATTCCTTTCCTTTTATAGGTCTTCACTCGCTTTTCTTTCGCAGTATTAGTTGAAACTGCAATCATTGGTATAACAAACGTATCTTTAGTACTTTGCTGTTCTTCAAACAGTTCTCTTCGTACATTTACGGTCTCTTCATTTGTATTCAACAAAATAAGTAATCAAATTTATGAAGCAACACAATGTAAGAGCAGTTAAAAATATCCACTAACTAGAATAACAAGGTAATATGAGAATAAACAAGGTGGTGATTTTGGAACATTATTTCGAGTTGGCAATGCATCAGAGAGTAATCTACTTCACAATCCATAGCGCTTTTTTACTGGACTTGAAAACTGAGAGTTACATCTTTATTTCTTACATTTGACCAGGTCGTATGATACTGACTCTTTATCCAAAAGTCGAGGTTCATGCGAAAGTGACATGACATCAGAGGTGCTGAGTTCACAAACTCTCTATTTTTTTTTTTTGTTTTTTACGGCGAAAAGCACATTAAGGCTATTATCACCTCCTTAAATGTAAGTGTGAGTGTAAAGTGTTAAAGTCATAAGTGTAGTGTTGTAAGTGTAAGTGTGAGTGTACGATTCGGGTACCGTAAGGGATGGATGTCTAAATCCTCTCAATAGGTGCAGCTAGTCCACACCGCCTCATGGCCAAACTCTATATTGCATGGAAATGTACAATGCATTGTCGTATTGTCCGCGGATATTAGAATACATTTTTAATTGTTATTCTAATTAACATGTTGTATTTCTTCTCTGTATTTAGTTTATATTTGGGAATTATAATGTTATATTTTGAAGAAAATTATTTCACAAAACTACAAAGTAATTCATTAACTATTGTTATACATGTACCTTTGAAAACAAAATACTTTCAAAATGTAGCCTAAAATTTAATTTCACAAAGATACTGAATCTGAAAATTAATTAATTGAATTTCATTTACTGTTATCAAATAAATCTTGAAGAATTATAGATCTATATAGACATACTGTTTTATATTTTATAACAATAATACAAATCTAATAATACAATATCCAATAACACAAAACAATAATACAATATAACAAATAATACAAAACAAAAATACAACAATAACAACAAAAAATAATGGCCATACCGTGTACCTTAAGTACTTTCATGGTGCTTTCCCCATATCCTTATCACTTCTGAATGGCTGCTAAACATTTTGTGGGCTTTAGAGGAGCGTTTTTTTGTATGTGAAAATGCGTAAGAGGAAAAGTCCAATGGAAAAATGAACAATGGAAATTTCCAACTGGTGGATAAGTGTTATGTGAATTACTGCTGCTGATAAAAGAATGATTCAGCAGTTGAAACACGAGTTTCACTATAACTTTAAAAAAAACTATAGGAATACCTTGCTTGTGAGAGATTTTATCCTGTTTTTGGAGTTTTTGTCTTATAGGCAGTTAAATTTTTATCAGGTAGATTTTTCATTGTTTTCTAAGTTACCATTTTATAACATGTTTAAACCCCATTTGAAGATCATGAAAAAATAAATAAATTACATAGTTGTTCAAGACTGAGCTGTATGTTGTATGTTTATTCTATCCGACTATACTTAGGCTCAGAAATGGTTGTGTTTGCACAATATTCCTTCTCATTTACTAGAGAAAGGTAACTGAACGGTAAACTCTCATACCTCATACTTTTTTTATTTTAAGGCTTTACAATAAAATAAAACTAATAAAAGCTCTGTAAACAAAATTTCGGGAGCAGTAAAAAGTGTCCCTGTAAGAGTGTAGCGTTCAATACAGGTAATTATGTGTACCAAAACAGGAGACTGCTTTTAATGTTTGAGTTTTAATCCACCTTAAGGTAATATTTCATTATATTAAGTTGTAAGCCATTTAGTTCAATAAGCCATTAGATTTTAAAGAAGATGTTCATCACAAAAATATAAACATAGATGGAGCATTTAAAAAAAGCCTGACCAATAGCCTAATAGTACTCTTTGATGAGCTCTTGTTGTTAAAAATGTTTTTAACTACTATAAATATTTAATTTTTCACCTAGACACATTTTTACACATATTTTATTTAACACAAAAATGTTCTCTACAGATCTAGCAAAACACTTCAAGCTGTTATCCTTGCTAATGTTTTAGTTAACAATATTTTCTTATTTACGTAAGAAGCTAGACACAAATGTCATTTTATCACCACTTTAAATACAAGAATTCAACGAAATACTTCCATTGCTAGAAGTACGCTCAGAGTTAAGCCTACACAATACCTCATTGACTGTTATAAATAATAGGTTTATAATCAAATCACATGGATACTTAATAGACTAAAAACATATTATTCAGCCTCATACACATTATATTTGTTAAATTAACTGTGAAATAATTAGCAATGTACTGTAGTCAAATACAGCATCAATCGTGTGAGTTGTTTTATTATTGGTAATGATGTGAGTGAAAGTGTATCATGTCAATTAAAGAGAAGCACATTATGATTATGTAAAAAGTTTAGCAGTTGAAAGAGACAAACAGCTGTATTGCTGACAATAACAAGCAAATATCCAAACATTTATTTTATTTTATACTTTTTTTAAATCGAGCTCACAATAATAACTAGCATTCAGTAAAATTTTAAATTACATTAAAAATTTAAATACTAAAATTTATGCAGATTTTAATGTTAATTATAATGGGAAAAAGTTTAATATAAAAGGCATATTTTTTTACATAAAATACACACACACACAAATTAATAATCCTACAAAATCTGATTTCAAAATTTCAAAGGAAATTCACTAAAAAAGGTGTAATTTTAACTGACTGAATATATCTAAATTTATTTCAAGAGTTACCATTTAAATAAGATATATATTATTTTACTGTCCACAATTTTGGTTACTGATTTACGTTTCCCCTTTTGATTATATACATTGTTAAAGTGCTTGCTTCATTTATTGTTATTCTAATTGCAACCTTGATTACAAATAGGTTATAATCTGAAAGAAAATGAAAATATTTGCATTACCTTCAATCACGTGTTCTGCAGCTGGTTTTCTTTTTGCCAACCGCGTCACTTCTGTTTGGTTTGATTCTTTCAAAGTTCCTTCAACATGACCTTTCTCGACTTGTTCATTTTCAATGCTCTTCAATCTATAATCACTTTCAAACTGAGTTTCATTAAAAGTCTGTTCTACTGGAGGCCAAACTTCATTAACTGGTTCAACAATCCACATTCCTTTCCTTTTATAGGTCTTCACTCGCTTTTCTTTCGCAGTATTAGTTGAAACTGCAATCATTGGTATAACAAACGTATCTTTAGTACTTTGCTGTTCTTCAAACAGTTCTCTTCGTACATTTACGGTCTCTTCATTTGTATTCAACAAAATAAGTAATCAAATTTATGAAGCAACACAATGTAAGAGCAGTTAAAAATATCCACTAACTAGAATAACAAGGTAATATGAGAATAAACAAGGTGGTGATTTTGGAACATTATTTCGAGTTGGCAATGCATCAGAAAGTAATCTACTTCACAATCCATAGCGCTTTTTTACTGGACTTGAAAACTGAGAGTTACATCTTTATTTCTTACATTTGACCAGGTCGTATGATACTGACTCTTTATCCAAAAGTCGAGGTTCATGCGAAAGTGACATGACATCAGAGGTGCTGAGTTCACAAACTCTCTATTTTTTTTTTTTTTTTTGTTTTTACGGCGAAAAGCACATTAAGGCTATTATCACCTCCTTAAATGTAAGTGTGAGTGTAAAGTGTTAAAGTCATAAGTGTAGTGTTGTAAGTGTAAGTGTGAGTGTACGATTCGGGTACCGTAAGGGATGGATGTCTAAATCCTCTCAATAGGTGCAGCTAGTCCGCACCGCCTCATGGCCAAACTCTATATTGCATGGAAATGTACAATGCATTGTCGTATTGTCCGCGGATATTAGAATACATTTTTAATTGTTATTCTAATTAACATGTTGTATTTCTTCTCTGTATTTAGTTTATATTTGGGAATTATAATGTTATATTTTGAAGAAAATTATTTCACAAAACTACAAAGTAATTCATTAACTATTGTTATACATGTACCTTTGAAAACAAAATACTTTCAAAATGTAGCCTAAAATTTAATTTCACAAAGATACTGAATCTGAAAATTAATTAATTGAATTTCATTTACTGTTATCAAATAAATCTTGAAGAATTATAGATCTATATAGACATACTGTTTTATATTTTATAACAATAATACAAATCTAATAATACAATATCCAATAACACAAAACAATAATACAATATAACAAATAATACAAAACAAAAATACAACAATAACAACAAAAAATAATGGCCATACCGTGTACCTTAAGTACTTTCATGGTGCTTTCCCCCATATCCTTATCACTTCTGAATGGCTGCTAAACATTTTGTGGACTTTAGAGGAGCGGTTTTTGTATGTGAAAATGCGTAAGAGGAAAAGTCCAATGGAAAAATGAACAATGGAAATTTCCAACTGGTGGATAAGTGTTATGTGAATTACTGCTGCTGATAAAAGAATGATTCAGCAGTTGAAACACGAGTTTCACTATAACTTTAAAAAAAACTATAGGAATACCTTGCTTGTGAGAGATTTTATCCTGTTTTTGGAGTTTTTGTCTTATAGGCAGTTAAATTTTTATCAGGTAGATTTTTCATTGTTTTCTAAGTTACCATTTTATAACATGTTTAAACCCCATTTGAAGATCATGAAAAATAAATAAATTACATAGTTGTTCAAGACTGAGCTGTATGTTGTATGTTTATTCTATCCGACTATACTTAGGCTCAGAAATGGTTGTGTTTGCACAATATTCCTTCTCATTTACTAGAGAAAGGTAACTGAACGGTAAACTCTCATACCTCATACTTTTTTTATTTTAAGGCTTTACAATAAAATAAAACTAATAAAAGCTCTGTAAACAAAATTTCGGGAGCAGTAAAAAGTGTCCCTGTAAGAGTGTAGCGTTCAATACAGGTAATTATGTGTACCAAAACAGGAGACTGCTTTTAATGTTTGAGTTTTAATCCACCTTAAGGTAATATTTCATTATATTAAGTTGTAAGCCATTTAGTTCAATAAGCCATTAGATTTTAAAGAAGATGTTCATCACAAAAATATAAACATAGATGGAGCATTTAAAAAAAGCCTGACCAATAGCCTAATAGTACTCTTTGATGAGCTCTTGTTGTTAAAAATGTTTTTAACTACTATAAATATTTAATTTTTCACCTAGACACATTTTTACACATATTTTATTTAACACAAAAATGTTCTCTACAGATCTAGCAAAACACTTCAAGCTGTTATCCTTGCTAATGTTTTAGTTAACAATATTTTCTTATTTACGTAAGAAGCTAGACACAAATGTCATTTTATCACCACTTTAAATACAAGAATTCAACGAAATACTTCCATTGCTAGAAGTACGCTCAGAGTTAAGCCTACACAATACCTCATTGACTGTTATAAATAATAGGTTTATAATCAAATCACATGGATACTTAATAGACTAAAAACATATTATTCAGCCTCATACACATTATATTTGTTAAATTAACTGTGAAATAATTAGCAATGTACTGTAGTCAAATACAGCATCAATCGTGTGAGTTGTTTTATTATTGGTAATGATGTGAGTGAAAGTGTATCATGTCAATTAAAGAGAAGCACATTATGATTATGTAAAAAGTTTAGCAGTTGAAAGAGACAAACAGCTGTATTGCTGACAATAACAAGCAAATATCCAAACATTTATTTTATTTTATACTTTTTTTAAATCGAGCTCACAATAATAACTAGCATTCAGTAAAATTTTAAATTACATTAAAAAAATTTAAATACTAAAATTTATGCAGATTTTAATGTTAATTATAATGGGGAAAAAGTTTAATATAAAAAGGCATATTTTTTTACATAAAATACACACACACACAAATTAATAATCCTACAAAATCTGATTTCAAAATTTCAAAGGAAATTCACTAAAAAGGTGTAATTTTAACTGACTGAATATATCTAAATTTATTTCAAGAGTTACCATTTAAATAAGATATATATTATTTTACTGTCCACAATTTTGGTTACTGATTTACGTTTCCCCCCTTTTGATTATATACATTGTTAAAGTGCTTGCTTCATTTATTGTTATTCTAATTGCAACCTTGATTACAAATAGGTTATAATCTGAAAGAAAATGAAAATATTTGCATTACCTTCAATCACGTGTTCTGCAGCTGGTTTTCTTTTTGCCAACCGCATCACTTCTGTTTGGTTTGATTCTTTCAAAGTTCCTTCAACATGACCTTTCTCGACTTGTTCATTTTCAATGCTCTTCAATCTATAATCACTTTCAAACTGAGTTTCATTAAAAGTCTGTTCTACTGGAGGCCAAACTTCATTAACTGATTCAACAATCCACATTCCTTTCCTTTGATAGGTCTTCACTCGCTTTTCTTTCGCAGTATTAGTTGAAATATGTTTTTTTGTTTTTTTCTGTTTTTTCACTACCACTGTATTCGCTTCACTTTGCTTTACATCTTCCAACCAATGATCTGTTTCACTTGTATTTTTTCCTTTCACATTATTTCTATTTTTTACATGTATGTCCATACCTAAATAACAACAGAAAAATATAGCATTATTATAATTTCTTTTAAATAAAACTAGCAATTATCAGAGCAAATTGAAAGTATTAATTTTTTGCAACCTCAATAGCTGCCAAAAAGTGTTTTTTTGAAGAAAATATACCAACACCTATTCCAATGTTAACGACAAGTATTAAAGAACGTGAAGACAAACCAAGTCCTGTTCAGTTCTATAAAAGTGTAATTTTCTTTTTCAAAAAACAAGTACTTCAAACACAATCACCAGTGGACAGCATTTTAAAGGTCATTAAATTCAAAAAAAAGCTGTGCTGCTTCCACACAAGGCCATATTTTTAAAATGCAATTATAACAGTTATACTAATTTATAGAAAAAGTTGATTCAAAATTCGGAATAATTTGACAAAAACTTTTTTATTTTGTATTGAAACTCTTTACCAAAAAACTGAAACACTATCAGACCCAATAAGAAAAAGGAGAATTGATTTTTATGGACACATCCTCCGAATGGACAAAAATAGACTAACCAAAAAAATATTTGACTACTTTCGCAGTACAAGAGCCAAACCACTTTGGTTTAGAGAAACAGAGAAAGACATAACAAAACTGCAGATCACTGACACTATGCTCATGGACAGAACAGCCAAAACTATAACCAAGGACAAGAAGCAACGGTTCCAAGTCAAAGTCAAATCCAAGTGAACGATCCAAATTTCTGACGAAGAAAGAAAAGCAAGATCACAACGAATGAAGCAATAGTGGGCTACGAGGAAGGCACAGAACATTAAAAAGTGATTGATTTGGTGTACTCCAAAGTTGGGTGAAACAAATAAAGAGAGAATAATATATATATAAAATTCTTAAACATGAAGATTTTGGTAGTGAAACTCAAGTCAGTGTACCTATTTTTAAATATAAGAAATCTACCATTCAGGAATAAATTTTAAAAAAAAAACTGTTTGTTTTTTCTCAATTTATTCAAACCATACCTTTTTCTTTTTCAAATTTGGTATGAATTTTACTAATGATTAAAACTAATTATACCATTTTTGATAAATCAAATTGTTCTAGTGCTTTTGAACCAGGATTTTAGGACGTAGTCAGACATATTTTTTCCCGGTGAAAAACCTCTAAGGTTATCATTGCTGTCATTGCAGTACTTATAAACTACACCTGAGCAAAATTTATCAATAACGTAAGGGCTAATTTTTAAGTTTTTGAGATCAAAAAAAGGCTTCAAAAAATTTTTAATCCAGACATGGATTATTGTTTTTAGTGTCTGGCAATGCAATGTGCAGAAACATTCAGACACTCAAATATTTCTTTTTATTTTTGATTCAGAGTAACTGAAAATGCGGGTACTGAATTATATCAATAAATATTTCAACATCGATCTTTTTCACGACCGATTTGATTACAAATAGGTTATAATCTGAAAGAAAATGAAAATATTTGCATTACCTTCAATCACGTGTTCTGCAGCTGGTTTTCTTTTTGCCAACCGCATCACTTCTGTTTGGTATGATTCTTTCAAAGTTCCTTCAACATGACCTTTCTCAACTTGTTCATTTTCAATGCTCTTCAATCTATAATCACTTTCAAACTGAGTTTCATTAAAATTCTGTTCTACTGGAGGCCAAACTTCATTAACTGGTTCAACATTCAACATTCCTTTCCTTTTATTGGTCTTCACTCGCTTTTCTTTCGCAGTATTAGTTGAAACTGCAATCATTGGTATAACAAACCTATCTTTAGTACTTTGCTGTTCTTCAAACTGAATATGTTTTTCAGCTTTTTTCTGTTTTTTCATTACCACTGTATTCGCTTCACTTTGCTTTACATCTTCCAACCAATCATCTGTTTCACTTGTATTTTTTCCTTTCACATTATTTCTATTTTTTACATGTAAGTCCATACCTAAATAACAACAGAAAAATATAGCATTATTATAATTTCTTTTAAATAAAACTAGCAATTATCAGAGCAAATTGAAAGTATTAATTTTTTGCAACCTCAATAGCTGCCAAAAAGTGTTTTTTTGAAGAAAATATACCAACACCTATTCCAATGTTAACGACAAGTATTAAAGAACGTGAAGACAAACCAAGTCCTGTTCAGTTCTATAAAAGTGTAATTTTCTTTTTCAAAAAACAAGTACTTCAAACACAATCACAAGTGGACAGCATTTTAAAGGTCACTAAATTCAAAAAAAAGCTGTGCTGCTTCCACACAAGGCCATATTTTTAAAATGCAATTATAACAGTTATACTAATTTATAGAAAAAGTTGATTCAAAATTCGGAATAATTTGACAAAAACTTTTTTATTTTGTATTGAAACTCTTTACCAAAAAACTGAAACACTATCAGACCCAATAAGAAAAAGGAGAATTGATTTTTATGGACACATCCTCCGAATGGACAAAAATAGACTAACCAAAAAAATATTTGACTACTTTCGCAGTACAAGAGCCAAACCACTTTGGTTTAGAGAAACAGAGAAAGACATAACAAAACTGCAGATCACTGACACTATGCTCATGGACAGAACAGCCAAAACTATAACCAAGGACAAGAAGCAACGGTTCCAAGTCAAAGTCAAATCCAAGTGAACGATCCAAATTTCTGACGAAGAAAGAAAAGCAAGATCACAACGAATGAAGCAATAGTGGGCTACGAGGAAGGCACAGAACATTAAAAAGTGATTGATTTGGTGTACTCCAAAGTTGGGTGAAACAAATAAAGAGAGAATAATATATATATAAAATTCTTAAACATGAAGATTTTGGTAGTGAAACTCAAGTCAGTGTACCTATTTTTAAATATAAGAAATCTACAATTCAGGAATAAATTAAAAAAAAAAAAACTGTTTGTTTTTTCTCAATTTATTCAAACCATACTTTTTTCTTTTTCAAATTTGGTATGAATTTTACTAATGATTAAAACTAATTATACCATTTTTGATAAATCAAATTGTTTTAGTGCTTTTGAACCAGGATTTTAGGACGTAGTCAGACATATTTTTTCCCGGTGAAAAACCTCTAAGGTTATCATTGCTGTCATTGCGGTACTTATAAACTACACCTGAGCAAAATTTATCAATAACGTAAGGGTTAATTTTTAAGTTTTTGAGATCAAAAAAAGGCTTCAAAAAATTTTTAATCCAGACATGGATTATTGTTTTTAGTGTCTGGCAATGCAATGTGCAGAAACATTCAGACACTCAAATATTTCTTTTTATTTTTGATTCAGAGCAAATGAAAATGCGGGTACTGAATTATATCCATAAAAATTTCAACATCGATCTTTTTCACGACCACCAAACTTTCTTCAAACTCCATACAATTAATTAACCTTTTGAATGCTGAGGCTGCTTAACCAAGTCATATGCATAAATTGCAGGCTGGTACTGCTTCAATTCGCAAGCATTTGGAGGAAACATGTAAAATATCTATTCAAATAATTTTTAAAATTTTTGTTTTGACACGGACCAAAGAACGGACCATTTTTATACATGTATAAAAATGGTGTTCTGAGAAAATTTTACACATTAAAAAGAACACTGCAATAAACAACTATTCAAAAATTCCCATGCCTGAAAAAAGTGTGACAGGTACAAAGCCAAATCAGGATGATGTTAACTATGTTCTTTGATTTCTGTGGAATTGTGCATCATGAATGTACACTGGAAAGACAAACCAGTGACAAAAGAGTACTATTAACAAGTTCTCCACTGACTCCATGATGCTGTTCAATGCAAAAAGAACAGACCTTTTTACAGCGAAAAAAGTAGCAGTTTCATCAGAACAATGCTACAGCTCATTATCGCATCTGATTGACACTTTTTTTTTTCGAAACATGGTTTCAACAACCTTCCTGCTCTCCAAACACTACTTCTTGCAACTTCTGGTTTGTTTCTGACATTAAAAGGATCCCATTTTGATAATATATAATAGATAATAAAGAACACACTGTGAAGACGGGTACAATTCTAAAAGAAGCCTTCCAGATGTGTTTTCCCAAGTGGAAAGAATCTTTGGTCTAATTGTGAGGCAAAAGGGCATTAGGGTCCCAATGACGTTATGTAATACATTTTCCCAGGCTTAAGGTCACGTATTTTCTAGACAAGTCTTGTAAATGACTTCTATTATCATTTATTATAACTAAAAAATTAGTCAGTTAAAATAACTTTATTGTTGGTAGTATAACTATTTCAATTTGCGGAAAAAACATGTAGCCTATATACATACATTTCACAAATTAAAATAACGAAAAACAACACACACAGTATATATATGTATATGTTGTTTACACTATAAATATATATGTACAGTGTATTTAATGTAAATATATATGTTTAAATAATATATGCCAAAAATATATCAAAAATTTTAAATACTAAAAATATTTGTTACATAAAGTCAAGTCAATGCTTAAATTAAACCAGCTCTTATTTTTTTTTCTATTAATGACTGCTACTACAAATATAGCATAAAATAATTTTCAAATTTATTGAACGTTGGAACGAAATTAGAAAATGGCCTAATTTTCTTTCGGTTAGCTTTGGATTTCTAGGTTTAAACACATGAGTGCTAAAATCGCCACTGTCAGCCCCTGTATAAAAATAGAATCAGTAAGTGTAATGCTAATAGTATAAATTTAAAATAGTTGTGTAAAACTGGGTTCAACGATGTAAACAAACAGGACTGGCATCTCCTACAAATTAGTACTCTCTGAACTTATTAATAAAAGTGGAACACTAATATAAAATGTAGGCTTAATAATATTATTTACCTCGGATTATGTTTTAATTATCTGATAAATAATCAGTTCCTTTCATATCATATTCAGAAACTCTTTTTAATTAAATTGCTGTAACAAGCAATGAGACAGCTAACTTTGAATAGGAACTTGTTAACGATGCATGGATTGCTGTTTAATCACAGAGTACAGCATGATGAGTCATTTCACAAACAATCAAGCTGAATGAAGTAGAGAATGTGCAATTGTTTATACTGGGACCACAACGATGCAATTACACTGCCTTCAGTTTTTTTTTTTTTTTTTTTTGTTTAACGTCCGACTATTGAGCACACTTTGGCTAATGCAGACGATGGGGTGATTTATAACGTATGAAAATGCGAAGCCCTGGCTGGGAATCAAACTCGGATATTCGAAGTGAAAGCCCAGAACACTATCAACTAGGCCACCGAGGCAGCTCACTGCCTTTAGTATTATTTGTATTTATATATATTATTTCATGAGTCAACATCCCTTTTTCTCAGCACATACTATTCATACAGGCATAAACGAGGTATATTAAGAAAGATTTTTTGAACCAACTTCTGACATTGCAAAACGATTTTGCTCTAAAAATTATTGTCGGAGCAAAATTTTAACATACACGAGGTATGTTCAGAAAGTAACAATTTGAATTTTTTGAACAAAATATTTATTTATTCATCTACATTGATGTTGTCGCCTTCAAAATAGTCACCATTGGAGATTATCCACTTGTGCCCGCGTTTCTTCCAATCCTCGAAACACTTCTCAAACTCGATCTTTGAGATAGCCTTTAATTCTTTCAGCAATGCGCTTTTAATGACATATACGACTGTAAAACGACGGCCCTTTAAGGTTCTCTTTATTTTTGGAAATAGGAAAAAGTCACACAAGCAATGAAGTGTGAGCTGGTGCATTATCGTGGTGCAAAAGTCATGAATGGTTTTTCCACAGATCCAAGCGTTTTTTTCGGATTGCTTCATGCAAACGGCGTTGAACTTGTAGGTAGTACTCCTTACTGACTGTTTCACCTGGTGGCAGGAATTCATGATGCACTATGGCATAAAAAATCGAAGAACACAGTGAGCATAACCTTCACGTTTGACTGCACTTGTCTAGCCTTTTTCGGTCTTGGCGAGCCAGAATGCCTCCACTGGGATGATTGAGCCTTAGTTTCGACGTCATATCCGTAAACCCATGTTTTGTCACCTGTTATAATATGTTTCAGTAATTCTGCATCGTCGTTGACTTCATTTAGTGATGCATGAGCAACTTCCATTCGCCGCTGTTTTTGTTCAAAATTCAACAATTTTGGAATGAATTTTGCTGGCACGGGTTTCATACACAAAACATTGGAAACAATGTCATGACATGATCCAATCAATATGCCAACATCATCAGCGACCTCTCTAATTGTGATTCGGCCATTGTTCATAACCATTTATTTCACTTTTTCCACATTTTCATCAGTTGTTGATGTGCTGGGGCATCCAGGATATTCATCATCTTCAACGTCTTCACGGCCTTCTTGGAAATACTTATACCACTCGTAAACTCTTGCTTTACTCATAGCAGACTTACCATAGGCCTTTGTTAACATTTCACACACTTTGTTACACTTTATTCCATTTTTTACGCAAAATTTGATAAAAATTCTTTGATCCATTTCTTTTAACAAACAAAAATCGCCGAGCTCATAAAAACACATCTAACCTTAGTGGCTGTCACAAAGTCAACAATGAAAACAGCTGAAAGTTTTATCATGCTTCAAGGGCATGTATACCAACATAAAAAAAATACCGATGTTTGACAATCGGACTCTCCAAAGCCCGTGAAATTTAAAAATTCTCGTTACTTTCTGAACACACCTCGTAAAAAACACTTTTAACTGTCATAGGCAAAATGGCATCATGGATCCGCAGCTCGCATCACAAATCAGACAATATTTTGTATATTTTACAAAGCTAACTTATTAATCATGAATAGACAATCTCATTAAAAATACCTCTTTCTTGCACAACATACTTAGAAATATTTGAACATTTACTTAAAAGTCATGGTAAACTACAAAAGTTATGTAGCCCTACTGACAGTCCCCTATCCCTGCCTGTCGTATAAGCCGGGCAAGCATTTCAAATGCAAAACACACGTTTTGGTCACTGTTTTTACACAAATATATTTGTGATTTCAAAGAGCACGATTGTATTTACCAAATGTCGTCTTTAATCACAGACAATCGTATGTAGCCTTTTCAAGAGAAACTAAATAAACTAACATGTTTGTATCCATTAAAGAAAATGAAATACAAAAACTACAAGATTCTTACATCAAATATCGTTTACAAAGAGGTATTGTAAACGAGGCCCTGTAAAAATTTCTATTAAAAAAACTATTATCCGTATTGAAATGTATATACTACAATGACATAAACTTGTGATTATTATTTCAAACCAATCTATTTTCGATTTATTTTTTTAACATATTTGCCCTTCCTTCCAACTACAACCCTCACCCTAACAACTACTCTTATTCAAAAGGCTGTATTTACTTAAAACTTTCATAGTGCAAAATTTCGCACAAGTCCTCTGGTTTATATTAATTTTTTAATTTTTTAATAATTATTGATTGGTTGCTTTATATTTTTAATAACTATAACTATGATGTTTGTGGTGAAATTTTATTTTCCAAAGTTAATAAACCTACATGTGTGAGTAATTACATTTTAAAACGCTTTCTCTAGAGTTAATATACACGGTTTCCTAAAAGCCCTCAAAATTATTGGAGAAAGAAAGAACAAAATCATCTCAAATTTATAAGAGATTATTGTTACTATGGAATTTTGAATCGGTTATCAGTTTGTATACAATTTGCAAAACTCTGTTTATAAACGTTTAACTTTTGTGGCTTAAAGAATCTTGACATTTAAAACTGTTAGAATGTACAGTTTTACTCCTCCTTCCACATAGGTTAACGAGTATTATAAATACCTGTAACACCATAATATTAGAAAAGTCTAATGTTTGTTTTAAAGTGCATGTCTCAACACATTGTGGATGTTTTTGAACTTTGCCAAATTTACTGAAAATGGTGGTTGTAGTGCTACAAAAAAAGACATTCAGGAACTTTGAACCATTATGTAAGAAGTAAGACAGAGGTAAGGGGAGGAGGTAACTGCTTTTGGTTAGCCCTTTAACTCAGTTCAGTTCGCAAGTAACAGGCATCCAGTGAGTGATATGAATGTTTCTCCCTTAGTTAACACAGCTTCTTTGAGAATAATGAATCTTCATCGCAGCTCTGTGTGCAACCACCTTTGAGGACCACTCTTTGAAACATCATATCCGATGGAATCACATGTTATAAAGTCCACTCAAAATTACATTGCCGATAAGATTAGACTCAAATAATTTTATTCGGCAATCCGCCGCGCCACAGGATATAGGGCTATATTTGGCAATCCGTTTTATGTGATATTTCTATTTGGTAATTTATTGAAATAAATAGTGCCTTTATAAGTTATATGAAATTTCCTCACCTTTGAGAGCAGTAAGTAATGGTATGTTTGCAAGAGTTGAAATGCCATTCTTCTGGCATAAAGCCTGGTCAACGTTTTCCGTATACTGAATTACTTTTTCATTGAAACCTGTAACAAATATTTTCAACAAGTGAGAAGAGCATCCATAAACATATTTATTAATAATATTTAATTACATTATTCATATCAAGAAGAAAGATAAATAGTATAATACTTTAGTCATGCAGTATTTGTGCATGAAAACACTAACAAAAATACAGTACCAAAAATAGACACGTAATTTACATCTTTGTGCTTACTGTTAAGTGCAGTATTTATTATAGATTTCACAAATTAGGAGAGACTAAGTGGGCCCTTGCAACCTTAAGCACTTAATGGAAAAAAACTAATAATATACAACAATGTACAGCATGAAGTTGAACAGTGTTATAGTACCTCAAGTAATACTATTGGCTGGTATTTAATCATTATAATACACCCACTTAATTCAATACTTTTATTTTAAGATTACCTAGTTATATTTTATACTTGTATGACCTATTAATAAAGCAATTTTATTCATTATATTTCAGTTATTAAAACAATAAATAGTCCTTACTTTGTTCTTTCGTATTTAAAACTATAACCTACAAAATTAATGACTGAATTGTGACACTGTACCCCATTTAAATACTCACAAGTATAACCTATGTTAACGGATTTTACATTACATACCTAAATTAGTCTACAGTATTTACTGTTTACTACAAGTAGAGTCTTTTATTTAATAACATTTACATATTAGAACTGGCCTAGATTATCTTATTGATTCTACTTTCAAAACTTATTGGTCAATAATTATGTAAGTCTTGGATTCAGTAATAATTTAAATATTACTTTCAACAATGTTTTTTTTTAGCAGTTTCCTGTTTTGGTACACATAATTACCTGCATTGAACGCTACACTCTTACAGGGACACTTTTTACTGCTCCCGAAATTTTGTTTACAGAGCTTTTATTAGTTTTATTTTATTGTAAAGCCTTAAAATGAAAAAGTATGAGGTATGAGAGTTACCGTTCAGTTACCTTTCTCTAGTAAATGAGAAGGAATATTGTGCAAAACGCAACCATTTCTGAGCCTAAGTATAGGTATAGTCGGATAGAATAAACATACAACATACAGCTCAGTCTTGAACAACTATGTCATTTATTTATTTTTTCATGATCCCCAAATGGGGTTGAAACATGTTATAAAATGGTAACTTAAGAAAACAATGTAAAACCTACCTGATAAAAATTTAACTGCCTATAAGACAAAAACTCCAAAAACAGGATAAAATCTCTCACAAGCAAGGTATTGCTATAGTTTTTTTTTAAGTTATAGTGAAACTCGTATTTCAACTGCTGGATCATTCTTTTATCAGCAGCAGTAATTCTAACAACACTTATCCGCCAGTTGGAAATTTTTATTGTATTCAGACTTTTCCTCTGATAAAAGAAGACTTTAATTCAGATAAAAGAGGTCCTATTATAAAATTAAAAAATAAAATGTACATATTTTTTAGATTATAACCACATAGAACAATATTTAATTTCATTCAAACTACTTTTTTTAACAATAAAAATAGGCGTATGACAGGAATTATGAAGAAATGAAGCTATATCCAAGAAGACGGAGATAAACCGATAAATATTTAGGGATTACAGGGTTCAATAAGTTCCTGACACAACGACCAAAGAATCTGCAGTTTAACTAAGACTCTTAAGTTCAGTAGACTAATTCCATCAATGAGACTGGCACTGACCATCTAATCTAGTCCTCATGGTCCTTAAAGACAAACATCTATCACCTCCTATTGGCAACAACCTAACAATCATAGATTAAGTGTTCTGCCATTTCATTATTCGCCCAGTACGCCACGCATAAGTTTCTTCATAGTATATGGAATAAAAGTAACATAGAGGCAAAGTTATAATATAACAAAGTAACATAACAAAGTAAAATTTAATTTTAACTTAAACGATATTAAATTTTAATACAAAAAAATCTTACAAGTTTTATTAATTACGTGCTTGCAGAGGTGTTTCCAGAACAAAATGATCCTGGCATTTGCTTCTAAACCTGTAACAAAAACCAAATTTAAAAATTTTTTAAAAATTAAAATTATGATTATCAAAGTATGCAACATTTGAAAATTATAATTCTTGGCCGAGTAATTTTAATTTCTGAAATACAATTAATTTATTCATTGTTTTCCTTTTTAAAATTCTTATTGTAACTTTAGAGAGCAAAATTTTGTCATGTTATATACCTTTTTAAAGATTAATGTTTCTATAAAAATCTCTTTTTTAAAAAAATGCACTGATGTACATTGTAGCACGAGCACACTGATGTAACTTGTTACAATATTTTTTAAACATTTTTTTAAAAATATTAACAGAATAATTTATAAATTTTAAATTTACTATAATTTTACAATTCGTCCACTTCTAAGTACGCTTATATAATTAGTGATTATTCATTTTTTTCCCTGGCGAAAAACCGTTAGGGTTATCATCGCCGTAGTGATTATTCATTGGGTTCCTGTAATGAATAATAATATATTTTTCTATATTTTTGTACGAATGAATTACGATTATTGTGATAAAGTTATAATTACGCAACATAAAATTACAAACAAAATTCTAAAAATTTTGTAAAAAATTGTTACAAAAAAATGAGATAGTAAAAGTCTATCTAATAACTATCTAACATGAAACACTTTGGCGGTTTCACACCAAGTACAACATTGCTCCAAAAGCAGTAAATACAAAATTTAAACATATTGTGTGGTTTGTAGTTCAAAAATCATCCAACAGAGTTCAGGTAAATACAAATTTAGTATCTGTACTCAGCTGAATACTGACTGAATTAAATTTAACTACACATTATTACAAAGACAACACAAACTTTGTGACAATGTTTAACACTAAGAAACAACATTATGTGAAAACGTAAACAAGTTGCTTATCTATAGGTTTTGTAAATGCAAGCCATCACACAAACACTCACTCCAAGGAAGTGAGTGGTTTTGTGATCATTATTTATTGTGTTGAAATTTTCATTTTAGTGTATACCTTGTTTATCAAATAAAGAGATGATGCCAGAACAAAACTGCCTGTATATAATTTTAGGTACACAATCGATGTTATGTTTGTACATCGACATTGATCTTTATCAACATCAGTTGTAGGCACTTTTAACACAGGCAGCTATTTGTTTATATTCACATTCACGTCAGTAGATTATTTTATCATGACTACCTACAGAAGCACTTACAACGATTTGATAAGCTACATGTGCATTTCTTAAAAGTGATGACTCATTTGGCAGACTTTTAGTTATGCTAGTTGACAGATTTTTAAATAGTGCCTGTTGTGATTTCCTTGTTAAGTGAGTCTGTGCTCTATGATTTTGTTTATGTATTTCTTCATTCTGTGTGTGTGCAATACTGATATGAGGTACTGACATGATCATCTTTCAAACCATGGACTTATAAATCTTTAACTTTGGCCCAAAAGTTAACGGATGGGGGAAAAAAGGACAAACTATTTTGTTTGTCATAAAATAATATAAATATCTTGTTTCTTATAACATTTTTTTTTAACTTACAGTATGTATCTGACTTAAAACATTTTAAACAACCGCCATTTTGAAAATTATTCAAAGAAAGTCTTATTATTGTGCTTGGCAGACTTTTAAATCGTAACGTATTAAAGGTTTACACGACATTTGAAATTAATATTTATCTATTACTGGAATTGCAGAGTTTTTTTTAAAAAAACAAAATGTTGATTTTGACTGATACAAGGGGAATTAAAAAAAAAAAAGTTACCGAAATTTTTTATTTATTTGTATAATTAGAATCCGATCCTATATAGCGCTGCATTTTTTTATGTGAAACACTGCTGGCAGAGACGTTGAATGTGAAATAATTACATACTCATTCTTAAATCGATAAATTGAAGCTATCATAACAAACCAAACAATACATAACAGAATAACAAATTACAGACTAAAGTCAAACAAAGAATAACAAACTTACCTTCCGTCCTTAATTTTTCTAATTGTTTGGCATTTTCATTAACTTGTTTAATAATAAAATCTTTGTTCAATATCTGTTGATTCAGATATTCTATTGTACCTTCACAATTTTTGTGTTGGGCTTTAAATTCATTATATAACTGCAAAAAACGAAAAGGTTACAAAACAATTGTAAAATCAAAGGTCGGATTATCACAGAAATGCAACTTTTAGATAAGATGTATTTAACTTCATAAATAAAACAATTACAGAAACACAACAATACCAATGCATTCTCGTTTTCTCGTTATAAAACAAGCAACTGGTTTTTATTCTTACCTTTGAAATGAAAAGGAGATTTTGTGGTCCGTAAATTAGCATCAGCTTTACATTAAAATCGCCTTTAGCATTGATACGCAACAGAAAGCTACCCTGTCTTTTAATGTTTTTGAAGCGTTAGCTTCTTATACAAATATGTTGCACTTTGTATTTGTCAACATGGAGTGATTCGGTATCATCTAGTAGGCTTAACGAGAAGCGTTAACGCGAGTAGGGGAAGTATTACACAGACCCCCTCTAGTTCTCAGCTCTTCTCCTTCCTTTTGTCTGCCGGTTCCAAATTAGTTGGCCGCACGCAAATGTATGTTTTGTGCCTGTATGTAAATACAACGTGCATGCTTCTCTCTATCTGTTTCTTTTCTCTCTCCACTCTTTTTCTTCTCATGTTCTTGTTGCACTTGCATGTTTAAACCAGAAGAAAATTCCATTTTAGAAAAAAATATTTATTTCGGCACCTTCTTTTAGGTCAAACCAGTCTAGTCAGTGTTAATTCACTTATTCTGCTACTTAATTTCAATAACTACTTGAATACTTAATTTCAAAAAATATTTACACATTTCAATAATTTCTGCCTCGACGATGTTCTCAAAAAATAGTCAGACGTTAAACTCCCAAAAAAAAAAAACTTACACCTATACAATAATTATTAACATAAACAGATCTCGGAACTTTTATTTATTTAGAGAAACCCTCACAATAGCCCAATACTTTTCATTTTACAGCGATTATTCGGTTAGCACTCATAATCAGTGCCCAAATATATGAGCACTTAGTGAAATGTATAATACGAGGGTTGATCAAATATAAACGAGACTGATTTTTTAAAAAATTTATTGCTTACTTACAAATTATTCTTGATACAACTTATTTTTCTACATAGTCTCCCGCACGAGTAACACATTTTTCCCACCGGATTGGAAGTTTTTTAATTCCATCTTCGTAAAAAGTTCTCGGGCGTTCATTGAGCAATTGGAGCACGAAGGTCTCCACCGCAGAATCGTCTTCGAAACGCTGGCCTCCAAGCGCCTCTTTGAGTGGCCCAAACAGGTGATAAGTCTGGATTGTATGGGGGATGTTCCATTGGTTCCCAGCCAATTTGATCGAGTTTAAGCCTCGTAGTGTTTGCCGAATGTGGTCGGGCATTATCGTGAAGAAGAATGATGTTTCTCGCCGGTTTAGATTTCCTTTTCCTACGAAAAGACTGTTTTGCGGCCTCTAAAACATCGCAATAATATTGTGCAATATTTATTGTGCGTCGTTGATGGAGGAAATCGACAGTGGCCTTGATTGTAGAAAAATACAGTGGCCATTACCTTCCCGGCCGACGATCGTGATTTGGCCTTCAGAGGCGCCCTCTCTCCCCTCTTCCGCCACTCCATACTTGCCTGTTTAGACTCGGGAGTGTAATGGTGAACCCATGTTTCGTCACAGGTGACAATCCGGTTTAATAATGCCTCACCATCTCGTTCAAATTGGGTCAATAGTCGCTGGCAAATCTCCAAACGATTCCGTTTGTGAACGTCGGTCAAAATTCGTGGAACCCACCTTGCAGATACTTTGCTGAGTTCCAGGTTTGATGTAACGATTTTTTGAACGCTACCATAGCTCAACTGGAGTTCATCTGCAATAAATCGCAGCGATATACGTCTGTCTTCGCCCAGGAGCTTCCGAACAGCATCAATGTTTTCGTCCGTCAGAACGGAAGTGGTCGGGCGACGATCATGGCTGAGGTTTTCTACTGCTTCCGTCCTTCGGCGAATTCCTTGTGCCAAGCAAAACGCGAGCTCTTGACAGGGTCCTGTCCCGTATTGAGCCGTCAATCCACGAAAGATTTCAGTCGGATTGACCCCTTCCTTGGCCAAAAACTTAATAATAATTCTCTGCTCCACGGAAACGTGCACTTCACTCTCACTCATTGTATAGTTTTATACTGAAGGGTCCGAACGGAAATGTTGCCCGTCTACTCCCGTCCCAAACCTCCCAGGCTACCTGAAACCCCACCCTTTAGAGTTCAATGTCCAACGGAAAAGTTTTTAGAAAGTCAGTCTCGTTTATATTTGATCAACCCTCGTATATGGGAAATTAGATGTGTATTTTTGCAGATAAAATTTGCTCAATGAATTTTAACCTTAGAATCCCAACGCTTCGTCTGGCAGACGCACACCATAATTTTGTTCCCACTCTCCGCCACTTTTGATTATCAGCTCCTACATCTCCAGTACCTTCATTCACAGTCACGCAGGCCATGTGTTTGTATAAGAAACTTATCTTGTGCATGTTTTTGTGCTTAAACAGTGACCGCATAGTCTCACAAGCGAATCATTGCTAGTAGCATTAGTTATCTAATAACATTGCGTCATCTGGCATACAAAGCATTAGAAATAACGGTGGATTTTCTAATTCACTGTTTATTAAATGAAATCGGCAAGAAGCCTGAAATAATATATTTTTATTACTCAACAAAATGAGCACTTGAAACGCTGGACCAAATGTGCAAACAAATGTCTTGCAACCGCAAAACCAAACGGTGGCCGCTATGTATGTTTTTTTGGCATGATAAATATCATTATTATCAACAGCTATGTAATTTATGTATCCAACATGGTATCAAGCGGTAGGAAACCACTATCCAGGCGTGATTTCGCTAAAGAGCTCCATAACAAACTTACAAAACCTTGGTTGGAACGTCATTTGGAGTACCAGTTTTTGGCACGCCCTTTGCGCCAATCAATTGCCAACATCTTGCAACAAGAAATTCCTGTACAACAAGAACCTCAGGGATGAAAGATTTGTGCATTCTGTCCATCCAAGAAGCGTCGAATGACCAGATTTTTCTGCCAGCGCTGCTCAAAAGCAATGTGCAGTGAACATCAAGAACAATTCTGCATTGAATGTGTTCAAGAGATATAAACTGACCCAAAATGTATTAATTGCATGTACCACATGCCAATTTTGTTGTTTAAGTGCAAATATAACAGATTGTATTCCTTATTGATAGTAATTAATCATTTAATTTGCCCGTCGTCTCGTAGACTAAGCGTTGTGAATAATGTAACTTATACAAGCGTTAGGATTCTAGGGTTAAAATTAATAGACTACTGTGTATTTTATCAGTGAAATAAATAAATGTTCACAACTGTCCAATAGTAGAATGTGACTATAATAAAATATATTTTGCCGATACTCACAGCCCTTTGCTCTTGGTGCGATTTAAATATATTATTTTCAACTGGTTTAAAATTGTCCAAAATACTTCTTTCTGTCTTTTCTTTATATGTTTTTTTCTGCAGAGGAGATCTACAACAGAGATAAACATTATTATTAAAACAAGACTGTACGCCTTGCTGCTAATCATTACATTGTCTTTTCACCTGTCCTTTTCAATACATTCCAGAGTACAGTGGTACCCCGGTTAACGGTTTTTTTTTTCCAGCGAAAAACCGTTCAGGTTATCACCACCGTCATGCAAAATGAAAGTATAAAAAAAAAATTAAGAAAAATTATTTAAATAAGAAAATAAAACTACAACAAACTATAACAGTAAAAATAAATTAAACAAAATTTATATAACAGGTATAACTATATTAAAATAACAAATACTTAAGAACTAAATAACAAGGAATAATGAATAAAATTTAATAACAATTCGTAAAAGTATATATAAACATAACAGAAATAAAGTTATAAGATATAATAAATAAATAAAATAACACGAGAAATAACAAATATATAAATTAAATTTTATTTAAAACATTCAGACGATGAAGGAAGTCTAGAACCCGATCAACGGCCGAGGCACTATCTCCCAACATCGTCTGTCTGCGAACAGTTGCTCAGACCACACATAACACGCACATTTTGGAAACCATCACAATCGAGCAATATATGTTTTATTGTGATGGTTTCCCTACAGATCTCGCATTCAGGTGGGTTCCATCAGAAATCCATGCCTTACATGATTAATCGTAATTGTAATCATGCATTATGATTACAATGCGAAGGCGGGTAATCACCACCTCTTCTCTACGACTTGCACGTATTGACGACCCCCAAGGACGAACATTATTTTTAATTACCCTCAATTTGTTACTGCTTGTAGCTGCCAATTCATTTTCCCACTGTAGAAGAATTAAATGTTTTACGTGATAAAGAAAGTCAGACAAAATTACACGTTGAGTGCATGGCGGCAGAAAAGTTGCTTCCTTTGCCGCATTATCTGCTGCAGTGTTTCCAAATATTCCACAGTGACCAGGAATCCAGATAAATGATACTCTTGCACCTCGTAGTTCAAGTCTATGGACAGAGCACAGAATATCTTGAACCAGAGGGTTTACCGAATACATATACTGGATTGCCTGGAGGGCACTTTTTGAATCAGAACAAACTACGTAATGCAAACTATCGAATTCAATAGTGTTCAGTGCCTTTAATACGGCAAACAGTTCGACTGTAAAGACACTACAAATTGAGGGTAATCCATACTTACACGTTTCGTCCAGTGAATAAAATGCACACCCAACATTATTATTCATCTTAGAACCATCTGTGAAAATAAATTTGGCAGATGGATATGAATTAATCAGTCGAAAAAACTCACATTGATACACAATGTTAGGAGTGTTGTCTTTCAGGTATGTACACAAGGAGAAATCAAAGGTCAGCATATTGATTATCCATGGAGGGATAAGACAAAAGGACCTTTCAAACATTAGGGGTAATTCAATATGCAAGTCTTCAAAAACATGGGCTGTTCTAATGCCTTGTAGCGTGCAGTCGGGATTCATAATGTTGGTGCAACTGATTGTGGAAACCGGTATTATAAGTAGGGTGCCATGGTTTAGTTCGTAGATTATTTACATAATTTATTTGCAGCTGTTGTCTATGTCGAAAGAGTGATGGTTCTCCAGCTTCGGCAAGGAGGCTCACAACAGGGCTAGAGCGAAAGGCACCAGAAACAAGGCGGATAGCTGAGTGATGGACGGGATCCAGTTTCTTTAATGTGGAAGGTCGAGCAGACGAATATACAATGCTGCCGTAATCAATTCGCGAACGAATTACAGCACGATAAAACATCAGCATACTGGTCCTATCAGCGCCCCATCGGGAACTACTAAGAACCCTCAACATATCGAGAATTTTGTTACATCGTAACTTTAAATCATTCACACGAGGGCCCCAGGAGAGCCTTTCATCAAATATTAGACCCAAAAATCGAACGGATGGAAAAGTCCGGAGCTGTATACCATCTAGAAATAACGAAGGAGCTTGGATCTGTCGACGGCGACTGAAGGCAATGCACTGAGTCTTAGCAGCAGAGAATTTAAAGCCAGTAGATCTCGTCCATGTCTGCAACTATTTATTACCAGCTGAAGAGTTCTTTCAGCTGTTGCCATATTTCTGGTGCTTACATAAATAGCAAAATCGTCCACGAAGAGCGAACATCGGACAGGGGACTGCACATTAGCAGTAATTCCATTGATTGCGATAGCAAACAAGGTAACACTAAGCACACTCCCCTGTGGAACACCATTCTCTAAGTGGAATCGATCTGAAACTGTAGCTCCAAGACGTACCCTAAAGTATCAATTAGACAGGAAATTTGTAATAAAAGCTAGAATTCTGCCTTGTATACCCCATGATTTTAAAATGTTCAGTATTCCTCTTCTCCAAGCCATGTTGTATGCCTTCTCTAGGTCAAAAAATACTGCAACAAGTGTTTGACGCAAGAGGAAAGCATTTTGAATTGCAGATTCTAACAAAACCAACTGATCCATCGGAGATCGTCCTTGTCTGAAACCGCACTGTTCTTTGGACAGTAATTTATTAGTTTCTAAATACCAAACAAGGCGACGATTTATCATTTTTTCTACCAGCTTGCATAGCACGCTGGTAAGAGAAATAGGACGATAGCTACTTGGATCAGTTTTCTCTTTACCTGATTTAAGAATGGGAATTACTGTAGCTTCCAACCAATCGCCAGGAATGTACGCTCCTCGTACATACGATTGTATATTTCGAGAAGAAATAACTTACCCGACGGTGGAAGATTTTTAATCATGGCGTAAACAAGGTTGTCAGGACCTGGAGCTGAATCCTTGGTGGACAGCAGTGCAGATTCTAGCTCACGTAGAGTAAACAGACTGTTCAGAGGAGAATCATCAAAATTACCGACAGTGAAAGGCAATTTTTCTAATGCGCTTTTGTGTTTACAAAAGGCAGTGTTATAGGCTGCAGAAGAGGAAAAACTTGCAAAGGATGACCCTAAAAGGTTTACAATGTCGGAACCGTCAGAAACCAATAATCCGTTCTCCTGTTGAAGTCCCATCAGTCCTACAGATGGAGGCGGACCACAAATGGAACGCAATTTCTTTCACACAACAGATGTAGGTGTTGTTCTACATATTATTCCGATGTATTTGGTCCAAGAATCCTTTCTGCTTTGCCTGAATATTCTACAAGCTTTGCACGAAGAACTTTATATTGCTCAAGGTTTTCACTTGTCGGGTTTCTGTTGAATCTCCTCAGAGCTTTTCTACGTAGACGTAACGCCTTCCTACACTTCCCGTTCCACCAAGGGACAGGTGGACGTGAAGGACGTACTGAAGTTTTTGGAATAGTTTTCTCTGCTGCTTGTAAAATGTTCTGAATAAATTTGGATACTACAGTGTTTATACAGTCATTATATTCAATGTCTGGTGATAAAAATGTCTTCATAAATTCTTCCCAATTTGCTTTTTTCAGAATCCAATGCGGCAGGCGCTGATCCGGACGAGGGATATTACGAAATGAAATATTAATGGGAGTATGATCACTGCCGTAAAGATCAGGTAATACCGACCATTCAAACTTCGTTGTCAGAATTGGACTGCAGAATGACAAGTCAACAACAGTCCAATTGCCAGTAGATGCCGCTAAATGCGTATGGGAACCGATATTAAGAAGACATAAATTCAATTCGGACCTTATCCTCTCAATGCGTATTCCTCTAGAGTTACAGCTTGATGAACCCCATGCAGTATGATGAGCGTTAAAATCGCCTAATAATAATATCGGCGATGGCAATTGGCGTATTAAGTTACCTACTTCATGGTTTTGGAAATTGTAATTAGGTGGTAAATATAGGCTGCAGATTGTAAGTTTGAATGGTACGGTTATTTGAACGGCAACAGCTTGCAAAGGAGTTACTATATTCACAAGAACCGACTCTACTGAGTTGTGAACCAGAATGGCTACACCACCTCTGGCTCTTTCCTCAGCGATGAAATCTGCCCTGAAAACAGAATAACCCCTGAAACTGAAAATGTGAGATTCACGCAAGTGAGTCTCCTGAAGGCACAGTATTAAAGGCAAAATATCTCGTACAAGAACCTTCAGATCTTCAATATGCTTCTTACCCCATTAACATTCCATTGTAACACATTATTTTTGGAACATGCAGACATTGAAATTCTTAGGTTTAACATATAACTGGATTCATTTCAGATTCACGATTATGACTCATAGCTTTATCAGAATCAATGGACATCGAATCACTACTGTTATTGATGTCCAAATCTGTAGAAATAGTAGTTTTGGAAGGAGGCACCTTGGAAGCAACTCCTTCCTTTGATTTTTTTTCCTTTGTTTGTATTTTTTCTTTTTTAGACACAACCACTGGTGGGTATGTGTTCAATTTTTTCAGAAAATGGACTAGTCCAGGAGGAACGTTTTTAGACGAAGACTTTAACACTTGCGACTTAGTTCTTACGCCTAGATTGGAAGAAGATGGCTTTGCTTCCAGAATTACAGGCCTCGGATACTTTGTCACAAGGGTGGTAGTAGCGACTTTCGAAAGGTGGGTATCCTTTCCTTTTGAAGACACTTCAGAGGAAGACGTTTCAGACGATTTAGACAGCGAATCAGGAATGGAACCAGCAGAGATCAGAGTTAGCAATTGAGCTACCTGTTCCGATAATGCTTTTACCGTTTTAGTTAGCTCTTCGCAATTAGCACACGACGTTTTATTACTCGAGGAGGTGGCAGCAGCAAAAGATTTGCCTTCAATTATTGACTTTGAGCTTTTGAAAACCTTCCTTGCTTCCGAAAAAGATACCTTATTCTTTGGCCATGATAGTAAGAATTGCTTTCTCGTCCTTAAACTTAGGGCAGTCGAAGGAACGAGCGGGATGTTCTCCACCACAATTGCATCACTGGATCGTCTTTACATTGCTCACTATCATGACCATGACTACTACAATTACCGCTACCTGATCCTTCCGGCATGTGGAGATAACATGTCCAAAACCCTGGCATTTAAAACACCGTCGGGTTTGGAATGTACGGCCTAACCGAAAGGCGCTGGTATCCGGCATAGATGTGGTCTGGGACAGTCGGTTTACCAAAAGTGAAAATCAATGACGCCGTGGGTATTTTTTGCCCCTTATCATTACGAAAAATATGGCACACGTCTACAACTGATTGCTGTGCCAACTCTGATTTAATCTCCTCTAGGTCAACATGGAGGAGATCTCTGCAAGTCACCACTCCCTTAGCAGAATTTAAGGTTCTGTGGGGTTTAACAGAAACCTTGACCGTGTCAAAAAATGTTGTCATCTTTAGGAGTGATGAGCTCTGCTTGTCGCTGTTCGTCTGCACTAGCAAGGTCCCGTTCTGCAGCTTCTTAATAGAAGCAATAGGACCTGCTCTTCCCACAATTGCCTTATTAATCAAAAAGGGCGATACTTTAGATAAGTCCGCCCCTTCCACCGAGTTTTTAAAAATTAAATATCTAGGAGATGGTAACTGAAGTGCTTCAGTACTTATCTCCTTGCCTCCTACATTTTCATCCTTCTCTACTGAACCAACAGACCTGTTTGACAAAGTCGAACGAGGCCTCTTTAACAGACCTTTAGCGATTTTATTTGTAGTTTCCATAATTTGTTTCCGAGCGATTCATGAACGAAGATGTTTCGAGCAAGTGGCACAGGGTGCACCCAGACGTCACCAGTAGCCCAGGATACTCGAACTAAAGCGAGAATCCCCAATAAATTGGAGGGGGACCTCCAAATATCCTGGAGCCGAAATACATGTCTGTCAGCACTCCAGAATATTTTAGGAATGGGTTCCGGTACACAGTTACGGTTCCCCAAACCCAAGTACCACTGGCAGCCGCACTCTATGAACTCACAGAATGCAACCACTTGTTTCGATAGACTCCGCTATGGGCTCCGACACCCATAACTCAATATTCATGTGCTTGCCAGGCGCCAATAGGCTGCTCGGTCCCAGAACTTATCCCATCAGAGGTCCTTGGCAGTGCTAAGCACACATAAGGTTCCACATACTTGGCCCGCCAAACGAAACCAAGCAGTATCGCCACTCCCAGACATAACAGAACAAGTACAGCAAATCCCTAAATGTACGTATGTGTGTGTGTAAAGTGTTTAAATCGTAAGTGTAGTGCTGTAAGTGTAAGTATGTGTTATATTCGGGTGCCGCGAGGTTCGTCTAAGTCCTCTCACTAGGTGCAGCTAGTCTGCACCCCCCTGCGGGTGTGTAAGTGTTTGTGTGAGAGAGTGTGTTGGTGGGTGTTGTGTGTATGTTGAGTAAATGAGTGAGAGTAGAATGAGCTAGAGGTATGGTGGGGTCGCTAAGCTCATCAGCTGCTCACTTCAGCTGCCTCCGCCGGCAGTTAACGGTCTTAATTTGTTTCAGAAATAAAGACTGTTGTCTGAGCAGACTGTGTGGGTTCGCATTTATAATAGAGAATTAAGGAAAACATTATAATTTGTTAGAAAAAAATAACTGAGTACTCATTATTAATATGTCGAAGAAGAAGAATTAAGAAATTTCACAAAACAGAAATCACACTTTATTTTAACTAAATTCATACAAATGTAATTATGTCAGATATGTACACACAGGACAAATCAATACTATATATTTTTTTAGTTCAATAGTCAAACTGTCTCTTAATTCCACTTAAAAAGTTTCAAGCTATCTGCCCTTCAGCAACCCACTAGTGGTGGTTGCGACCCATAGTTTGGAATCTAGAATAGAGCGCAGATGTTTATATGTCTTAAGCACGCTAAGTACTAAAATACAAAATATCAATCATACTTACATATCAGAGCAATAAGAATCTATTACTTTTTCGATGTCTTCAGCGGATATATAACTTGTATGATTCTAGAACAAACAGCACTTATTAGAAGAAGTCACTAATGGAAAATATGTTTATTGTTTATTATTGGTTTCTTTACTCTTTACTCGGTAAACTCTTCATAGTAAAAAAAAATGTAGTATATATGAAAAACGAACAACTTTGTTTTCCTAGTTTTATAGCTAACCAGTTTTCATGACTGATGCAATTATAAAATAATACAAGACATATTGTAAACAGTTATTTTAAAAAAAAACAAAAATGTTGAGTCCAACATGCTAGAAACTATATTTAAAAAATTTATTTAATGATTATTTTTAAAATGTTACCTTAGGGACTGCACACATGATTTTAAAAAATACAATTTAAATTACAATACAATTTAAAAATACAATAAATTTTCTCTATTTAACTCACATTATTTATTGTACAAATTTTACATACATAGGGCTTTAATACAGAAAATTACTTGTACTTAAACTTTCCATAAATATTCACATAACATATGTGAGAGCACGGCACACACCACTTAAGAATATTCATGTGACTACTGCGTAATCGACTTATATGTTGAATGATATTATCATAAATAGTGTGAGAGTGTTTATCTTTCAACAGAAACATTCATGCACGCATTTGGAATTTTTTGACACTATTTGAATGTTTCTATCTCATTCTACTAGATGACAGGATCATTTACTTTTTTATTATATCGTTTGCTTACGGTAGTAACTCGAGTCAGCTGCAATCGCCTACCGCTATACGTAAGTCATGTCCAGTAAGTGTTTTGTTTAGAAGGTTACTTTTATTATTTATTACAAATTTTGTACTGTGGAAGACAGTTTAAAAATGTTAGATAACAGAATTAACCTGATAGTTAAAAAAGGATGACAATTAATCAAGAATCTACTGTAATATTTAATTATATTTTATTTACGTCAGCTGATACTGTTGACAATATCTAAAATCGGTGATGATAGCCTTCATGTGCTTTTCGCAAAAAAAGTATCTACAATACCTACTACTTACAAAGTTTGACAAGTAATGGGACTAATATTTTTTAGCAAGACAAGGCAACCCTGGCAGCTTGCATAGGCACTCTATCTTTGACCTTGACCTTTAAGCTAATTCTAGTCCTAGGGACACATTGGTGCTCAAGGTCAGTCTTTAGTTGTGCTGCAATAAGTGAACATGCTTTTGTCTCTAGTCACGGAATTGAAATCGTGAAATATTGCACATTGGTATGCCATTTCTTTTTGTGTTAAACTGGGTGAGAATGCAACAACTTACAGTAAGCTTCAGAAAGCTTTTGGAAATGAGGTTATGTCAAGAGCTCATTTTTCGTTAGCACAAAATGTTTTGTGAAGACAGAATGAATGCTTAAGATGAATACCACAGTTAACATCTATCAACCGCATGGACAGATGTTGTAGATCAACCGACTTTACATTACCTGGCCACATCAAGTCAATGTGGCCAGGTAATGTAAAGTCTGTTGATTTGATTGAAGATTATTCACGGAAATGATTACAGAAGAATTCAACATCAATTGAGAAACTCTTTGCCAAATAATATCTGAAGATCTGGGTGTGAGAGAAATTTGTGCAAAAATGGTTCACAAAAATCTCACAGAGCAACAGCAAGAAGCACGGAAAATTGATACAGCTGACCAACGGTATTGTCTAAAGAGTGGATGCCTCCTAAACCAAACAATCAATATTTATAAAAGAAATTCTACCAAGATTCGAAAACGATCCGTCCATGTCCATGCAAATATTGCTGATAACTGACATTGCCTCATAATAATACACTAATCCAATACTTCACTGACTGTATAACAATTTAAACCTCAAACTGCATTACAATACAGTTGCACCAGCTGTGTATAGAAACAAGCACCTTATTCACCAGATGTGTCTCTGTGCTACTTGTTTCTATTTTGAACACTCAAAATTGCAGTCAAGAGACACCATTTTCAAACAAATGAAAATGTTAAAAAAGATGTAATGAAGGTGTTACAGGTGTTTGATTTTTTCCATAATCGTAAAACAAAACCGAACTGGTTTAAAGAAATTGAAAAAGACCTAATAGAATTAAAAATTACAGAAGATTCATTGTTTGACCAAACTGCTAAGATAATTACCAAAGACGAAAGAATAAGATTCCAAGATAAAGCCAAAATAAGACCTAAACCTGTCATTTCGGAAGAGGAGAGGAAGAGAAGATCGGAAAGAATGAAGAGCTACTGGGAACAAAGAAAAGTACAGCGCGCAAGAAATGATTGATTCAGCGTACCCCAAAGAGAGTGAAACGAAAAGAAGAAGAAGGTGTTACAGAACTTTCCAGAATAAGCATTTCAGAAATGTTATATGAAGTAGCAGAAATGCTAGAGTGAGTGCAAGCAGAAGGGACCTACACAACAATGAAGGAAATCACACAACAAATGACTAAAAACATAAGTTAAATTTTTTTCACATCAGTCTCATTACTTTATTGTTATACCTTTGCATATCTCATATACCTATTTTATCTTTTATGTACACTGATTCTCAATTTGTAACTAAATTTACATCGGGTTTGAGGAAAACCACTAATGCTTAATGTATTACTTACAAAGGTAGGTGTAGATTGCGAGCTACTACTCGCAGTTGAATGAAGCGGCGCTATAACATGGCGTTGATCATATGATGGTGTTAAAATGTTTGGTTGACCCTCTTCATTACCTTCTTGAGTCTAAAAAATTGAATATACACAAAGTAAGTCCAGTATTCAAAGAATAGCACATAATGGCATAAATACCTGCCATAACTGTTTTTAGTTATCAAAAAACACTGGAAAAATAAACAATGTTAATTAAGGAAATAAATGGTGCAAAACATTAAAAAAAACTTTTTCACATTCAATTATTTCTCAAAAAATTCAGGGAAAAAATGAGAAAAAATGGCTTAAACTTATGAAAATTTGCTTAGACATTTTATCAAAATTGTAGTTTGTTTTAAAGTAAATAGAAAAACAAACTAACAATGGTAGTCAGGTAATGCTGGGGGTGAAAGTAATGTTCAAGTAAACAGCTGATTAAAACCCAACTGTTCCTCTGGTAAGAAATACAATTATATCAACTGATGTTATGTTTATTGGCACTGTTTATGATGAATGCTTTAATAACAAACAAAATGTTATTAATTGTATTTTAATGGTTAATATTAAAGTATGTGTCTCACTATAAGGAACACAAACAAGTGATTTTTATAATTAATTATTTTTAACTACATGTTTGGTAATTACATTTTTTGAATGTAGCGACAAAATATACCATATAAACTGTGGATTTTATGGCCACAGTCCATAGTATATTATTACTGTTATTTTTACTAGACAATAAAGTCTTCAAATATGCAAAGAGCACTGTGGCGTGATGTAGAAATACTAAAAGTAAACCCCCTTAGCCAAAATAAAAATCGAACTACAGCAAAATTATGACTGGCCATCATGGTCAGTACTGGAACCATAACAGTAAAGTAACTGAATAGATGGATAAAAGAAAACCCTCAAATATTCATCTTCATTCATTGCATACTAACAAAAGATAAAGAAATATAAATTTATAAGTTCAATAATAAATAAAATAAAAATAAAAATTTTATTTTTTTTTTGTTTAAAAAAATTGTGCCTAGAATTAATAAAATCATTGTTTTAGATTTTAACTTTAATAAAATAATAAATAAAATAAAAACAAAGTACTAACAATTATCAACAGGGACAGATATATTTATAATACTAATGAACCCTGAACCCCTGAATGGAAATTTAAAATGATAACACATCATTTCAAAAATTCCAAATTTAATATCAAATCCCATTCCCAGATCAAAAACTAAATACCAGGGTAACTGCAGGTTTCCCAGGTCAATGGATAACCTGACAAAATGGTAACAATTTTTTTCTAATGTTACCAAATAGAAAATTTTACAAATAGACAAAATGGACAATTTTTCTTTATTCTAATTCTTAAAAACATTCTAACAATTCTTAAAAACTAATATACCAAAAGTGATTTTTAAAATATTTTTTTAACTACAGTAAATGTTTATTAGAATTTTAAAATATGAGCTGTACCAATTTATTTTTGTATATAAGCCCCAACAACATTGATTTTTTTTATACACAAACACTTTTATTTCATAAATAAATACTACACTTTTGTTGTACTTAATTTATTTTCAAAGGTTTCACTACTTTTTATCATTTTGAAATGTAGGGTGTATTATTGTGTCTTTGCTATTTTCATCTTCTGTCTATGTAAGACTTGAAAGATGGATTTGTAGACAAAAAACAAGATTTAAATGTTTTGTGGTAGACTATAGAAAAAACTAACTAAAATTGACAAGTTTTGTGTCAAATGTTGATTTTTGTCATTTGGGCAGTTTAATTACGAAAACTGCCCAACAGAACTAAGTGGTAAGAAAGCAGAATTGTGTTCATTTCTTTATTTAATAGTGATATCTAATTTTTCGTATTTGGTATACTACTAGGTTAGCTTATTCTATTTTTTTCTTTAAACACTGAATATGCTAGGTATGAATAAAGATCATAAATTATAATTATAATTCAATTATGTATTATAATATTTTAACTAATACTTACATGCATTTTTACAACGGAAATGAAACGCCGGCTTCACGTGCGCCTAACCGCCAACTCTCCTTGCCTTAATGTACGATCTGTTCAGTTTTGGTCACAGATAAAAAAATAAAGTTCGATAGATCAAATAACTCTTCAGAGATATAATAGGTCCCAAGAATAAAAATAATCAATGAAAATGGAATTGATATATCCCAAAATGTGAATTTTTGTGATTGTAAGCGATTAAATAATTAGCCTTATGCAAATAATAAGTATTAAAATAATATTTTTAAATTATTTTTCTCTTTTAATGCGTTAATTTTAACTTTGTTTCTTTTTTTTTGTATTCCTGTCTTTTCAAAACTATTACAAAAGTAAGATTTTAACAATTTTTTGGATTCATTATGTGATATATTGTTTTCTGAAGAGATATTAACCCGTGGAAGATCAACTTTTTTACAAAACTATATTCTGACCTTCATTTTTACGAAGCAGCTGTAGTTTTATATCCGCTGCAACAACACACGTTACGATAGTTAGTAGCTTTTACACATTACCAGTAATATAACAAACAAATGAGTTAAACAACGAACAACCGAGTCGACTCAGTTATGAGTTCTTTAAAAAAAAATATGTATTTTTCATTAATAATAACACACATTTCATTAATTTATCGTTTTCGATGAAAACACATTTCTTGAAACCAGGTTAAACACTCACAACCGAGTCGAATTAAGCAGGAGGTCACCAAATGCAGAGCGGGAGTTGCTCTGAACGTAGCGGACTACGCATTCAAAACCTAACCTATTGTTTTTAATTACGGCAATGATTACGGCCACTGTAAGCGTATCGGAGCTGAGCGTAGTGAAGCTGCGTCGCTGAGCTCCGCTCCGTGTTTTTTTATATAATCAGTTGGATAGTGGAAGGACCATTTTATCAAAGACCTTCTCCTTGACTTCCATTGTCACTTCAATTTAAGAACATATGTGCCATCAGTTTTGTAAAATAAGTGGAAGTTGCTTCAAGCAAAACAAGATTGTGAGGAAAGTGAGCTTGTCCAAAGAAGAATTCAATAACTAACTCTAATGCTATGTTGTTGAGTACTGCTTTTGTTAATATTCTCAGAGGTTATTTGTCCTAACTGCCTGCTGGTTGCCCAGTCAGCTTGGTTATATTTTGTCATATTACTGTCTGAACAATGCTGTTCATCAGCACTATTGTACACCATTGATGTGCTCAGTGGTTGAATGCACTTGATGTGCTACATGGCCATTTGAATGCACTTGTAGCCAAAATAAAATGTTAGTTACTCTTATGATAAAAAAAAACTGTAATCACTAATTTTAGCCCTTTTTAAAGATGATTATTTGAATTACTTCTTAAACTAAATGTCCCTTGTTGTTATGGTTAATAATAGAATTTCCTTACCAGTAAAATACAAATTTCTTGCCTATGCTGTCTCAAATTGGCAGTGTAATAACATATCGACATATGATAGGATTACTGCATAAAGAAAACAAAGTCTTTTATAAAACCTATAAATATAATTCCAAAATATACCTTAAAATGGTTCATCCCTCGACATATTAAAAAATAATAACTATCTATTTATCCCATGTATAAATTAATTCCTCTGAGTGTTGTACCCTTCCAAGATTAAATCATAGGTTTTAATAGGCAAACAACATTGGCTGTAGCTGTAAGTATAAACTAAGATTTAATGGGAAACATTAATAGGAAGAAGTATTGCCACAAAGACTTGTGTTTTTGCCATAATTCTTAACATAAGGTTCTCATAAGAAATTATTTGCCAGAGTCAAATGAACCAAAATTAAGATGAGGTTTGTGGAGTTTACTTAGGAGACCAAAAGCAGGAAAAATTTTACTGTGTAAATAGTTTAAACACAATATGTAGTAAACTACAGTGAACTGTAAGATGTTTAGACTAACCCTAAAAAGACATTGGTTACAAAATAAAAATAATAAAAAATCTGCTATTATGGTGCTGACAATGGGTTCAAGGGACATAGTGATTTATAATGATATCCTACAAACTATGTCATGCCATCTATAAACATAAACATTGGCAATTAACTATACCTACAATTAGTAAATTGCATGTTTAAAATAGAAAATTTTGTATGGAATTTATATTTGCAAGCGATTTTGTTCTAATTCTGCAGATACAAAATCTTACACCCACAATTTTCTTGCTGACAAAGGTTAAAAAAGGACAGTCCAGCAAGTAGGGATACTTTGGTAAAACTAAAAATCATACCATTATCAAAACAGTATTACTTTATACATTTTCCAAATTATTCTTGTCAAAAAAAAAAAAATAAATAAAATAAGGAAACTTTGGCTGGACATGATTTTCTTTTTCTGGCGAAAAACCATAAATGGCTATCAAAGCATAATGGCTGGGCTTGAAATTAACACGAAGAACATATACTACTGCATATTACTTGGCAATTACTGTACGCTAAGAAGTACAGTTTATTTATAGTTTTTTTTTTTTTAATTTTACTATGTAAATAAGAAATTCTTATTACATAATTTTCTTATTCGCTTAAAAAAATGTTAAGACTCTTATTCTGCCCATTCGTTAAATTTTTTCCATAAAATCATAAATATGTTATAGTAGTTTACGATTATAGCAAACCTAGACCCAACAAAATCAAAATTTAGTATTTAAATTAAAATTATTTTTTTATTATATATTCTTAAACTTTAAGATAGAATTATAGTACATGCTAGGTCCTCCGAAAACTTAAAATATTATTAGTGGTAATTATGTATACTCAATGTCCAGCAATAACACAATTAGCACCTTTAAGAAGTTTATCTATGTCTATAGGAAATTAAGATTACATTTTTAAAAAGTCAGTACCAATATAGATTTGCAAACATTTTCCTTATTAAAAATTATTACAAGACATTTCTGCTGTATATATATATATATATATATATATATATATATATATATTTACATATATACACATAAAAGCTTAGTTTGTATATATATATATATATATATATATATATATATATATACATTTGCTCGGCTCTAGGATATGTCATATTAGTCAGTTTATTTGACTAAGTCGGTCAGTGTTGCCATCTTACTAATATTCGGCCTAGTTCTATCGTTTAATTTGAAATTCTGTCTAAAAAGAGTTTTCTAACCCTTTATCACATAAAAATAAATTATATATATATATATGTGTGTGTGTGTGTGTGTGTGTGTGATGTGTCTTTTCTCAGAAAGTATAAACACCGAAAATGATTGCAAAGACAAGAAATATGTTTTTAACTTTTCTTTAAAAAAAGAATAGAATTTAAATTGTCCTTGCATGAAAATATCAGATTACTAATATAACCCTTTGAGGAATAAGATATAATACATGTTATAGTATAGTAATTAGTATTTTGTACTCCTTAGTAGTAATAATATTTTTATACTCTTATTAATTAAAATGCAACAGAGATTCATTATCCTGTTATTCCGTTATAAGGATAAGACATCATAAAATGTTTTCGCATTGTCATTAATAATAGATAGTTATAAAATTAAAGCAATGGAATAATGAATTAAATTTAATTATATATTCCTTTTAATATTGTACATGTTACTAGGGATAATTATTTCCATCAATGTTTAAAATCATAATATTTCCGTTTTTACAATTACATTACAGTATTACTTTATTTTTATAGCTCTTTGGGTGTGACAGCTAGTTCGTATCTAAAAGTTTAGTTGGTAACAGTGGCCGGCTTATTCTTCAATCTTTCGGTTTATAGTTATATTATCCATCACTTCAACATTCATCACGCCATCATTAGAACAGTTACAGTATGTGGTTTTGAAATTATATATATATATGTATGGTATTTTTAAGTAGTTGAGTGCTCATTTGTGAAATAAAACATCAACATTATCAGTCATGCAATAGTTAGCAGTTCATATTGAATCATAATGTTAAAATTATGTTAAATTTTGAAATTACTAATCCTATCTTTAGAAAAGTTATTTCTAACTTGTGAGGCTAATGGAGATGAATAACCCACGTCATATATTAGTGTTATTGGTTTTATTTTACTTAGCATGTGAAAGTAATGCTCAAACCATGCTGGAAGGTCTATATTGTGGACGAGAAAACTGCTATGATGGTCAGTTTCGTTTAATTATACATTCTTTTGAAATTTACATTTAGAGTAGGCTACCAAATATGTGTTCTCAAAAATTACCCATATTGACAGTTTAAGGCGCAAAAAGAATTAGAAATAAATTGGGTACATACATTTTGTTTTAATTAAATACCAGTGCTTATCATTGAAGTCAAATTAATAGCCTACCTGTTCAGAAACTTATAGGATTGGAATTTATAAAAAGTGTCATTTGAATAGTCTAGGTGAAAATTCCTGAAGATGCTGAATATAGAATTTCTGGAAGTGGTAAAAGCTCTTTAAACATGACTAATTTTATTCATGCCATTTTTTTCTGGTTGTAGCCCCACTTGTATGTTGCCTGTATTTTTTGTAACTTTTGTTCCATAGGACATAAAGTATTAGAACAAAAAAATTTTATTTCAGGGTAAGGAATAAAACACCCTTTGAAAAGAGGCTTTATGTCATTGTATGACATAAAGGACTGATTAATTACAGAGTGCATTTTGAAAGATATTGACACTTTTGTATAAATGTTTCCTTTTTTAGTTTTGACCACAGTATTAGTGTAATTTTATTGTTAACATTTGAATCATTTACTTTTTTACATACTTTACATGTCATTAACCAAACTCCTACATAGTATGTTATTTTGTAATGAATTTAAAAGTATTTAACCTATTGGTTGATTATTCTTACATTGGTGTGGTTATGTTGCCAATCAGTAGGGAAAAAATAGAAATATAAGTATTTCTTATTTTTAGCAGTTAATTTAACATTTGTCAGTACAAATATTTTTTGTCCTTTGGCTTAATTCCTGATAAAATAAAAAAATATAAATTACAATCTTAAACTATTATTGATATAAATAGTCCAGAAGCTGTGTGTCCTAATAACAATGGTATGCAAACAAAAGGTTGTAGCTGGGCTACACTTTTTGTAGATTAATGAGAAAAATCTGTTATATAAAACATATATATATGGTATTTTATCTTTGTAGGATGTCTGCTGTTTTTCCTGACCACATACTGTGCTGCCTCGCACTTGCTCATGGAGCCCAAAATATACTTTCTTTGTTTTGTTTCTATGCCTCGCGCAAAGTTTTGTAATATTGATGTCTTAAGTATCTTAGTCTATTTAAAATCAATTGATATTTTGATATAGATAACAAACTTACCAATAATATTCAGTTTTTCTTTTCACGTAACGAATCTATAATATTTAGAACTATTTTTTTAACTTCCTTAAATTTTAGTTATTTTTGTAATGTTAATTCCCCAAGGCGCAATTAGCATAAGATCAGAGAGTCAAGAATTTATAAGAAAACAATTCAAATGTGTCAAAAAAAGTTTTTCTCACTATTCGTTTTAATAACGGAGTAATATGTTGTATTGCATTTAGGTCATTTCAGGGTATTGTATGTAGAACATTTGACTGCTTCAATAATTTCTATACCTTTCAGGGGGTGCAGACTAGCTGCACCTATTCAGAGGATTTAGACGTCCCTCGCGGTACCCAAGTCTAACACACACACTTACAACACTACACTTGCGACTTTAACACTTTACACTCACACTCACGTTTACATTTAGGGAGGTGATAATAGTGTTGTGATTTTTTGTCTGTCTTGTTTGTGTCTCTCTTAGTCTGTTGACTGCCTTGTCCAAGTCTTTTCTTCCTGCTGTATTTCTCTTCCTTTTGTTTTTGTTGATACAGTCTCGATAAATCATGGTCGTCCCTAGGCTTAGTTATCTAATTGTCTGTCTGACATTTAGTGTGACTGATGCAAGCTGCACCCTTAGTTTTTCAGTGCTCTGCATACTCCTTTGGCAGCTATGTACCCTTTGCCTTCTTTTCTTCTTTAACCAACCTACAAATTTGCATGCTTGGTAATTTCAAGTTGTAGTGCAAGACCTCGTGCTCATCACTGTCATCACATCACACTGTCCTCTTGTTTGTGAACTTCTTGTGGTATGTCTAGGGTGAAACTTCCCAAAGCCACTTTCTGGTTTACTACTTCAAGGTGTATAGTTTCCTGACAGAGTTATCACCAAACTATTTCTCCGGAACACTTTTCCTCCATTGGCATTGTGAGGCTGACTTACACAAAGGGTGGATTTGTTAAGGAACTCCTCGAGGTACCACCTGGGGTAAAAGTTGATGTAGTTTGTTCTATTACCTTTACATCATCAATTTGATTTATGTTCAGGGTCCTCTTGTAGGCTCCTGCACCCTCGAAGTTATTGAGATATATAGACATTCTCATCCATCTTCAAGACTGTTGACCAGGTCTTGATAATACCTACATTGCTGATTGTTAGAACGTAAGACCTTTTCCGCAATCAAAACCTTTAACCAGTTTTAACCTGTAACTACAAGCCGGGACTCTTACGTTGTACCATTAACCAGAAGGGCCATCCCAAAACTTTTTTAAAGAGGTGTTACTTCTGTGAGGTCCCGGGCTTTTTACCGGCTTAGTAGAATTAATAATACCAATTGGAACACTATAAATGCTCTACATTTCAATTTGAATATCAATAGATATTTAAGGAAAAAATATTTTTTGCTTGTTTTTAAAAAGGTTTTTAGTGGTGTTTGTGATTTCTTCACTACTTTCTATAAACATCCCAGCACTAATATATGCTTATTATGTTTTACATTTTTTATTTATTCCATCCATCACCCAATTTGCTTAAAATTATAGTCATTTTATTTATAACATTCCAATTTTTCACTATTTTCCATACACTTCATAGCACTAATCAAATAATATTCATCACTATATGATAACATAATTATGTCCCAAGTCTGCAATTACAAGGCATTTCATTCAAACTTTTTCTAATAACAATACATTCATTTGAGATCATGTATCAGTAATCCTTCTTATTCATTTACCACTTATAATTAGTACCTCCTAATATACGGAAGTCATGTTATCAGTTAATTTTAATAATTTTGTTGGACACTGATATAGATAAAGTTTCTTGTAATTTAATTGTAACTATAGTAGAATGAACCAATTCAGGTTCATCTGGTTCTGGCTGTTCATCCAACTATTTCTTTGTTTTTAGTTTCAGCTGGTGAATCAGTGGAATTATTGCTTTCTTTGTACACATTTATTTTCTGAGATAATACTTTAGGAGACATAATCATGAGATTTAATAAATAGTATTCAGCCCGCATTAAACATATGTTGAATGCACTCAAATTTTTTTTCCGGCGAAAAACCGTTAAGGTTGTCATCGCCGGTGAATGCACTCAAAAGCATTTTTGTAGTGTACAGTGTAAACTAACAATAATAAATAGTTTTGTTACATTTTTCATTATAAAAACATAGTGGAAAGTTTCTGAACAATTTCATGATGACCCTTCTTTATTACAAAAAAAAAAACTAGTGACTGATAGTTCACGCTGATATATCTATAACTGCTTGTCCTTCAACTCCAACTACGGTAGTATTATTAAATTTGGGTTCTTCAACATCTGGTGGATTAGTAAAACCCCGCAGGGGATGCAGACTAGCTGCACCTATTGAGGGGATTTAGACGTCACTCGCGGTACCCGAGTCTAACACAACACTACACTTATGACTTTAACACTTTACACTCACACTTATATTTATGGAGGCGATAATAGCCTCAACGTGCTTTTCACCTTAACATAACAAAAAAAGAAAAAATTAATAAAATATTCTGAAATTGTATTTTATACAGTTTAAAGTAGTAAGCTGAGGGCGCAATGGATAAGTTTTTTCCAAGTTAAATATCTTTTGAAATGTATCTAAAGATATTTTAATTATTAGTATAATATTTTGCTTTTATGTTGTTACCCATTACATGGCAAGGAAGTTTTGCTGCTGTGAATACACCAAATTTAGGAAAATATTGTTCTCAAAGTGATCATTGCTACAGATTTGATGAGTATTTGCGGTTAAGTACAGGATATGCCTTCTATCGATGTTGTTGGAATTTTTTCAATAAATTCTTGGGGTTGTTATTAATCGCAAAGTTAAATATTACCTTTTTTAGCCATGTGTTCTGCTGATGTTACTTCTACTGTTTATACACTAACAATGAATAAATTGTAGGTATATAATCTGTGGATAACTAACAAATAGAAATGTAGAACAAATGAAAACATGATGGCTGTGCATCAGGTGTTACTTAAATAATTTTTCACAACTATTGTTCACAGAGGCTACCACATGCTTATGGCATCTTGTTGGTACTGAATTATTGCTAAATTCAGTGGTGGAACTGCCTTTTCTCACCTCGCCCTTTGTTATAATATAACATTGTTAGCATAATGTCTTTTTGTAATTTAAATGACTATAAAATACCAGATAGGAGTTTGGTTGATACAAAAAAAAGTAATGGTTTTAAATCCTGTTTAACACAATTCCATAATAATGATGAACAGTTCTTTTGGATTGTATAACTACCAACTAAATAATATGTAATGTGAGTAAAACAAATTTTTTATATAATTTTTGTATTTTGTGTATAATTTTCATTCAATTTTAAATGTAATGTACTGAGATGACAGTTAATCATAATGTAATAATGTACATGTAGTTAATGTAATGTAGTATAATGTACTAATGTAAGTTATAATGTAAGTATAATGTAAGTTAATGTATTAGTTTAATCTGTTAATAATATTAATAATAATAATAAGGTATGTTATTTTTATAAAAGTTTGATGTATAGTTTTGTGTAATTTATATCCAGAAGCTTATTTTATATTTTTTTGTGGTAAAATTCATTAAAAAATTTAATAATGTTAACAAAACTGTGGACAAAACAAAAAACAGAAGCAAAAACTTTATCAGATAGTGCACCTTTGAATATGAAAAAAAATCTGCATGAATAAGAAACCAGAGCATTTATCAGATAAGAATGACAAAGGAAATACAAGTGCCTGTTCTAAAATAAAAATAGCAGCAGCTAATGACAGTAAAGTAGGTATATTAAAGGATGATATCAATAGTATAGTGTAAATTGTGGAAGTAGCATCAGTAGAAAATACAGCAAAAAAAAAGGTAATATTTAACTTTACGATTAATAACAACCTCAAGAATTTATTGTGAAAATTCCAACATCTACAGAAGACATATCCAGGACTTAAGCACAAATTAGTTGTCAAATCTGTTTCAATAATGACTTTGAGAACAATGTTTACCACAAGGTGGTGTTTTCACAGCAGCAAAGCTTCCTTGCCATTTAATGGGTAACAACATAAAAGCAAAATGTTATACTAATAATTCAAATATTTTTATAGACATTTCCATAGATATTTGACTTGAAGAAAACTCATCCATCGTCTTATTATTTTAAACTTTATAAAATACCATTTCAGGATATTTTACTAATCCACCAAAGGAGAATTTCTAATGAACAAAGAATTTATTTAAGATGAACCACCTGATGTTGAAGAACCCAAATTTAATAATACTACCGTAGTTGGAGTTGAAGCACAAGCAGTTATAGATATATCAGCGTGAACTATCAGTCACTAGTTTTTTTGTAATAAAGAAGGGTCATCATGAAATTGTTCAGAAACTTTCCACTATGTTTTTATAATGAAAAATGTAACACAACTATTTATTATTGTTAGTTTACACTGCACACTACAAAAATGCTTTGAGTGCAATCAACATGTGTTTAATGTGGGCTGAATACTATTTCTTGAATCTCATGATTATGTCTCCTAAAGTATTATCTCAGAAAATAAATGTGTACAAAGAAAGCAATAATTCCACTGATTCACCAGCTGAAACTAAAAACAAAGAAATAGTTGGATGAACAGTCAGAACCAGATGAACCTGAATTGGTTCATTCTACTATAGTTACAGTTAAATTACAAGAAACTTTATCTACATCAGAGTGTCCCACAAAATTATTAAAATTAACTGATAACATGATTTCCGTAGGTTAGGAGGTACAAATTATAAGTGATAAATGAATAAGAAGGATTACTGATACTATGATCGCAAATGAATGTATTGTTATTACAAAAAGTTTGAATGAAATGCCTTGTAATTGCAGACTTGGACATAATTATGTTATCATATAGTGATGAATATTATTTGATACACTATGAAGTGTATGGAAAGTAGTGAAAAATTGGAATGTTGTAAATCAAATGACTATAATTGGAAGCAAATTGGGCGATGTATGGAATAAACAAAAAAAGTAAAACAATAAGCATATATTAGTGCTAGGACATTTAGAGAAAGTAGTGAAGAAATCACAAACACAACTAAAAACCTTTTTAAAAACAAGCAAAAAATATTTTTTCCTTAAATATCAATTGATATTCCAGTTGAACTGTAAAGCATTTGTAGTGTTCCAATTGGTATTATTAACTCTACTAAGCTGGACAAAAGCTCGGGACTCCATCGCGAGGGTCAGCGGTGCAATGATATAGGAGCAACACCTCTTTAAAAAATCTTGAAAGGCCTAACACCACTTCAAATGAAAGACGAAATTGAATCAACAATGAAAGACTCATCTCTGTCATATTCAACGGTGGCTTTCCAAAATTAAAAAAGCTTGCACAAACACTGATGACGCACCTCATTCAGGATGCTCCGTTGAGGTCACATCTGCTGAAATGATCGAAAAAATTCATAAAATGTGGTAGAGGACAGCACATTTGTACCAGTTGTACTTTGATAATAATAATTTTATTTTTTTAATATGTCTATAAATATAAACATTATTGTTTTTCTTTTCATGTGTTTGTTTTATATTTTTTATAAATTAAAAGCATTCATTTAAAAAACTCTGTTTCCTCATTGAACATCCAGTAATATGACATCTCTATTATAATGTAACAACTCTCTGTGCCGTATGTGTAGAATTACAGACTCTAGATCATGGCTGTATTTCTCATTAGGGTTGTAAGCTCAAAATTTTCAGAGGCATAAACAGAAAATAGGGTGTGTAAGTATAATTATTGCTACACATCAAATAGAAGCAATTCTATAAAAATATAATTAATTTTAATTTTAAGTATCGGTCTTATTTCAGGTCCACATATTTTAAATATGATTATTTGTGAATCATCATAGCATTGTCAATTAATATCTCTTTTGAAACTTGTATCGATAATACAAAACATGCGAATCAGAATTATAGTCGAGATCAGGAAATAATTATATTATCAGATAGGGATGAAAAAAATCTAATTTGTTCTATTAAGTGTATAAATATTAGTAAAAAAAATAGATTGTTATAAATGAAATGACTAATCATGGTCACATCCTACGAATGGACCCGAAAAGGATAACAAAAAGGATCTTCGACTTTTTCCGCAATAAGAAAACCAAACTGAACTGGTTTAAGGAGATAGAGAGGGACCTACGAGAGTTTCAAATTACAGAAGAGATGCTTACAGATAGATCCGCAAAGAGTATAATCGAAGGTAAAATGAAGAGGTTCCAGGACAGGGTCAAGACCAAAATACCATATAGGATTTCTGAGGCAGAGAGGACGGCAAGATCTGAAAGGATGAAGAAATACTGGGCGGACAGGAAAGCACGACACACTGAACATTGATTGATCAATCGTCCCCCAAAGTGGGTGAAACGTAGAAGAAGAAGAAGAAATGACTAATCTTTAAAATCAATCGGGGGGGGGGGGGGAATGCTGACATAAATAAACCAAATTGAAAACACTGAATAAAGCAAATAGGCCATTAGAGTGGGGAAGTGTGTTAAGATTAGAGAAGAAACCCATTTTTTAAACAGACTGGGGAATAATAATAATAATAAATTTACAAGTTAAAAAATAATAAATTAAACAATTTGTGTGCTAGGAAATTTATGGAATATAGTGAAGAAATGGAAAAGTTGTTGATTGTAGGAACGATTCGGGTGTGTTGCAGAAGGTGTAAGACTTAAAACTTTTTTAAAGTGTTTATCCGACTGGAAACATATTGAAAATTGAACATATCTCAAGATGTTCTATAATTTCACATAAAGTGAGTGTAGGGATAGGACAATGTAGCGGTGAAGTATATTTCTGTAATCGTAAAATGATCATGTCATGTGACATGTCAATCGCTGTTTGGATCGTGGGTAACTTGGTGAAAGAGGGGTAGTTTACTCGTTGCTGGGCTGGCGCTACTAGATGAACTACAACATGCACCTAGGTATGACGAATAAGTGAAAAAAATGACAAAACTTCAAATTTTTTGTATAATTCATCAGACTAAAACGTAATAGGGTGTGCAATAAACAGCTATTAAATTATGCTACCTACTTCTAAAAAGGGAATTATTTTATTATTTATTTATTGATCCTCAATTTCACCTTTTGAGAGCTGCTGTTATGATTATACAAACTAATGTTTTGTTACATGACTAGTAGAATGTTGGCCAGAGCTAAGTTGTGCATTTAATTAAATGTAATCAGCTGTAATTACATGTTATTGATCTGTCAATTTTTTTTAATATAGCTCTTGAAAAAATTAAGCAACAAATAAAAGTATAAATAATTACTAGTATACATTGTGTACCCTATATATAGATATTTTTTTTTCAACGTCCGACTATTGTGCACACTTGGGCTAATGCAGACGATGGGATGATTTATAGCGTATGAAAATGCTAAGCCCTGGCCGGGAATCGAACCCGGGTCCTCGGGGTGAAAGCCTAGTACGCTATCAACTAGGCCACCGAGGCGGCTATATATATGCGCCCGATTATCGCAAAAAATCATATTTGCTTTACTGCTGAGTGGTTCAGGTACTGAAATAAGGCTCACTATTATTTTATTGATGTATCAGTCATTGTCATGGTGCATCTAGTGGCAGCTATCGCTCATGTTATGGCTAGTAAGCTGTACTGTTTGGTGTTGTATACGTTATTTGTTGTGTAGTGGCTTAGCTGCTTCAGCATACAGTTACGACATTCAAACCTGTAAGTTTTATTGTACTTTTTGTGCAACAGATAAAAACTGAAAGCTTGAACGGCCAAAAAATTGATATAATTACACATTTACAAAACTTACAATTATTGCTCACATTTATGGTATTGGAAGAACCACAGTAAATGACATTTAACTATATACTGGAAAATAGAACATGTTTCCAAAATCCAAAAAACATATATTGAAATGCCAAGACTAAAAAAACGATAAAGTTAGAACATTTATTCAGTTTATAAATATGCATTTTTATCATTTGTTTATATACAGTGAATGGGTCAGATTGTTTTTTAAGAGTTTTGTGTAATTTATCTGTTCGATTAACCATTCCTTGTCATCCTCCTGATCCTGACAGTTAATCGAAGTTTCACTGTATTTATTTATTATTATTAGGCTGTTGGTACAGTACATTATAAGGTACAATATATTTATGTTCCTTACTATATCCCATTAAAGTTTCATCCATATTCAAGATTAATTTTAAGTGGTTTGCTAATCTTTTATTACATTTTGTTTATCTCACAACTACCTGTGCCAGATTTCTGTGTGAATGTACCTTATTTATACTTCGCATCTACAGTCTAATGATAGTGGTATCATCTGTAACCACTTCAACCCTTTGGCTGCTGTCCTGCCCAATATATCATGCCCTACCTACAACTGCTGTTTTAGCTATTTTAGCTGAACAGTATTTATGTAAATTTATATTTATTATTTGTCATTTTAAAAATCTGAACAAGATCTGTGTTTTTGTAGATATAGTATAGTATTTATTATTATAGTAATCTTTTTTTTCAATCAAATTTATTTTAAAAAGATGAAGTTTTTTCTAATTGAAGAAGTAAATTTTAAACCATTAAGTGTGAAATAAAGTAAACCACTTTATTTTATTGAAAATTGTAATTTGTCTGGTATTGTCATATTTTTTGATAAATCCTTAGCATTTTCATGTATCGTAATATTTGACTAATTTATCAATATCAAACACAAATGCATCAGGATTACCAGCCATTTTGCCTAACAAATAAACAAACCTCCAAGGACAAGGCTATATTAGAGTTCTTGTATTATCATTTGTATAACTCAGAAAGATATTAAAGTGGCTGAAATGTGAACTAAAATGATTAGTTATTTGCAAAATGTAGGCTTAGACTCAATTGGGATTTATTTTCTACTGTTACTGATTGAAGTATAGCAACGATAGATCCTTTTGCTACATTTCTTACTTCTAAATTAGAACGACAATAGATCCTTGTATATCAGACAGAGGGTTAAAAGATGGCTAATCGAAGTTGTGCCTATTCCTGACATTTCTTGACTCCTGGTCTTTTAAGGAGAGCAATAAATTCATATTTCATCCACTCAGATGAGATATTGCCGGAATTGTTACTGTTGAACAATTATGTAATCAATTTAAATCAATCACCATGAAATAGTTCTAGAAATTCTGATTGAATATTACTGCTGTGATATAATTGACTGCACTTTTTAACTTCACAATGTAAATTATAACTTTCATGGTTTTTATTTTTTTTCTGGATTATTTCCTTTACATCTTTTAGCCATTTCTTCCTGTTTGGCTTCTTTGATATTATTTCTAGGAACAATTCTTATGTATTCCTCTGCAGTGGCATAGATACATTTTTGTTAAGGATGGATATCTTATTTAGAATAAACAAACTACAGCTGGATTGGGGAGTCACCTCCTAGTAGAAGAAGGTTCGAGAATCTTCCCCTGGAATTGTTTGTTTGCTTAAAAATATAAATGTAATACCTACATGTTTAAAATATATTGCAATATTGTTTAGATTAAAAACCCAAATTAAAGGGCCCAAATTTGCTTTTTCCCTTTTTTGTAATAATTATTTGTACAAATAGGCCACATTATAAAAACTATACAAAAAATGTTCAGATAGTATATATTGGTACAAAACCTTGAATAGGCCCTAATGCTACTTATACAAGAATAGAATAAAATGCAGTTGCTATACAGTGTAGGCTACATGTTTTGACCTATCATTGGATGCCAAATTAGGTGGCATTTAACAAAATCAATCCCCAGGCATTAAAAAAAAAATGTTTAAAGTATCGGGCTGTAGTTCATAAGTGCTTTAAGGATTTCATGAGGCATATTTTCTATGTAGTCACAGAATAAGTAACTTACCATACCAAGTGGGGAGGGGATAAGAACATTATGTTGAAAAGTTAATTGTGTTTAATAATTCATAATGGTATGATATTATGTGTTTTTTTAATTAATAAAAGTAAATAAAACTAAAATTAAGTACAAAAAAAAACAGCCTGTTAGGTGCTAACTGTACTGAGGTACAAACTGCATAGATACAATGAAGTATGTTACATCATTGTACACCATTGTTGATGTTACATATATTTGTGCGTTAATGAAAAGTTTCAGTACTGTTTTACACACATATATAAGTTAATTGTGCTAGTGTTTAGTTTCTCATGATCAGAATGGAACTTCCAAATTGACTGTTTCTGTTAAGAGAACCTTTTTTTTGGTGTATAACCAAAAAGTGTGCGTGACTATTGTGCACGCTTGGGCTAATGCAGACGGTGGGATGATTTTATAGCGTATGAAAATGCCAAGTAGTGCTTAACCTTGACTGAATATGTTGAGACTCCATTCACACAGATTTTACTATAGTTAATAGATTGGCTTTTTTCCATAGTCACGATTTTTTCTTTTTCCAGGTTTCAAGAAAGGGGATTATCCACTTGTACCTACACCATTGTCCCTATAGATTACCTGTACTTTTTCTTCCTTTCTTCATCAAATCTAAAATCTCATTAGTCATCAATGACTTCTTAACTGTTTTGTGAGCTTTTATTTGTTCTTCTGTAATTATTTAGACAATTGTGCTAATATGGCTGATTTTTTTTGCTCATCTTCAAGGTTGTTAGATATTTAGTTGATTTGGTTATTTCGATTAGCTTGTAAATATATATATATATATATGCATACCTGGATTCTTAATATTGTACAGGGCTTGGTGGTCAAAGTGACTAAAGCATCAGTCAATCTACTGCATCTGTGAACTGGGCACTTCAAGTTCTTTAGTTTAAGCTGCAATTACTCCCATTGCTTTACTCTCACCATTAAATCTGATCCCTCGTCTAACTAGCATAAGGTTACACAAAAAACATATGTTACACAAAAAACAAAAACAAAAAATCTTAATATTGTATGCCTTATAATGTAAAATTTTGCTATTTTCATGGAAACTTCTTCATCCTGACATGAAAAGGGCTGTGAAGTGGCATGTGGTTTGACTCAAAGTTAGCTCCAGGATGAGTTATAACAGAAGTGAATTATTTTTTAAATCTTTTATTAACCAGCTTAAAATCTATTTGGTTTTACACTATTTTTTTTTGGGTCTGTTGATTATTTTCATAAATAAAGTTTATGAGCTAGTAAGTTAAAGAATGTACTCGGGGCTACTAACTCTGCAAGATAATCAGAGTTACCTCTCTGTAAATGCTTCCTAAAAATCCTCTTTGACAGTTGTTTCACCCAGTCCATGCATGCCAATGAATTGTGACCTATATCCAACTCTAAGTACCTCATGCTCAGGATTTTCAATAGCTACAAAGAAATTAATATTTGTTCAACACAAGTACAATAACTGAAATATTGTAAATATTGTTTGCAAATTTATTGAATTGGGCGACAAAGAAGTGTTAATAAAATAAAATTGTAAATACAGTGAAACTTGCTCTAACGGACACTTACAAACAGCAGACTCTTCTTTATAACAGACATTTTTTTTTTAGCTGACCAAAAAAAACACTGTTTTAGGCTTAAACATTCTAAATAGGGGACATTCTCAAAAATGGGCATGGGCATGGGCTCAATCAAGTCCATGGGCTCATTGGAACTTCTTAAAACCGGACAGTGGAACATAATAGTTCAGCTGAAACATAATAGTTTGGATATTTTTGATGTATGTAAACAAAAAAAAACTTTACTGTTCAGTGGTACTGGTAGATCACTTCCTCAAAAGAACACATGTAGCGGAGTGGATCAAAAATGATGCTATGCTGCGTATATTGGTGGCAAGGAAGTAGCATGAGAACGATGCTTGCACATCTTTTTTTTTTATAGTATCAGAAAAAGAACAAATTATTATTGTCTTGCTCCATACCAAGCTTAAGTGCTTCAAAAACTATATGAGACTTGTTTTGCACAGCTCCAATGAGAAGAAACAGATTAGCATGTTATAGTTAGATAAGTCAACACTGGGCTGATGGTAGAACTCTGATTGTTAGCAGTTATTTGTGCACGGGACTGATTTATATGTTTTTTTTTAGTTAGACTACTCTTCTGTATATTACACTGTGTTTAAGCTGTCTCACAATCTAAACAGAATTGCCCATTTTCTCGAATACATAAGATGGTGAACAGACGGACATATAGTCTGTTATGCTGAGGTCAGTTATGTCCATCTGTTCATAAAAATAAAATTATGAATAAAGAAAACTGTAGATTTAGCCACAAGGAGCTGAAAAGCATTTCTTTCTATTGCTCCATTAGCATCAAGTGATAGGATTTAGAGCAAGACCATTACTACAATGCTTCCATTACAAGAATTATTTTTTTAAAACAGATATTTTTGTGTTTTTGATTTCACATTTTTTTTGTAGAATGTGGAATATTATTTATAAAAAGTTGTATACCTACTAAAAAGTGATTTCCCAAAAAAATGTAATGATGTCTGATGGTTCCCACAGTATTCTGTATTTGAGACGGAGCATTTAGGGGGAAGAGCAATGATTTGGTGTACTTTCTTCACAGAATTGTTTGCATACTGTCTTCCTTTCCAGATGTTGTTTAACAACCCTTTTCACATATGGGGTGATGAGCAACCCAACACATTTTTCTGTTCCTGATTGAAGGTCCAGAGCTTTCAACTCAATAAATCCGAAGCTTCCTTGGTTTCATTATCTTCTTCACGAAAGTATCGATAACTGTACTGTCCCAGAAATGTAACGGTTTTCCTGCTAGTATATTATATGGTACTGCTTTTTTCAATGTTTAATGTGTTCTGCAAAATTTTTTCCCGCTTCAGTTCATAGCTTCAATAATTCCTTCACTATAATGTTTTGCTCTCAGAGCTAAGTCGTGGGATCTGCAAAATACAATACAAGTATCAAATTTTCTTCAATATTTGCTCGAGAGTATTTGTTGTCTTGTAGATCCACCAGCATAGATACAAGAAATGATAGAGCAGCTTCCAACCTTGCCTTATGTTTATGGGTTTCTACATGATTTCTGTACACCTTGTGAACATCTCTGAACTTACTGGTTTAATGTATGTCCTGGTCATATAACAGGATTAGTGTTGCCAACTACCTATAGTGAGTTTTTAGCATCATTCTCAAACAACCGGTTTCCTTTTTTTATATTTCCCTTTATATTTCTGCTTTTTATTTTCCATTTCATATTTAACAAATATTGTTCCCCTTTATTTCCAATTTTCTTCAAATCTCTAAAAGATGGTATCTACCTGCTGTTGGCAATGCTCTTGAAGCAACCCAAAAACTTGGCCCAAATGTTGAATAATATAAAAATTGAAATTAAAAAAAATGGTATAAGAAGACTGGTATTAAGGACGTCAATAAATCTTTCACAAGAAGAAAGCCAGTATTTCAAAAAATATTAGGAAATGCTTCTGTAAGCAATAATTGCTATAATTTTGACATTTGTCAGCCAATAACATCTCAAAATCAGCACCAATTAAAAGAGTGATGTTAAATGAAACAGGTGAAACTAAAGATATGACAACCCCACAACTTCAGCATGTCATTTTGTTACAGCACATTTAATTACTAAAATCTAAATTAAAAAAGGAAATATATTGCTGAGAATTTTTTTAATCATATATTAATGATGGAGCAACTGACGTCAAATAGATTTGCACTGGTGATGATACAAACCCTCCTTTGTTTCCTTTGAGCAATATTACATAAATATCCCTGTAAAAAAGACAAACACTATTTTATTTTTAAAAACAATGTAGAATTGAATAACCTAATTTGGTTTATAATCCAAATTATTCGTCAAAAATTTTGAATTTACCATTATCCTTCTAAAAACTTCAAAAATTTTAATGGTTGTGTACAGTTTTCATTGTAGAATGTTGAAAATGGCAATTTTTTATCACCATTATTTCATATAATATTTTAATGAGCTTTGCGTTTTGAAACTATAAAAATGAAAACCTTAAAACTAATACAGGAACCTAGATTTAATTCAAATAATAAGCTGTAATATTTTCTGTCATTTTGCTCCTCATGCTTTTGTTACTAAATTTTTGTTGTGTTAACTCACCTGATGCATCTTGTACATTATCTTTCTCTAGTAATGCTGGGTTGTCGTAACTGGATTTTCATAGCCACCATTCAGATAATTTGTATTATGTAGAAACGCACAGGAGATAAAAGTTAAGGAATTATTTCTAGATTAATGGCATTTTGCCTCCATATTCTGGAATCATGGCCACTACCAAACCACTCTTCACTGGCGCTGATGAACTGCTGAAGTAGCTTGCATGTTTATTCATGGGTACCTATACACAAGCATATTTGTCTGCAAACAATCTTGGTTTAATATCTCTATTTGAGTACACTTCAAAGCACCTATTATAGATGGCATTTTAAATCAAGTTTGCACATAAGAGTTGAGTATTATTGCTGTATCATTCACTGTGTTGAGATACTTTATCCAGTTTTGTGTTGTGTCAAAAAAGTTGCCTTCAACATGGTTGATTGCTCTACAGCCTGTAAGACCATGCCATTGTTAGATATTGCTATTGTGTTAACCTAACAGAAATGCAGTTTGTCATTTTCAAGACTTCAAACTAAGGAATTATCGTTACTGTTGTGATCGTGGTAGATTTTCTTCATGTTTTATTCACATGCATGCAAGTGTTACACTCCGGGAGCACACTTCCTTTTTTATTCTACCCAAATTACGTAATATCTTAAAAATTAGTGAAACAAAACATTTACTGCTTTTTTTCACTTCACTAAATTAAAACTGTTATTTATTTTCAGTTTTGGGTGTAACCAGAGATACTCCAAGAAATGAAATCGCTAAGCAGTATAGAAAGCTTGCAAAAAAATATCACCCAGATTTACATAGAAACGATGAAGATAAAAAAGATGCAGCAGAAAATTTTAAACGGATAGCAAATGCGTAAGAGTTTACATTTTTTTTAGTCTGATAAAGATTTGTTGAAATCTTTTTTATCGTAACAAAAATTTGGTGTTAGTATATGTAACATGTCTACCAATAATAGGTCTATATTGCGGATTATTTTTCTAAAGTTCAAGTTTTATAATTAATATGGTGAACAAATTTTGTTGTCCTCTCAAAAACTGATAGAGAAGTGATTTTTTTCCTTTTAGTTGGTTATCATATATACCTATAAAAATAAGACACAACCAAAGTGCTTGGTTTATGTAAAGTAAAAATTTTATTTAAAAACTGTATAAATATTAAACAAACTGCACTTTCTCTTATAAAAGTGCTGTTATTACTTTAAAAATCATATATATATATATATATATATATATATATATATATATTACTCTCCTCTTCAATCTCTACATCATTACATGAGAAATGTGAATTTTCAAATACAATGATTGATATTTTATATATATATATATATATATATATATATATATATATATATATATATATATATATTACTCTCCTCTTCAATCTCTACATCGTTACATGAGAAATGTGAATTTTCAAATACAACGATTGATATTTTAATATATATATATATATATATATATATATTACTCTCCTCTTCAATCTCTACATCGTTACATGAGAAATGTGAATTTTCAAATACAATGATTGACATTTTAATATATACATATATATATATATTACTCTCCTCTTCAATCTCTACATCGTTACATGAGAAATGTGAATTTTCAAATACAATGATTACTCTCCTCTTCAATCTCTACATCGTTACATGAGAAATGTGAATTTTCAAATACAATGATTGATATTTTAATATATATATATATATATATATATATATATATATATATATATATATATATATATATTACTCTCCTCTTCAATCTCTACATCGTTACATGAGAAATGTGAATTTTCAAATACAATGATTGACATTTTAATATATACATATATATATATTACATCAAAAACCGGTATACATCTGTTTGACACAATTATTTCTAGAAGGAACATTGTTCCAACATTTCTCCAAAAATGTATCTTGTATCTTTGAGGGCATTTCTTCCTCCAAGTCTGAAGTCAGATTGCTTGAAGCGATAACCACCTCGAAGATGCTAGATACAATTTTGATGAAATGTCAAAACAATGTTTCTTCTAGCAAATGAGCAAGAATTTTATATTATTTGGATAATATGATTTTTATTACAAATGAGTAAGGATTTATGGATGAAAATTATTTTTTATTATAACAACTTTTTTATTCATGATGAGATATATATATATACATATATACATATATATATATATATATATATATATATATATATATATATATATATATATATATATACATAATCGGTGATGATAACCTTAAAGGTTCTTGCAAGAAAAAATATAAATCCAAACTGAAAAAAAATATGTATTTATTGTTAATTATTATTTTTATATTATCCCCTTCAATATACTTTCCTCAATCTTTACATTGTTCTATTTTAATTTTCAAATGCGACAATTGGTATTTTGTATTTTGGTCATAAGTAAAAAAACCATGATTCATCAAGTAATTATGTTTCCTAAGAAATTAGGATCACTCTCAGTGTTTTCCAAGATGGCAACAAATATTTCGATATTTCTTCTGTTCAGGAACAAGTACTTTAAAACCAACTTTGATCCCACTTTGTTCATGTTGAAACTTTTACGAAGAATTTGTGTAACAATTGCTTTATTGATTTCTATAATCTCAGACACTGCTCTGATATTCAAACACTGATATCAAATAAGGTTTCAAACTTTTTCAGTATTAGCGTGGTTTTGGAAGGTGGTCTGTAAGTCATCACTGAGGTCTTCACAGCTACCTTACCACCACTACAGCTGAACATAAGTTCACGATAAACAATCGTCACGTACACTTTGTGTAAGATTAATTATGTTAAAAATATTTTGTTTGAAATATTTTCTGTGTAAGCTACAGACTTTGTGTTTGCAGTTATGAAATATTAAAAGATGATGAATCCAGAAATGATTATGATTATATGTTGGATCATCCTGAAGAAGTGTATAGTCATTATTATAGATACTATCGTAGAAGAGTCGCTCCAAAAGTAGATGTTCGAATAGTAATTGCTGTAACGATCACTATCATATCTGCTATTCAATATTTTGGCTCTTGGCAAAGGTAAGTAATATACAGTAAACCCTTTAGTTTGGTGACAGGTTCTGTCGGATAACAAAATTCTGATACAGGATACCACGTACCTATTTTCCTGATTTCATTTGAAGATTTTTTTTTATCCTTCCACCAGCTCTCAAATTCAAGTTAAAGTTGTATTATCTTCTGATATTATATTATTATTAAATAAGGACTTATTTTATTTATTTGGGACAGTCTTTATGGATGGAAGCAGGGCATTTGACAGAATGACTTCATTCATAAAAAAGATTCAAGCCAAGGGATTCAAGCCAGAAGAGTTATATTATGACAACATATACTATTTGGTGGGGAAATCTCCCGCTGTAAATTATCAGTAAAAATTATGACAGATTATTTATAATTCATTACAAATTGTAATACTTCTGTTACAGTTAGCGTGTAGCATTTCATAACAATCCAAATATTTTATTTAATACAGTCATTGGGTATAACACATTTTTGTAAGATAAAGCTGACCTACGTTATAGTGCTAAACGTGGTATACTGGAAGAAGAAAACATTTCTATAGACAAGCTTGTATGTAGTATTACGTTGCCGCACACTTACTACATTATATTTGTTTATATCTACTCTCCTCAAATATTAATATGGATTAAACAGTAGAAGTATTGTTCATGAGGCAATGTGTTAGATAACACACTAATATGACTGTTTATATTATGAGAATGGGATAGAGAGAAGTTATCATCAGTGTAATAGCAGTAATAATGCTTTGGAAGCAATATTTTCCAAAAATCTGGTAATCGCTTTGTCATGTAATGCTACTACACCCGGACTTCCCTGCCTACCACTTGGATTTAAAGAAATAATGTAACTTATTTTTGAAATGCCCCTCATATTTTCCTTGAGGCTAACTTAAATCGAAAGTATACAGTGGAAGACCTTACATACCATTGCTGATCTAAATGAAACTGTTTTAAAAAAAACACTAAACATGATTTTAATGGTAGTTACTAACCTAAAGGCAGGGCGTATGAAGCGGTGGGTGTTGTTTACCAGACATAACTTTTAAAAGAGAATTTTAAGTAGTTTAATTGCTACTATAGCTAATGAGTTTTATTCCTGTGGAGTAGGCTGTCTAGTTATGTTGTATTTGATAAATAAAATGTTTTAGGGCCCTAGTATTGCTCCACTGGCTATTGCCAAAATGTAAATCTATCAAATTAAAAGAAAAGAAAATCATAAAATATTTGCATAAGTTCAATAATTTACTGAGTAGTATTAATTTGATTTAAAAATAATATCGTGTTTTTCATCTTATTAAATTTGACATTCAATTTTTAAATTGTATTTTTATTTTTGAAAGAATTTTGTGGGAAAATTGACCTAGTATAGAGTCTACTTTAAATTCATGTAACTTAAATCCAAATAATTACACAAAAAGTACTATACTATTAAAGTTGATAAGATGTTTTTATCTTTTTATTTAGATTAAACGTATCTGTGTGTTATGTAGTTGTTTACTGTGTGCTGTTTGTTTAACAAACTCCGTTCATGTTCAAGTCAAGCATGTACGAGTATGTTTGTTTAAAATTCATGAACAGACTGTCCTGTTCCTAGGGTAATGTTTTACTTTCATTTATGAGAAATGCTTTAGCGAGCTGTGTACCCGTGCTTTGCTACAGTACTTTTTAGGGATTAAAAATTATTTGATTAATTTGAAAGTTGGTTAAAAATTTTGTTTCTTTATAAACTAGAGTAAGTTTGTTTACGGCAGAGGCAGCAGTGAGGAGCTGATGGGTTTAATGATCCCACCATACCTCTCACACTACGATTACTCATACTAAGGACATACACATACACATATTCAGTAGTCTGTATAGCTTCGCTAACTCTAAAGTTTGAAGCGACCCGTGCAGATGGAGTTAATGATGCTGGCCTAATAGTGTATCAAACGAAGCCTGGGATACTTGGCAACCCCCCATGCATGCAAGCTCTGTGTTGGCGGGTATTATTTCCCTAGCTAATTATGGAAACAACATGAGTAAGAACGTAAATAAAGTTAGCAGGAAATCACCGCACAATAAAAAACTGGCCAGTATAACCTCCATGATAAGGGTCAAGAGTAAAACGGGAAAAAATTGAAAGGACTTTGCAGAGCAAGCGTCTGCAAACAACTAATAACACATTGGGAAGTTACCATCTGCCTTAAATCCTAGACTTTATGAAGGTCTCTTCATAAAGAGTTGAAAAAGATGCTGTAACTGAGCAACTTGGGAATATAGGAAGGGGGGCACAATAGATCTAAAAAGGTTGCAGTGCAATAGTAAGTCTAGAAAGTCATTCATTCATTCAAGTTTATTTGTTTGGGAAAGAAGCTTTTGTAATTAAAAAGCAAGTTATTGTTATTGGTAGAATATAATAATAAATCAAACATTTTGAGTGTCCACTATTTTTGTTTCAAATAGGCATGTGGAAGTAACAAACAAAGATTTCCATTGAAATCTGCCGAATGTATGACATTTTGAGATTGCTTGAAAGCTTTACAACTTTGTATAACAAAGAAAAAAGCTGTTTCACAGTAAAAAGCAGATAAAGCAAACATTTTAACATAAGAACAAATAAATCGGGTACTTTGAGTACTCTCAGTTTGTTTCAAGTAGGTATTCGACAGTTTGAGATTAAATTAAACCTTGTAACATCTCAGTTAAACAAATTTCATTGAAATGTGTGAAGCCGTTTTCCTGTGAAAAGCGGATATATAGTACAAAAAACCAACATTTTTTTTTTTGTTCTAGGAAGAAGCCTTTTAAAACAAAAAAGAAGATTATTTTAACTCTAGACTTCTTGAACGTTTACTATCATTTTACATTTACCATTGAAAAGATGATTTTTTTAAAACCTTGCCTTATTGCATATGTACACCATAGGGGAGTAACTATGCAAAATTTTAACTTCATAGGCCTTATTGTTCTTGAGATTCAGTGAACAGTAAATGAATTAGTGAGTGATTTCAGCTTATATATATATATATATATGTGTGTGTGTGTGTGTGTGTGTGTGTGTGTAATTTATTATTTTAATTGTTTTCATTTTTCTTTTTTTTCCGTTAGGTATGACTCTGCCATGAAATATTTGTTGACAGTTCCTAAATATAGAAACAAAGCTGTTGATGTTGCTAAAGAGCGAGGGTTGATTGACAATAACAAAAAGCACAAAGGTAAAACAAAAACTGAAATTAAAGAAGAAACTGATGCTATAATAAGAAAAGTACTTGAGGATAATATGGATATCAGGTAAATCCAGATGTTTTACTTAATTTTAAATTTTTTAATGAATTTCCATTAAAAAAAAATGTAGTATATCGGAAGCTCTTTTACCGACCCCAGTCGGATAACGATAAAGTTGGTTAAACCAAAAATAGCCCAAACACTATAGTAAAAGTTGTACAAAAGCTGTAGTATTAATTCTGATTTAATTTGTGCAATAATTTTGAATAGCTTTGTTATTTCAGCACTAATCATTCCTGTTGTTATTCCAACACCGAACTCAGCACGTACAACTTTCACTGATTCACTGTTATCTGACTGTTCTGTTGCTATAATTTCTGCTGCATAGTCAATACATTTTGTTTTTATTTTAGCCCACTCATTTTATATTGTATAAAATAACAGTTGCTGTAATCTAAATATCTAAAAATACAAAACTGTAGGCCTTATAATACTCACAGCAACAGGAAGAGAACAATTGATCCTAAATGTCTACAAAACAAAACAAAAGTGAATGCTTTTATCCCATGTTTTGCCAAAACACATGAGGAAACTGTTACAGTAAGCTACAGATTATGTAAAAACATTTTGCAATGAGGAAATTGTGAGAAGCAACAGATGATGTGAACATTATCCTTTTATTGACGTACTAAGGATGTACTGTGAAGGCCATTTCAAAGTTAAAGGGTGGATAAGTGGGTGTACGCTATATTGGAGTATCCATTACTATAAATGGCTTTAAATGATACTCAGTCCCAGGATCATGAAAAGTGGGTTGCTTTTGACCTCTGGTTTGATAGGTTGTTAAAATGTTTGTGTATGCATTCTAGCATTCATAGGTTTGGTCTGATTTGATTCAAACTTGATTTTTGTAACAGTTTTTAACAAAGCTTGAACAAAGCAAAGTTTATACACCCACTTCAAAATAGTAGCCATTTATCTAAAAAATACGTCATTTTTCATCCTATTTTTTAATATTATTTTACCATCAGCTTTTAAATGTGCATAAATTAATATTTTAAATTTTCAAATGTTATTGCTTACTTTTCTTTCCTGTTATTACGTCCTTGTAATTTCAAATGTTGCCAGAGGCACAATGTAAAGTTTAACTGCACATCGGAATTTTTAAGATGGTGGTAATGAGTGGTTGCTGTTCAGTTTCGGGACTCCTTCCGCAGTCCTCCCATCTGGTTATCATATGTGGTACACTCCGGAAGAATGTGTTGCAAGCTCTCATTAGTCTACTTGCTACTTGCACACAGGATATTTCAAATGCACATTTTTTTAGTTAAATTTTTTTTTTTTTTTTTTTTCGGCGAAAAACCGTTAAGGTTATCATCGCCGTCATGCTAAATGAAAGTATATATAAAAAAAAAGGAATTAACAAAATATACTTATATATATATATATAAATAAATAAAACTACAACAAACTATATTTGTAAAATTAAATTTAACAAAATTTAAGTAGCAGGTATAACTATATTAATAATAAATACTTAAGAACTAAATAACAATTAATAATGAATAAGATTTAATAACAATTCGTAAAGGTATATAAAAACATAACAGAAATAAATTTATATAGATAAAATAAATAAATAATATAACACAAGAAATAACAACTATATAAATTAAATTTTATTTAGAACATTTAGACGATGAAGGAATTCAAGAACCCGGTCAACGGCCGAGGCACTATCTCCCAACATCGTCTGCAAACAGTTGCTCAGACCACACATAACACGCACATTTTGAAAACCATCACAATCGAGCAGTATATGTTTAACTGTGATGGTTTCCCTACAGAATTCGCATTCAGGTGGGTCCCCGCGTCCCATCAGAAATCCATGCGTTAACATGGAGTGACCAATGCGAAGGCGGGTGATCACCACCTCTTCTCTGCGACTTGCATGTATTGACGACCCCCAAGGACGAACTGTACTTTTGATTACCCTCAATTTATTACTGCTTGTAGCTGCCCATTCATTTTCCCACTGTAGATGAATTAAATAAATTAAATTTTTTAGTTAAAATGTACTCGGATAATGTGTTACGGTTTTATTAGTAATACAAAAATTGAACATGACAGCATTCAGAATTCAATTTTTGTATTTCTAATAAAATTAAAATATTGATTTATGCAAATTTTAATGCCAATTACAATGGTAAAATCATACTTTACCAAAAAAGTATTTAATTTTTTTTTAAAAAACATTGATATCATAAAAATCATATAAAACATTTTAAAAAACCATATTTTATCATAAAATTATGTAAAAAAGGTTCAGTTTTTTTTTTAGATTTTGAGTGTTTGCCATTTTGAAATGGATGAACAGATTCTGCTGTGTAAAATTTGTGTAAGCTACTGTGAAAATAATACAGCTGCTTGCCATGTCTATAAAATTTGGCTACAGAGTATAAGGAATTTTAGATCTAATCCATTTAGTAGTTTGATGTCTTAACAACTGAAACTTTATAGTCAAAATTGGCAATGTACAGATAAGTTAGGCAATGCTTATCTGATGTAGGCAATGCTATAAATGTTGTTTATCTTGATACTATAAATCTGTTTAATTGTATCAACCATAATTGTTTAATGGTTATATACGACAATGTCAAATTTGCCTTTGACGTTCGCAGTTCCACACTAACCCAAGAGCTGAGAAATGAAGAAAGATTGCATCCAGTTGGGGTACTTTGAGATTGCAAAACTCATACAGTGTGTGAGCCCCTGAGGGTATAAACAGTAATACTCAAGAGCAGTTAATCACATTTCTTTGTTAGATGTGTGTGTGTGGGTGTGTATGTGTAAGACAGTACTAAAATATTTTGTTTACCAAATTAGAGATTTAAAACTGCTAAGATTCAACGCATTTTGTACCTTAAAAATGTGTACAGCAAGTAGCAGACTGTGAATGTATTACTGTACGTGAACATCTTACGCCCCTCCTGAGAACTATTGCCATTGATTATATAGAACTTTAGGGATGTTGCGATATTGTGATATTGAATAACTAAGTTCTAATAAAATATTTACACTAATAATAATAATAATTAAACTTGTTACAATTATTTATAATATCAGTTGACAGTCGCAGTGTTTTAGTAAGAAAAAAAAATGTTTGTCGTGAGTTTAGGAGTTTTAACCTAAAATTCATGAAAATTACATACAATGTGAAAAAACAAAATACAGACTTTATTTATTACTATAAGAATGTACATATACAACAAATTTGGTATATTAAAAAAGCAATATGTACTACAAACTATAACATTAATCATTATTAATTAACCATGTAAAAATGATTAGCATGCATGTAGGAGTTTTAATCTACTGTAAAAATAATTCTTGAAAATTCCACTTTACTAATGAGAAAAAACTAAATACACACATAATTAATATACAAGGGTTGATCAAATATAAACGAGACTGACTTTCTAAAAACTTTTCCGTTGGACATTGAACTCTAAAGGGTGGGGTTTCAGGTAGCCTGGGAGGTTTGGGACGGGTGTAGACGGGCAACATTTCCGTTCGGACCCTTCAGTATAAAACTATACAATGAGTGAGAGTGAAGTGCACGTTTCCGTGGAGCAGAGAATTATTATTAAGTTTTTGGCCAAGGAGGGGGTCAATCTGACTGAAATCTTTTGTAGATTGACGGCTCAATACGGGGACAGGATCCTGTCAAGAGCTCGCGTTTTTGCTTGGCACAAGGAATTCGCCGAAGAACGGGAAGCAGTAGAAAACCTCAGCCATGATCGTCGCCCGACCACTTCTGTCACGGACGAAAACATTGATGCTGTTCGGAAGCTCCTGGACGAAGACAGACGTATATTGCTGCGATTTATTGCAGATGAACTCCAGTTGAGCTATGGTAGCGTTCAAAAAATCGTTACATCAAACCTGGAACTCAGCAAAGTATCTGCAAAGTGGGTTCCACGAATTTTGACCGACGTTCACAAACGGAATCGTTTGGAGATTTGCCAGCGACTATTGACCCAATTTGAACGAGATGGTGAGGCATTATTAAACCGGATTGTCACCTGTGACGAAACATGGGTTCACCATTACACTCTCGAGTCGAAACAGGCAAGTATGGAGTGGCGGAAGAGGGGAGAGAGGGCGCCTCTGAAGGCCAAATCACGATCGTCGGTCGGGAAGGTAATGGCCACTGTATTTTTCGACAATCAAGGCGCCTTTCACGTCGATTTCCTCCATCAACGACGCACAATATTATTGCGATGTTTTAGAGGCGCAAAACAGTCTTTTCAGTAGGAAAAGGAAATCTAAACCGGCGAAACGTCATTCTTCTTCACGATAATGCCCGACCACATTCGGCGAACGCTACGAGGCTTAAACTCGATAAAATTGGCTGGGAACCAATGGAACATCCCCCATACAGTCCAGACCTATCACCCTACGACTATCACCTGTTTGGGCTCCTCAAAGAGGCGCTTGAGGCCAGCATTTGAAGACGATTCTGCGGTGGAGACCTTCGTGCTCCAATGGCTCAATGAACGCCGAGAACTTTTACGAAGATGGAATTAAAAACTTCCAATCCGATTGGGAAAAATGTGTTACTCGTAAGGGAGACTATGTAGAAAAATAAGTTGTATCAAGAATAATTTGTAAGTAAGCAATAAATTTTTTAAAAAATCAGTCTCGTTTATATTTGATCAACCCTCGTAATAATGTATAAATACTACAAAGTATATTAAAAAAACAACAATGTGTTGTAGCATGATTCTAATTTGTGAAAATTATTACACTTTACTATTCAGGAAAAACTACGTATCTGCACTTTATTATTACTGTAATGTACAAATACAAGAAAGTATGTAAAAAAAATAACATACCCCTGACCCAGATATCATCGTTAAATTATTTCTGATATTAGACAAAGGTAATACAATAAGGTGATAAGAAAAAAAAATAGTGTGATAACACACACAGGTGACACTTTGCTGCATACATAGTCAATTGTTTATTTCCTGCTTGTTGAGTAACCTTCTCGTTATTCATGAAAGTGATACATAAAAAAATATGACATAGTTATGACCAATATCACCGTACAATATTTGTGTTGGTATCAATACCTGTATATTACCTAAACCTGGCTCTTTGAGAACAGAGTTCAGTTGACACGAGGTGTAAGCACAGTGTGCTCAAATAATTTAAAAGAGTTAAATATCCTGATTGTACATATGTAATTTTGCAAGGCTATGTGAATTCACATGACTTGAGAGCAGAATGTTCCAGCCTTTTATGTATAAAGTGAATAGCAAAGCAAAATAGCAATTCTATAAAATTTTCTTTGACTTTTACTGAAATATACCCAGCTTGTTCTAAATAAGAGCTTCAGTTTAATTTGTATAAAATTTGTGTCCTAGTTCCAAAAAACTTTTTTAATTTACCAAATTAGAATTATAATCTATTGGTTTATGCCCTGAAATTCAACTTGTGTGTGTGTGTGTGTGAACGGTTTTTCTTAATTATTGAACAGTATTTTTGGTCTTAATTAGTTTCCTAATCACATGTAAATTTATCATCTGTAATGTAGAATTTAATGTTTGCCATACAAAAGTTCTAACTACTGTGTTTCAGAGGGGGATATGCAAAACCAAAAATAGCAGATATACTTTGGATTCAGATAATTCTGTTTCCATATAAAGCACTGACATATTCAGTTTGGTTTATCAGATGGCACTGGAAATACAGCATTTGTAAGGAACCTTATGGTTGTGAAGAGAAATATTATTTAATTAGGAAACTTATGAAATTAGGAGAAAATCAGTTTGATGTAAGTATACTTTATAATCTCCTATACAGTTGAACATTTCAATAAATAACCATTGTTTTATATGAAGTATAATGAGTAATTACATGTTACTGTATTATCTTCTTGGTTTTTCAGTGTTTTATGGGCTATTCATTCCAGCAATTTATGTTTCTATCATCTTTACACATGTTTGATAACATTAAATTATATACAATTGAAAAAGTTAAATTTTTATCGGAACTGTGATTTTGGCATAGACTTACTTGTAATACAATAATAAATATAAGATTGGCAACACACACATTGAAAAAACATGGTGTACTTAGATGTACAAGATCCTTCTACAGAGTTCACTTGTAATTTTAACTTTGCAAAAGAATCTTGTACTAATTCACACCCCACAGGGGGTGCAGACTAGCAGCAGCTTTAGGGAGGGGGTGAAATCTGGGCATTGAGTCAGTCATGAAGAAATGAATGAATAAAAATGGTTTTACAGGCTAACAAATTTATAGACTATTTGTAATATGTATTTTGCAAATATGATTCTTGCAAAAATATATAATTACATTGTTCGATAGCTAATTAGACCTAAATAGGTCTCTACTATTAAATCTATTATAGAGCCATAAACAGTATAATTAATGCGAAGAACATATGTCATATGTTTCATATATATTAACTATGTAACTACAGTGTATTATAAATGTACAGTTTATATGAAGCCTGTTGTCCCTAGGTATGTGGATAAGGGAGCTTCTGTTTGTGGCTACTGATAGTGACCACTTTGCTTGCCTTACAAGGGGCGCCCAGCAATATTTTACCCAGGAGTGCAAATACGAGGTTTGTCCAATAAATACGCGAACTAAGGTCATAAAAACTTTATTTTACAAAATTTCATCAACATTGATTTTGTCCCCTTCAAAATACTCTCCATTCGCTGCTATGCACTTATCCCATCTTCTTTTCCACTCTTCAAAGCACCCTTGGAAGTCAGGCTTTTCAGTCTCCTCGTCGTTTCTTGTTTTATTGTGTCCACATCTTCTCAATGCTGTCCCCTCATCACATTTTTGCATTTAGGGAATAGAAAAAAGTCGCAGGGGGCGAGGTCCGGTGAATAAGGGGGATGATCAAGGATAGTGATTGAATTTTTAGCCAGAAACTGGCGAACAATCAAAGCCGAATGTGCGGGTGCATTGTCTTGATGAAGAATCCATCCATCATTTTGAGTCAAATGTGGTCGCACACGACGCACTCGATCTCTCAAACGCTTGAGAACGTTAAGGTAGAACTCAGAATTTACCATTTTTTCCTCAGGAAGGAATTCATGATGAACAACACCTTTGATATCAAAGAAAACCAGGAGCATGACTTTGATTTTTGATCGGCTTTTCCTTGATTTTTTGTTCGAGCTTCACCTGTAGCTTTCCACTCCATGCTTTGCAATTTCGATTCGGGTCATACTCGAAAAACCACGATTCATCACCAGTGATAACCCTATTTAAGAATCCAACATCATTTTCCATGGAATTTTTCCAGTCAGTAACACATTCGACTCTTCTCAACTTTTAATGCGGAGTCAGCAGTTTTGTACGATTTTCGCACAAACCTATCTTAAGCCCAAATGCTCGGTTAAGATTGTGTGCACTGTTGATTTTCCTAAATTTAGTTCTTCAGCTATCATTCGGACAGTTTTTGGTGATCAGTAAGGACAAGATGCCGCACCACGATCAATGTTTTCATGCACACAAGAGGTTGAAGGTCGTCCAATTCTTGCATCATCCGTGGCGTCTTCTCGACCTTCTTTAAAGCGCTTAATCCATTTGAAAATGGCTGTTTTCTTCATAGCATTATCACCATAAACAACTCTCAACATTTCAGCAATTTCTTGGTAATTTTTACCAAGCTTTACCAAAAACTTGATGTTAATTCGTTGTTCAGTGAATTGGTCAATTTCCATATCGACGAACAAAAAAATAATGCAAAACTAAAAATAACTCTACTCGCAAGATCCGCACAGCGTAACGTTCTGCCAAGCACTGACGGCTCATTGGGTCCCAGACAACACGTGAGGCCAGTGGCCGTGGCTTAACTCTCCGTAATGGCCACCATATTCGACCAGTTCGTGTATTTATTGGACAAACCTTGTAGGTCTAAGGCTGGCACTGTTTGAAACATATTTGTTGTCTAAATATAAAAATGATTTTTGAATTGCATTCTACTTACTTTTACCCACACTGCTAAAAAACAAACATCATAAAACAACTCTTTGAAAGTTGGTGAAGTTTTCGAAACACGTTTTTGTTTAAGTCCATAAATACAAAATGATGTAACATAATAAAAAATCCTGAAAATCCTTTTTTTTATTTTATTTTATTTATTTTTTTGACTCTACATTTATGAATTTTTGAAGATCTAACATGTCGAAATTAGAGGAAGTTAAAACATGTCTTTTGAAGAGGTCTCTGGCTGTATATAAACTCTTTATACATACACAAACATAAACAAAAACTATATACATTCATAATCAGTAGCTCTTCTAGTTTCAAATGATACTCCACACTAGATAAGTAAAAGTTAAACATATTTTTACCCTTAAGATTTGAACTCTTAAGAAAATTCTTCCTTTTGAAATGGCCAACATTTTCAAAATTTTTAAGTTTTTCATCACATTTTTGTTCTTCTATTTTTCTACAATAAAATATTAATTTTATAACTATTTGCTGAATTTTCCACAAGAGAAATTCATTTTCATATAGTAGTGTCTGCCAAGATTGTGAATACCTTTACCTTTCGTAATTTTACACTAAAGCTTGTGTCTACATTTTATATTATATTATGACTTTAGGACGTAAAGTAATATCTAGATGGATTTCACAATGTTGTTATCTGTGATTGGGTGATGTTATAACCTGTTCTGAATATCAAAAGCCTGCTGGAATACAACCAGAAAGGTTTAGTTTAAATATAGCAAGGAAGTTTGACAAATCAGGTTTGTGACTTTCAGAAGCAAGAACATTGAAAATTAATATAATGTAGAGGAATAACAATGTGTTACCATGGTAATGTAATGTAGGCTAGACTATGTGCTACATATAAAAAATGTAACAGATTTTTTCCTTGTTTTTGTGTCGTAATGTCTACAATAACTAAAGAAAAGACTAAACCAAAGCTAAACTGAGTTTTACTTGATTTTCCAAAGTAAAACTTTTCAGTGCTGTTTCCTGAGAGTTTGTTACTAAAAATTTGATGTCAATAAAAAACAATTACACCCAGAATTGAAAATTTCTCCAGTTTTTCTTTATGATACAACTTTGTGGTTATAATTATTTGCAGAATAGTAATTTTTGCAACATTTAGAAACAAATTTTCTTGAAAACTAGAATATTAAAAAACTTTCAGACACTACAGCAACACGCTTAAAGATAAAGTAGTAAATATACCAATTTTTTTTTATTATATCAATATCTGCAAAAGTACAGTAATATCAAAATGTTTAGTCATATAGTTTTAGAGCTATACAAATTTGAAAAAACTGTCATGTATATGTTAATGAATTTTTTCACAAAATTTTCTTAAATATGTAGTTTATCATCTTTTCACTTTGGAAATATAAAAATAAGATAAAAATGTATTTTTAAACAATATAAATACTTGTTTTTAACAGACATTTCCCTTAACTACCCCCTAAATATTTTTTGTCATCCAACATATTTTTTCTGCGTTAAAGCTGCCATAGACTATTTTTCCGAAATTTTATAGTGATTGGTCACACCTTTAATGTAATCATACTTTTTTCACCAGGAATGTTGTAATTTTGTTGAGTACATATATTTTCCTTCAAACATTTCATATTTCTTGACATGTTTCAGAATAGTTCCATTTTCAAAACTGTTTACTGTACTAACTGTGCAATAACTACTAACTGGGAGTGAAGTAAAAATTTTTGAAGATGGAATTATTCCAAAACATGTTAACAAATATAAAATGTTTAAAGTAAGAAGGGCAGAGAAAAAATCAGCCACATTTTTTATTATATGGATCCTAGAAAGCTTTTATAGAAGCATATAAAAACAATCTTATCCACTAGTTATGAGTCAACTTCACTCTTATAAAAAAAACAGTTATGAAGTTGAAGTTGATTCATAACTAGTGGATAAGATCATTTTTATAAGCTTATATAACAGTTCCGTACTTTTGTTTATTAAGAGTCTTTGGACCTTGTCGGACATGTTGAATCTTGTTTCTTGTAAGACTAACGTTAATTAACAATACAGATTATTCTATTATTTGTTAAGGTGAAATTATGTTTTGTATCTCATTTTAAAGGTCTTGTATGTGGCATTGTGATCCGCTTTTTACATTTTGTATTATTGTTTGTTTTTAAAGATACATGAATGAAAAATACAAAGCTAAAAATATATACTAAATATAAAACACGGACCATATTCTTACATACATGACCTTAAGATGAGATACAAAACATAATTTTATTTTAGTAAATTGCGGAGTAATTTGTATCATTAATTAACATTACTAGTATTGGAAATATATGCAGTAGGCCAACAGGGTAGACAAACTTTACCTTATAATTGTTTGTGTAGGCCCTCTACAATAAATAAACTTGTTCAAAAGCATTTTAATACTTATTTGTGTTTTTTCAGCCATTTTGCAATCGCAGAATCTGTTTATCGCAAGTTGGTGAATCTTACAGTTTCGTTGATAATCGGAAGTTTACTATATATTTATTTGATGCTACGAGTGAGGCAAACAAGTATACTCAATAATATTCCTTAATATTTATTACATATACTGTAGCCCTCACCAAAGCTAAACATTAATAGCTTTTTTGCCGTATTAAATTCTAACTTGTGTTTTTATTCATTTTTGTATTGTTAATAACTATTAAGATCAACAGTTATATGGAATGTAATACAAACTATAATATACTTTAAAACCTTTGTAAAAATTATTCGCCTCATGATACATATATATATGTACTATTATTATTGTAAATCTTGTACTATTATTATTGTACATATTATTATATGTACTATATATATAACACTCAAGTAGTGTGACACAATAGTCGGACGTTAAACACCAAAAAAAAAAAAAAAATTTTTAAATCAAGTAGTGTGAGTGTATCAAGTAGTGTTTAGTAAAAAATTATAAATAAATATTTATGTTTCATTATTGCAATGTTGTACATGTACTACTTATTTCCTAATATTGTGCCAGTGTACTTTATTTCATGGTTTTACAGGCACTAGATGAAGCTGAAAAGAAACAGTACTTAAGTTTAGAACTTTGGCAACGAGATAAATTCGAAGTAAGTATTTTGTTTGTTTTTTTTTAATTTTTATTATTATTTAAAGATGTATTGTTATATCTTATGTATGTAGAGATAAAATATAAAAAAGTTATTTTCTACCCTATTTTAAATTTTAGGGTCGTTCTTTTATATTTTTTAAAATCCTTTTTTGTACAACTTCAATACTTAAGATAAATATGTATATGAAATTTCAGCTTTCTACATCTTTTAGATTTGGAGATACAGAGATAAAATGTGAAGTTCCTTTTTACCTCATTTTTAACCCTTTAGGGGTGGAATTTGGGAAATCCTTTTTTGCACCTCCAAAACCTAAGACAGACCTACCTGTGTACAAAATCTGAACTCTCTCTTTTGGGACTGGAGAGAATGTTTGTTTTTATCTCATTTTAACCCTTTAGGGGTGGAATTGTTTAAAACTTCACTGCTGTTTCTTAGTGAGCATGTAGGAACTTAGAGGGAGGTATATGCCAAGTTTTATTGTAATAATTTTAATGGTTTTGAAAACCCATGATGAGTGCTAATTGGCTTTATTTACACACACACACACACACACACATTGTAATTTTAAATGTCTATTCAAACTGAAGTTTTGATTTTCTGTTAAAAAAATGTCATCATGACCACTCATAATCGTTATGGTAGCTTATAATTATGATACTATGAGAAAACTAGTTTATAGATTTTATAGGTTTTCTATTATAGATTTTATATTTTGTATACTTATCATTGAGTTATGTTTGATTAAAGAATTCTTATCATTCCCCTATTTTTAAGTGTACTTAACCACACTTAATAAAATTTGTCATTTTATAAGTTTCCAGTACTGACAGATGCTTATAAAAAAACAAAAGGATCCTTACTGAATTCTCTAAACAGAATGTATCGAGGTCTTTTATATTTGTTTGAAAATTTTAAAATGAATATTTTATTATATTATTATGTTGTTTATCATTTTATGTTTATCATTATTTTATTTTTGCTACCTTTGCCGACGATACCGCTATTTTAGCTGTTGGAAAAGATGCGGTCGTTGCTACTACCAAACTGCAGAGAGCTGTAGACAAAGTAATTGAATGGACTAAATGTTGGCGCATTAAAATAAATGAAGGAAAATCTACCTATATTCATTTTACAAATAAAAAGTTAGTACCAATACCCTTGACAATAAACGCCAAAACATTGTCTCATGGGAATACAGCCAAGTATCTTGGCATGACACTTGATACAAAGCTGAAGTGGAAGGAGCATGTAAAGAAAAAGAAAGAAGAACTCAATATAAAATACAGGCAACTTTACTGGTTGCTTGGGACGAAACTCTGAGTTGTCCATTCATAACAAGCTATTAATTTACAAGCAGGTGCTGAAGCCTGTATGGACCTATGGCATCCAAATCTGGGGCTGTACGAAAGAAACTAACATGATGGTTATTCAGAAGTTTCAAAATAAAGTCCTTCGAGGATTAGTTCAAGCTCCATGGTATATTCGTAATAGCGATTTACACCGGGATTTAAAAGTGAATTCAGTAAAAGAAGAAGTGAGGAAGGTGGCTTTGAGGCATAAACAACGTCTCCTAGTTCATGCTAATCAGGACATGAAGGACATGACTGGCACATTTAATAACGAGATACGCCGCCTCAAGAGAATCAAACCTCGTGATTTGATGCTATAGAGATCCGGTGTTTAAAAGTGAAGGGACTAGATACTAGTGTCAACCCTACAAATGTGATTCAAAAGAGAGATAAATCTTTAGTCGATCTTATTGGGATTGGTCAAGATGATTAATTTGTTTTGTTTGTTATTTGTAAAAAAAATTACTTATTATTTTATTTTACTTATCATTGAGTTATGTTTGGTTAAAAAAATTGTTCTAATTTCTCTATTTTGAAATATATTTGAGCACACTTAATAAAATGTTTCATAATTTTCCAGTACTGACAGATACTTGTAAAAGAACAAAAGGTTCCTTATTGATTTCTCCAAACAGAATATATTGAAATCTTTTATGTTTGTTTGAAAATTAAAAATGAATATTTTATTTTTCAGCCTTTAAAGAAGTGAATTTTCTGATGATGCTTTTTTTATAGGTTTGGCAAAAAAAGAAAGAAGAAGATATGAAAAAACAAATGGCTGAAAGTGCACGATACAAAGCCTATCGTAGATATCTGAAAAATCATGGAGTTGGGCGAATGACCTTCGATGATTCCTAAATAAGGAAAATTTTCAACAATTGAACCGGTTTACTACTTTGGTTCCTTATTTTAATTTAACTCTGACTCCACTACATACACACCTCATCTCTAACTAACTTTCAAATCACGGTTTATGTTTTTATACAAAATCACATGTTATTTTCTATATGAAATAACATAATTTTCAAATGCACTGGAGTTTTGTTTAACTTAATTTGGTGGGATTAAAGGTCGCTTGGTTAATCAGAATATTGTTTTTGTGAGGAAAACATGTGATAATACCTGTAATACAACTATGTTATATAGTGTTCGAACACGATTGAATGGGAAGTTAATTAAATTTAGTTTTAAGTTTTAAGAGCATTTTATTTTACAAATAAATGATTTGTACTGTGTTAAGCCTGAAATATTTACAGGTGTAAGTGAGAAGTTTGTATAATGTAAACATATATTCATAGCACATTGTACCAACCCTACTGATTATACACTAGACAACATAAGTTTCTACTAAACCAAATCAAGAATATAAAGAAAAAATGAAAAATATGGTATATATAAATATGGTTCAAATAGTTTGGCCTAAGTCTCTTAAAAAAGATCATTAATCTTTTCTTTGACACTTAACAAACGCTTCAGTACTGATTGATCTCGAAGTCATTTTAACATCAGTCATACTTCACAAAACACTTTCAAATCACTGAAACCACACAACTATATTACATTTGCGTATGATAAAGTACAGTGATCTCTCGGAAATCCAGCACATATCGGATCACAAGCCTCCTGAAATACTGAAAACACCATTTTATTGGTAATCACTAAAATTGTACACGCACACACACACACACATATATAACAAATTGTTAACATAAACCTAAAGTACAATAAGAAAAAATAAACTTACAATACAGTACCGCATTGTTTTGTCTACTTTAATAGTCTACATTATTCCACTGAAGTGGAAGGCATAAAATAATTTTTTATTTTCATTTGCTTTTTACTTTTAAATGGCAATTTGAACACTTGTTCTTGAAGTCGCTTTAATACTAGAATGTCATTCATGGAACTCCATTTACTTCTGCCCAGGTAATAGATGTAGCAAAACAATCCATTGATTCAGTGGCTGTATTTTGAGGTATTGTTTGAACAGCTGGCACCTTTTGTCCTCTCCCACTCTCTTCCTTATCCTTTTCTATTGTGGTCTCTCCCCTTCACCACCAGTCAGCCACTTGCTGTCATAATGAGTCAAAACATGAGTCATAATTTGTCAAAACATTATCAGCTGTATCTACGAGCTGTTTATCAACTACGTCGTGCAGCTGATTTAAGTCACTTTTATCGATATCAAAAATTGTGTTTACTCTATAATTGCTCTAATAATTCCATGTTAGACCACTAGTTCCCCATGAACAAATTATCATTTTTTCAAAGATTTACCCAAGCATTCGCAAGTGAGTAAACCACATCTTTCAGGTTAATTTCTTTTAATGATTTAATCACACTGATTTAATATCCTTAGACAAAACCGTGTATCAAAGGCTAATTTTACTGCATTTTAATTGCTTGGATTACAATTTGGTCCATAGGTTGCAAGATGGGCATTACGTTAGTAGGTAGAAACATAACATCAGAGTGCCTATAGGTTGCAAGATGGGCATTACGTTAGGAGGTAGAAACATAACATCAGAGTGCCTATAGGTTGCAAGATGGGCATTACGTTAGGAGGTAGAAACATAACATCAGAGTGCCTATAGGTTGCAAGATGGGCATTACGTTAGGAGGTAGAAACATAACATCAGAGTGCCTATAGGTTGCAAGATGGGCATTACGTTAGGAGGTAGAAACATAACATCAGAGTGCCTATAGGTTGCAAGATAGGCATTACGTTAGGAGGTAGAAACATAACATCAGAGTGCCTATAGGTTGCAAGATGGGCATTACGTTAGGAGGTAGAAACATAACATCAGAGTGCCTATAGGTTGCAAGATGGGCATTACGTTAGGAGGTAGAAACATAACATCAGAGTGCCTATAGGTTGCAAGATGGGCATTACGTTAGGAGGTAGAAACATAACATCAGAGTGCCTATAGGTTGCAAGATGGGCATTACGTTAGGAGGTAGAAACATAACATCAGAGTGCCTATAGGTTGCAAGATGGGCATTACGTTAGGAGGTAGAAACATAACATCAGAGTGCCTGGAGCAGTTGTCCAAGATAAGCAGTGCTTTTTGTGGAAGGTTCCCTTTTTTAAGGAATTGTTTTACTGACAGTACAAACAGTTTATCAAACCATTTGATGAATTACTTAAGTCATCCATGCTTTGCTTGGTTTTTGTAATTAATAGGAAGTTGAAAATTCTTAAATGCCCTATGGTTTTCTTCTTTACCAATCACTAACACCTTCATCTAATGTATATCACTTGCATTTGCACAAGACGTAAAATGACTGTCCTTGAACTAGTTTTGGTCCAGGAGCACTAGTTTCAGCACAGTGAACATAGGTTTTTTTTTGGTAAAAGCCACCAAAACAAACCACTCTCACCCACATTGTACAATTGTAGGAACAGAAGTGAAGTGCTGAATTATAGAGAGAGTATTGTAACACTATTATAATAGTGACAACTGAGGAATTTTTTTTTCTTAAAAAACAATTTTTTTCAAGAAACAATTTAGTTAATCAGGGTATTTGGTTAAATGAGACTCTAGTATATAAAGTTTAAAAAAATTTAATATTAGCAATACTTATAAGAAACGAAGGAATAAAAACATTTTATATATCATTTAACTGCATTTGCATAACATATTTAGTTTACTATTTCAAGTGTACTGTGTATACCTGAAAATAAGTACAAAAAATCGATCTACTTTACATTATACAAAGAGAGGTTTAAATGTATCCATATACTTTGACCTATATTTCTTCTTATGTCATTGTTAGGTAATCAATTAATTTTGCTTAACAGATAGTTATTTATTTACATAACTTAATTTAACACAGTTGGTATTTTTAAGGCCATCTTAGAATCAGTTTTCTTGTGTGAATATAATATTGTAACTATGTTTGTTATGCTGAACACAATACTTTGAGAAACATAAAATAAAACTATTTGTTTGGAAGATATTGGTAGATTTTGAATCTCTAATACCAGCTTTTTTGTACAGTTTTTCAACTATCACTTTAACTGCTCTTAATAGGATAGATAAGAATTAATTTTTAAAAAGTTAATATTTTTGGTCATAATTAAGCTACAAATACATTCGCTGAGCACAATAATATAAAATGATTTCAAAACTCATTACATACTTCGAAAATATCTAATTTTTCTTGCTGAATATTAAAATACGGTAACTGAGAGCTAATACAAGATGCACACTATGACTATTTTCTATCTCTCATGGAAATTTTTCCTCATATTATGTTAATGGTTATTTATTTACCTAACTATGTAAGCATTTTGTGAAAAACACCAATTTAATCACAAAAAATGTGTTTTTGAACTTTCATAAATCAGCAGTTTGTCTTCACACTGAAATAGTAACTTCTGATATACTAAAAGTGCATCTCTCAAAAATTATAATGAAAATTAATTTTACAGTAGGGGGGGAAAATAGGGAAGTGTTATATGTTGGTGTAGTAGTCTACAAAATAAGTATAATGAAAAACAGTTTATGTTTTCTAAACCGTCTTAAGTCGCTAAACTCTCACAGGTTGACATTTTCACATGATTTTGTTTATATTTCATGTATTTCAATTTTACCATTTTTTAACAATGATTCATATTGGAAATACATGATTTCCTTAAACAATCGTGTTTTGGCACACTTAATTTTTTTTATAATCAATTTTAGCACTCCAGTCAGCTCTGATTGAAAAAAGCTGTTTTGATATTATGGTCTAAATTCTAACTGTAAATCTCTATTGTTATATTTTTTTGTTACATTAAGTATGATTGTAGATATTACGAAACCTATAGATTTAAGACTTGCGTATCAATTCAGTAAGATAAAGGAGAGAGTAATAGGAAAGTGTGTGTGTGTGTGTGTGTGTGTGTGTGTGTGTGTGTGTGTGTGTGTGTGTGTGTGTGTGTGTGTGTGTGTGTGTGTGTGTGTGTGTGTGTGTGTGTGTGTGTGTGTGTGTGTGTGTGTGTGTGTGTGTGTGTGTGTGTGTGTGTGTGTGTGTGTGTGTGTGTGTGTGTGTGTGTGTGTGTGTGTGTGTGTGTGTGTGTGTGTGTGTGTGTGTCTTAGGTTTTTGGTTCTAATAACTGCCTTTTAAAACAATTTTATTACCAAAACCAGGTTACTGCATATGCCTTGAATATAATTAAAAATAACTAATTATAATAGCTCTTAAGTCCTATCCACGGAATAAGTAGCTAAGGGAGAATGATGTTATCTCTACGGTTAACACTACAAATCTGACTAAACAATATACATCGTAACTCATAAAGAAGACCTATTTTTAAGAAGTACACCTGCTACACTGCTTGTACAAATGCACTGAAATGCTTTTCCTCTTTGTGTGAACTCTCCTTATAATTTACTTAGGAAGTCCCATTAATATTGTCACATTACTCCTCCCTCCCTAAACAAAACATCTGGTGGTGGATTTTGATTATTGTTTTCTTGTCTTATGATTTTACAGTATTTTTACAAAGTATGAGGGTTGATCAAATATAAACGAGACTGATTTTTTAAAAAATTTATTGCTTACTTACAAATTATTCTTGATACAACTTATTTTTCTACATAGTCTCCCATACGAGTAACACATTTTTCCCACCGGATTGGAAGTTTTTAATTCCATCTTCGTAAAAAGTTCTCGTGCATTCATTGAGCCATTGAGACACGAAGGTCTCCACCGCAGAATCGTCTTCAAACGCTGGCCTCAAGCGCCTCTTTGAGTGGCCCAAACAGGTGATAGTCGCAGGGTGATAAGTCTGGACTGTATGGGGATGTTCCATTGGTTCCCAGCCAATTTGATCGAGTTTAAACCTCGTAGCGTTAGCGAATGTGGTCGGGCATTATCGTGAAGAAGAATGGCGTTTCTCGCCGGTTTAGATTTTTTTCCTATGAAAAGACTGTTTTATGACCTCTAAAACATCGCAATAATATTGTGCATTTATTGTGCGTCGTTGATGGAGGAAATCGACGTGAAACATAACACCAATTGCTTGATTGTCGAAAAATACAGTGGCCATTACCTTCCCGGCCGACGATCGTGATTTGGCCTTCATATGACTGAGGTTTTCTACTGCTTCCCGTCCTTCGGCGAATTCCTTGTGCCAAGCAAAAACGCGAGCTCTTGACAGGGTCCTGTCCCTGTATTGAGCCGTCAATCTACGAAAGATTTCAGTCGGATTGACCCCCTCCTTGGCCAAAAACTTAATAATAACTCTCTCCACGGAAACGTGCACTTCACTCTCACTCATTGTATAGTTTTATACTGAAGGGTTCGAACGGAAATGTTGCCCGTCTATGCCCGTCCCAAACCTCCCAGGCTACCTGAAACCCCACCCTTTAGAGTTCAATGTCCAACGGAAAAGTTTTTAGAAAGTCAGTCTCGTTTATATTTGATCAACCCTCGTAGTAAATGTTTTCTAAGTTTCTTGTAAAAAAAATTTGCTGACATTGGTTGTAAACCAGTTAAATTAGAATAAAAAAAATCCATGTTAAAAGAAACTAAGAAATGTCTTAAATTAAAGAAAAAGTTATGTACGTAAATATGTTATGTAGGGGTTAAAGGTTTTTTTTTAATATTGCTTATATACTGATGGAAATTAAGTATATTTAGACATGCATCTTCTTGTATCTACAATAAATTTTAAGCAAAATGGTCTGGGAAATCTATAAGTTATAGTTACACTGAGCACAGCCTAGTTTTAAATATTGTACATGAAAGGAAATTATTTATTCTAGTTATACAATTTTTTAATTGACTGACTTATTCTAATAGAAACAATGACATTTTAACCCTCTGCATTGCTTGGTGTTCTTTCAACAGAGTGAGATATGCTTTAGCAATATGATATAGAAACTATAACGGCAAGAACACATTTGAATGTAAAAAAAAAGTATTATGCATGAGAATATTTCTTTTATATCCTTCAAAGGGCTAACATGCCCAAGATAATTAAAGCATCGTAATTAATTAAGCATAACAAATTTTAGATTTATTTTGCTTTATTATTATACCTTGAAATAGAAAAAAATATTTTAAACATATTTTTTTATATGTGAAGCATGATTTTAAGTGCTTTGAAAAATATAAGAAACTATTATTGTAATATTTAAATTATTTTTAAACATCCATACATTTATTATTGTATTTTAACTTGCTAATTTTGTTGTAAGATGCAATAACACTCTTGTTATTGATGAATAAAATAGCAGTGGTGAAGTTGAAATAATATTCAGTAAAAATTGTATCTGTAGTAGCATATAGAATGCATATTTTAATTAGGATGCTGTTATTATGAATAATTAATAATATTTTTGCAATAATGTTTTTAACTTTCTTTTTTTTTATATTAAAACATAAAGTTTGTAATGTGAATAAATAGGTTATAATTATCATCGGTACAGTATTTACAATATAATACAAGCAGAACCCTAAGCCTACAGGAAATAGCTTTAAAGATGAATACTAGTTTTATTCTGCAATAATAGTTTTTAAAAAAATGAAATTATGTTATAAAAATATTATTTGAACTAAATGGTAGCATAAACACAATTAAAGTAAAGAGTTAGAAGCAATGAAAATATTAAAACATGTAACCTCAACTAAACACATGCTGGATTGTCCACAAACAGCAGGTTACAAACTGAAGTTCTAATGGCTTCTAAAGATAACATCATATACTTAGGCGGAAATAACATCATTTCTAATCATTTGTAGACTTACACAGCCAGTGGAGAAGTTTTTCTAGCATTGTGGACTAAAGTCGATTTAAGCAGCGAAAAAGTTAAAGCACTCAAGACTGACATCTTCTGCATCTCTAAACTTGTGCACTTCAAGGTCGTGGGATCAAGACGAGTTACTGACGTCATTCCCCCGAAATCAGCTTTTCCCTTTCCATTAAGCTGATCTATCGTCTTCATTAGTCTACTGGCATGAAATATGGATCTTAAGCAACAAAAAACATCCTTGTCATTATACATATCCTTAGACAGTTGCAAGTTCCAAAATGTAGTAAATTACTCGTTATATTGATATCATTCAGTATAAGTTGTTGCTGCTTTCTTTATTCAACGTAAGGTTCATATACATAATTATTAGCCAGTTAGGAATTTCCTGACAGTATTCCAATATGATGGCGAGGGTGTAGAAGAAGAAAAAAATAATATACAAATGTTTTACTACAAGAATTATTGAGACTTGAGCCTACATGAAAACTGGTTGTGACATTCACTGTGGTTGTACAAAGTAATTTATTAAATTATAAAATTTTATTCAGTTTTTTTGAAAATAGTAATTTTAACTCAATTAATAAAAATATTCATATTATTATTCATACTGATATTGATAATTTTGCTGTTAACCTGTGCTCCTACTTTTATTATAAAACAATTTTAAGACTTCAAAAGCAAACAGTGTAAAGGTAAACGTTTCAAGTCCAAAAACAATGGAAGGATTAAACCCAATATAAAAAAAAACAACTATACAAAATATTTTTTAATAACCACTAAATACCTAAATAATAAAAGAGGAATACCATCCCAACATTCTACAGTATCAGCAACTGTGAATTTTTTTCAACAGGTGTTACAAAAATTTCTTAAATAAAATTTTATTTTGTAATTCACTTTTAATTTGCATTAATGTGAATTTTCCAGGAGAGTGTGCTGTCTAAAAATAACCTTAAATATCTTTTATATTATTTGTTCGATAGACATACAATGTGTCGTGATATTTAATATTGGTTTCAAAACTGTGACTATTTAGATAAAAAGTCATGTTTTTTGAACACATTTATAATCATGCGGTTCATTTCACACCATTTCTGGAAAATTTTTAAATCATCATTTATATCTTTTCCAATTAAGTCCCATTAGCATGATGTGACAACATCATCTGCAAAAGCCTGGATTTCCCCAATGCAGTCAGAACTTCACAAATTATTTATAAAAATTAAAAATAAATATGAGCTCTGAACACTCTAGTACGCCTTCGTGCATTTGCTTGAAAACATTGAATTTTTATTTATTTGAACAAACTGTACTATAACAACATTTGTACTCAATTTCTCTGGTACCTGCAGCTTCAAGTTTGTGTAATAAAAAATTATGATCAACTAAATCGAATGTTTTGGTAAAGTCGACAAGTAAATCTCATATTTTCACCCTTTATTAAACCCCACAAAAATTCCTGACAAATCTGTGATTGCATTTTCCCTTTGTAATGCAAACCAAATGCCAAAACGCCTCTTGGTATTGCAAATTGTTTTCCATTGGTAAAGCCAAATTGTCTATAAAGGATTAACTTAATTTAAAAAACATAAGACTTTCTTCATCATTTACCAACTGCCTATTGATGGTATTATTTTATAACAATATTGATGTACAGTGTTTGTTTATTATGTCTGTGTTTTTTTCTATTCAGCTGAACATAAGTTATTTATTTTTTTTATTGTTGCAATTTCATGTGTATATGTGTTTCTTAATAGTAAACTTGTATGATTTAACTTCTGAAGAGTTTGTATCCAGAATTGTGTGGAAAATTTCTGGTGATAAAATAGACATAATCTATTTTATGTACAGTATGTACATATTAGTATTCAGTTTTTACTAAAATTTGAAAAAGGTTTTTTAAAACACTGAGACAAATTATAAATATTTTAGTTGCTATTCTGAAAAATAAATTAACAATTTTTTTAACTGTAGTTTTTATTTTCATTGAAATGTATTTCAATCTGGGAATTATAGAAAAAGTTTATTTACACTAAATGTGCGCCAGTTAGAAATAGCAAAGGGTTAAAATTGAGTTTGCAACTTTTAATGAAAATGTGATGAAGTTATTGCTGTTATTGTATTTAGCATATCCTGTATTAATTTGTTTAAATATATGTGAACACTACTGCCTTATTGTATAATATGATGTCTAGTTACTGTCATATTTAACCATATTAGTCCATTCCATTTATTTTTAAGAATCATTTATGTTTATCTATAAAAAAATATATACAATAGGTCCATTACTACCTTCAATTAATTGTCTTTTCTTATTTTTTCAAAGTTTTATATGTGTGTGTGTGTGTGTATGAATTGTTCTTTTTGTTTTTTTATGTAGTACGTGGTAAACAAACTGTAAAAAAAATGAAAAATTATCTATAAAAATTACAGTAAAGCAAAATAAAAACTTCACGATCAGTGTTTGTATTGTTGCTATTTGACACTGGTCAACTTATCAGCCTACCCTGCCGCATTCAGTAAGTTTTAATGCTTCAACTTTGTTAGCAAAATGTCTCAAATGGTTATGTACTCTTTCAGTTCAGATGTAATACAGACAGACAATATATATTCTTATTTATACATGTCTTAGTTTAACTGTAAAAATATTGTTGTAATGTTGCAACAATTTTATAGCTAAACAAAAAATTAACACTAATACATCTTATAAAGCACAGATATTTTTTTACTTTTGCATATATTACCACAAGTATATTTAATATTAAATACTGTTTTGTTTGTAATAATGAATTCTTAAAAAACAAAACATTATATGTAACTAGATTGATTCTAGAAATTTGAAAGCAATCATATTAATGTAAGTTGAATTTGCCTTGTTCTCACAATACACAGAATGGAGATAAGGCAGAAATCACTTATTTGAAGAGTCTCCTGATAGTTTACAGCACACTTCAAATAACTAAATTAATATAAAAGCATTAGAATTTTGTTTGGCCATTCACATGTCCAAGGGATTTTAACTTGGGCAGTACTGAACTTGGCCATCTAATCAGAAAGGAACATGACTTGTACAAAAATTCCAAACTGTCAAGGAAATGGCTGCCGCCAGTATCACTGGCCATCCAATCCCGAGGACAGTTTATAAAGGTTCCTGAGTACAAAAAGTTACGCACTTACTCAACTATAATTTGATTCTGCAAAGAATAAAAAAAATCAGAATGATTTGTTAAATGCCAATTAACCTAAGGACTCCTAGAGGTTTTACCATTTGCTCTATTGCTAACAATCCATTTGTAAGGGAATATTATTTGAAAACATATTTTAATTTAATATGTTTTAAGTATTAATATGTAACCTATGTCTTTGAAATAGAGTAAATATGTAGGCCTAAGTAGCCATTTACAAACTAAAGTAGACCTGGTATCTGGTTCAATAGTCTGGTCAAACTTTACAAAAATTTTCTTTCAATAATTTTACACTGGAAAGAAATAAAATATGTTTTTAGAGTAGATAGCATGGGCACAAAAACTGAAATTTAAATTGAATTCCTTATGCAGCAGAATGATACAAAAAAAAAAACTGAACTTTACCCAATTCTTTTCTGTTTCCAAATATGCTAAGCTAACGCGTCCAGATAGGAAAAAATGCATTTACAACTTTACATAATTCACAAAATGCAAATCATGGAACTTTATACTTACTATTGTTTTTTATATGTTGGTATAGTGTCAACAAGAAGCAAGATAATTCGACGACAAACCCTTATGGGAAAACTGTTCATCAACACAAAACAAAGTCAGGAGATGTAATATAACCTTGCAGCTAACAGTACAGAAATATTCTGGTTGCTCCAACAACTAAATCTTAATTAAGATTGTCATTTCGTGAAAACACAAAAATGTATCCCAACTTTTTCTTAGCCTTCTGTTTCTATAAGTAATGAGAACTTTATAAATTGTTAATAATTAATTGTATCATTTAAAATTAATAAATATGTATCAGATTTGTAAGTTTTGATCATATTTTGGGTGTTTTTATGTTTAAAATTCTTTTAATTTAATAAATTATTGTTTTTAATAATACCTATAAAAACCATAATGAATAAAATGAAACATTGCTTATCAGAATTGGTTAAGTATTTTATGCTGTAGAATTTTAAACATCCAAGGAAAAAATGCCCTTTTCTTGTTTTTCCTGAAAAGTATGATGGCAAATTATATCTTTTTTGCTATTAAGTTTGACAATCTTTATAATGGTAATCCTGCAGATTCTGTTATCATAAACTATTTGTCACTTCCAGAATATTTACACTAGGAAACAAAGACAAAATGAAGAGGCTCGGAAAATTCCTAAATAATTTTGTAATGCATATATATTACCGATTCATATCATTATGATTATACCTAATGCCATGTAATTACATATTCAAAATTTTATCAGTTTTATTTATTTTTAACCAAATCCCTTAGGGATTAGGATGGTTTTATCACTTAGGGATAAGTGAGGAAGACCATCAATAGGTACCTACTTAGGCCTAGCCTAAAATTAAAAAAATTTTATTGAAGTTGAAATAATGATTTTATTATGCCTTGATAAAATATGTGAGTTATTTTGTGAAAAATTCTTGGAACTTTTAAACCAACATAGGCTATACAGTACTTAGTACTGTTTAGTTGTGAAAAAGTACAAATTTTTATATCTTTCTACTTCCAAATAGGTCCATAGTAATTTATTTTAATAGGCTGTTGTATTTTTTTTTCAACAGCATATTTAAATTATACTACTTAAAACTTTTTTAATGCATACCTATATTGGTGAAGGCTATATTTAAATAACTAAGGTACAAGGATTAATTTACATATGTAATAATTAATGTACTTTATACAGAAAAACTGAAAAATCAATTATGAAATTATTCAGTAATTAGTACTGAATAAAATGTGTAAATTATTAATAGTAAAATGATAGCATTAAAAAAAATTCGTGAGTTAACCTGTGTGTAAACTTAGAATAAAAGGAATGTATCAATTTGATGAGTTACCTGACAAGCAACAGGTAGCGCTTACCTGGTATACTCTGTTACTAGTTACTAGAAAGTTGGCCAGCAACCAGCATTCATTTCATTCAGGAATGAGGAGCAGCGATAACGCAATACATAAGTAATGAGTACGTGGGTCTGTCAACAAAACCACCTGTTTGAGTAAAAGTTGTGTGTAATATACAGATGAAGTTATTTCAATAACGTTTCAGTGTTACTTTTCATAAACAACAGTGTTTGACAACATTTTAAGAAAGTGAAACGGTAATTAGTTGAATTGTTGAACTAACTAGGCCTACGTATTCAACACCGTTTAGTGCGTGTTTTATATTAACCTACCAAAAACTACTTGGTAGTATGAAGTTTTCAAAAGAAGTGAGTAATTTATTATTAATCTTCAACATAATGTTTGGTTTTATACACAATTATTGTATTATTTTATTTAGGCAGTGATGTTCTGTTCTAACTTCTAAGTAAGTCGTCTGCTAAAGTGTACATTTTGCGAATAAAATAGTTTTGCATAGTCTTAAATAAAAATAAAAGTTATTAATATGGAAGTTTAAATAAACGTTATTTGCATGTCAATTATTTATTTATATATTTCGTCTGATGAAGCACAAATACACACTCAAACATACAACATACAAACTCTCTCTCACTCGCACAAATCTGTATTGAAAGTTTTGATTTGGTTGGTAGTTGACATTCCTGAGTAGACCTCTTAGCTCATGGTCATGTTGGGACTGGGTGCGGCGAACCATATTGGGTGTGCATTCCTACACATCATCAAAGTTATGATTTAAATAACTATATAAACATAACGAATTTTGTATTCGCGATATTAGCAGGGACATTAAAGTATTTGCAGTATTTATTTCAGCTTCAAAATGATGCTGACTCATGATAATTCTGTATAAAAAATTAAAATAGACCTATAAACATTTTAACCAAATAAATGTGTATATTTTTAAAAATTCTATTAAATAAATGTGGGACTATATAAGCTATAGTTTTATGTAATGTTACCTTGATTGTCCAACGTTTATATTTTTATACTTTGCAATTTAATGCTTATTGTAGGCCTAATTTAACAAGTGGTTTTTGTAGAAATGGAACTAAAATGAGAGATTTTTCATAAAATGAGAGATGGAACAAAAAAATGGTATTTTCCATGTTCATACGAAGACGCATTTTTCCATTAAAATGTTGAAGACCCTTAGAAACCCTAAAATGTTTAGACTATAAAAAACACTTTTTATGTAAATTACTGTAATTTAGGCCTTTAACTAGTTTGAATAGAACAAAGCCTGACACAGTTTAAAAGTCATCAATTAAAAAAAAACAAATATTTACATACCATGGAATACCAGTATGTCAGTTTTCAATGAATTTATTTTCTGTTAATACAATACCTTTGTTTTGTTTTTTGTATTATTAACATTGGTACTCAGACAAGTCATTACCAGTTTTCTTCAAATTTAGCAGAACCTTTGTTGACTTCTCTTGATTACCTTGATGTGTGTTATGAAATTAAATTAACTTTTGGCAGAAAAATGACAAATCTTTCTCAAATTCAGAGACCTAACCTAACCTAGATACCAGATACTGAATGTTAGTCTGTAGAGTAATATACAGTTTAGCAAGAACTTATAAGTAGTTAAGTGATTAAATTATTAGTCAAGGAAACATACACAAAGAATAATATTTTCATTGGATTAACTCTAAAAAGATATTTTCACTTAATTGGTACGTCAGGGTATTGACATGTAATTTGAACGTAGTAATAATAAAACTAGTTTAGATTATATAACTTCCATTTTAATTGTTATTATCGTAACTATTTTTTTCATTTATGATTTCTGAAATTGAGAAAAATACAAATTTCAGAATTATAATGTTATGTTTCTGTTTGGAAAATAGGTTTGTTTAATCTATTTTCTCCAGTCATGATATTAATTAATTTAACATTTTGAAGACAACAGTAACATTATCTACTTTCCTTTATTATTTTATTATTATTGTTAATACAGACCTTTTGCTGGTAATAAGATTGACAAAAGGTGAAAGTCTAAGGATTATAATTTTCTTTTCTATTAGTCAAATCTAATGCACAATATCCGTTTAAAGTTAAAAAATAAAATATTTGTGGTGTAGGCTTTTTTGTATTTAACGTTAAAGGATTATGTATAAATAAGTAGGCTATCGTTTCAAGTTTTCGTCAGTTTGAAAAACTCACTAATTTAGTTGGTTGTATAAAATTCTAATAAACTCAAATAAAACTCAGACTGACTAGTAATATTTATTGCAATTTTTTTAAAATATAGATTTATAAAGTAAAAAATAGCCTACTTGAATATGTATTGTATGTGTGATTAGTCCTCATAATGTTATAAGATTTATAATTTTATTACAATGTTATTGGCATATAACAGTCATCTATTATTTGTATTGAATGAAACTTACAAATTGTAAGTTTGTTAAGTTACTGGTATTAAGCAGTTCACAGTCGATTTTTTGACTGTGTTCAAACAGCAAACTGCTATAAAAGCAAAAAAAGAATCTTTCAGTATTTTGTAACATTATCTTTACTACTGATATATTTAAAAGGTTGGTTATTATCTATTTTTTTAAGTTATATTTTAAGAAGGTGATGAAAAATACAATACGTAACATGTAAGTTAAGTTGAAAGGGGTTGCATTTTAATACATTTTGCACTAAATAGCCCCCGACTGCATTTATTGAATGAACTTAACATGTAAATTCTTAATTTATTAAACTAAATACTCGGAAAATATTCTTCAACATTTATTCTAAAACCTTGTTTTCATCTTTTTAAATCAATTGTATTTCTGATTTTCATTTCTTTCAATTATGAAATATATAATTTTATGTGTATATTTTTTTTGTATTTTGTGTGTTAGCAGTAGTGTTATTTAATTTTAAGTAATTATTTTTATTTAGTAATTTTTAGTAACTAAGCCACTAAAAAATATCTTCTTTAGCCATTTTGCCATTTTTTGCGATTTTAAAAAAGAAAAAACTGTACATTAGGCACTACAAAGTCCTGGCCGTGATTGTGTTCCCTCTTATAGTCCCCATGTACGGCATACACTGACTGGAGTTAGCATGTATGGGGTTGAAAATTTTGTATTTCAGTTTAAATCAATTATTTATGATTTTTAATATTCAAATTATTTAATTTTTGTCGCGTTGATGATTAAATGTTGTTCACTATTTACTTTAATTTGAAAATCATTATTGTCCCCGGCCTGACCTTTGGACAAAGCCTATCGCTAGTTTATCTACTATTCCTTCCAATTTTCGTAACTCCAATTTGGCTCTGCCAATTTTTGTGTTCAGGGTTTCATCTTTCCTAGCTCAACGCCCTGAATCAACTGAAACTTCAGGAGTAACTTTAGGTCTATTGGTTCCGAAGTTAATGTTTTTCTATTGCTTTTGTGGTTGAATCTGAGTGATTCCTATTCTATAGTCCCTAGTAATTATGTTTTACACTTGTACATCAGTTATTTAGGAATGTATGAGTACATTAGTTATTTAAGAATTTATGATTTCATCCTAGCAAGTTATTTATCCTATATGAAATTAGTTATAAGTTCATCTTCTCTGTTTCACCCCAATTTTACCCCATTGGGGTTTTTTGGGTAAACATTATGTAGAATATGACACTCCTGGTGAAGTGAGCAATCCAACAAGCTAAGGTAATCAAAATCGGACGAGCCGTTAAGAAGTTATGATGGAACAAACATACATACATACATACTTCCCCAGATACTGAAAACACTCCTTTTTTGGCAGTTGTGTAAAAATGGAGTATTTTCTTCATGTAGGCTATGACTTACTCACTAACTTACATAAGACACGTATCTATGATACTTAGAAACAACTAAAAAAAATTGGAATGTGGATAGGCCTATGTGTTTTATGAGGTAAAATAAAGTAAACAAAAGGATATTAAGGCATTCTCAGAGTGTTGTTTTTCATATTAAATCATTCAAAAGTTGTAGAAAGGATTGTTATAGTTCTGAAAACCCTGATGTACTATAAGTTGTAATACCATTTGTGTGGTTTTTTTACAGGTCAATTCTTCTATACAATAGAAGAAGGAAAATATGCCCAGTTTGCAAGATAATAAAATACTGCAATCAGGGTAAGAACTAATCACATGCACTCTTGATTTAGTGATATATAATTATTATAAAATTAGAAACAAATTTCTTGGTTAAAAAAAAGATTTCTTTTTTCAAAGTATGCATAATTTATTTCTTGGTAAGACAGAGTTATAGCATATAAATCCCATACAGTTAATCAAACATCAGCTTTGGATAACACACAGACTGTAGGGGTTTGATTACTCTAGGGTCCAAAGTATTTTCAGACATTAATAACTCAGTGTGTCTATTGCCATAATTTTTTTAAAATTAAACACATTCGGTAAAAACAATTAAAAAGTATTGGAAATTGCACTGTAAGTGGATAGTCATATCCTCTAAGTATTAAAAATGCATGAAGCAAATTTGTAAAGTTGACAAGTTATAATAACAAAAACCAGTGGCATACCCATGCTTTGCTGTAGTATTTTATATTGTCTAATTTATAACCACAGTATTATAGCATACTGTGCTAAAAAAAGATTGAACTTTAGTCATAAAATCTTTATTACAATTCTAACAACTTTACACATACTTGTCTCCTCGAAGTACTCCTCCTTGCTTGCTAGGCACTGGTCCCAGCATTATTTCACTGTTCATAGGCTTCCTGGAACTCGTTGGTATGATTCATGTGTGATCACATTCGTTGGTGTGATTCGTGAATCATTGGTGTGATTCGTTCGTTTTAGTTGTGTCAACAATTCATCTTGAATTTCTTGTACACTTTGAAAATGGTGTCCTTGTAAGGTGGATTTTAGTTTAGGAAATAGAAAAAAAATCTGCCATACCTGGCGAGTACCGAGAATGAGGAAGAATGGCTTTTCTGTTATTGGCCAAACAGCAGACTCGCCATCACTCAACTTGGCGCGTTGTCATGGTGCAAAATCCAGTTCTTGTTTTTCCATATCTCATGCCTTAAAACATCGATGTAGAACTCTTTGTTGACTGTCTGACCTTGGGGTACAAATTCGTGATGAACAACTCCACAACAGTCAAAGAAAACAGTCAACATCTATTTCATATTTGAGCGACTCATGCATGCTTTCTTTGGATGTGGCGAATGTTGACCAACCCATTATGATGATTGTGCCTTCGTTTCAACATCGTATCCATATACCCAGGTTTCGTCACCTGTGATTATAGTTTTAATAAAGTTTTTGTCGCTATTAGCTCGAAGCAATTCTTGGCTAATGAGAACATGATTTTCTTTTTGTTCGCTTGTGAGCAGTTGTGGCACCATTTTCACAGAGATGCGATGCATGCAAAATTTTTCTTAAAAATTTCATGGCAAACCCCAATACTATCCCGATTTCTTCTGCAACCTTCCACACAGTTAATTGATGATTTCCACAATCTCAGATGAAACAACATCACTTTTTTTGTCATTTGTTGAGGTTGAAGGCTGTCCTGATATTGAGTTTTTGTTGGTCGATTTTTGCCCTATTTGAAATGCATACCAATCGTAGCATTGTGTATGACTCATACAATTGTTCTTCTGAAGCAGTGCTCATGTTTCAGAAAAAGATTTACCAATATTAAAGCAACATTTAATGTTACAATGTTGCTCTTCAAAGTCCTTCATTTTCACTTTTTCACTACATCGCAGAGAGCTGACTGCACATTTTTATTAAACCGGTTCTGTTCACCATCTGATCAATTGCTGCAATGCATGGGTCTCGTTTGTTTCTAAAGAATGTCGCTAGGTGTAGCATAGTGCTTGTTTTCAAACTGTATAAGGTTTGGTCGTAATTTCAAGAGTTCAGTCTTTTTTTAAACAGACCTCGTCTAAATTCAGATTTTTTTTTGGTATCGTAGTGACACTAAACAATACCTCTTGCTAAATCTTTTGAACACTTAAGACCAAATGAACAATAATTAAAATTTCTAGGTGTTTCAAGAGTAATGAAAATTTAAAATGATATACGTATGTGGCACCTCTGTGATTATGGGTGGTTGAAAACTGATGTTTATTATTTTCTTAGTAATTGGGAATGCCCTAAGAAAATAAGTGTGCTTAGACTTTAAGATATTTCAGAAAAATAATAATTTAAGGAACATGATAATTAATTTTGGTTAGGCTGGTTAATGAAATGTCTCTTGGCTATGAATGAATAACTAAAAACTTTCAAGTTCTTAGTCTTTCAGTTCTGGCTATTTTGCAATGAGTGAATCAGTATATTTGATACAAATCAGTAAAAATTTGATTCATAAAGTTAATAGATTTTCGTATTTTATGATTCCTAATACAAAAAACTGTTTTATGTGAATATATGTATTCTGCTTTTAAAATTGTTACTTAATGATGAAGTACTTATATTATTATAACTGTTTATTTGCTATCTTTTGTGCATATAAAACCAATACAACATTTCGAGAGTACAGATCAGCTCTTGTTTTTAAGTGCTTAACTTAAAAATTAAACATGCAAGTGGGAAATAAGCCTAAGAACTTGAAAATAAAAAGGTTTGTCATAAATGTAAAAAGTTTTACATTTTCTTTGGACACTTTTTAATTTAGGCCTAGGCTTCTGTTGTTATTGCATGTTTAGGTTTAAGCTAGACACTTGAGAACGAGAGATGATCCATACTCTTGAAACATCATATTTTGTTTTTATAGAAACATATTATGGCAATGTCCGAATAAACAGTAATAATATCTATATGTGAATGTTTGTTTATATAATTTTTCTTAGAGGAAAACTACTAGGTAAAAAACTAAAACTAGAGCCCTTTTTTACTTGAACAACAGTTTAAGGTATAAAAGTACCTATTGGTATTTCAGAAATTGTTTAAAAATTTTTAAATATACTATATTTTACATCCCTTAAAATTATTAGATTTACTGCTTCTGCCTCCCATTTTTACTTTGAATGACAACTTTGCCAAATTTCAGCCATTTACCTCTATAGGAACTGTGAAAACCATTGTTGCGAATTTGGAGAAGTGAGATGTGAAATGATTACTTGGATGCGTGGTGGACATAGCTGCCATTATTTACGTGCAGTACACTTTAATCATTTATTGACAGTCACTTATCAACTGTTGCTCTATATGCTGGTGGGCCTACATTTTAAAAAATGTTTACTCATTCTTCAAACACTCACAACAGAGTTTCTAGAAATTTATTTCACAATTATTATGAAAACACAACAAAACAAACTTATGCTAAGTTTTGCAGAGTTATACATTTTAATTAGTTTTTACTGAATTGCACTCACTCAGCTAGTGACAACATTGCTAGGCATGGGAGAGACTAAAACACTGACATATTTTTGCTTGCCTCTCTCCCTCTATGCAAGTCAAATACATGTTACATGTGCTACCCATTTCATGTCTCACTCTCCAAAACTACAGGGCTTTTGTACTTACAAAGTTATAAAGATATATATACCACTAAAACACACACACACACTTACATCCATATACCCGTTTTCGTCAAAATTAGGCAATTTATTTAGTCCCCAGAGATGTGAACAGACGTTGAATTAAATACTACTCTTTTGGGCCTAGGGGAACTGATTAATATAAAAATATATATCAAGGAGGGGCCTGGAGCAACTCCTCAGCAAATGGAAGAATTTGGTAATTTAAAGACTCAAAATGAAAGTCCTGTGCTGAATTAATAAAAATTATTTTATTGCAATGTTTAAAGACTTGAAAATGTCATGTTCGTATTATTCGGAATAACTTTAACACATTGGCTACTTGCTGGTGAGGCTGGTGTAAATACTTGTTGCATAATGTGTTAATTCAGAATTAGTGTGCAGGACTGGTCTTTAAATAGTAGATTGCTAAAAAAAATAAGTCTTATAGAAGATGATGTGTTTTGTAGTTTTCATTTGTATTGGTATATCAATTACATGAAAAGTTAGTTTTGTTATTGATTGCTACATTTTAGATAAGCTACCTAGTGTAGCTAAAAAAAGCTCAGATTTTCCAAAGGTTATTGGAAGAATAAATCAAAATATGGGGCATGGATATGGGCATAAAATTGACTATGATTGCTGTGTAGCTAAAATTAAACTTAGAAAAGTTAAACATTGGGGGATAGTCAGATTTTGAAGTAAATATTGATTCAGATTTATTTCTGATAAAAAATGTTATACAGAAAAAGCAGTGGTTATACTGTTTTGTTAGAAACAAAATAATTTATTATCATATTTTGAGTCTGTAGGCAAAACCAAGGATGTTTATAAATTTGTGTGGTGTGTGTGTTTGTGTATGTTGTATGTGTGTAAAGTTTGTCTGCCCTCTGTTGTTAATACACCTCATATTCATAAATGTTTTGATTAATCCCTATAAAATGTGGAGAAAATGGTCTTCGTTGCAGTCTGAACCCAGGGAAAATATAGGACTTGATTACAAAAAATATTTAGTGTAGTTAAGGGATTAAGCCTTAAGGGCATCAATATTTTTAAAGTAAAGCTGCCAGAACTCTCTAAAAGTTCAAGTTTTCATGTCCCCTCCAATTTTGACATGTTAGAAAAAATTTTAAACGTAGTTTTGATCAAAACAAGAAAGAACTTTTTCATGATTTCTAGATATTAAAATTTTTTTCTTTGTATGTTTTGAAAAAGAATGTTTGTATGCCTAAAAAAAATGTTTTGAAAAGACTCGCCAATAACTTTAGAAGGTTTTTTTTATTCCTCAATTTTTGCAATGCTACAAATAGTATACAGTTCTTACTGTGTCTTCTGAGTGAAGTCAGCTGACCCAGTGTTAATAGTTTAAATTTGATAAGCAAGTTATTGTAAGAATCAAAGTACAAGTATGTATGAGTACTGCATTTTAGTTACAAATCACTCAATTTTACATTTCAGTAGTCAATACCAGTTTACAAGAAGAAATAAGGCATGCTTTAAAAACACATGTTTGACCATTTTATTGTTCCATAAAACTTATGAGATGAATTATATTGGTATCAATATTTACCGCAATACCTTTGCTGTGCACTTACTGTCTTACTTTTTCAAGTATCACTATTGTAACACAGCAATTACAGTTTATGTCCTATGCCCCATAATTAACAAAGCAGCGAACATGCCCATTTAACAAGTCCATTTTGACGACCTATGAAGGGTACTTGAGGGTTGAGCAGAATTGGCTGGGCTAGCACTCATTCATGTGATTCGTCAAGCTAAAAGACAGTGTTGCAAGTCCCTTCAATCTTTTTATACATAGACCGAAAATATAATATACAGTACAAGTATAAATTTAGTAAACGAAAGAATGACAATAATTGTATGAAGTAATTCTCAGAAATTTAATTTATCTACATTACGTTTGGCTTATAGGGGAGGGCTTAGTGCTGCCTTAGTCCCCCCCCTCCACAGCCTTAGTCCCTTATGTCTGCCACTGCATCCACCAAATATTGTGACCAATTTTTCAATAATTACCATACTTTCTATATAATTTTTGTAGTGAGAAACAAAAAAAAACACCAATTTTGGTTGTTGATTACCTAATTAAGTATGTGAAATTTTAATAATTATTGGGTAAAATGTTAATAATAGGCTACTTACAATATTTGTTTTCCAAATAAAATAAAATTATACTCTGTTGACATAAGTGTATTGATTTAACGTATTAGTTAAATTTTAACCAAGGCAAGTATGTTGTTTAAAAACATTCTTTAGAAAACTAGCTGACCTTCACATTGCTTAGGCCATTTTAACCTTGTCAACTGAATATTGTAGGAATGTATATCTTTAGATGCAAATTTAATGAAGTACCTACCTTGTCTGAATTATTGTTTTAGCCTGAATTATTTATTAATTTAGTAAATAATAAATTTACTCCTGATATTAAAAAGTTATAGTTCTGTGAAAGACATGATTGAACTAAAAAATATGAATTCAGAGCAAGTTTAGTTTTTAAGTGCTACAAATTCATTTTCCATTTTTATTTTAAAGTGATATAAAATATGAGCTTTTGCAGATACCTTAAAGATAAAAATGTAGTTCTATCAATAGTTCAATCAATTTTATTCTTAAATTCTTCTTATTGTAACATTTTTTTAACTTGACTAGGACTGCATTTCTTGCTAAATGTATTAAAAAAATAAATTGCTACAGTTATAATTTAAAGTTTCCTACAAATTTATGTTGTGCTATATGTTAACATCAGTGGGGTATGAAACACTGTAAGACATTTTTATAGTAAATATCAGTTCGATAATTATGCCCATTTGTATAACCATGATTCACAAAATAATAAGCATTCTCTAACATTCATACTTGTGGCCCGATTTTATTCAAACTTTGAATGAAAATTGATTTTGGTAGGAGGTTGGACGTCATGTTTGTTACCCAACAAAAACAGTTCACGGTTTCAAACTGAATGGCCATTCAAAATCTTAGAAATTAAAAATTTGTTGTAATGTCATACAGTTTTTATTTTAGAAATTGGGAATAATTTTCTACGAAACTGTTTAGTTTCAAACATGTTACGCCCTTCTAATTGCTATGTATAATAATCACAGCACACAGCTCTCTTGCTGATATGATAGAAGTGAATTTCCAAAAGTAGTCCCATAATTCTTTATCTTAACCATTTTAAAATTTGATTTCACTGCCATAATCAGTATTAAAATCCGCATGTATTAGTCCTTAAACTTTGAAATTACATTGAAAATATCAAAATGAACAATGACTGCTATCAAACAGTTTCTTAATGCCAATGGATTTTGAATATTCAAAATGCTAATTTATGCAGTTTTTAACGCTGATTAGGTGAAATAGGTTTTTCCTAAACATTTAACATAAAAAAGTTATAGATTTTTAAAGATTAAAAATAGCCACCATTTTGAAACTAGGGAACGAATTTGCTGGTTAACGAACTTATCCAAGCTATGTTATGGCAAGTTTCAATCAAATAGGTCCGAAATTGCAAATGTGAGAGTGTTAACACACACACACACACACACACACACACACAATTTTATTGGCTCCTTAAAAATGATCTAGATGTCAGGATCAGTGCTCATTTCAAGGTCATAGGTCTGGATCATACCATGATGGCCACTCCAGTAGCTCATTTTTCCAATGAAAATTAGCTAAAAAGCTAATATACTTTTTTTGTAATAAAAAGTATAATTTTAATATTCTGAACCAATATATTTTTTTGACCAGCTAAATAGAATACAAAAAAAAATTAATCAGAATAATTGGAATCCATGATCAAGATCCATGTAAGCCGCTAGACATAAGGCAAATTTTTGCAGTAAGATCAATAGTGTATTTATATAGAGAATTAAAAGCTGAATTTATAAAAAAACCAGTGATTACAGGATTTAGAAGTGTTCAATTACCAAAACATCAATTGACAATAGGTCAGAAAAACTATGTGTATTATGCGAGAAAAATACTATAATGAATTGCCAAATTACTTGAAAAATCTAAATGTTAGTTTAAAAGTAATAACTACAAAATTAAAAGACCAAATTAGGAACATTAATATAGTGTAGCTAAAAGTTTTAAATTATAAAATATATTCTGGTAAATTTATTGTGGTCATGCTCATCACATTATAAGTCACTAATTTTATGATTTTGTTTATATAATTTTAAACTTATGAACTAAAACTATTGTAATTACAGATAAAATGAGATGAAATTTATAAAATATGAATATTTAGTTATAGGGCCAACCTGTGTACGGACATTATGTTCCCTATAAGTCCTTTTATATGATATTTGTATAAAGATATTTTGGTAATGAATAAATAAATAAAATATTCTCTATTTCTTCTGTCTTTTTCTTGTATTTTTAATTTCTATCAATACATATTTCTTCCGAAATGCTGTTTTATGCTGCAGTCACACACAACTGTCAAAGCTGAAACCTGCATCAGCGCAGATTGCAGTAGTAGCAAATTTAATTTTCTCACTCAGCCTGGCAAGGTAAAAATACTGACCAGACACCAGCTTAACCAGTGTATGTAAATCAGGCCACAAAATACATTTTTACAAACTGTAGAATTACCCTTACTATATTTCAGAAAACACTAAGTTTGCTGCAGATATGAATAAGTTCATTTAAAATTCAACCCTTGTGGTTATTTCTTACAAGTTGGTCATCTTCAGAGAAATCTTCTAACAAGATTGACTTACCAAAGCGATTTTCTCCCTATATGAAGTTTAAAGAAAACATGGTGATTGTGGAAAAAAATTCTTGAGGTTTTAATGGGCCTGTACATTTTAAATATCTTCAATAACCAAGTGGTTTGTACTTAGTTCTCCCCCTTTTTCTTCTCATTCCTGTGTGTGTATGTACGTGCATGCGTGCGTGTGCATGAACGTGCGTACATGCATGCTTGCACACTGTTTGATTTTGTTTAAAAACAATTGATAAACACTAAACTGGTTGATCATTTTTAGTAAAATTTAGCTTGATGTATTTACCCAAAAAAATATTGAAAATGCAGTAATGTTAGGAAAAAATTGTTTGGGAGCTATTGAAAAAAATACTTGTAATATTTCAAGATTGGTTAATCTGATTTTGTTTAAATTTCATGCATAAAGCTACTTTTATAATTTTTTTAATTTTTCAAAAAAATGTAAAAAAAGGGAACTTTTTTGATTGAATCTGTTAAAAGGTGCTTTAACTATTTTGCTCAAATGTAATACCTATGTGCCCAAACAAAATAGGTCGTTTTAGCCACAAAAAATCGGTTTGAGAGCTAGTGAAAAACTGCTTAATACTTCAGAATTGGTTCATCATGTAAAACTTCTCTGAGGATGATAACTGTGCTATCAAAAAGGCCATAAGGGTTAAATCTGAATAAACTGACAAATTTCTAAATAAACACTTTATTTTTGAGTATTCAGTTTATTGTTTAATGTAGTGAAGGCCATTCAGTATTGCCTATAGTTTCATTACAGTGCTCATGCATACAACAGACATTTGTAAGAGAAGCTTGCAAATGTGACTAATCCATGTAATCCCAATTATCAATGAAGATTGATATTGTTTTACAGTTATATTTCCAGGTGTGTAAAATTAAATAATGAGGTTACTTTTGTAAACATAAGATTTATTTACTTTATTCAAAGAAAAAGACTGTGAAACGCTACAAAATGTTTTATTTCCACCACAACAAGTTTTATTCTCTTAGATAGATTGAGTTTTCATATCGAAAGCCATTACTTCGGTCTTTTTTTGTATTTTATATAAAATTTTGCAATGACAGGTGCTGCGATAAATCATAATGTTATCTCTGATTCAGACTTGCCTGGTTACATCACTACAATGTTAATGTTCATTATTAATCAGGCTTTCAATTGTTTTATCTAAGGTATGATAACATATCATTGTGCAGTGAATGTAAGTATTGAAAAGATACTGCAGTGTAAATGGGCAGGTAAGTCGTATAAAAGTTAATTGACTAAATTTTAAATTATAACTATCAGAGTCAACAAAGTTTTCAGTTTCTTGTTTCTTATCAGAAAAGCTACTGAAAACAAATGCCTTGAAAATACAGGTGATAAAGAAATGAACATTTCGCTTTTGTTTTACAGTAATTTATTAAATATTACACCACTATATTTTCCAATTATTGAACTACTCAAATCTTCTTATTAGAGTAAAATGTATATGAAAAAACAAATACTGTAGTTCTCTAATAGAAACATTTTTTAATATCCTGTTTAAGTTTTAAAAGAATACTAATGATAAAAATCTAAATATTTAAATCTATGTATGTTAATTGAAGATAAAATCATGGAAAAACAATTATCTAATAATACTTGATAATGTCTATTTTTTTGTTTAAAATGGTTGAGAAATGAGTATGACTGTTTTAACAAAGGCATTAAATGTTGTTAAAAATGTTAAGACTAATTATACAATTAGTCAATGAGACTAATTGTATAATTATGTATGATTAATGAAGGAGTGGTGTATTACATTATACACCAAAAATATCTTATGAGGTGGTAAATTACAGTAACTGATTTTCTTAACTAGTACTTTGTAGGCCAGTTCACTAAAATGTATGTATTTCTCAAGGTCAAGAAATACTTGTTTGTGGAATCAGTGAAATATTTTGTTTGTGATCTCAGGTTCTTCATGCACTTATTACTTTCTCACTACACAATTTATGAAGAATATAAAGAAAATCGACACACACACACACACACACACACACACACACACACACACACCCACACACACCACACACCTATATAAGGTCTCAGTGGTCAGTGTGGCTGAGGCACTTTTCAGTCTGTTACGTCTGACCTGTGCACCTAAAGATTGAAGGTTTGAGATGCAATTGCCTTACCTATTAATAATGAGCCCTGGTAAACATGAGATTACCAAATCTGTCAAGTATGAGTGTATTTGAGTGTCAGGTATTTGTATTAATTATTAGGAAGGATCGAAGGTAATCAATATTGAAAATGTCTTTTTGTCATTATTTTGTCCTTATGAAATTACAGTAACTATACTGCTTTTTAAAAAATAGTGTTGGCCTAATTTATCAAAATTGGTTCATCAAATATGAACACCTATATGTTTTTTTTTTTTTTTTTTTTTCGCTTCACCCTCTTTGGGGTACGCTGAATCAATCATTTCTTGCGCGCTGTACTTTTCTTTGTTCCCAGTAGCTCTTCATTCTTTCCGATCTTCTCTTCCGAAATGACAGGTTTAGGTCTTATTTTGGCTTTATCTTGGAATCTTATTCTTTCGTCTTTGGTAATTATCTTAGCAGTTTGGTCAAACAATGAATCTTCTGTAATTTTTAATTCTATTAGGTCTTTTTGAATTTCTTTAAACCAGTTCGGTTTTGTTTTACGATTATGGAAAAAATCGAACACCTGTTTCGTCAATCTATTGGAGTTCATTCTAAGAAGATGGCCGTAAAAATTTATTCTCCTTTTTCTCATAGTATCGGACAGTTTTTCAATTTTCTTATAGAGAGCTTCATTTCTTATATATACAACCTTATTATCCTGAAATTTTGTTCCTATAATTTTTCTTAAGATTTTCCTTTCCGTTATTTCAAGTTTTTCCTATATGTTTCACCTATATGTTATGGTGTAAAAGAAGAACAAAATAAATCTACCTTTTATTCACTCTGAACCGTAACATTTATTTAAAATATGACTGTCTTATTTGACTTATGACATTTTATGATTATAAATCAGCATGAATCTGATAACATTTTTAAAGAAATTAGTCTCATTTTCCAAAGTTTTTGTTGATAAACTCTGAACCGGATTTTTTTTTTTTTTTTGAAAACATTTGTATGTGAGAAAGTTTTTGCTTCATTTATATATCTTTAATTTTAATTTTATTACAGTGGCATTGTCCTATAAGTTTGTTTTTAAAATATGTTCTGTTTTTCAGTGTATATGAGGAGGATCACACAAGTAAAAAAATGCCTTACCACCAAAGAACCAGTGTACATTCAAATGGCTATTCTACAGGTTAGTTTAATCCCACATTGCAGCTTATGCTGTTCAATAGGTTGCCGTCAACGTTTAGTGCATGGTTGTGGTCAGAGTTTCATCTACCAAACAATTTGGTTTTTACTTTATTGTTCAGCACAGTGCTAGAAGTCTGCTTAGTTCTCTTTGGTTGAATTTGAATAAGTTAACTAACAGGAAGCAGGTAGATGCAGTGACCAGCACCACTGTCATTGAAATTTAGTCTGTATATTTTTGAATACTGTACAATTTAGTTTGTATTTCTGTTGCATATCAGAATGTTTATTAACGCAAGTCAAATGTACAGTAATCAGATACTAAAATCCTTCTTTCACTTTTGCTTTTAAAACTGTTATTATTAATTAAAGATATAAAATAATACCACCATTGCTACCTTTGCCGACGATACCGCTATTTTAGCTGTTGGAAAAGATGCGGTCGTTGCTACTACCAAACTGCAGAGAGCTGTAGACAAAGTAATTGAATGGACTAAATGTTGGCGCATTAAAATAAATGAAGGAAAATCTACCTATATTCATTTTACAAATAAAAAGTTAGTACCAATACCCTTGACAATAAACGCCAAAACATTGTCTCATGGGAATACAGCCAAGTATCTTGGCATGACACTTGATACAAAGCTGAAGTGGAAGGAGCATGTAAAGAAAAAGAAAGAAGAACTCAATATAAAATACAGGCAACTTTACTGGTTGCTTGGACGAAACTCTGAGTTGTCCATTCATAACAAGCTATTAATTTACAAGCAGGTGCTGAAGCCTGTATGGACCTATGGCATCCAAATCTGGGGCTGTACGAAAGAAACTAACATGATGGTTATTCAGAAGTTTCAAAATAAAGTCCTTCGAGGATTAGTTCAAGCTCCATGGTATATTCGTAATAGCGATTTACACCGGGATTTAAAAGTGAATTCAGTAAAAGAAGAAGTGAGGAAGGTGGCTTTGAGGCATAAACAACGTCTCCTAGTTCATGCTAATCAGGACATGAAGGACATGACTGGCACATTTAATAACGAGATACGCCGCCTCAAGAGAATCAAACCTCATGATTTGATGCTATAGAGATCCGGTGTTTAAAAGTGAAGGGACTAGATACTAGTGTCAACCCTACAAATGTGATTCAAAAGAGAGATAAATCTTTAGTCGATCTTATTGGGATTGGTCAAGATGATAAATTTGTTTTGTTTGTTATTTGTAATTTTATTTGTAAAATTAATTTTACTGATAACAAATTAAAATAAAATAAAAAAATAATAAAATCACAAAAAAAAAATTAAAGATAGTTTAAAGAACTGAATTTATTTGTTTTAAATAAATGTATCCAAATAAATTATTCTTTTGAAAGAATAAATAAGTAATTCTTTTGTTTGCACTGCATAGCATAATTATCCCTTTTGTTTTCTAGTTGATAAGTTTTAGCTCCTGATCACTGAGAGGTATGCCTCTCTCTTGCGGAATACATTATATGTCCTAGGAGTGATGTATTTATGGCTAAATAAATTTAATTGAATTGAATTGAAAATTATGTTAGGTTTAAAAGAATTTGATAACTTCAAGTGACTAATTGTAATTTTTATTTTAAAATAATATCTGTGTAAAATATAACTTTCTTGAACAATCTTAAAGTAATTATTTGTAATAATAATAATAATTGTATGATTCCTACTAATATTTTAGTTATCATAATTTTAAATTTTAATTACAATAAAGATTGTTTTCAATTTACAATTTATGGGACAAGTGTCAGAACCATTTCTGATCAGAACTGGAGTCAGACAAGGTGATGGTTTATCACCGCTATTATTTAATTGTGTGCTGGAGAAGGTGGTTAGAGAGTGGAATCAAAATCTGAAGGAAGGCAGTGGAATCAAAATGGGGACCAAAGGACTGAAGTGTAACTGCCTGGCTTTTGCGGATGATCTGGCTCTCATAGCCAAGGACTGGTCCGAGGCAGAATTACAAATTAAAGAGTTGCAGAAGCAAGCCATTAAAGTAGGTCTCCGAATCTCATTTGAGAAAACCAAAATACTAACGAATATTAAAAATGCACCACGACATCTGGGAGTCGGTAGTCATAAAATCGAGAGAGTTGACCACTTCAAATATCTGGGTGAATGGATCAGCTGGAACGCCTTAGAAAAGAGAGCATTGGAATCCAGGATGTGTAAAATGGAATTGGCATTTCAATTAACCAAAGAGGTGTATAACAAGAAATCGTTATCCTGGAATTCCAAACTTAAGCATTATAAAACTGTGATCAAACCAGAGGCTTTATATGCATCTGAAACTCTTACACTCAATAATAAGGGATTACTGGACAACCTGGAGAAGAAGGAAAGAAAGTTAATAAGGAAGATATTGGGCCAAAACTTTAGAAATAATGAAGTAAAGTTGATTTCTAATAAAAACCTGTATCTCAAAATTGAGAGACTCTCAGATAGCATGAGGAAAAGACGACTTAGTTTTTATGGCCATATTAGTAGGATGAACAGCAGTAGACTTGCTAGGCGGATCTTTGCTTTCTTCAGAGATCGGAAAACGAAGAGTAATTGGTTCAGGCGGGTCCAGGAAGACTTAACTGAGCTGGCGTTATCGGATGAGATGATTGACGATGTACTTAAACTGCGAAATCTTTTACATAATGAAAACCTAAGGTTCCAAGAAAAACCAACATCTAAAAGGGGCGGGGCAGTCTCGGATGAAAGAAGGAAGGCAGCCTCGGATAGAATGAAGCAGTATTGGATACAGCGGAGGGCAGCTAACGCACATCAAAGTAATTGATTTGGCGTACCCCAAAGTGGGTGATCCGGATGAAAGAAAGATTGTTTTCTTAGTAAAATTTGGCAATCATGAAAATCGTCTACAGATTTTAGTATTTTATCCGTTGTTGGCAATTTTGTATTTGAAAAACAATAAGTGATTTTTCATTTAATAAGGTATTTATCAAAAGGATAAATAATATCACTTTTTAAATAATTTTTTCTGGGCAAAGTACAAGTTTTTTTAATTTTCAGTGTTCTTTTATGGTTTTGTTTTTGCGTAATTTATTTATGCCCGTAGAAGATACAATTTCAGTAATTTTATCTTTTGAAATATCTGCATTTGGTTCTTTTAAAGTTGAATTATATTTAAAATACAAGAAAAATCTAGTATTATTTTTAATTTTAACTAATTAATCTTCATTTAAAACACCGGTAATTTTAATGGAGTTGGCCAGAGGAGACCGGTGTTAAACATTAAGTGCCATAACTTACTGTAAGTATAAATTATAACACCGTATTCTTGTTTGATAAATGGCAGATGAACTTCAGAGTGGAAGTGGAGAAGAAAGTCCTACCTACCTAATGGAACATCTTGCTACTTTTACTGTATCCAAAGAGACCAGTATCGTCTATCCAGCTGATGGTATGAGAAGACTTCTCCAACTTGAAAAATCCAATGGCATCTGGTCTCAGAAGATGCAGCTTCGTTTAGATCGTTCTTGGGTTCTCATTATGGATTATGAAACTGGGGTAAATAAAGAAAAGCAAATAATTATATATTTATATTTGTAATAATATTTTAATGTACAGTCATTAAATCTCTGTTATACTGCCACTAGCTGTTTCTAATTTTATTTTTTTTTTTTTGCTTATGAAAGGTTTTGGGGTAAAGAAAGAAAATCAAATAATTATATATTTATATTTGTAATAATATTTTAATGTACAGTCATTAAATCTCTGTTATACTGCCACTAGCTGTTTCTAATTTTTTTTTTTTTTTTTCGCTTATGAAAGGTTTTGGGGTAAAGAAAAAAAAGCAAATAATTATATATTTATATTTGTAATAATATTTTAATGTACAGTCATTAAATCTCTGTTATACTGCCACTAGCTGTTTCTAATTTTTTTTTTTTTTTTCGCTTATGAAAGGTTTTGGGGTAAAGAAAAAAAAGCAAATAATTATATATTTATATTTGTAATAATATTTTAATGTACAGTCATTAAATCTCTGTTATACTGCCACTAGCTGTTTCTATTTTTTTTCCGCTTATGAAAGGTTTTGGGGTAAAGAAAAAAAAGCAAATAATTATATATTTATATTTGTAATAATATTTTAATGTACAGTCATTAAATCTCTGTTATACTGCCACTAGCTGTTTCTATTTTTTTTTTTTTTTCGCTTATGAAAGGTTTTGGGGTAAATAAAGAAAAGCAAATAATTATATATTTATATTTGTAATAATATTTTAATGTACAGTCATTAAATCTCTGTTATACTGCCACTAGCTGTTTCTATTTTTTTTCCCGCTTATGAAAGGTTTTGGGGTAAAGAAAAAAAAGCAAATAATTATATATTTATATTTGTAATAATATTTTAATGTACAGTCATTAAATCTCTGTTATACTGCCACTAGCTGTTTCTATTTTTTTTTTTTTCGCTTATGAAAGGTTTTGGGGTAAAGAAAAAAAAGCAAATAATTATATATTTATATTTGTAATAATATTTTAATGTACAGTCATTAAATCTCTGTTATACTGCCACTAGCTGTTTCTTTTTTTTTTTTTTTTTCGCTTATGAAAGGTTTTGGGGTAAAAAAAAAAAGCAAATAATTATATATTTATATTTGTAATAATATTTTAATGTACAGTCATTAAATCTCTGTTATACTGCCACTAGCTGTTTCTATTTTTTTTTTTTTTCGCTTATGAAAGGTTTTGGGGTAAAGAAAAAAAAGCAAATAATTATATATTTATATTTGTAATAATATTTTAATGTACAGTCATTAAATCTCTGTTATACTGCCACTAGCTGTTTCTATTTTTTTTTTTTTCGCTTATGAAAGGTTTTGGGGTAAAGAAAAAAAAGCAAATAATTATATATTTATATTTGTAATAATATTTTAATGTACAGTCATTAAATCTCTGTTATACTGCCACTAGCTGTTTTTTTTTTTTTTTTTTCGCTTATGAAAGGTTTTGGGGTAAAGAAAAAAAAGCAAATAATTATATATTTATATTTGTAATAATATTTTAATGTACAGTCATTAAATCTCTGTTATACTGCCACTAGCTGTTTCTATTTTTTTTTTCGCTTATGAAAGGTTTTGGGGTAAAGAAAAAAAAGCAAATAATTATATATTTATATTTGTAATAATATTTTAATGTACAGTCATTAAATCTCTGTTATACTGCCACTAGCTGTTTCTAATTTTTTTTGTCGCTTATGAAAGGTTTCTTGTCTATTAAAGAGGTGAAAAAAATTGTTTTAAGAAATTGCGTACTTTCAAAGAAAAGCCAGGGTTGTCACAAAACTATAATTATTTTATTTATAAATATATAATAACTGATAAAGTTAAATGTATCCTACAGTAATGAATATTAAAGTAACATTGATATATTATAATGTATTTTGTATAGATACAGTATGTATTTTATGGTTTATAGTTTTTATCTATTGTGGTGTATTTTATAAAAATAAGTTTAAGAACATTTTTAAGCTAATATGTAATACACTTCTGTAAGTAGTTTGGGTACACAAAAAACTACTAAATCCTAGTGTATAAAAAAATAAAAGCTACTACATTACACACAGAGAACAAACCATTCAAGATACATAAGTACACTAACTGTGTTGACTTTACACAACTGCAAGTATTAAGTACAATGTAGGAAATAATATTCTGTAGGCCTAAGCACAAAATAAGTTGTTATGAAGGTTGGTTCATTGGGTGAATTTTGTCAAATGTGAGAATTCGGAATCTTGTGGCACTTACTTTCTCTGAGCATTTTCACAGGAAAGTGTAGTTCTGATGTAAAAATATGGACAAGTGAGGAACTTTCACAGTTTTAATTCATTGTTATTCGTTGAAGTACAAAGCAGTGATAGAAGATGTCCGCCCGTAGTTTTAACATGCGTCAACCAACTCCATGCGTTTGTTAAGATCTTACAACTATGTACGGCATGGTGCGTTGTGTTGCCATGTGTGGTAGACCAATAACATTGACATAACATATTTTTGTTGCAAAGAATTCAGTTTATCTCTGCTAAAACCTTCAACTTCTGTCATGTCTGATACAGGGTACTTTTAAAGATCAGTATTGTATGCTACAATATATTGTCAATGGACACATGATTCAGCTTTAATAAATTTAAATTTGTCAACAAAGATTACTGAATGACATTTTTTTGAGAGATAGTGGCCTAAATGTTTATTCATATAAACATTTATGTGTGGCCAGCCTTACAATTATATATACAAGGCTCATTTGGAAAATAATGTTTTTTTCCTAGACATTTTTTTTAAAATAGCGAAAATAACTTATTTTATAATACATTTAATACCTTAGCTATTTTTGTACATAGTCACTGTTCAAATTTAAACAATGTCATAGTGTTTGACCAGTTTTTCTATGCTTTCTGTATACTCAGTTGTCGCTAAGTTGTAGATTCACTCAATAACACTGTCTTTCAGTTCGTTATCACTTCCATAGTAATGTTTTCCCAAAAAAATCCTTCAATTTAGGAAAAATATGGAATCATTTGTGGCCAAGTTCAGGCTATTATGCGGATATTCAAGAACTTCTCACTTATATTCCTGAAGCAATTTTGTCATCTACGTAGCAGCATGTGGACATGCGTTATAATGAAGAAGCACAATGCCGCCCAACAGCAATCCAGGCCATTTGTTCTGAATGGTGAAGCGTAGTCAGTAAAGTATGACAGTAGGCTGCTGAATTTAAGGTCTCTCCTCTAGGCAATGTACCCTAGGACATCCTTTCTATTCCAGAACACTGTAGCCATAATCTTCTTGGTGCTCAGAATTTGTGTGGTTTTTTTTGGTTATAGTGGAGATTGGGAATGGTGCTACTCCAGTGACTGGCATTCATGTTGCAATAAGCCACGGTTATCTGTTAAAGTCACACAAATAGTAAACAACTGTAATGGCTAGCTTTTAGAGTGAGACTTGCACATATGAGAGGGGGGAGGTGGTCAGTTTTTTCTGGAAACTGTGTGGCTTGTCAGATCAAAACATTATTTACTTTCTAAACGACCCTCATATGATCATCATATCATCTCAGTCATATAAATCATTTTAATTTTGAAAAAAATCTAATATAGTTAGGCTACATAGTATTGAGTTAAACTTGAGAATTTTATTTTTTTATTGTAATTCTTTAATGTTTGAACAGATTTTTTTCATTAATAAAACAAAACAATTATTTTTTTTTATTAGTTAGCAACTAATTTGACTTATTATAGCTAATTACAATTGATTGTGTTGTATTAATTTTTACAGGCTGTAATGGAGAGATTTCCTGCATCTCTTATACAAGAACCCACAGCTTTTACAAGCAACGATCCCATGGAGATTTATAACAACATTCTTGTTTTTATTGTTGGAGAAGAACGGCAAAGCAACTCGCATTCAGAAATGCACATCTTCCAGGTAAATATAGTGTAGCGTACAGTCTGTATTATAGTAGTAGTTCAAAGAACAGATTCGCAGTACAGTGGTACCTTGGTTAACGGTCTTAATTCGTTCTAGAACTAAGACTGCTTGAGCAGACTGTTGTGTGAGTCAGCATTTACAGTAGAGATTTAAGGAAAACATTTTAATTAGTTACATAAGAAAAAATAATTGAGTACTCACTATTAATATGTCAAAGGTGAAGAATGAAGAAAATTCACAAAACAGAAGTCACACATCATTTTAACTAAATTCATACAAATGTAATTATGTCACATATATACATACTGGACAAATCAATAATGTATATTTTTTAGTTCATATTGTAGCTTTTTTTTAGTTTGTACCACAAGCACTTCTTTTAGGACCCATTTAATTAATATTCACACAAAAAAATAAAAAGAGGATTTAAACAACAATTTGAAACCACAGACACTTAATGTTTTGTTAAAATTAAAAATCAAAATATGTAATATGATAATATTATAACTGTTTAAATTTTTTAACAGGCTAACAAACACATGGTAAAAGAGTTGATGATGCACTAAGTAAAATTAGGTACAATAACAGAAAAGGGAATAGGAGTGGGCATTCTAAGAACAGATAACTAAAAATACTGTGCAAGTTATTTCCCTAAAACCAAACACCCATCAATCAAAGGCTTACATAGTAAAAGAGTTGATGATGCACTAAGTAAAATTAGGTACAATAACAGAAAAGGGAATAGGAGTGGGCATTCTAAGAACAGATAACTAAAAATACTGTGCAAGTTATTTCCCTACAAAACCAAACACCCATCAATCAAAGGCTTACATAGTAAAAGAGTTGATGATGCACTAAGTAAAATTAGGTACAATAACAGAAAAGGGAATAGGAGTGGGCATTCTAAGAACAGATAACTAAAAATACTGTGCAAGTTATTTCCCTACAAACCAAACACCCATCAATCAAAGGCTTACATAGTAAAAGAGTTGATGATGCACTAAGTAAAATTAGGTACAATAACAGAAAAGGGAATAGGAGTGGGCATTCTAAGAACAGATAACTAAAAATACTGTGCAAGTTATTTCCTACAAAACCAAACACCCATCAATCAAAGGCTTACATAGTAAAAGAGTTGATGATGCACTAAGTAAAATTAGGTACAATAACAGAAAAGGGAATAGGAGTGGGCATTCTAAGAACAGATAACTAAAAATACTGTGCAAGTTATTTCCCTACAAAACCAAACACCCATCAATCAAAGGCTTACATAGTAAAAGAGTTGATGATGCACTAAGTAAAATTAGGTACAATAACAGAAAAGGGAATAGGAGTGGGAATTCTAAGAACAGATAACTAAAAATACTGTGCAAGTTATTTCCCTATAAAACCAAACACCCATCAATCAAAGGCTTACATAGTAAAAGAGTTGATGATGCACTAAGTAAAATTAGGTACAATAACAGAAAAGGGAATAGGAGTGGGAATTCTAAGAACAGATAACTAAAAATACTGTGCAAGTTATTTCCCTATAAAACCAAACACCCATCAATCAAAGGCTTACTTATGTTAACTCAGCACAATGTTATCTCTATATTTACACATCTACTTAGTAATAATTTAACAAAATGAAAACACTTATAATATGTTCAGCCCTTTATCCAAAACCTAAACTGTTATTGAGGGTCATTTTTCATTCCGTGAATTAGACCGTTGTCTAGGTCCACCCTAAGCCAGGGTATCACTGTATATTCTTAATTAATATACAGAACATTCCACAACAGCTAACCTTCCCCACCAACTGCCATCTTGAAATGAAAATAAATTGGAAAAAACCTTACACTTACATCATATGGGCTTTATACAAAGTATTTTCAAACCAAATTTTAAAGTAATCAGGTAATGCGTTTACTTCAGTTGCCAAAACTTTTTACGCTTGTCATTATTGAACCAGAGGCTGTAATCTTGCAATTGAAATATGTGTAACATATCTTACGCATATATTATTTGGGCTATATAAAAGGTACCTTTATATCAAACTACAAAACAGCGGTCAGTGTATTTGACAAAAACTAAGTACACCGGTTACAGCAAATCAGAGGCAACCATCTTGAAGCAGAAGTGAATAAGAAAAAAAAAAATCTTATACATACATCATTCAGGATGTACACAAGATACCTCTGTGCCGAATTTCAAAACAATCGTTGAATATGTTTGGCCAAAACTGTGCAACAAAGACAAAAACTGAACGGTCAAGTTGAAACAGAGACCTCGCTTTGTGGTTTTAATGTCTTTTTATTATGCCTATTAAATTAATTAAGTTGGGAGAGTTATTGTTGGAGAAAGTTTGTGTAATAAATGTTTTTGCTATATTTATTTAATGTCCTGGAGTAATTTAACCAATATTGTAATTTAAGCTCTTCTGGCAAACAAATAGTGGGATTGACATGACCTCAGTGAACTCATTTTCTTAGAACATCAGGTTTTGATTTTTTGTAGACACTGGAACTTGCAAAAATTCTTTTTAAAATTTTGTATGTGAATTTTTTATTTGTCAGTATTAAAATTATAACAGGGCATTTGTCTGTTTTCTTATCCTCTGTGTACATCATTTTAGAATTTTCTGAAAACCAAATTAATATTTTTAACTTATGATTTATCTATTTTGTAAAACACCACATACTTTGTGAAAATAAATTTATAACCCTCTACCTTTTTGTTGAACCCATTTTGGAAACACAAGTGATTGTATTTCAATTTGCTTAAATTTAGGTTCAGACTTACAAAACTCCAATATTTAGCGCTAACGGTCTAAAACGTACAGTTTTAGAAATATCACAGTGTCAGATTGTATTTTTCAGCATATACTAAACAATATCAGTCAGGAAATAGTAATTGTCATTGTAAGTTGAAATATGCAGCAAGAATTTGAAAGCATACTTTTAAAAAACAATAATAAAAATAAAATAACCTCAGAGAAATAAAATATGTTAAAATAACACAGCTGATTATCTGGTAACATAAAACAATCAAATGGTGTTGATAAATGTAAAAAGATACGTCAGAAAAGTGTGTCACAAAACAATATTTATCTATGAAGTGTTGCACTATGTTTAATTAAAACTTTTTTTCAGTTGGTAAATTTTAAATACCTATTTAAAAAAGAGCTGTAAATTTAATTTTAATAGAACAGCTCTTAGTTCTACCTTAGTTAATACCTGGTAGTCATTGACTGACGTAAGTGATGACCACTTATGTATGTAAAATATAATTATTAAAGTTACAGTCAGTTTAAAAATATTATAAACAGTATTCTTTGATTTTTATTTATTTATTTATTTTTTGATTATACGAAATAAACCACAGTTATATTTTTCACCCATCTAAAAGTCATGAGAATGTTTTCAAGAGAAAATAAATATGTTGAAGTAAGTATAATAAAAGAAAATAAGATGAAGAAATTAAGTATAAAATAAAGTGAAAAATGAATAAAAAATAATTAAAATGGAAGTTTAAAATTTTTAGAAGTTTTTTTTCGTAACGATTTATACATTAGTTTTTTATACGTACAGGTCCTTTTTCAACGTAAAATATGAATAAAATAAATAAAATAATATAGTTTTAACATGTAATTTTTTCGGGTTAACTTTCTAATAAAAATAATTAACATGTTTTTAGTACGAATTTTTAATGCATTTGTTTATCTAAAGTGTAAACCAGTTTAAAATTTTAAAAGTAAAATGAAAACGTAAACCTTGATATTTAAATGAAAAAACAAATGTGACCCTAATGTCAAGGTTTTTACTTTATTTGTATTTTTACTCATACAAATATTTCCTAAACTTTGACTAGGTTTTGTATAAACATCTATTAATTATTTGCAAACAAATTCAAAAATTAAATTATTATGTAATGGTGTAAACATTAAATACAGTATCTGCTTTTAATAGATTGTATTTTTAAAATTTGCAAGGTTACTTTGTCTGTATATGTTATGATTTTAACCCTAAAAGTGATAACAGACTCATTACATGATGAGGCATTTTCAAGTATTTTCATATTTTTTTTTTAAAGAATTATAATAATTTAAAACAAATCTTATTTATAATTTATTGCACTTAATTTTTTTTTTCAGAAAACTGATTAATGTGCTTATATAATTTTACAAATCATACCTTTTTTCCTTTTGAGTGCTATTTGTAATAATTGGAAAAAAAATTTTTTTGGACTTCTGCCACACAAAAATATTACAAAATAAAATATGTGTAATGTACACATGAAATGTGTAGAATAGTTTTAAAATATTTACACTAAAAAAAATTTGCAGCTAAACATATGATTGTTCAATCATGAAAAATTAGGGTTTCAGTTTATTCAGTCATTGAAAACTCTTTATTGACCACCAGTGGTGGCTAATAGTTTTTAATTTTCACAGGAATAGAGGTCAAAATTGCCAACATAATAAAAAATGTAGAAATAAAGCCCAGAATGTCAGCTATCAAGTTTTCTACATTTCAGAACAACAATCGAACGTTCAAACAATTATTTGGATATCTATGAAATTGTTGTTAAGCAATAAAATATTATCCATATCAACTATGCATAGGCAAAATACGTTGATTTCTCAACACACTTCAAGGGTTAAAATGTGATAACATTGAGTAAATGATATTTACAATATGCCTTTTCTAACACAGTTAAATATTATAAAAACAGGGATATAGCTTACATGTAATATCCTTATTTTATAAATCAAACTGCTTGACATTATTTTTGCAATCAAACTTTAGACTGTAGTCAAAATCTTTTTAAATATAAGTTTATGACATTTTTATAAGACTTTTTTCAGAGAAGTTTTATAAATACGTTTTGTATTTCATAAGCAATACAAATTCCATTTCTTGTTATGGGAACTTCAGTGCTTTATTTATGTTTGTGACTTCCTTCAGTGAATGTCTTGTTTTATATATTGTTTCAGTGCCAAAGCATTTCTGCACAAGAATTAGTTGAAGATTTGAAGTTACTTCGTGTGGGGAAAACTTTGGGAGGACGCAAACCACAACACATTCCACCTCCTCCCCCCACTCCTCCTCCAGATCCACCAATGAATGGTGTCAATGTAAGAGAACAAGTGTCAGTATTCAACAATGCAGTAGTTCACCGTAAGTACAATTATATTTGAGTTTATTGTATATAAATGTTATAGAAAGTAGGGAAATTCTTGCCCGCTTTATGTACGGACTCTATTTGCTGCACTTCCAGCTGCAAATGGTCATAGAAATAAGTTACATAACTTTAAAGTTAATAAATGAGAAAAAAATATTATCTGAAATCAGCTATTTGGTGAAGGTGTTTATTTTGTAGGTTATTTATTTTTTTTAAATCATGTATTTTATTAATAGCTTTTTGGTATGATAATGAGCTTAGATAGATAGATACGAGGGTTGATCAAATATAAACGAGACTGACTTTCTAAAAACTTTTCCGTTGGAAATTGAACTCTAAAGGGTGGGGTTTCAGGTAGCCTGGGAGGTTTGGGACGGGCGTGAGCGGGCAACATTTCCGTTCGGACCCTTCAGTATAAAACTATACAATGAGTGAGAGTGAAGTGCGTTTCCGTGGAGCAGAGAATTATTATTAAGTTTTTGGCCAAAGAGGGGGTCAATCCGACTGAAATTTCGTAGATTGACGGCTCAATACGGGACAGGACCCTGTCAAGAGCTCGCGTTTTGCTTGGCACAAGGAATTCGCGAAGGGCGGAAGCAGTAGAAAACCTCAGGCCAAATCACGATCGTCGGCCAGGAAGGTAATGGCCACTGTATTTTTCGACAATCAAGGCGCCTTTCACGCGTCGATTTCCTCCATCAACGACGCACAATAAATGCACAATATTATTGCGATGTTTTAGAGGCCAAAACAGTCTTTTAGTAGGAAAAGGAAATCTAAATCGGCGAAACGTCATTCTTCTTCACGATAATGCCCGACCACATTCGGCGAATGCTACGAGGCTTAAACTCGATCAAATTGGCTGGGAACCAATGGAACATCCCCATACAGTCCAGACTTATCACCCTGCGACTATCACCTGTTTGGGCCACTCAAAGATGCGCTTGGAGGCCAGCATTTGAAGACGATTCTGCGGTGGAGACCTTCGTGCTCCAATGGCTCAATGAACGCCGAGAACTTTTTACGAAGATGGAATTAAAAACTTCCAATCCGGTGGGAAAAATGTGTTACTGTGGGAGACTATGTAGAAAAATAAGTTGTATCAAGAATAATTTGTAAGTAAGCAATAAATTTTTTAAAAAATCAGTCTCGTTTATATTTGATCAACCCTCGTAGATAGATACGTCAAGGTTATGGGGTGTGAAAGTCCCAGGCATCATGTCCAAAGGGTCTATTGTACATTTAAGTCTCTTAGGTACTTTTAGTAGAGTAGGAGAGTAGTTCGCTGACTAAATCATTCAACTGGAGATCCTTAGGGTCCTGGAAGACCCCCTTTACCTCCTACTGGCAAGAACTTCTTAATCAGAGATTATTAACGTTAACTGTGCAAAGCATTGTCTGTTTCAACTTGATTGTTCAGCATTTAATTTGTGGGTTTGTTTGTTTATTACATAGTTCTGGCCAGACCCACTGACAAATTGTTTTAAAAATTAGTATAAAGATACCTTATATAAAGCCTGACCTACATATGTGTAAGATTTTTTTTTATTCACTTCCATTTCGTGATGGAGGGTCTGATTTAACAATGATGAGTGTACACAGTTTTAGTCAAACACATTGAGATAAAGTCCGCCGATGAGTGTGGTTGATGGCTACTTCCAATACTGACTGAACGGCAAGACCTATCACTGCTTCACGGAGAAAGAGCATACAATTTCCCTTAAATTTGGTTCAATAACACTTTTCCTAAATATTATAGTTACCACTGGTGGAAAAGTTTGTGAACGTGTCAGAGTGCTGCTGTGAAGTGGTAGTCGAGCAATTAATTGAGAATAATATGGAGGTCTACTGTTCTTTGAATTATTAGTATGACCTGCAGTTTTCTTTCCTGTCCTACATAGTCTACACACATTTTTTATGTGGTATAAAGTTCCTGGCCGATAGCTCTCTAGTCTTAGGGTAACTTTTCTTATCCACCCTGATATTGCAGCTCTACAAGAGATGTTTTTCTCACACACAAAGTTTGATCCCTGAGAAGTCTTGGTCTCTAGGTTTGAATTAGAAGCTCTTTTGCCACTACCTCCTCTGTTCTCAGTTTTTTGCTTGTGATAAACATTTGTATGCCTATAAATATGTTATTTGATTTTACATAGACTGTTACCATACTGATTTGAGATGTTTGACCTAATCTTTCACTTTGAACGCAGTTGCTTAAAGGGGAGTGCAGACTAGCTGCATCTATTGAGAGGATTTAGACATCCCTCGTGGTACCTGAGTCTAACACATACTTACACTTACAACACTACTCTTATGACTTTAACACTTTACACTCATACTTAAATTTAAGGAGATGATAATAACCTCAATGTGCTTTTTGCCTTAATATAACAACACAATCTTTCTTTTAACCTAAAATGATGAAAAATTTTTTTAGGCATTTTATTTTTCTAAATTCTAGCTGTTATTTTTTAAATTTTTAACCATGTCATTTTATTATTTTTAGCTATGTTACTTTTTTTATTGTTAACCGTGTTATTTTTTTTTTTAATTTTTAACCAACTTATTTTTTTAATTTTTAACCATGTTTTTTTTATTTTTAGCCATGTTATTGAAATTTGACATTATTTATCAGAAACTGTTATCCATTTGAGCTTTATTGCCTTTTAACACCTAGTATTGATTTTAAAGATAACTTGCATTGAAAGGCAGTAATGTTTTAAATGTTGCTTTAAATGTTTTAACAATAAAACTGTTATAATTGCATAAACATACAGTTTGATGCATCTTAAAAAGATCTTATTGTAGAGATTGAAAATGGCCATTTATTTAAAAAATGAGTAAAATTGATGACTAAAAAGTTACATAACATAGTTATTTCTATTGAAAATGTTTAAAAATATAACATTGTTAAAAATTGTGGGTTATTAAAATTTATTTTACGAAGTAAAATTAAAAAAAAAGAAATTTTTAAAAATGCCACCGTAAATGTAAAAGACTCACTGAGAGTGTGAACAAGGAACAGATGTTAATTCTTTAGAGGTACTCAGACTTTGTATAATTAATAGAAGGGGCTTATCATGTATTCAAGCTACTCTTCCATAACCTTCCTGCATCACTTATCCCTTCAAATTAGGTTCAAACCTTATTGCTTTCCCAAGAATATTATATATTGTCATCGAAATTTTTAAAAACAATAATTGCTATTATTTTATAAAATTCATAAAATTTGTTTAAATTATTTTCATCTGATTGAAATGTTTAATACATATAAATATGTACAAGAATATGTTTATTACATTATGCAAGCATATCTCAAGTATATTAACTGAACCCTTTTAGTGCCATTACATTCCTTCCTAAAGGCATAATAAATACAACTAACATATACTGTAATATGTTAAATACACTAGGGAATCGTTATGTGAACTTGGACCAAAGCTCCTTTGAATAAAGAAAATTTCAGATAAACAGGAACGCTATGAAAATGTTTTAGTAGGGTATGAGATATAAAATAACATTAACCCATTGGTAACGAAAGACGTATATTGCCCGTCCTCTACTTCCCTGATCTCTTTGCCGTATGTTTCTAGCCCAAAAGTCGAATATAGAAATATAAATCTATTTTCAATCTATGAGATATTTTTCCTTCGTTTATTTCCGTTGTTACTCGTTAATTTCCGCCAGTTTCTTTGCGAAGTTGTGTACGAATTTGACAGTTGTAGAAACATGGCTTCTCGTGAGGAATTGTTTATTTCTTCGAGTGCATTTAGTGAGTTTGTTGGGGATATTTTAAATGAAAGTAATTGTGAGATTAGTGATAATGAAGAGCAGGAAAGTATTGTTGAAAATGACAGTAGTGATAGTGATAACAGTGATGATGAGATCTGTGAAAATAGGCCTAATTGCAGACAATACTACACATAACCTACAAGTAAATGATTGGCAGTGGACTTCTAATCCAAAGACCACTAAGATTCTGGTGACATTTTATAGGAAAAATCCCCCCAACAAGCAAAGCAAGGCCATCTAGAAAGTGTAGAGTATGTACTGCAAAAGGAAAAAGGTCTGAAACAATTTACCAGTGCAAAAAATGTAGTTTTCCTTTGCATTTGGAAAATTGTTTTGAAATTTATCATAGTCGGACAAATTTTAAAAAAAGGAAACAAAATGTACATAGTGTAAATATATAAACATAAAAAAATGTTAATATAGTGTTAAAAGTGTTGGCCAAATATGTGTTAACAATTACAACAACATTATGTAGGATAAAATTGGCAGGTTACTTGCTTTTATTATTGCACATAATCTTAGTGTAAACTACTGAAAAAATTCAGTACTGAAGGCCAATAGCATGTTAGTAAAATCCAGTTTCCAATGGGTTAATATGAGCTGCTTCATATTGGTGTCAATGTCTGACATAGTGTGCGTGATTTATATGCCATAGACAGTTAGTTCCTGCCTGTCACCAGTGTTTTGTCACAGTAGAGTCATCAGTAGTAGATTTTTGGGTGCCTTGTAAAACTTTACAATACAGTAATACATAAATACAAAGATAAAATTAATTTTTAAGAGTAAAAACAAACAGGAAATAAAAAAAAGTTGTATATTGCCGTATCTGTATTTTAAAGTAGGTCACAACATGATTTTCCAATTTACTGTTTTTAAACAGTCCAGTTTCTATTTAAAAAAATAAAATTCTTGCTTTATAAATACTGAAGGTAATAAATAAATTTGGCTGTCAAGACGACACAGCACCTTTACTATTTACATATTACAAAACAAACTACCACCTTTCTGCTGTTTTGTTTTGACATTTGCTACGTCGTTGAGACAGATTAGTTGATGTGATATCAGTCAGTGAAGCATGTTAAAAATGATTCCATTCCTATTTTAAAATATTCTTAAGTTATAAAAGCAGTAAATTCTATATAATATAAGGCTTTTGTCGCCTTGGAAATGGCAAAAAAAATCCTTTTTTCTTATTTTAATTTTAAACATTTGCTTTGAATAAGCCAAAACTTCAGATAAATACAATCCGGATAAATGCATCCCTAGTGTATCAGTGAATACTAGTAACAATCTTTGGATAGAACTGGTTACTGCAGTTTATGTGCTATATGAAAAATAACAGTTGGCGTTTAAGTAAAATTGGGGCCCTCAAAAAACTTACTTTATTATCCTCTGTTACAATTAACAGTAAAAATCAACTGTATAAATCCAATCATGTGAAATTAGTTGCATATTACAAGTAATTTCTGTCCACTGATTATGGACATGAAATGGAGTGCCTCAAAGTTAGTTGTAATTATTTCGTAGCAGATAGCTGAAGTTGGGAATACATATTACTACATATTATATGTTAACATATATCATTAATGTTAAAATCTAGAATATAGTTCCTAAACATTAAATTCCCTAATAAAATACGAGGGTTGATCAAATATAAACGAGACTGATTTTTTAAAAAAATTATTGCTTACAAATTATTCTTGATACAACTTATTTTTCTACATAGTCTCCCGCACGAGTAACACATTTTTCCCACCGGATTGGAAGTTTTTTAATTCCATCTTCGTAAAAAGTTCTCGGGCGTTCATTGAGCCATTGGAGCACGAAGGTCCAAGCGCCTCTTTGAGTGGCCCAAACAGGTGATAGTCGCAGGGTGATAAGTCTGGACTGTATGGGGGATGTTCCATTGGTTCTCAGCCAATTTGATCGAGTTTAAGCCTCGTAGCGTTTGCCGAATGTGGTCGGGCATTATTGTGAAGAAGAATGACATTTCTCGCCGGTTTAGATTTCCTTTTCCTACGAAAAGACTGTTTTGCGGCGTCTAAAACATCGCAATAATATTGTGCATTGTTGATGGAGGAAATCGACATGATTGTCGCGCCTTGATTGTCGAAAAATACAGTGGCCTTTACCTTCCCGTGACGGAAGTGGTCGGGCGACGATCATGGCTGAGGTTTTCTACTGCTTCCCGTCCTTTGGCGAATTCCTTGTGCCAAGCAAAAACGCGAGCTCTTGACAGGGTCCTGTCCCCGTATTGAGCCGTCAATCTACGAAAGATTTCAGTCGGATTGACCCCCTCCTTGGCCAAAAACTTAATAATAATTCTCTGCTCCGTGCACTTCACTCTCACTCATTGTATAGTTTTATACTGAAGGGTCCGAACGGAAATGTTGCCCATCTACGCCCGTCCCAAACCTCCCAGGCTACCTGAAACCCCACCCTTTAGAGTTCAATGTCCATCGGAAAAGTTTTTAGAAAGTCAGTCTCGTTTATATTTGATCAACCCTCGTAATACATTAAATCATTTATTTTAATTTAAAATGTTCCTTTAAAAGTAATAAGTTCAATACACTTTTAATTAAAATCGTTCCTTAAATAAACTTTTCAAAAATAAACAGAACTCAAACATAAGTTATAGACTAAGCCATAACATAAACAGTTAAGAATAAAGAGCACCATGTTGAAATAAAGAAAGCAAGCACACTTGATAGAAATTTACAGCATGTAGACTAAGTACAATCTAACAACAGGAACAACTAGTAAAACACTGTCGTGTGTGCTGGGTGGTGAAAAGAGATTTCCTATCTTCCTTCCACTTCATCAGCATCACAAAAACGATGCAAATACAAATGAATGTTGTATATCAAAAAAGAAAGTGATATAAGTATGGATCATCATAAGTCGAGGTACAATTGTATTTTTTTTTTGACAAAAATACTAGAAATATATATGGTAAATTTCTTCCAAAAATAAATTTTTATATAGATTTTAAAATCATTACAAAACACTGTGTAAAATTATTTAATACAGATTGGGACTGGGTTCTAATCGAAGAGAAAATGATGTTGTATACGAGTGGCAGTATAAAAAATCAAATTTTAATATTAGTAAAGAATAAGAAGTAAAAACAATTACTTTTTTATTGATACATTATTTTTATTATTATATTTATTTGTTTAACTATGTGGTGAATCAATACGTGTGCCTAAAACTTATAAAGAAAAACAGTACATTTTCTTAAAATACGGTGTAAAAAGAAGGTGTAATTTACATCAATATCGGGCCCTCCGAGAGGTCTACCAGGCTCCTATGTAAATTATTTTATGAAGCCGCTATCCCTCCAACAGTATTACCAACTGATAATTTCAACATTTAACTTGCATGTTACTAAACATTTACCCTCTATGTAAAGCTATGAAAAGCAAAAAACAGTCATTTATTTTAATATTCCATTTCCGTGAATGTGAAAGCATGAAATCAAAAATGAAGACATCACAATAGTAACTGTATTATAAAATTGTTTACATTAGACTAATCGAAGCTTATTGTTGATTGGTTTTTATTAAAAGTATTATGTAATACATGTGTGCACAGTATTCAGTAACATCAAGTAAAATGAACTCTATATAATTCATAGTGTGATGTAAAAAATTAATTTTAAATATTTTTTTCTCTTGCTTGGGCCCCTGTACATTTGTTCCCTACTTTTCCTCTTTTTGTTCCCTCTTGTTTCCTGCATTTGTTCCCTCTTTTCGGAGGCCCTGATCGTTATGCGTACTGTTGTATACAGTTATTATTACAGATATTACAAATTAAAGGAGACAATGATCTAGTTAGTTATCTTTCAATAGTAAAACAGCAATATGTGTGTGTGTGTGTGTGTGTATATATATATATATATATATATATATATATATATATATATATATATATATATATATATATGTGTGTAGTGTCCAGTTGCTATCTTTTCTAAGTAAGTGTAATGGTATAGACTAAACATACAGTATATAGCTTAGTCTTTAGGACTACCATGTATTTCAGCAGTTGACAGATGAGTTGTGCTTTTATCAGCAGTAGTAATTCAGACACCACTTACCTGCTGGCTGGCAACTTTCTGCTCAACTGACTATATACATTCCACTTGGAGATTTTATTTTATGTGCTTGTATATACAATTTTTCATTGCAATTCTATAATCGATTAGTACATTATTTGGTGTTGTTAAAAACCAAGGGTTTTTTAAATTAAAAGTTTGGCCATATTTATGAAAAAATTGAGCTATATTTTAGGTCATTTTTCTGTAGACTGTACAAATAATGTTTTTTTTTTACATTGCGATAAAATATAGGTGTTTTATTTTTACATCAAAATAAACATGTTATAACTGTTACAAATAATATTCTAAGGTAAAAGTTTAATTTCATGATTGTTGTTAATAGAAACACTATTAGAAAATGTCTAAATCATATGTTCTATTTTAAATGAATAATTTTTTATTTCTCTAGATTCTGTATTGTCAGACTGCTTACTTAATCTTGACAACAAAATTTAATTTATTCATAATTGTTATTGGTGTATATCTTTCACGCAAATAAGCTGATACCCAATTTTCTATCTATTTCTTCATAGCTGTCACTATGAATATTAAATAGCAAAAGGCACTTAAATAATACTTCCAGTCAAGAGACCAAAAGCTAAATAAATAACAATATTATTTGTTTTTAGTACCGATTAGAACTTAGCATATTTTACAGACACACTGTTTTCTTGGAAAAATTGCCTTCAAAATTTAAGTACGTCTTGTACTCAAAATTAATATAAAAATTTCCAGTGTTATTCTTAAAATGATCCGATGTTGCATATATCCGATGTTGCAAGAACTTTATTGGCAACTTTATTGGCAACTATGGTCCGATAAGATTTTTTTCAGCATGGAATTTTTGTAACATAGTCAGTTGCAAATAGTCCAAAATCACTAACAGCTTTTAGAGAGGCGTACTCATGGGCAATAATAATAATTATAAATTGGGAAGGTCCGAAACATGTGTATAATGTGTGACTGAATATAAAGAGCACAATCTAGTGGTAAAAAAATAAAACCCAAAACAAGTTAAAATGAATAATAAAACAGGATATAATTTGTTGCTATATGGACAACGTATTTACGAACATTTCTTGTCTAGCCAGTGATGCGTCATTGCAGCCTACGGTGCCGGTGAACTTGAATGAAAGTGATTTGTGTTATCGATAACAATACAATACTTTTGTTAGTAGCTAGTTTCGTAATGGAAAAAAATTAAAATAAACTAAGAATTTCTTTAGTCTGCTTTGTAGTCAATAAAAATGATAAAAAAATTATTTTTACAAAATTTGTTTAAAAATTAACATGCTTTTTATAGTCTGTAAAATATGGCATATGTATTACAATCAAAAACACAACAAATTGTAGACATACCTTTCAGGCCTTTGATGTTTGATTCGTGAGTGTAGTGGATAGCCGGTTAATGTCACAATTAAGTTTATACAGAAAAATGTTCTATGTACCAAGTTCAATACCTACTGGTTAGGTTAGGATTTTGACTGTTTTTATTTTATTAACTTGAATTTTAACTTAATACAGATCCGTACATCATGTGTTTTAGTTAGAGGTAAGGAATTAGTTCAATTTTTTTTCACACCTATAGATTCTGGCTAGATTAGATACCATACTGGTTTTTAAATAGATTGATTGATGTAAGCCGGCACACTAAAAACTAGATGTGTCAGTGGGGAAGTTACTGCACTAATTAGTCAGGTTTAGATAGAATTAGATTTGTGCCTCGCCCAGGGAAGTTGAGAATCTGATGTTCAGATAGTTTCTGAGAGAAAAGCAGCAGTATGGACTGGTTAACTACACTGTCTATTGAAGTGATAGTTCACAAGTGAAAACCAGTGTGTGTGTGGTCAAGTTATGTGTTGCTTCTAGGTTTTGTAGGGAGTTGTATGGGAACCAGAAAATGGAATTTTCCACCCCCACCATAGTACACACACCAAAATTGGCTTTACCGTGTTCTGTGACCTCGACAGCTGACTATGATTGGTCAGAGTAGTTTTACGGCAAAAGATCTAAAATTTTAAACAGTTTTAATTTAAGAAATGAAGTGACTTTATGTAAGAGTGACACAATTTATTTCTCTGCGGTTTAAAACTAAATTATAATTGTCGACATTGGTCGAAATAATTATTTTTAACAATGATCACATAATGTGCTTTTATACAACAACAGATACTGCTATTCCTTAAATTTAAAAGCTGCTTGTTAAACATCACAAAGTAATAACTTTGTCACTATAGGCACAGTCTCTAATCACGCACTGGATTATTACCCAGTTTGATTGTTTAAAAGTGTTTATTACTTATTATTTGTTTTGGCACAAGTTTTTGAAGTAAACTATTTGTAACTAATTGCTTCATTGTTTGATTTTTGCCGTACTAGTGGACTGATTTCCAACTTTTTTACAAACAGTATGTGCAATTAATTGCACTTGATCATCTCTTTCTTTCAGTAGTTAAATTATTAATGAAAGGTCATTGACCTTACATGAAATTTTTAGTAACGTTCTATAAACAGTCATAACTAGAAATTCATCTGTAGAGTAGGCTACAATAATAGGATACAAATGGGCAATAATTATGTCCATTCACTTAAATTAAAGTTATTTGAAAATAACACAAATTTCTTATGGTGCTTCCTTCCTCCTTAAAAAAAAAGGATAAATGAGTTTTAGTTTAAATAAACATTTGTTCTAACCAGTTTAAAACTGGCTGATTTTTGAATGAATTCTAATATTGTACCTTTTTGAAATATTTACACATGAAACCTACTATGACTGGATTTCATTATATGCGTAAATTAGGTTACAGTATTTACTGTTTACTAAAAGCAGTCTTTACTTAATAACATTTACGTATTAGAACTGTCCTAGATTGCCGTACCTATTCTACTTTCAAAACTGATTTTGTCAATAATTATTTAAGTCTTACATTTCACCAATGTTTTTTTTAGTAATTAGCTGAAAAACAAAACAAAAAAACAATTATTTCTGTCACCTATGCTTGCATTGTACTGCGATCTCATGGGGGCACTTTATATACTGCTCCTGGAATTTTATTTACAGATTTTTTTTATTGGTTTTATTTTATTATAAAGTCTTAAAATGAAGAAGTATGAGACATGAGAGTTCCGTGGTGTTCTGATGACCCTGTAAACTGTAGGTACCCCATATATGTAGTTTCAGTAACGCAGGTCCTTATTTTTGTTACATTTTTTGTTGTTGTTATTTTAAGGTGAAAAGCACATTAAGGCTATGTAAGTGGGAGTATAAAGTGTTAAAGTTGTAAGTGTAGTATTGTAAGTGTAAATGTGTGTTAGGCTCGAGTACCGCAAGGAACGTCTAAATTCTCTGAATAGGTGCAGCTAGTCGGCAACCCCCTGCGAGGTTATTTTTGGTATAAAATTGATTGATAATAATATATGAAAGATAATAGAGGTTAATGAAAGATATAATAGAGGAAGTGCAGAGTCACAGGGAGGCATAGGAGCTTAGAGTACTAGGTGAGGTAGTTAATATCATGATTTGGGAAGAAAAAGAAGAGCAGTTGAAAAGACATAAATAAAATGGACAAGAATGTTAGGGAAATGTGACTGAGATGAAAATGGACACACTTGAGAGGAGGTAGATTTAATGCAATAAATTTGGAAGAAAGAAGACGGAAAGCTTGGAAGAATTTGTTTACTTGGTAAGCAAAGCTACATCATTTGGTTGGACAAAAGAACAAATACAGAATATGATAGGAAAATCAGATAAAGGGCCTATAAATAAAGATAAGTAAAAAGTAACAATATCAAAATTTATTTCAACCTTGTATAAGACATAGGCTGCTGAAATAAGAATGTTCTGGAGAATACAACATACCAAATCACACAGGGGAAAGAAAATGGAACTACAAGTGAAAGACTTGGAATGGAATCCTTGAATGTTACAATAGAGAGAAGATAGTTGCAATTGGTGAGGGGTTGTGAAGACAAAGAACAGAAACATATTTTCTGGTAATGCTATAAAGACTCCACAAAGGAGGGTTAAGACGAAAAGGAAGGCCTAGAACAAGGTTGAAAAAAATAAGTATGATTGGATTTGAAAAGCACATGCTAGGGTTGGAGGGGTGGAGGAAGAGAGCTGGAGTGATTAGCGAAAAGTGAAAGAGGATATGTTGAACTGTCAAGGTGAAAAAGATAAATGATTGTGATGATGATGAATCATAAATTAAGACAGAATTAATAAAGTTAAATACATGAGGACTGCATTGTAACCTAATGTTTTTAAATGTAGACAATAACAATGTAATTTACTTTTTTTTATTATTGGAATTGTAACAAGTAGACCATTATATAAAGATAAGTAATACTTCCTTAGTTTGAAAAACAGAATGAGAAAAATTAATAAAAATTATAAAGAAGTAAATAATTATTGTTTGAAGGAAAGAAGTATCCTTTTACACATTAAGAAAAATCTAAGCTTTTCCAGCTTGCTCTAATCTAGGGTTTTGTATTTCCCTAAAATTATTAAGAATTTTTAGTTACAGTACCATTAAAAATAAATTAATAAAATTCAAAAGAAAAACAACAGAACCATTTCACATTTGGCCTTCTTATGTTCTGACCTTCCACTATCATATCCATTTTTTGATCCCTAATTGAAGTAAATTTTCCAGTAATAATTTGTAGGATGAAGAGTAGTGAATATGTTTTTATAGTGGACGGTAATAAACAATATTGTAAATTGTTTTATTTATGCATTTTTACTCTTCTATTTTGAAAATAAAGCTGTGTTTGTCACATCTATATTTTTGTATTTTTTTATACTTGAAACTTAAAAAAAAAAGAATTAATAGTTTTTACCTAACCTTTAAGCTCTAAAGGTGCTGACTATGGAATGTCAGACATTCATATGAAAAGAAATCATTATTGCTACTTTTCCTATAAATTTTAAATTTGTACTAATTAAATAAAATCAGCTAACATAAAGTTAGAAGTGAATTGTATAAGAATGCATATTGTATAAAACATCATAGTCCACCCTTGCATAAAATGATCTTTATCATGCATTACACTAAAATAAAATAGAAATAATTGTGAAAATCTCATAACTGATTTCTTTCTTACCATTGCAAGACTTTCTCTGTGTGAGGAAGTAAAAGTACCAAGTCCAGTGTGAGTAGGCCTAAAGCTACAGTGCTTGCACATAACCTACTTCCTTATCTGGCAATTATATCCTCTCATCTATTCTAGGTGCAGTAATTAAAATTCCTTTCTAGATATTATATTACTAATGAATCATTTCAGTTTATTAGCAAGTCTAAAAATGTATACTTATAAAGCGCAATTTATGAAACATATTAAGGAAGAGAGTCCCCATTTGGCTGTATTATAAAGACCATTAAATGAAATATTACTTATGGTAATATTATATCCGTAAAAAATTACTTTTATTAACATATTAGGCATTTCCCTTCAGTTAATTTTACTTTCACAGAAAAACTAAAAAATTTAACTGTTGTGTTAACCCCTAATTTAAACCTGCTAAAAACTTAGCCAGTTCTAATTAGTGATTGATAAAAGTTTTAAATACTTCAGAACTACTAGGTCAAAGAACAGAAGGTCTTTTATTTTTAACCCATTGGAAACTGGATTTTACTAACATGCTATTGGCCTTCAGTACTGAATTTTTTCGGTAGTTTACACTAAGATTATGTGCAATAATAAAAGCAAGTAACCTACCAATTTTATTTTACATAATGTTGTAATTGTTAACACATACTTAGCCAACACTTTTAACACTATATTAACATTTTTTATGTTAATATATTTACACTATGTACATTTTGTTTCCTTTTCAAAAATTTGTCCAACTATGATAAATTTCAAAACAATTTTCCAAATGCAAAGGAACACTACATTTTTTGCACTGGTAAATTGTTTCAGACCTTTTTCCTTTTGCAGTACATACTCTACACTTTCTAGATGGCCTTGCTTTGTTTGTTGGGGGGATTTTCCCTATAAAATGTCACCAGAATTTTAGTTATATTTGGATTAGAAGTCCACTGCCAATCATTTACTTGTAGGTTATGTGTAGTATTGTCTGCAATTAGGCCTATTTTCACAGATCTCATCATCACTGTTATCACTATCACTACTGTCATTTTCAACAATACCTTCTTGCTCTTCATTATCACTAATCTCACAACTACTTTCATTTAAAATATCCCCAGCAAACTCACTAAATGCACTCGAAGAAATAAACAATTCCTCACGAGAAGCCATGTTTCTACAACTGTCAAATTAGTACACAACTTCACAAATAAACTGCCGGAAATTAACGAGTAACAACGGAAATAAACGAAGGAAAAATATCTCATAGATTGAAAATAGATTTATATTTCTATATTCGACTTTTAGGCTAGAAACATACGGCAAAGAGATCAGTGAAGTAGAGGACGGACATTGCCCGTCTTTAGTACTTAAGCCATTGAGAGAGAAGGACGGGCAATATACGTCTTTCGTTACCAATGGGTTAATAAATTGCTCGACCACTGCTTTACGACAGTGCTTCGACACACTTGTAACCTTTTCCGCCAATTTGACCGATAATTGTAATATTTAGGGAAAATGTTACTGGAATTTCTTTATTGGAAATTGTATGCTCTTTCTCCATGAAGCAGTAAAAATTGTGATAGCTCTTGCTGTTCAGCCACTACTATAGGAAACAACCTGCAACTACACTTGTCATAGTTAAATCAGAAATCCCCATTTTTAAACAGAAAACTTAAAACATATATTGTCTAAGCTTTATACAGTGTACCTTCTTACCAATTTTCAAAACAATTGGTTATTGCGTTTGGCCAAAACTGTGTAATAAACAAACACAAATCAAATGCCAACAGTCCAGTCGAAACAGAGACCTTGTTTCGCTCGGTCATATAATCCTTTTAATTTAATATCTCTTTCTTTAAAAAAAAAAAACAAAAGTACTGAGTGTAAGGATGATGTAAAGTAATGAAATTTCTTATGTACATGTGTAAAGAAACAATAAAGGATTAAATTGAAAGCAAGAACAAATAAACAGGTAAATTAATACATAAAAAAATAATATATGAGGTTTGTCCAATAAATACGCGAACTAAGGTCATAAAAACTTATTTTACAAAATTTCATCTACATTGATTTTGTCCTCTTCAGAATACTCTCCATTCACTGCTATGCACTTATCCCATCTTCTTTTCCACTCTTCAAAACACCCTTGGAAGTCCTCGGAAGTCAGGCTTTTCAGTCTCCTCGTCGTTTCTTGTTTTATTGTGTCCACATCTTCCCAATGCTGTCCCCTCATCACATTTTTCATTTAGAGAATAGAAAAAAGTCGCAGGGGGCGAGGTCCGGTGAATAAGGGGGATGATCAAGGATAGTGATTGAATTTTTAGCCAGAAACTGGCAAACAATCAAAGCCGAATGTGCGGGTGCATTGTCTTGAAGAATCCATCCATCGTTTTGAGTCAAATGTGGTCGCACACGACACACTCGATCTCTCAAACGCTTGAGAACATTAAGGTAGAACTCAGAATTTACCGTTTTTCCTCAGGAAGGAATTCATGATGAACAACACCTTTGATATCAAAGAAAAGCAGGAGCATGACTTTGATTTTTGATCGGCTTTTCCTTGATTTTTTTGTTCGAGCTTCACCTGTTGCTTTCCACTCCATGCTTTGCGATTTCGATTCGGGGGTCATACTCGAAAACCACGATTCATCACCAGTGATAACCCTATTTAAGAATCCAACATCATTTTCCATGGAATTTTTCCAGTCAGTAACACATTCGACTCTTCTCAACTTTTGATGCGGAGTCTGCAGTTTTGGCACGATTTTCGCACAAACCTTTCTTAAGCCCAAATGCTCGGTTAAGATTGTGTGCACTGTTGATTTTCCTAAATTTAGTTCTTCAGCTATCATTCGGACAGTTTTTCGCGATCAGTAAGGACAAGGCGCCGCACACGATCAATGTTTTCATGCACACAAGAGGTTGAAGGTCGTCCAATTCTTGCATCATCCGTGGCGTCTTCTCGACCTTCTTTAAAGCGCTTAATCCATTTGAAAATGGCTGTTTTCTTCATAGCATTATCACCATAAACAACTCTCAACATTTCAGCAATTTCTTGGTAATTTTTACCAAGCTTTACCAAAAACTTGATGTTAATTCGTTGTTCAGTGAATTGGTCAATTTCCATATCGACGAACAAAAAAATAATGCAAAACTAAAAATAACTCTACTCGCAAGATCCGCACAGCGTAACGTTCTGCCAAGCACTGACGGCTCATTGGGTCCCAGACAACACGTGAGGCCAGTGGACGTGGCTTAACTCTCCGTAATGGCCACCATATTCGACCAGTTCGCCTATTTATTGGACAAACCTCATATGAGGATTATCCATTGTAGAACTTTATTACTGTGTTGGTTTACACCATTAAAGGCCATTAACAAGTTATATAGAATACTATTCTTTACTACAAAGGCTACTTGTATAAATTACTTAAAACTGGTATTGAGTAGCTCTACATTGGATTAAACAGTTTTTAATTTCCATAGGCAAAACCAAGGACTTTTAAATTTGTGTGTGTGTGTGTGTCCATCTGTCTGCCTGTTTGTCTGTCATTAACACACCTCTTATAAATTTATTATAACTATTGTTTCTTTAAATAGTAATTTTTCTAACAGTAAAACAATAATGTTTTCATGATCATGCCATAATAAGAATTCATTAAAAAAAAATAATTCATTCAGTAAAAACCCAAAAGCAATTGATGGTTTATTGTATCCACATTTGTATATTTTATAATGTAGATTATCTGTCTTAAAATAAATGTGGATTATCTGTCTTAAATCTATCTTAAAAGTAATTAACATTACCTAAAATTTTGAGAATTGAAAACATTTCTTTTTGATCTAATCTTCTAAATATTTACGTTTATCAAAGTATTTTAAAAACTTTTTTAATGTTAGGTAAAAGAAAGTCTTTCTTTTAAAATACACTAATAATTTGTCCTGACTTGGTGTTTTTGAAATACAGTAGAACAGCAATATAACACTTTGATATAACGATTTTTTTAAATCCTTTTCAAACCATATAACACTTAATGTTAAAAACACCCCTGCATTAAGTAGTATTTTGGTTTACAGCTTGGCTATAACGATTTTTTTAAATCCTTTTCAAACCATATAACACGCAGTGTTAAAAACATCCCTGTATTAAGTAGTATTTTGGTTTACAGCTTGGCTATAACGATTTTTTTAAATCCTTTTCAAACCATATAACATGCAGTGTTAAAAACATCCCTGTATTAAGTAGTATTTTGGTTTACAGCTTGGCTATAACGATTTTTTTAAATCCTTTTCAAACCATATAACACGCAGTGTTAAAAACATCCCTGTATTAAGTAGTATTTTGGTTTACAGCTTGGCTATAACGATTTTTTTAAATCCTTTTCAAACCATATAACACGCAGTGTTAAAAACACCCCTGTATTAAGTAATATTTTGGTTTACAGCTTGGCTATAACGATTTTTTTTTTTTTTGGCTGAAGGTAGAGTAAAACTTTTGTATTATAAATATTTAAAGTGTAAAACCCTTACATAATAAATAAAACATGTTTTAAAAGAACTGTACAGTGTAGTTTGTACTGGCTCAAGATGCACATCTTGACATGGAAAAGTTGAAAACAATAGCACTTGCTTTCTGTTTCCCTTCCTACCCTCTCCAACCGATATTCAGTGTTGTCTGTGACGTAATGCATCGTTTTATTTCTGTATAATTTTTAATACGAGGGCTATTTAGAAAGTAGATTACGTTTTTGGATAAAAAAAAACTAAGTACAGGAAAAAAATTTTATTATATACATTTGAAAGAGGAACTAAAATACTATTTTTCGACATAATCGCCAAACAAATTTAGACATTTGTCATATCGGTGAACTAGCTTTGAAATTCCCGTGTCGTAGAATTCGCCGCCTGTGACGCCAGCCAGTCAGTCACGCCCGCCCGGGAGATCTGCGTCGTCATCAAAGCGCTGTGTTGCAAGCCAAGTCTTCATCTTCGGGAATAAGTGGAAATCACTAGGTGCCAGGTCCGGACTGTAGGGTGGATGAGGAAAATCTCCCACTTGAAGGCCGTCAAGACGTCTTTTGTTCGATTTGCCGTGTGGCGGGCATTGTCGTGCAAAAACAACACTTTTGCACTCAGTTTTCCTCTCCGCTTGTTCTGGATAGCTCATCTTAAGTTTCGTAATGTTTGGCAATACCTTTCTGATTTTATGGTTGCTCCACGTTCTAGGAAGTCAACCAGAAGAACACCTTTCCTGTCCCTCACGGGCGTGACTGACTGGCTGGCGTCACAGGCGGCGGAATTCTACGACACGGGAATTTCAAAGCTAGTTCACCGATATGACAAATGTCTAAATTTGTTTGGCGATTATGTCGAAAAATAGTATTTTAGTTCCTCATTCAAATGTATATAATAAAATTTTTTTCCTGTACTTAGTTTTTTTTTTATCCAAAAACGTAATCTACTTTCTGAATAGCCCTCGTACTATCAGTGTAAGTGGAGGGCCTACAGTTGAAAGTTATATTGTAAAAATAAGTTGAACTGTGATATATTCGTTACATAGAGGTTCTCATTCAGTTTTAAGGAAACCCTTTTGTAAGAATATTGTGGTAACCCTTTGTAACGATGGTTAAACCCCACTTATAACCAACACAAACTTCGTTTTTAAATAACAAATTTCTTGTTTGGACCCTTGAGATTCTACTGTAATTCTACCATTTAGGTTCTACTGTAATTTATTTAATCTGTGATTTATTAAAATCTAATTTTCATGTTTTTATCGGCCTAGTAGTAAATTTTAGTAAAGATATTTGGAAATTACAACAAAATACTTTTAAAAAACAACCAGAGTTATACATTAATTAGTCTCCTGTTTAAGCTTACCATTACTTAACAAAACAAAACAATAATAAATTACATAATAACAGCAAGGTCAACAAAGTCTATAACGGGAAACTAGATCCAAGAATTGAATAAACTAATCTCAGTACAACCTGAAGCTTTACTAGTGGCATTGATCATAATAAAAACAAATTTTCAAAAACTGTAATTATTTTAAAATAACATTGCAGAACCAATATTTAGATGGTATATCATTTTTACATTTTACAAAATACGGAGGTTTTTAAAATAGAAATTTACACTGACCACTCTTCAGTTCGTTTTCATATATTCAATTAAATTTGAGATTTTAAAACACTAATTTATGCAATTTGAAGCCTGAACACTTTTTTTATGTAAGTTATTTAAACAAATTTTAAATAGCTGTTAAATGTTTCTTTATTTAAGTTATATGAAATGGATTTTGCTTGGTAATTAACTTTGTCATTTTAATTAATTAAGTTTTTCATTTAATTTTGGCCAAAATCAATTTTTCTTATTAAGTTTGAATCAAATTAGATCAAAATTTTGAATGACAAAATGGTAACACACACACACACACACACACACACACACACACACACACACACACACACACACACACACTGGTGGCTGCCCATATAGCTTAATTTCCTATGGCAATTCACTAATGATACATGTTCTTTAATAAAAATAGCAGCCAGGTAAAAACACTCAAAAGGGAATAATTTTTATGGTTTCCACAGTTGAAAACTCCATATTGAAGAGACTTTCATGGGTCAAACCACAAAATTCCATGTTTCTGGTTTAAGAACCGTAAGTCTACCATCCACTTTAGACTTTAAAATTCATTAAATCGCTTAAGAAATTAAATCATGCCTGTCTAACTGGTAAACTATTCATATTTTACTAAAATGTCGCGTATTTTAAATATATTTGAATCTCATTGTTTAAATTATGCTTTGAAATAGATACTTTCGGGTAGTTTAGATTTTGTTTAAAGATGTTCAAGATTTTTAAAGTGTATAACAATAGTAATTTACAAAGTAATTGTGAAGGAACAATCTTTCTGCTCTCATAAAAGAAAACTTTATGATTGTGGTAATTTATAGTAAAAAAAAAAACACTCAAATCAGTGTCAGTGTGTTTTCAACATTCGTATTTTATGTAAAGTAAATAGCAAAGAGCTGAGCTTTTACTTTTACTGGACATTCTCTAAGCTCCATTTCTCACTGATTCCCCCTCCTTGGCTTTGGTGTTAGACAGTGTAGTAATACGGATACTTTCACTATACACAAGGTTGACCTCGTTCTCCTGACCAGACATTCTGCTATAGTTGGGAGACTGCATTAGCCTAACTGTATCACCTCATGTATTAGCCTATTCATTATACAGTGTTTTAACATTAAAATGTGTTTTAAATATTTAAACAAAAAATTAAGTATTTTAAAAAGTGAACCTAACCTAAGAATATGAAGTGCGAGTGTTTTGATTTAAATGGCAGTGGTTAGAATGAATAGAAGATTTGATATCTTATGGCAAGGGGACATACACGGTTATAAACACCAGCATCGTAATAAACATGTACCACCTCCATTCCATTGGTATGGTATTGGTAAGTTTCTAGGAATGCAAAATTGCTAACTCATTTGCATTGTTTCTCTTTGTAAACTCATAAATTTTGAATTACAGTCGTAAAATAATGGTGTTAAACCAAAAAACAAAAAATTGTTTTACTATTACTATAAATACTATGTTTTTAATAACAGAAGTAAAATTATAATTGATTTAAATTTTAAAAATAAACTTGTTCGTAATTACAACTTTATTTCACTTTAATATAGCTTGAAGAAATTAAACATTTTTTATTCTTACTGAATGAAAAATAAAAACACGGGGGGTTTAAAAAAATTATACGTATTCAATCCAAATATATTAAATAGGAAAGAAGGTTAATGAACAAATAAAGTTTGCCATTAAAATAAATAAACAAAATTTACAAAAAAGCTATCATCAGGCTTAGTTATTTGTATTTGTAAAAAATAATTAATTGTTAATTGCATATAAATGTGTTCAATTCAAACAATATTTCGTTTCAAACTCCATAGGCTCTTCTTTTAATTATTACAAACAAACAAAATTTTTTTAATATATTAACAAATTAGCTACATCTTTTAAATATGTTAACAAATTAGCTACATCTTTTAAATATGTTAACAAATTAGCTACATCTTTTAAATATATTAACAAATTAGCTACATCTTTTAAATATGTTAACAAATTAGCTACATCTTTTAAATATGTTAACAAATTAGCTACATCTTTTAAATATGTTAACAAATTAGCTACATCTTTTAAATATATTAACAAATTAGCTACATCTTTTAAATATATTAACAAATTAGCTACATCTTTTAAATATATTAACAAATTAGCTACATCTTTTAAATATATTAACAAATTAGCTACATCTTTTAAATATATTAACAAATTAGCTACATACATCTTTTAAATATATTAACAAATTAGCTACATCTTTTAAATATATTAACAAATTAGCTACATCTTTTAAATATATTAACAAATTAGCTACATCTTTTAAATATATTAACAAATTAGCTACATCTTTTAAATATATTAACAAATTAGCTACATCTTTTAAATATATTAACAAATTAGCTACATTTTTTAACTTTTACACAGAGTTTAGGTAACAATAGATTTTTAGATGCATTAAAAAATTATAATAGTTTCCAGAGATAAAGGGAATTAAATTAATTTCTGATTTTATTTGTGTTTAAGAAAATAAGAGAATTTAGTAGTGAAGCAACAGTATGCAACTATAATAACATATTTAATATTGTAAAGTAGGTTTATTTATAGATGAATTGTAGTTTTTACGAACATCACACTTTGTTTTGGTTTTTTCCAGTTAGGTTGTGTGGGTTAAAATTATTAAGAAGAGTTTGTATTTTTTTAGTGTGGATTACTGTGATCTACAAAAATTAATATTTATTTTAAATATACAGTAAATGTTTACATTATTTTTTTGGTACTTTCGTATTTAACATTTTAACTTATGTTTAATGATAGTAATTGGGCACTAAATATGCAATTCTTTACATGTATATTGGTATACATTCAGTTACAAAATACAAAAAATGTTTTGTGATCATAAAAAAATCGATATTGAAATTTTTATGGATCTTTAGATTTTACGAATTCCCTGAATCTAAAAAGTGGGTTTGGATGTCTGTTAGTTCTAGGCTAAACTAGTTGGACAATTTTTATGAAATTTAGCATATAGGTCTGGTTTGCCCATATCTCAGGACTATTTATTAGTTTTAAAAAAAAGTTTCTGAAACTGTTGAAAACCAGATTTAAGTCAAAATTAAACTTCAAAGAGCAGTTGATAGAGTTTGCATTTGGATGAAGAAATGGAGATTAAAACTAAATGAATCCAAATCAACCTATGTCAACTTTACAAATAGAAAAATCAACCCAATTCCACTTATAATTAATAACCATGTAGTAACTCCAGAAAATTCTGCTAAATACTTGGGGATGACACTGGATGCAAAGCTCCACTGGAAAGAACATGTCAAAAAGAAAAAGGTTGAATTAAACATGCAATTTAGGAAAATTAACTGGTTGATAGGGAGAAACTCAGATTTAGACCTACAAAATAAACTGCTTCTATACAAGCAAATACTGAAGCCGGTGTGGACCTATGGAATCCAGCTGTGGGGCTGCACAAAAATACAAATGTAAAAGTAATTCAAACTTTCCAGAATAAAGTCCTGCAGAAGTATTGTAAGGGCTCCGTGGTTCGATTCGCAATGACAGTCTTCATAGGGACCTTAGGATGAAAACTGTCTCAGAAGAAATCAAAAGATTTGCAGAGAAACATAAGCAAAGACTTATACATCACGATAACAAGGAAATAGCTTGCTTATTAGACAACTCTGGCGAGACCGTCGCTTGAAAAGGACGGCCTTTGGAACTTTGCAGTGAGAGTGTATAACTAATCACACATGAACAGAGTGTGTGTTCATCAGAGTCCATCAGTGGGTGTTACTTCAACAAACAGTGACATTACTATTAAATGTATATTGCTGGATAGGCTTTATTGCCTAGTTGTAATTATGTTAAAAAAAAAAAAAAAAAAAAAAAGTCAAAATTGTCCATACTATTTTGATTAAATATTGCTATCCGAACAAATAAGTACCCGAACAAAATGAATGGGTTGCTATAGCGCTGAAAAAATCATTTTTTAATGTATGGGAGTGAATAAAAAAAATGAAAAACTGGCATAATTTCTAAAAATTGGTGCATTAGATTTTTCTTAAATTTTGGTTGTTGTATATGACAATTCAGACCTCAAGTCATTGTAGCAAATTTGAAATAAACGAAATTGTTTTGTTCTTTTCGATTTTCTCACAAACCATAATTTTTTTTAACTTGTTTCGTTTTAAACTTGTTATGAGTTATGATTTCAACTGATTTGACTTGCGATGATTTCAACAGTCAACTGATTTCAGTTATGATTCTTAATTTATTTATGAGCAAAATCTGATGAACCAATTTGGAGACAGGCTAATTTTCAGATTTGTTTTTACTAAACCGTTAAAAAAAATTTTTTTTTTAGAGAAATAATTGAATGTGAGAATGTTTGTGCAATGTTTTTGCACTATTTATTTAAAATTTTAGTAGGCACTTCTCATACAGAGAAGGTAAATTTATTTATTACTTCATTAACAGTATATTAACAAGCAATTAATTAGTATATTGCTTATTCCTACTTTGAACAAAAAAAAGAAAACAAAATTTTAGCTAATAATTAATAATGATTTAGTTTGAATATATTTTGTTAATGCCAGTGAAGTACTACAACATTGTGTTTATATGTCAGCTGTGCCACATTTTTGTTGTCGACGTAAAGATTTATTTTAATTTATGATAATTTGGAATGTTTCCTTTTTTTTATTTTAAGGCGAATAGCACGTTAAAGCTGTTATCGCCTACCTAAATACAAGTGTGAGTGTATAGTGTTAAAGTCTTATGTAAGTGTGTGTAATGGGACGTCTAAATCCTCTCAATAGGTGCAGCTAGTTTGTACCCCCCGCTGCGGGGTAATACAGAATTACTGTATTATAAATTTCTAACTAAGATATAATAGTAAATATAAAAATGTTATAGTTCAACAATTTTTGAACCTTGGAAAAATTATTTTGACTCCATTAGTCTAAATTTTGTATTAAAAGGTCAAATGCTTTGACATATTGTTTTGAAATTTGGTACGAAGGTAATTTGTATAAAGCCTAAACTACATATGTAAGTTTGTTTTTTTTTAATTCACTTTTCAAGAAGTATGCCTCTGATTTAATGATGACAGTTGCTGTAATGTTGTAGTATTTCTAGTGATACTAGCGGAACGACAAAATTTATCATAATTTTGATCGCTTCAGAAAGTAAGAGCATACAGTTTCCAATAATGTTGGTCGAGTAACATTTTCCCTAAATATTACGGTTTCTGGTTAAATTGGCTGAAATGTTATGAGCGCTGCAGAACACTGTCATAGAGCCAGGCAATTAATTATGTACTATATAAATTGCAAGGTCGACTGTTCTTTGAACTACTACTAGTAAAATTTAGAAGAAAATCATATAATTCCACATGAAGAACATCAATAACCCACAGTGAGCATCCTTCCAAATTGCTGGTCCACAAAATTAATACTACTATATTTCATGAGTTCTAAGACACCATCGATTCTGAGACATATTATAATTTTACATACAGCTTTTTTAACAAACATTAAAAAGTAAGAAAACAAATTGTCAGATTTAATAAATACTTACTATTGTACTTACTTGAAAATACAGTGATTGAACACTTCAATGTACTAAACATTGAATAATTTGTCTTTTTCACATTCAAAGTGAATCATTCTTTAAAAAAAACATGTATATGAATGTTGAAGTACAAACACCTAATTTAACTACGTCCTGTTTGTTGAACACCATTTTTAGGTAACTTATTCTGTTGCTCTGTTTTCAGAAAGAGAATACCCACAGTAGTATTTTAAAACATTTTTTTTATCATCATGTTTTATACTTTGTATAGATGGATGTGTAATGTAGTGCTTTCTTTTGAAGAAAGAAACTACAATAAGAACTACAAAGTAGTAGAATTTGCAATAAATTTAATATTTTGTAATTTATTTTCATTAATTGTAAATCAAAATTAAAACACTGCATCTGTTTCTTTGCAAAGAATCTATTATTGTGCAATAAAATCTATATATATATATATATATATATATATATATATATATATATATATATATATATATATATATGAAAACATTTTTGTGTATATGTGGGTTCAGTTGCCGCCACTAGCCTGTGCGTGATCATAATCGTACTAATCATTTTGAAAATATAAAGCAATATGCATTGAGCATCAATGTATATAATATCAAAGGCAATGAGTCTTGTAGTAGCTGATTCATGTTTTTGGAAATGCATGGATTTCCCTTGTGTAACCTGCCCTGTCCTCACAATCCCTAAAGAAGGTCACACGCACAGGCTAGTGGCGGCAGATGAATGCCTGATCATAAAAGTTTTAAAAGACTTATTTGGTCTATCTTTAGTTACAAAACCTTTAATTAATTGCAGACAAAATTGGTGGTTGAAACTTTGCATCTGATAGCAATCAGTATTCATTTAGTTAAACTTATAAATGTAAAATCTTAACCAACTCATAGAGTAATCAATACCCAGACCAAACCATTGAATATAAAAAGTTGAAAAAAGGGCATTCACACAAGATGTAAACTGGACAATTGTTATTATAAGTGAAGAACTCTCCTCTCAAAATTATACTTCTAAAAAGTTTCAAGAAAGTGTTGAAAACAGTTACTTTGGAGAATGAAATTTGCCAGTATAATTTATGAAATATAACTTTAGACAAAATTTATTATTATTATTATTTATATATTTATTTTTAACAAGGTTGTTCTGAAATCACATTAGTCAAAGATTTGGTTTTGTATTACAGTAATTTATTGCTCGTTATTTGGCACGATTGTCACTATGCGCTTAATTAATTTATGCTTCATAATTTTGTTTGTTAAAAATAAAAAAAGTTTCTTTAAACATCCAAAAACAATTTTCCATGTATCCACCATTTATTTTTATACAACTGTTTGAACAAATTAAAAAAATATAGACAATATTTAGTTCAGATTTGATATATACATTTTTTTTATATTAGGTTGTGTACGAAAAACAATAATATTTTGTCCTGTGTATTTTAAAAATTGTGTTTCTTCAAAAGTTTTAAGGTTGAACATTTAGAAAGCATTTATTTCACACAAAAAATGTGTAAAAAAACTAAAACTCTTAAGTGACATACAAAAAGTTAAAAAACATGTTTTTAATGTATTTCAAAAAATAATTTAGTTATCAGTAACAATTCTGAGAATATTTTTTTTTTATTTGCTTACAAATTTTAGATTAGCCAAATAAATTTTTCATTTTTGTTAACTACAAATAAAATCGTACAAACTGTTTTGATATTTTTAAAAAAAGGAGGAAATGACTTCTAAAGTTACATTTTTTAAAATTGTAAAATAAGAAAATGGCAGCCATATGAATAACCCCAGATTTTTTGGGATATATTTTTCTATTATAATTTCTTTCTATGATATGAAAAAATTATGTTGATGTTTGGAAAGATAATTCACACACTGTGTAAAAACAAAATACACTAGAACCTTGATTATCTAGGGTGATTAAGGGGAGGAAGACCACACAAAACTGAAATCAAAGTTAAACTTCTGGCAATAAGGCAAAAAATATTGTAACTCCAATAATGAGGAATATGTTTTATTAATATCCATTATTCTTTACATACGTGTATATATTGACATGTTACATTTATAAAATATGCACTGTATTCAACATTCGTTTTCAAGAAATATATCAAAATAATAAATTATTAAATTAAAGGAAAAAAATTAACAAACAATGTAGAGTAATTATATGAAAAAGAAATAAACACTACATGCATTGGTCTTGCTAAAAAACTGGTTTTACACACAACTGAAATAAAACCATTGTGTCTTTCATTGTGTTTTTTTTCTTACTTTTCTTAAAATTGGTGATCACAATTTTAATTTTTATCACGCAAGAGGCTGTTATCTTATCCTTGTAGACAGTCCCATCAGGCACTTACATTGACATACAATTGTATAGTTATGTGTAGGATTGCTGATGGATTGTTTCAGACAATTGACAAAAGCGTTGATCTCTTAACAACTACAGTGTCAATAGGATAAGACATCTTTCTCGTTTAGCATAAACTAAAAGCTGACTTTCACAAATCAAACATGTTTCTTCTTGTTAACCATATATGAGATTTTTAAATTATCGACTGTGTCATGATACTGTGTTTGGGGATTAATGAAAATCCGACCCCAGTTAAACCGCTTCCTGGTTAATCCACCCTCTAATAATTGAGGTTCAACTTTACTGCAAATTTTTTCATCACAATATTTTAATAACAGCTAAACCTATTATTGTGAAGTTTGATGTGGTCTTTTATCAGAGACCATAAAGTAATATTCTGTTAAAAAATACTTTTGTTAGAGTTAATGGTAAGTTATATTTAAGTTAAAAAATTATTTATACAAGGTATAAAGAGCTACGAGGGTTGATCAAATATAAACGAGACTGATTTTTTTAAAAAAATTATTGCTTTCTTACAAATTATTCTTGATACAACTTATTTTTCTACATAGTCTCCCGCACGAGTAACACATTTTTCCCACGGATTGGAAGTTTTTAATTCCATCTTCGTAAAAAGTTCTCGGTGTTCATTGAGCCATTGGAGCACGAAGGTCTCCACCGCAGAATCGTCTTCAAACGCTGGCCTCCAAGCGCCTCTTTGAGTGGCCCAAACAGGTGATAGTCGCAGGGTGATAAGTCTGGACTGTATGGGGATGTTTCATTGGTTCCCAGCCAATTTGATCGAGTTTAAGCCTCGTAGCGTTCGCCGAATGTGGTCGGGCATTATCGTGAAGAAGAATGACATTTCTCGCCGGTTTAGATTTCCTTTTCCTCTTAAAAGACTGTTTTGCGGCCTCTAAAACATCGCAATAATATTGTGCATTTATTGTGCGTCGTTGATGGAGGAAATCGACGTGAAAGGCGCCTTGATTGTCGTAAAAATACAGTGGCCATTACCTTCCCGGCCGACGATCGTGATTTGGCCTTCAGAGGCGCCTCTCTCCCTCTTCCGCCACTCCATACTTGCCTGTTTCGACTCGGGAGTGTAATGGTGAACCCATGTTTTCGTCACAGGTGACAATCCGGTTTAATAATGCCTCACCATCTCTCGTTCAAATTGGGTCAATAGTCGCTGGCAAATCTCCAAACGATTCCGTTTGTGAACGTCGGTCAAAATTGTGGAACCCACCTTGCAGATACTTTGCTGAGTTCCAGGTTTGATGTAACGATTTTTGAACGCTACCATAGCTCAACTGGAGTTCATCTGCAATAAATCGCAGCGATATACGTCTGTCTTCGCCCAGGAGCTTCCTAACAGCATCAATGTTTTCGTCCGTGGACGGAAGTGGTCGGGCGACGATCATGGCTGAGGTTTTCTACTGCTTCCGCCCTTTCGCGAATTCCTTGTGCCAAGCAAAAACGCGAGCTCTTGACAGGGTCCTGTCCCGTGATTGAGCCGTCAATCTACTTAAAGATTTCAGTCGGATTGACCCCTCCTTGGCCAAAAACTTATAATAATTCTCTGCTCCACGGAAAGCGTGCACTTCACTCTCACTCATTGTATAGTTTTATACTGAAGGGTCCGAACGGAAATGTTGCCCGCTCACGCCCGTCCCAAACCTCCCAGGCTACCTGAAACCCCACCCTTAGAGTTCAATGTCCAACGGAAAAGTTTTTAGAAAGTCAGTCTCGTTTATATTTGATCAACCCTCGTATATAAAAAGTTTTATAGAAAGTGTGACATTACTGGTTTTTTTTTTTTGAGCATGTTTCTTGGAAGCTAAAGATATGCTTCGAGTTATCAGAATTTTACTCAGAACAGAATTAATTGTAGTGATTTGATAGTACTGTAGTTGGCAAACTTTCCTCTTGGTTTCTAAAACTTGGTTATATTATTTATATTCCTCAATAATTACAGAGCCAGAGGGACATAGTGGAAGTGATTTAGGTGGAGCAATTACAGGCAGAGATGATGAAACGAGTTCTACATCGAGTGAGAAGTATTACGAAAGAGATGTGAGTACACTGAATCGTTGCTTCGATGACATCGAAAAGTTTATTGCTCGATTACAACATGCAGCAGCTGCTTCGAGGGAATTGGATCGTCGCCGAAGGTATGAAGCTTGTTATATAGGTTTTAGTGTGTTTCGTAAACTATTATCTGTGTATTGTCATTTAATTATATTTTTCTAATATTTAACAGTCCTATAACATGTATCGATGAATCAGTGTACAAAATTTGCTTTTTAACTTGGCAATAACTACTGATAGGCAAGTGGGGTTCAATAAATACACTATTTCGTGTTCTGTGAAAGATAAGAGCAACCTACACTAAAGACTTCAAGACTGTGAAAGGAAAGTGATTTAGCTCAAGTAATATTTCTTTAACTCTTAAAGTCAAATTACTGCAAAAATTGCAAAACATTTCAGAAAAAAAATCTCACAATTAGATTTCACTACCAGACCCTGTAAATACATAATTAGGAGCATAAAAAATAATATTATCTTTATTAAAATATTAAATAAAATATTAACATTAACATACTAACGAATATTAAAAATGCACCACGACATCTGGGAGTCAGTAGTCATAAAATCGAGAGAGTTGACCACTTCAAATATCTGGGTGAATGGATCAGCTGGAACGCCTTAGAAAAGAGAGCATTGGAATCCAGGATGTGTAAAATGGAATTGGCGTTTCAATTAACCAAAGAGGGGTATAACAAGAAATCGTTATCCTGGAATTCCAAACTTAAGCATTATAAAACTGTGATCAAACCAGAGGCTTTATATGCATCTGAAACTCTTACACTCAATAATAAGGGATTACTGGACAACCTAGAGAAGAAGGAAAGAAAGTTAATAAGGAAGATATTGGGCCAAAACTTTAGAAATAATGAAGTAAAGTTGATTTCTAATAAAAACCTGTATCTCAAAATTGAGAGACTCTCAGATAGCATGAGGAAAAGACGACTTAGTTTTTATGGCCATATTAGTAGGATGAACAGCAGTAGACTTACTAGGCGGATCTTTGCTTTCTTCAGAGATCGGAAAACGAAGAATAATTGGTTCAGGCGGGTCCAGGAAGACTTAACTGAGCTGGCGATATCAGATGAGATGATTGGCGATGTACTTAAACTGCGAAAACTTTTACATAATGAAAACCTAAGGTTCCAAGAAAAACCAACATCTAAAAGGGGCGGGGCAGTCTTGGATGAAAGAAGGAAGGCAGCCTCGGATAGAATGAAGCAGTATTGGATACAGCGGAGGGCAGCTAACGCACATCAAAGTAATTGATTTGGCGTACCCCAAAGTGGGTGATCCGGATGAAAGAAGAAAATATTAAATAATATTATTATATTAAAATAAATCTGTTTAAACATTTTGTTAAAAAAATGACTTGCCAGTGTGTTAAACACTTTGTTTTTTTTAACAAAAAATGAAAACAAGTACACAGTGTTGTTAAATATCTCACCACTCTGATTTCCGATTGCTGTAATGGTGTACTTCTCAACACAAAATTCAATAAGTTTATTTTATTAAAACCTTTCTGTTATCTGGATAAGAGAACCAAGACAGTTCATGTTTCTTTGAGGATATCCTCATTACTTACGAAATACATTACAGAAATATGCTATTGGATTTCTGCATTGTAATGTAGCATTGTTTTACTTTCTTCCTTTTTGTGGTAGAGGATTTTTAAGTGGTTAAGTGATTTTGTGCTTATAATCTTATTAAGCAGAAGGTTGTACAGTAGAGTCTTTATTAACCGTCAGGTTATTTCTATTATCTGACATTTTTGTGCCGTCTTCCGTAGTAAATAATTTGTAATAAGAATAACCTTCTAGACAAAACGGAACACTGTAACTATACATGACTAATTTATAGCATAGGCAATGGCAACTGATACTAATTGCTACCATAAGCAAACATTGATAATTGAAAAGTATACTATCGAATCATCTAGTGCAGGGGTTTTTAATGGGGGTCTATTGATCAGGAGGGTGTGTTGGGGTTGATGAAATAAATTCCATTTTTAAAGTCAGCCAAACAAAATACATCAGATTAACAAGTATCAGTGAATCACTATTGTTAGCACTTATTACTTCTTACTTGGTTGAGGAAGGATTTAGCTATGTAAATAAGTTATTACGAAAGACGAGAAATCGATTCAAGATATCTGATCGTGGTGATTTACGATTAATATTAACAAATGTTTCCCCGGATATAAATAAGAAACTCAAGGGACATCAACCACAACCATCTCATTAAAATTTTATGTATTTATGTGATTTATATTTTATTTAAATTTCTTTTTTTTTTTGTGTTTAACGTCAGACTATTGTGCACACTTGGGCTAACGCAGACGATATTTAAATTTCTGCTTCTATAAACATAATTATATCTAATATTACAAAATACTAGTTATTTAAGAAAAAATTATATTACTGAATTGCTCCTAATGAAAGTTTCATTTGTGGTGATATTTGTGCAACACATTTTAAAGATATAGGGGTCTACAGAATAAAAAAAATTTTATTTTAGGAGTCGAGGCAGAAAAAAGGTTGAGAACTCCTGTTCTAGTGGAATAAGATAGAAAAACTTCAAATACAGTCAACAAGAGTCTTAAAAGGGTGCATGAATGCTTCTGTTAAAGATAAATACAGGATATTTATTTATAATAATGCTATTCAGTGTATAAATCACATAACAGTCATGTGCATACTCTAAGGGGTGAACATAGTGCTGTCACATATCTTACATTATTACATGAATACTTGTCAAAAGGTTAAGTACGGATAATTTAGTGTATTAAAAGACCTATGTATGTAAAATTTGTATAATATATAATTAGAGTTAAACAGAAAATTTAAGAGTTTTACTACAATTTCCAAAATAATAATAATAAATACCAAAAGTACTGGTGGTCTGTTTATGTTACCTGTCTCCCCCAACAGTCTCAATAATGACAGTTAATCATTATATTATGGCAACAACACACTGATATGACCGAGATAACAGTTGCTTTGGCAATCAGGTTTTCACACACTGAGGCAGCCATGGTGGTGGTAAAAGAGTCTGAATAAAAATATAAAAAAATCTACTGTAAAGGCTTAAATAAATAAAATGGCTTATTGTGAACAAAAATTTTCACAAACACCAGTTTGTAGTTGTTAAACAATTGTCTGCTTACTTTTCCTCAAAAATAGCGTAATTAGTAATCACAAATTCAATAATAAAAACATTTTGCCGTCTTATCAAATAACTCAAAACATGTCAGTAACATAGAAAATTAATTAAAGAGAAAATTTGTAATTGCCTACAGGCACAGTTTTACAAATACTTTCAGGTTGTATTGGCCTAATACTTATTAAATGAGTCAGAATTTATTTTAGATGATTTTAAGTTTAAAAGTTTGTATTATAGGTTAAACTACGTTATAACTATTATAATATAAGCTAATATATCAATTTCAGTATTAAAAATTAAAAATCGTTTAATAATTTTCCTATTTTATCATGATATTATTCTTCTTTTTAATATTTTTATATTTGGGATGAAATCAATCATATAAAATATTATCACTTTTACATATTCAATTAGTTTTTCTGTCATGTTTGAAAAAGTAGTATTGCGATCAATATCAAATCAAGAAAGACATGTTCTGATCACCATCGCATTGTAATTGCTGTAAAATTGAATGCCAGGCCGCGCCTGTCTGAATACACAGACCTAACTATTGAGTTACATCTGATTGCCACTGCAGTCGCATCAGTGTGTGGGGAGCCTTTAACCTTAAGTATTTTTAATGGAATTTAAGATTATATGTTATAACATTAAAATTATTGTGAATTTTTTAGAAGCCGTAAATCAAAGAAAAAGGATATGGGAGATGGCCTGTTGACAATGCGGGCTAAACCTCCACCAGAAGTGGAGTTTATTGATATTTTCCAGAAATTTAAACTTTCGTTTAATCTTCTGGTAAGTTCAAGTGTAATAAAATAATCGTAAGGTATAAACTGTTATTTTTTATTTCTAATGGATCAATTTTAATGAAAGTTGATTTCCTCAATCGTCTTAAAAGGTTTCATAAAACTGATAAAACGTTGTCCTTAAGTATAAAAAAATGTATAGATTTCTGTTTTAGGAGTTATCTACAATAACTGAAAAAACCTACCTAATTTCTTAGAATAGGTTTATAAGACTATTTATGATTCAATATTCAAATGAGTGTACAGTTGTCAGAATATTTAAAAATTTAATCCTGGACTATACATTTCTTTTGTTTCAAATTTGATACTCTAACTTGAGTTATGGATCTTCATGTGTGACCAAAATTTGATGAAAATCTGATGAATCAATTTTGAGAAATTATGCCGATTTTTTATACTCATGAACCTGACTTTTCGAAGAGATAGCAAACCAAAGGTTGTGCTTAAGTACTTACCGTTTGAGTAAATTTGATCAAAATTTATAAAACAGATTTTGAAAAAAACTAATCTTAATGGTTTTTTTACCAAAAAAGCTCAATACGCATAGAGACATTTAAGGGGAAATCCTTTTTAAAGTCAGTGAGACCAGAAAATGAATAGCAGTCTTAAAATTGATTTCTCGTTATGATCACAATACTTTTTGCAAATTTCACATAGTAAAAAATTACAAAAAAAGTGGTTATATAGTTTTTTTTATGTAATAACTACAACTATTTTTTAATATTTATTTTAATGTAAGAAATAAACATCTGTTGCCAGTTATTAGGTTTGTCCGGGTACTTTGAATTATTTTGACCAGAGATAACAAAAATGTACAAATTCAAGATGGTGCTTATTTACGTTTTACGTCAAAATGTGTTCATTGATTATTTGCAGGCAAAATTGAAACATCATATTCACGACCCAAATGCACCGGAGCTTGTCCATTTCTTATTCACTCCGTTAGCGCTGATTGTGGATGCATCTCATGATACCCAGTACGGACCAAACTTGCCCAGCAAAGTAGTGTCCCCTCTACTCACTCAGGAAGCAGTTAATTTGCTGATTAATTGTGTTACCAGCAAGGAGACAGAGTTGTGGCATTCTTTGGGAGATGCTTGGCTAATACCTAGGTTTGTATACATCAATTTTTTAATTTTTTCCTTTATCACAAGTCTTACTTTGTTACAAAAATTTTATTCTCAAGAATTACAATGAGTACTGGAACCAAAAAGTTTTATATATATATATATATTTACTTATTATTAGGGTCTTTAGGTATTTACCACAAACCTTTGTTTTAACCAAGATATATGTTTGTTTGCCAAGACATGCTGGCGCCTAAACAGTAATTTTGGTAGCTTTAGTTTACAGTGCTTATTGAGTGTTTAATCCTAAACCATAAACAAATTGAGCAGCTACAAACGTAAAGGTGATAACGGAGGCTGATGAAGTTGGCAAGTTGTGTTTTAGAAAAATGATCTACATTTTAAATATTAAGAAAAAATTCAAGCTTTTTATTCTTTATTAATCTTTAAAATTGAGATCTTTATAACACATTTTTATAATGTCACGGATAAAATTTTTGGTCCATTCAGTAACATTATAACCAAATTCCACTGTATTTATAAATCTGTTGACCTAATTGCAAATTCTCTGTTTCAACTAGATTGTTTGGCATTTGGTTAATGGTCGGTTATGCAGTTTTGGTGAAAGTATTGACCAGTTTTTTTGAAATGTGGTATGAAGGTACCTTGAATAAAACCCGAACGATATACAGGAGAGTCTCGATTAATCATCACCTTCTTAACCGTCAGTTTCCATTAACCATCAGATTAATCCTGTTACCTGACATTTTTAAACAATCTTCCACAGTAAATAATTTGTAATAAATTATAAAAGGTTATTTCTAGACTAAACGGAACACTGTAACTGGAAATGACTTATTTTTAACATAGGCAATGGCAGTTGACACTAATTGCTACCCTAAACAAATATTGATAATCAAAAATTAAATGATCCAATCATTTAGTAAAATGAGATAGAAACACTTCAAATAGTGTCAACAAATTTGGGAAGAGTGCAAGAATGTTTTCATTGAAAGGTAAACACTCATACAATAATACCATTCAGCATATAAGTCGATCACGTAACAGTGATGTAGCGTGCACAGTGCTTTCGCATATATTACATGAATACTTGTTGAAAGGTTAAGTACAGGTTTACTGTATTAAAGACCAATATATTTAAAATTTGTATGATACGTAATTAGAGTTAAATAGAAATTTTAAGTGTGTTTTACTACATTTACAAAATAATAATAGTCATTAAACATCTTGTGTAATAAACAGAGTATAGTATGTTATCTTTATCAATCACCAAAAATATGGGTAATCTCTTTTTGTTTCCCATCTATTCTGTCATACATCTTCCCTTCGTTACGGCCCAAGAATGATGGTTAATTTAGATTATGCTGTAGGTGTAAGGTTTTTTTCCAGTTCACTTTCGTTTCAAGATGATGGCCTCTGATTTAATGATGACAAATGTTAACGTTTTGACAAAATACATTGACTGATTGTTTTGAAATTTGTTATGAAGATAACTTGTACAAAGCTCAAATGTATGTGCAAGTTTTTCTCCAATTTACTTCGTTTTCATGATGACGGCTTTTGATTCAACGATGATGAGTATTCATAATTTTGGCCAAACACATTGACCAATTGTTTTAAAATTTGGTATGAAAGTAGCTTGTATAAAGCCTGAATGACGTACATGTAAAAAAAATTTCACATTCACTTTCGTTTCAAAATGGCATGCTCGGATTTAACGTTGTGAGAGTAGTTGCTGGTTATACTGGTTGAACGGAAAGACCTAACATAATTTTTACTGCTTCATGGAGAAAGAGCATATAATTTCCAATAAAGTTCTGGAAACATTCTCTTGTAAATATTATTGTTACGGGTTAAATTGGCAGAAAAGGTTACAAGTATGTCAGATCGCTGGCATGGAGGGGTGACCAGGCAATTAATTAAAAATCTACTGTGGGACGTTAATTATATGTTTTTTTTTTAATTTACAGAGATCAGTGGAAAGGCTTTGTTTCACCTTACCACCCTTTATTCATGGATGGATCATCGCCTGATTACCCAGTATCCACAGACAGAGAGCCAGTAGGTATGCTGGCTCCAGCAGTTGCGTCTGAAGCCAAACGCACACGCGGAGATGAAATTCGTGCTGCACAACATGAGGTAAGATTTTTTCTAACAGGAAGAATTAATCATTCATTCATTAATTACAGTTTATTATAACATATAAAATTATTGTATAACTTTAGGTAAGTTTTAGTCATTACACTTTTAAATAATGATGAATACTGAAATTGGTATTGGAAATTTCAGAAATATTCACATTGTTTTCTTAAAATACAGCAATTCTGTGTTTCATTATTTAACTAGCATTGGTATCCTTGATTGTAAACACGCTTAAAGTGTAAAACATGAAACAGTTAGTAACATAACCTCAAAATAAGAGTAGCTGACGTAAGAAAACTAACAAAAATATAATTTTTCAAGAATGACTATTACAGTTTATCAAAATCAGAGTAAATATAGCATTTAGAGATCAAAACAAATATATATTGTTCTCTGTATCTGCAAAATGTTCAGCAACCCAGTGAAAAATCTGAGATAAATTTCCTAAACCAGTTTGACTGATTTAAAATGTTAGCTCAGATTTTGATTATATATAATTAATCATAACTGAAGTTGATGTTCAAAATTTTAAATAAAACAAAATTTTTAAAAGCAGGTTAAATGTTTTACCATATTATACAAGGTGCTACCCAAAAGTTTCAGGAATTTGAATGATATTCTGAATCGAATTGCAATACGAAGGCCTGCTGTGAAGGGTATTATGAGTTTACCTCTGTTTAACAGTGAGCCACGTGGCATCATTGTGGAGATACATAGAGCTGAGGATAGCCTGTTTGCTTACAGTAGTGTTTTGAACACTGTGATTTCAATGATGGTGCCAGCCGAAGAGAAAAGAGTTTGTATTAAATTTTGTTGTAAATTGAACAGAGCTCCTACTGAGACCTATCAAATGTTGGTACAAGCATTTGGAGAAAAAGCTTAAGGAAATCAAGGAATTTTGAATGGTTCAAACATTCTAAAAATGGCCATGAGTTTGAAGACCAACAGTATTATGGTAGGCCATCAACCGTCATCCATCTGGACTAAACACAACCCGTCCACTGTGTTGGCTGAATGGGTGGAATTGTTGGAATACCGTATGGGACATGGCATCGCATTTTGTGTGATCACTTCCAACATGAGAATTGCAGCCAATCTTATCCTCCTACTTCTAACTCAAGATTAGCATGACTGCCATGGATGATTGCAGTGGACCCAAACTTCTTGTCTATGGTATATACAAGTGATGAAAGTTGAATTTATGGTTATGTTCCAAAAGTCAAACAGAAATTGTCATAATGGAAGATTCTTCAAAGACTGAAAACAACCTATGAGTTCACAGTAACGTGAAATCAATGGTGACAATTGTGTTCAACATTCTTAGGATTGTTTACTTGGAATTTGTCCTATCTATAAGATCGTTAACAGTTCCAACTAACTCGGTATTTGTATACTGTTAGTTAGTATACTGCGACTTAGGGAGAATGTACGGCATAAACGGTCTGACCTGTGTGAACCGGTTTGTGCACAACGACAATGCACCCGCTCATAATGCAATTTCAATGAGACAGTTTTTCATCAAAAACAGATACCATTTGAATCCCATTCATCTTTCACGTATTCAGTTGCATACCAGAATTAGCACCATGCAACTTTTTCATCTTTCCAAAGATGATACCATACAAGAAATTCAAGAGGAATCGTAAGTAGTTCTAAGGGAGCCGACTTCAAGCAATGCTTTCATTTATGGGCAGAAACACTGACAGCGTTGTAAAGATGTAAATGGTGATTACTTTGAAGTAAACAATTAAATTTTTGATTGGAAGTGAGTTCTTTTTTAACAATTCCTGGAACTTTTGGATAGCACCTCATATGTTTTTATTTATTGTTTTTTTTGTGATTAGTGAAAATAAAAAACTGATTAAAAATACTGAAAAACAGATTTGACCATTCAAGTCATCATGCATTTGTAGTATTTGACTGATAAGAATTATTGGGCTGTGTATAAATGTTTACAAATGTATTTTTGTTATTGATTTTTATAAGATTTAATTAAAATCATCATTTAAAAATTAACTAAATTCAAGATGGCCGCCGATACAAAATCAGTAAAAGTAAAAAGTACTATACTGAAAATGGACCGAACACTAGCATCATCAAAGTTAGAATCGTTGAGTAATTATTTGAGTAAATGAACTAAGAATGTTATTTAATAGTTGTAATAATCAGAGCATTAAATAACATGTCAACACCTTTGCAGAAGTTGGTGAAGGCAAAATAATAGCATAACCCATAGGAAAACCACAATGTTGTATAAAAAGAATTAACAATCAAATATTTAATCGAAACTAACATTGGATTTTTAAGAATATTTCGAAAAATAGAATTAAACAATGTTTTGCTTGTTTGTTATTTGCTGAAAAGAGTATTGATCAATATATTTACACATTAATAATAGCAAAAAAAAAACAATAATATGAATTTCTTTCAGTATCTTGCTACTTAAAACAAAAAGTAATGATTTCTAAATTATATAAATTAAAATGTTTATTCTTGAAATTGATGAAAGCTTTACCAGACAAATGCATGTGAATTATTTATTAATATGGTTCAATGATGCATTTCAGGCTGAGTTGCGAGAAGCACAATATCATAGAGAAAGAGAACAAGATGATTCACATTATAGCAGCGATTACTTGTACGAGCAATATGAAAGGCAAGAAGTTTCGCCAACTGATATTCGCTATGGTTATGACAATCGAAATTACACTCCTCGACAAGAAACCATGTTATATAGTAGAGAAGAGAGAGAGCATTCTTTGAGTCCAGGAGGATCGGACCCAGATTTCTCTGTACCTCCTCAAGTACATGGAGCAGCTACAAGAGACCGAGACCACAGCACTCGTAGTGATATATCTGCAGATTCCATCGAACGTAACAGCGGTGGAGGGGGTGTTGGGGGGCCTGAAAGATTTGAACGTGCACAAGCGAGGTGGCTTGAAGAGTTGAGAACTAATGGAAGCAAGATTGTTCAAGTAACGTACCCACGCACGGCCAACAATGACAAAGAACTGACAGTTATCCGAGGAGAGTTTCTTGAGGTAATACTTCTAACTCACCTTACAGTAGGACCAAAAGATAATTAGGTTTTCATGCAAACATTTATATTTGTCTGTCTGTGACCAGTAAATGCACTTCTACCATGTTAGCACTAAGTCAGCAAATTGTTGAACTCTGAATCTAGAAAAAACAGCATTTTTAAACTAATTTTCATTTTGAAAATGGATTAATTAAAATGAAGGTTAAAAATATAATTAATGAAGTATCTTACATGCAGCATAGTAATTGTATTACAGAATTTATGTTTGTCCATCCGTCCATTTTCTCTTGTCTGTAAGAACAGATTCTAAACAGTATATTAACTTTAAAACTGGTAAAACAGGTGGGAGGGGTTAAAAATAAAACATTTTGAAATATATGTGCCTGATTACCACTGTCTGGTTAAAATTTTAGACAAATTAAATGCGGTAGTGACTGAGACATTATATATTTTTGTAAATATAAAATTGTTTACAATTTTTTTGAACTTAATGAAAGAAGTTAATATTATTTTAAAATTATCGCATAGTGAATCCATTAGCCCTTCAGCAAAATATATTTCATGTACTACTATATTTTCCAGTGTGAGTATTGAAGAGAAGTAGGCCTAGGCGTAAATGTAGGTTGTTTTTCAGCATAAGTTGTCTACTAGGCTTATGTCTATTTATGCATAACCAGTATCTTTAGGCTCACTAAGAGATAACAATAATATCAGTATCATTTTTAAATCGGTAAACAAGTAACAATCACATAGATCAAACCGTAGTTTTAGTTATAAAAATTAATAAACACTGTGATAACACAAAATCTTATGTTTACTTAAAACACTAAATAAAACAATAAATTTAAAAAAGTTAAAGTAAGTACAACGGATCAGCAGTGAAGATGTCAAGAAAGATAAAAAACATGTTGCGAAGATTATTTCAACTCTATAACGGAAAATAAACAGCTGTTTTGGCAAAGTGAACAAAGAAAAATGACAAAGAATACTCTTAATATTCAAAAGCCAAAATAGTTTTTAAAAAAATCCAACAGAACACTGGAACATGTTGTTTGTCATCACCATACACACTTACTACGTTAACACTTTACGCTCCATACAATTACATCATATCACTACAGTGACAGACATTGCTGTGCATAACGCATGAGTGCTAACTTGTTGAAGGGTTAATTAATTGCAAGTAGAAGACAAAATTATAAACATCGAACTATAGCAACTGATTTTCTTTTAACATTCTTCATTCTCTTTTATACCTGCAGACCCTTGGTATTAATTAGAGAAAAAAAATTTATTTTTCTGTCATACAAAACAAATTTAATGAATAGTGTTTTACTGATATTTTAAATTTTGAAATAAAAAATTAGGTTGTTTATAAAATGTATATTTTTAAATTAATGTTTTTTATACCCTATATAATTTTTATTGTGCACTAAAACATTAAATTCTTATTAAAATGTTTGTTTACGTTTGAATTACAGTTTACAATGGGACAATATTTTGAAATTATCATTACCTTCTTGTTATAACCAAATTTGTGCCTCATTACAGTTTACAATGGGACAATATTTTGAAATTATCATTACCTTCTTGTTATAACCAAATTTGTGCCTCATTACAGTTTACAATGGGACAATATTTTGAAATTATCATTACCTTCTTGTTATAACCAAATTTGTGCCTCATTACAGTTTATACATGTTTGTAAATGGAAAAATATTATTTGTGATTGTTGCTAATTATTTAGGGTTGAATAAAGAAGCTTTAAATTTGTAGTATAGTGTAATTCATTAACTTCATAATACATTTTTGAAAATATTTAATTTTAGGTTTTAGATGATAACCGTAAGTGGTGGAAAGCTCGTAATAGCAGAGGCCAAATTGCTCATGTACCAAATACAATTGTTACGCCATTAGTATCTGGTGGCTCTACAGAATCTGGAGACGTTTTCAGCAATCCTCTCTATACAAGAGGCTATGACCCTTATCAACAGGTAGCGTATAATATGAATGTAATGAAATGAAGAAATCAAATTTGAACTTTAAAAAAATACTTATCTAACTTGAATCTTTTTCATTTAACCTTTATGTTACTTTAAAATCTAGTATTGATAGGATAGATTCTTTTTGTGACGTCTTTTGTTTCCATGAATTTTCTTTATATTTATTTTAAAAATATCGTTTGAAAATTGAAGCAGGAATTGGCAAATTTTTAACATTTTTGGGAGATGCATGGGCTGATTTGTTTCACTCCAAATGCATCTGTGCCAGCAAATGAAAAATATTCAAGAATTATTGACATTGCCACACATGCAGTTTGTCACAATAACTTCCTTTGTGACAAAAAAAGTATATCCAAATCCAAAGACCACCTGTAGGATATAAATCAAACTAAATCAATCTGCATCTATAACAGCCTGAAGCAGTATCCGACTACATGTATAGATAGCATGAAGTGTGCCCTGCTTCTAGAAAATTTTAAAATGTTATGCATAACAGTTTTCGCTATATGAAAAAGCATTGCCTAATGAGCCTTTGTACCGACTGGTTGTACAAATGTGGAGTTAAAAAAAATGTTCACGACTAGCAAAATGACACAGTGCTGTTAGTTCATATCGAAAGAAAATATTTTTTTTTAATTTAAAACAATGTCACATGAATTTATTTGCGGGATTGAGGGAAATGAGAGAGCAGATATGATGGCCAAGAAAGGAGCTGCTTATCGACTAGTGGGACCAGAACCCGCGTGCAGCAACCATATCAGGAGTTCAGCCAGGATACCTTACACAAGATTCTGGAGCTCAATAAGGGCACTGGAGTCGGTTTAAGGTGAAGTGTTAGGGGTACACAAAAAGCTTTTTAGCTGGTGTGTTGGGGGGCCACAAAGTCACTGTTAATCCCCACAGGGAAAAAAAGGCAAATCAGTGGAATTTATTAGGTTTGTGGTTAACTTCATATAGATCCTTTGAAGCCAGTACATGCTTTCACTTATACAGAACACCATTAGAGCAAGCATGTGTAGCACACCAAATAAAAAATCAAGTACTTATGTGAAACTCCAAAAATTTTGTGGCTGGCATATCAAAGTGCTCCCCTTGTATTATATTTGCATATGCACACTTGATCACAGGTACAAAAGGTATGTGTTTCAAATTGTAGATTAAAAATCATGAGATTAAAGTTCTTCATTCTAAGCATACTTTGTTTTGTGTTATCATGTGTTTACTCAGTTTTGAAGTTATGTATATTTTATACAGGATTCAGGTCGCGGAGATTTACCTCCTGTCCCACCACCTGCCCCAGCCCCAGCACCCGTTGAATGGGTTCGTAACCAGCGTTTGGGAAAGAAAGGTGAATTTCGCTATTTTTAATCAATGCAATGCACTGTCCACTATCGTAGATAGCCTCAATGAGCACAGCATGGAGCTACACATCACACCAAATTTGGAAAACAGTTTTCTTTAATATTTTTTTTTAACTTGTCAAATCAAAATATTGAGGTTGTCTACAATAAAAGTCTGCTTTTTTTGTGACCGTGCTTTGTGATGTGTGCAGTTGTGACGTGACTTTGGCTTGAGTTGCATTTGGTGAGGTGTCACCACGTCTCCCCCTTTGCTCTGGTGTACATTATAAAATTGCTATATATGTAAATACTAATATTTAAGAAAAATCAAGTATTTTATAAAAATTATATTGCTTTATAAAATTCATATATATATAATATACATTCGTATATATATTCTTACACAACATATACATATATACATACAGAGATATATTCATGTCCTCCCATATCAAGATATATATCATTTATTGTCATTTAATGGCAATGAAATGACATTTTTCTGAATGGTTAGTAGAATTTTTAAATTTATAATCAACAATTTTATGAATACAGTCATATTAATTAGACTTTTTTAAAAGGTAAAGGGACTTGTTGAATTTATGAATATTAGTTGAATTTAAACTATAATTAAAATTAAATAATTTTAAAACTGTTATATTTTGATAGTCAATTTTTGTTTCTAGGGATTTTATATTTTTGTGAAAAAAGTATAAATTTATACAGAATAAGTTATTTCTACAGTTTTAAAGCAATAATTTGGCACCAAAAGTTTTGTATCGGAAGTATCGTCAGGGTATTGGTGGTTAAATTATGTTTTAAATTATGTTTTAGGAAATTATGTTTTTTTTATGTTCAATGAAATTACAAAAGATGCACTGTTAGAATTTTATGACACTGTCAAATATTATAGATAAAATTATGCCAGTGTAGCATTTGCATTAACAAAGTATATCATTTGTAGCAGTAATTAAAATTAAGTATTGTCTGGATTTTGTAAGTTATTTGGATGTGTTAAATGGTGTGTGTAGTGTTTCAGAAGTACCACTAGGCCATAGAAAAGGAATAAATGTAACTAAGGTAATTAGTTATATCAAAGTTAAATAAAATATTTTTAAAATGCTCATTATAAAAATGATTTTTGATGTGAAAATGATTCATTATTGCACACTTTGTTTATGTTTTCATAATGAAATTTTAAAATTTAGATATCAGCTTAAGATATTAAATTTAAATTATTATAATCATGAACTTAATATTTACTAGCATTCAAAATAAAAATATTTTATCACTTTTATATATCATCACTTTTAGAATAAAAATGCTGTTTTTTAAATACAATTAAAATTTTACAATTTTTACAATATTTAAAAAACTGTAAAGAGTAAAATATTTCACATGCTAAATATAGGTCAGCCGCTTAGAAAATGGCCTCCTAAGAACACCAGTGGGACAGAGAGAAAATGTGTGAGTGAGAGCTCGAGTCCTCACTCTCTCAGCACAGTGCCCACTGTCTGTCTCACTATTGCTGAGTAATATCAGATCCTAACTGATAAAATGAACATTAAACAGTTTGTAGACTCAGACTGGCGGGTGTCTGTGCCACTTGACTGTTTGAGAGAGCCAGGCCGTTTACTGTGTGGCTGGACTATAGTAGAGCAGTACTCTAAAAATAAGCCTTTTGTATTTACTGATCACCTTCGGTTGTTTCACAGTTATTTTCTTATTTTATATTATTTGCTACACACAAAGCAAATGTTCCATCACTGGACAGAATGTGTTGTTACACAGGTTGTCAAAATGTTAAAATAATAATAGACTAAGACCGTAATTTCGGACTGATCAGTTATTTTGGCCAAATTTCATTGCATAATCTTCTGTTACTAAAGAAGTTTCGGTATGTGCCAAAACATACAGCCACTCTTCTGTAGATACGGGTGCAGATAAGAGCGGGAAAGTTGACATTTTTTTCTGAACTCGTCTAGGTAGTACTTAAAAATATGTAGAATGAGGTGAAATGTAGAACTTAGGTGAAATTGCAAGAAACGGACTGGTTGATTAATGGGAAGTAGGTGACAAGCAAGGGTGAAGTTGCTGAAAATTTTTGAAAAAAACTTAGTGGACATGGTTTTATTTGTTGTCTGCTTATCTACACTTCTGCTTCTTGGAATTTTCAATAAAATTTGACCATGTCTCCAAAATGACTGTACTTGTCCATTTCTCTGTTTATAACACATAAAGTACAGTTCACAGACACCAAAAATATACATTTCATGTGTTAGTATTTTTTGTCTGTGCACTGTACATTTTTTAAAATTATTAACAAATTTCAATTGGAGCTATTGGTGCAAACTTCATGGCAAGGCCCAACCCAGAACCTTGAAATAAGTATCTACCCTGACCTCTAGATCACTTTTTAAAGAATAATTAAAATTTTCTCTCTCTCTCTCTGTGTGTGTGTGTGTGTGTGTGTGTGTGTGTGTGTGTGTGTGTGTGTGTGTGTGTGTGTGTGTGTGTGTGTGTGTGTGTGTGTATTAGCATGCTGACATTTGCAATTATGGTCATATTTCATTCAAACTTTATATAAAAATTTATTATAGCAGTAACTTGGACAGGTTTGTTAACTATCAAAATTCATTTAACTTTTTCGAAATGGTGGCCATTTTAAATCTTCCAAAATGTGTAACTTTTTTGTGTTAAAATTTGTAAAACATCTGATTCCACCATCAATCAGGGTTAAAAACTGCATAAATTATTATTTTGAATTTCCAAAATCTTTTGAAATAAAGTAAGTTTTTTGACGGCGATCATATTTTCACTTTTCATTTTCATATTTTCACTGTAATTTGAAAGTTTAAAATGCTGATTCTAATGGTGAAATAAGAATTTTGAAAAGGGTAAGATACAGGAAAATACTTTCTTGCCATTAGTCTCTGAAGTAGAAGGCCCACCAGGCCACTGTTCATCACACAGAGATATCCTACCACTTTTAAAGCAATCAATCCATTCTTAGATCTTGCTTCCACTCAACAACTCTCTCCATATTGCTGCTACATCCAACAAATAATCTCTGCTGGTTTCACACCTTCTGTATAAGAGGAAACATATCACTGCTCGCATTTCTTCTTTGGTACAATCAGACAAAAGAGAACTCATTTTACAGTCTTTTAAACACAGTTACAATTACCTAGCAATGAAACGATGCTTTCAATGAACTGCTGATAGATGTTATGAGTTATAGTAGAACAATAAGTGCTGACATACATATGATTTGGTGGGAAATTTAAATTTCCCTTTACTTTTTAACTTGCCTCATTTTATTGTATGTATCAGTAACATTAAAATAAATTTTACAAACCATCAACTACTATAATCCTTTCCAAAAATTAAAGCAGATCGGGAAGCATTTAGGTAAAATTGAGAATTATTATTGTTATATTGTTAAATAATAAAGTGCTTTAATATTTGGTAGCAAACACATCTCTAATTTCTTTGTCTCCACAAGATCAATAGTAATTGAAGATATCCATGAAATTGTACATAGTTGACCATGGGTAATTCCCGTGTAAGATATGGATCTTGGGACAATTTATTAATATTAGTTTTGAAGCCGGGTTTTTTCATTCAAAAAAGCCTTATTCAAAAATTAATAAGATTTTTAAAGTAGTTTGTAACAGTTTTGATTAAAATTTCTTCAAATACAGTTCTTAACTTGTCAAAAGAATTTAATGTCTCACTATCTCTCCAAAACATTCAGTTCCACCTGCCTCCGCATATCTCAGTTATGCGGAAACATTCAGCTGCCTCCTCTGTATCTCTCAAACCATAACTTTTTCATGCCTCTACATATCCTGGCACCACTGTACCCAGTTACTGGGTATAGTTTGTTCTCTTTTTTCATTTTACTTACAAACTTTTATTTGAAACTTGCTTCACCAGCTTGAGTTATGAATCTTTATATACAACCAAAATTTAAACAAAATCTGATGAACAAATTTTGAGAATTTTATGTTTTTCTTAATCTTGTGGTAATATCAACATATGAGAAAATGTATATATATTTTTTTTTCAATATCAAAGGTATATCTTTAAAGAGGATTTTGATCTAAGGTCGATGTAGTCGTATGCATACTGAATTGAGATACATTCATTTTTTTTACTGACTATGCATGATCCATGCATAGTCCATGCTCTTCAACTAAGGACTTGTTATACTGCAAAAAAAATTATCACATGTTTTATGTATATAGCACATAACGTAAATACCTGTATAGTTACTGAAAAAGAAACAATTTATTATCTAATTACACAAACTTAACTTCCGAAACTAACTTCATATGTGGACATCAATTTGGAATGTTTGAATCGAACAATTTTCAAGTCTTCTACAACAAATTGTATTCCGAATTCAATATAGTAAGTAAATAACAATGATTTTGCTCAGCAACTTTGTAAATGATCACTGCAAACAAATATTGATTATAAATAACGTTTTGAAAGGAAAACTTATAGAGATTGAATATTTAGCAGATTAATGGCATTACTAAGACTGAAAAAGTGTCTTTTGTTTAATGGAAACTTCTTGGAAATTTTAATTTAACAAGGACAAATATGGAGGAGGCTGAAGACTTAGGAGGCCGGTTCATTATGGAACCATAGAAATTTTTAGTGAAAAATTGTGACAATTTCTCTAATGTGAAACGAAATACAAATAGCCTAATCATTATTTTCATGTTAAATAAATGGAAGAATTTATAAAATTTGAAACTTCTCACTTTAAAAATATTGATGTTTTAACAGTTACGTGCCTCTAAAGTGTTGAAGAACCGATTCTCAAAGTATATATTTCTTCAGGCAAGGATTTATCCTTAGGTTTCATTACAAAACATTATTGTTGTACACACACACACACACACACACACACACATATATATATATATATATATATATATATATATATATACACAGATATATTTTATATTTCTTTCAAATTAATTTGATATTAACTTGAGTGTTTAATTATATGCACAGGAAAGTTTTATAGAATAAATTAATCAAAATGCATGTGTGTGAAGACATCAGTCACATGTGTGAAATATTGTGAGATTTGGTCACTTTTGCACTCACGCTGATTGGTTGGAAATATTCCCCATATCCGTCCATAATTATAAGTGCACATATTAAAAAAAAACTAAAGTGGTTTTATGTTTGTGTGTTAATTTAGTCATATGAAATGTTATGGAGTTTCTGTTTTACTATTATAAATTAATATATTTGTACTTAGCAATATTATTACATGTTATGCCATTTTATTTAAATTGATTATTTGTTGTAAGAGCAAAATTTTATGAAAATATGTTGCTGATTTCATCAAATAGACATTACTGCTTGTTTCCCGAAGCCAGTAACAAAATAGTTGCTTAGTTCATGTCAGCAACAATTATAAACTTTCCAGTGTATTTTTCCATGGTATTTTCTTTCAATTATAAAATTATTGAAAACATTTTTTTGGGAAACCTAACAGGTTATGCTTCAAATTACTAATTTGGCGAATGTTTGATTATAATATTAGTACAGTAAAAGCCTGCAAGTCCAGCACCTTCGGAGGACTTTGACCTTCCGGGATTACTGGAAGTGCTGGATTATTAAGGGCCGTCAAAAAAAGCGGTGAACGGAGAGCAAGGTGGAAGTTAAAGAACATTTTACTCGGAGAATAACAAAAAAAAAACTTGCTTACATTCTATAATAGAATCCTAAGATTTTATTTTAACTTTAGAGTAACTTAATTTTACAGTCATGGCTTAAAATAAGACCAAATGTCTTTTTTTTAATCATGTTTTTCTTTAGAAATTTGTTTCTTAAAACACAAGTTTAAAGGTTCTGCATAGTTGTACTCAGTATATACTGTACTATACTGTAAAATAGGAAAGAAAAACACAAATATCACTTCTGAACAGTACAGTAGCCTACAGACGTTGTTTGATAGATGACTAAACAGTAAACACTAAGCATCACGAAATGGCAGACTGGTGGCGCGTCATCACTAATAATGGCGCCTGAACTCTATCGATCTTGCCCAATTTCCTTCTACTCTGCCGATCGTGTCACAAGTGTAAAGTTCAGTACATATACTAGTCTTAATTTTTTCAAAAAAACTATGAGTGATGCCGGATTATTGAAAGTTTCAGACTATAGGATGTCGGATTAGAGGGCTTTTACTGTACTGTGACGCTTTCCATAAATTTTGAAAAAATAGGTTTCTTATTTCTCATATACTGAGAAATCTTTGTTTTTAATATTAGCGTTTACGTGAATTAATTAATTTATGTGAATTAATTGTTATTAATTGCTCAGTTGTGAATTGGACAACTAGATTGCAGATTTCGTGAAAATTTCATGAGTTACACAGAAGTGCAATTTCTTTAATTTGGCGTAACAGTATTGTAAGTTTTTATTAAAGATTGGTCAGTTTAAATCTGTGCCATATCTAACCTCAGATGACAGCTAACAGAAAATATAACAATTATGTGTCTTATTTAACCTTTGTAATCCAAAGAAATTTGTATTTATTCTTTTTTTAATTAAGTAAGAAATAAATATTATGATGTTCATTGTTAAATTAACAATATATAGCCGTAAGTTAAATTGGGTTTTCTGTGGTGAATGTACTGTATCTGTTAAAATCTACAATTTGTATATTTTATGTTTACTTAAAACATTATTTGTAATTGATTTAACAAAATGAAGAAAAGTTCACAAAGTTATTATTTCTTAATAATTACTGTAATCCATTTTTTTAACTTCTATATTTTACAACGAAATTTGTTAATAATAAATTTAAAGAAGTAAAATCACCAAAAAATATAAAAATAAAAGAAACTGGCCTATAGACACAGACAGCGTAAATAAATAAACACTCATATTAAGGTTTGTCAGTTAAGTTGATCCTATTAAATATTTTCTATCTCTATTTAATCTGTCCTCGATTTTCGTGGCTACATTCTACATAAATAGTGTATGTTTGCCTTAAATGACTGGTAGGGAAGTATACAAATATCTTTATACAGTAGAGAGTCGATTATCCGAAACAATTGGTGCAGGGGGGTGTTCGGATAATTGATTTTTCGGATAAACGAACATATTCGAAAAAAGGTAGTGTGATATAATTTAACAGTGGTAGAACCAATTTAAGGAGCAAGTAGACACGTAGGCTACAGCACATAAATTCATCCAGTTGTTTAATGACATATGATAAATATAAGCAGTAAAGTATACAGTGTTCTGTACAGTAAAACAACTCTTTGATAATGAAAAAATAAACATTAGGTAAAGTAAAATTAAACATTCGGTAAAGAAAGAATAACATTTGGTAATTACATTCGGTAAAGAAAGTTGCAGTTCGGTAATTACACAGCAAAACAAACAGAAGCACAAACGGTCTAAACAACACGGAGACTGACTCGTCACTGTATGTGCTAGTGCACACTCTATATTGAGACTGTACTACTGTCGAGCTGCCGCGCCGGCACTGTCTGGCCGCTGCGCTGTCAGGCCGCTGCGCCACCGCTTTCGGTTAACCGACGTTTCGGATGACCGGGCTTCGGATAATCGACGCTCTACTGTAACTGCTTACAGTCCTGCTTTTATTTATGGTGTCCTGGACACACATTTCGTCCACTAGTCAGACCTTAACTTTCCTTATTTATAATGTATATGACATAGTAGAACACAGTCAACATGGAAACAACACAGGAAACATTAAAATTATGAAAAACAATGAAAATGTTGATCACCTTTAACAAAACTTTCTGTTCTGATTGCCTTTATCAAAAATTTAAACATATTCTGCAGATAATATCTAGCCGTAGGCTTTTAAATTATGAGTCATATTGACTGTGTGTCAACGTTAGTATTAACTGCTGAAGTTGATTAGTGCCTGACTGAAATGTAAAATGTATTGTCAGGACACTAGACACCTAAAAATAAGACACACTTGTTAATAAAAATAATGTAGTTCTATTTTTAACTATTTAAACTTAAAAACTTTTTTGTAAGAAGTTGATTTTATTCATCAGTAAAAAAACTGATGTATTGGTAATTTTTGTACCAATACATACAGTTCACTTTCTGATGTACTAAAGCATTCAAGAAATTAAATTTTAAATGGTTTACATTAATTAAATTTAATTTAAATAATAGTTCACAAAGCGGGAACTTGACAAAACACAATTTTATTTTTATTGTCAAATTCTATTTGTCATTATTTTAACTACAGTAAATACACCATTTTTGTGTTACTTTCACACGTTCTATCCAATACAAATGCTTTACAGAATTAATGATGTTTTTGGCAAATCAGTGATTAATTGTTGATAGCCGTAAGAAAAGAAAGGGTTACCACAACATCTTAACTAGCCAATAGGATCACTAACCTGACACATGAAAATGTAACTGCCTTGAGTGACTTCAGTTCCTTGTGAATAATTTAGTAAATGGTTCTTTTTAAAAAGTTTTGTTTTTTTGTTATGTTAGATTTGTATTTTAATATTAAAAGGTTAATGATAAAAGTGAATTATGAACTCTGATACGAATGTAACCATTATTGATACTCCAACAACAAAGCCAGTTACTTAAAAAAAACCAATCCTGTGACTCGCTTTTTTAAAAAAAGACAAAAATTAAATAACAAAATAAACTTTTTGTATGAACTAAAAAATTATATGACAAATTTTGATTTGTTATTGAAAAACATTTCATTTTTTAATTTTTTCAGCTTCATTTACAATTTTTTTGTTTTGTTTTTCAGTATAAAATATTTTGTGAAATAATTATATTAATTTAATGAATGTTTGTATTAATGAAATTATAGTGATTACATGTTCTAATGATTTTTTAATATTTTGTTATTTTCCATATAAAAAAATGAAATTAAACATTATATTAAGGCATACAAACCAATACATAAAAATATTTTATTAAAATAATATAAATTAATTTCACGGCATGAAAAATTCAAGAAAAACAAAAAACTCTTTCCCTCAAAACTTTAACAACTGTTTTTTTTTTTTCAGAAACTAGCAGTTAGTTATTGAGTTAGCCTTTAGTTCAAATGTATCAGTGTAAAAATGTTGTAAATATTTGAAAGGAAATGTCTTGAGCTGATCGGTGTTCTTAATTGATGTGTTCTATTCAATATTGACTACCACCTTTTGGCAGTTGATTGAGAAGTGACTTTTCATGATATGACCTGCAGATAGGGACAGATTTAAGCTCAAGGTTCAGTATAGGGAATAAATCAAATGCTTTTAAAGCATATACAGCGTGTCTGTAGGCTCCTTGTTAATTAGTAGGCCTTTAGGCTGCTGAAGTGTAAATATGACCGTTTACGTCTAATATGCAGTACAATGTCATATAAACTGTTTGATGTCCATTCTGTCGTTCATAACACATCGTATATTTGAACCGTACTGGGTGAATTTTACTCCTTTTAAAATCGTGACCTAAAAAAAAGTAAATAGTATTCTATTTACTTTTACTCGTACTAAAAAAGGTAGGTCAAGCTGGGTAAAAAAACCTTCTGAATTTATTGGTGAATTTTTCGAAAGACGTTTTTGTTCAAGGTTAATAAATACAGAAATATGTAAAATAACAAACAATCATGAAAACTGTTTAGTGTTTTGGTCCAAACTAGATTTAAAATTGTTTCAAGATATCTCTGACTTAACTTGTCGAAATTAGAGGGGGGGGACATGAAAATTTAAACTCTTGGCAGCTCTACATAAACTCTTTAGGTGCAGAAATAAAAAAATATTTTTGCCCTTAAAATTTTATCACTGAATTACTTCTAAATATTTTTTGTAGATTTGGGTCGCTACAAATACCATTTTCACCAAATTTTATATCAGTTGTATTGTTTATGACAAAGAAATGCATTACCAACAGACATGCGCGAATATAAAGGTCCTTGGTTTTTCACATGGACCCTGATTAGTAAAATACAGTAATTTGTTAAATGTTAAGTTTAACTACTTCAGTGTTTTAAATAGCTTTCAATGATTTGTTTGAAGCAATTATAACAATAGAAAAGAATTTTTGTTTTCCTAAATTTTATAACACCCAACCTCACCAAAATTAATGAACTCAATAATTACAGCTCTTAAAGAAATTGTCAGTTTTAAAATAAATGAATTCATTTACCATAAAACATTCCTTGTTTAAGAGGAAAACAAATTATATTGGTAGTAACTATCTTTTATAATAGACCTAAATTATAAACAAAATTTATTGTTTGTGATCATGTTAAATATGCTTCATTCATCATGCTGTTGTTGTATGCTTATTATATCGTCAGTTTGTGTATAACTAATGGTAGTATGGTTACCGCGAATGCTTTTGGTGTTGTATAAAGTGTCTTTAAACATTATTCTAATATCCTATTGGAAGGTTGCTATGGCAGAGCTGAATGAGAATCAAGCAAAAAGTGGTAATATAGTAGAGTCTTAAATATCCGTCATTCTCAGAACCGTTGGGGTAATGGATAACAGAAAAAGACTACTTGTACTTTCAGTGATTGATAAAAGTAACATACTATATACTCTGTTTATAGAAATAATGTTTTATTATTATTATTTTGAAAATGTAATGAAACTCTTAAATTTTCTATTTAACTCTAATTATGTATTATACAAATTTCACACACATAGGACTTTTTAAAGTATCTGCACTTAACCTTTTGACAAGCATTCAGATAACAGAGTACTCACATGATCAAGTTATACACTTAATGGTATTATCATAGAGTGTGAGAGTATTTATCTTTCAATAGAAACAGTCATGCCCTCTTTTTGAATTTGTTGACAATATTTGAAGTGTTTCTCCCTCATTCCACTGGATGATAGGATCGTTTAATTTTCTGTTATCAATGTTAGCTTAGGGTAGCAATTGGTGCCAGGTGCCAGCTGCTGTTGCCTGTGCTGTATAAATAAGTGCACTTTGTCTAGAAGGTTACTTTTATTATTTACAATGGAAGAATGTTTAAAAATGTCAGATAACAGAATTAACCTTAGGGTTAATCGAGACTCTACTGTAAGAATATTTATCACAGTCGATATTAGATAATTTGAAGCCAAAGGGAACAAAAAAATATTCAAAACAAATACAGTATATGTATTACATATACTACATATTACACTTTTTTTAAAAATAAATTCAAAATATTGTATTTCTTATTTTATGGTTTTAAATTTTAAAAGTAGTAATAACAATTTTATCTTAAATTTCGACACAGAGGACAATTTTTACTCCCATTTACAAGATTTTTCTAGCTCGGTGCATTTCAGATCTGACAACGCATCACACTGTTTAATTTAACTTATACTACTGCAAGACTTGGCAGAGTGGAGCACTTCTGCCTTTATAGGTACGTAATTTCCTAATTTTTTTGCATGGAATGGTGGTTTTTTACTGGTTTAAACATTTGTTCTGTGTGGTTTGTTATTTAGAAACACATGCACATTTGAACTAGTAGTTATTCGATTGAGTATGTTGTGTGTGTAATATCGAGGAACCTGACTTATGCTCCATTAGCCTGACCTTATGTGAGCCTGTCTTTAATATATCTAACCAAGGACTGGTGTAAAACTCCTCTAAAGATTTGCAAAAGTTTAAAATACAGGTTCATACAAATGAGAAAATAGACTTGTGTGATAGCATTTCTAGGCATATCTTTAACTTATCCATTGAAGGACTGGGGTAAAACTTCTTCAAGAATGGACAAAAACCACAAGTGGAAGGTCCACAGAAATTTAAAAATATACTGGTTTGATTTAGCACCTCTGGGTGTGATTAGTAGAGTACTGGTGTGAAGCTCTTTCAAGAATGTGCCAAAAACCGTAAGTGTTCGTAGAAATTAACTAATAGATTTGTTTCATTTAACACCTTTAGGCCTGTCTTTTCACATATCCAGCAATAAACTGGTGAAAAAACATCACAAATGTACCTAATTAAACCTGGTTTAAAGGATTCAAACATTTAGTAAAATATTTGTTTTAGTATTTTTAGGCTTATTCTTAATATAATCTACATCTAGATTGGTGCAAAAATCTATCAAGAATGTGCTAAAACCTTATGTAAAGGTCTATAAAAAATACATATTAGAGTAGTTTAATTCAGCATTTCTCGGCTGCCTTTATCATATCTTGCAAAGTAATGGTGAAACAATTCATGGAAAATGATGCTTAAACCTTATATTAAAAAATTCACAAAAATAATGGATTATTTTTAGACCTGCATTTAACATATCTATCAAAGCATTGGTAAAAAAAATCCATCAAGAAGGTAGATTGGGAAAACTTCAGTTTATAAAAATTTTGTAAATATATATATATATATATGTATTTACAAAATTTTTGTATATATATATATATATATAATTGATTCAGCATTTCTTTAACGCTTCTTATATATAGCAAAGTGTTAATGAAAGTTAAAACATGCACTTAACTGAGCATATCATTGCCTATCTTTGTGATCATTTCATTCAAATAAAAAGATAGGACAGCCATTGGAAATTGCATTTTATCTACCTCATATCCAAGCAAAGGAAACATGAAGGGAATTATTGATGGAACTAATGAAGGTATGTATAAACAAATTTATTTAGAAGTGCATGACACTATGTAGTATTTGACTTTTTTTTTCTAACTACACTTTCTTAAAGGTCTGAACTAAGTACACATGGACCTTTCTTGTTACAGATTCAGAAGGTTCCTTAGCAGATGATGTGTTTCAGAAAGATGCATCTCCAGTTTCTCCTGAAAGTAAGTTATCCTAATTAAAATGAACTGGGTTGAAATATTATAACATAACATGCCGCTTAAAAGTATTATGAAATCGGAATAAAGTATAAATAGAAACTTAATTGATTTCAAGAATAATTTTAAAAATCACATTTGGTAACCTTGATAAATGTTTCTATAGCTGGACTAATTTTTATCCTAGTAACTATAATAGCATACAGAGATTTTTGTACTATTTATCCGTAGATTCAGAAGGCTATTTAATCGGCTATATAGCAAACAAGTTTAAAACACTCCATATGTGTGTGTGTGTGTTAGCACTCTCACATTCACAATTTGATTAAAACTTAGCACAAAAATCGGGTTTCATAATAGCTTGTTCATTATCCAGCAGATTCTGTTCAACAGTTTAAAAATGGCAGCCGTTTCAAATCTTTCAAAAAAATCATAACGTTTTTATGTCACACTTTTTTGAAAAACTAATTTCAGAATTCATTAAAACCTGCATAAATTAGTATTTTTAATTTTCAAAATCCATTGGAAATACAAAAATGAATTTGATTTTAAGGCCAATTTTCATATTTCTAAAGTTATTCAAATGTTTAATATGCCGATTTGATTTAAAGTTGTCACAATATTTGATTTTGGTTATAGCTTGGACAGATTCATGTTTTACCATATTTTTTTTCTTTAACATATTTCTCATCAAAATAGAACAACAATTTAAATACATACAATGCAGAGGAAACCAATAAGCAACTCTATTATCATTTGAAACAAAATCATTCATTAATTATGAACCTTTTAATTTAACTGAAAAGAATAAGTATCAGCGGGATAGGGATATAAGAAAATACATTTGAAGTATTGATGAATCACTCAAATGATTATAGTGTGTGTGTGTGTGTGTGTGTATACTGCATAGCAATGTTATTTTTATTGCAGAACTAATTTGTTTAACATAATCCTGGAAATTTAAAGTCAACGAACCAAAGTCTACTCAAGTGAAATTTTCAGTGCGGTACATAGATCCAAGTTATGGGGTGTAACTTAATAATAAACGAATTCGACAGAGTAAATCAGCTAAATATCTTGGAATGCATCTTGATGAATGTGTTACGTGGAAACATCATGTATGTAAGAAAGCAGAGCAAATCAAATAAAAACTGTGTGATTTGGCTGATGGGATGAAAATCTCAGTTGGCCTTGTAGCACAAGGATTATTGTGCATATCAGTAATTGGGCCTATTTGGACATATGGTTGTACAAAACCCTCAAATCAACAGATTACTTATTATTTGTGCAATGACAAATGCAAGATGGTACCAGAGAAATGATGACCTTCATGCAGACCTAGACTTGAAGTATGTAAAGGAGATAATACAAGACTGCGCCTCTCGGCATGAGAAGAGACTGTATAAACATTAAAACGTCAAAGCCATCCGACTCTTAGATGTGGGATTGGACAAGAGATGACTTAAGCATCATAAGCCGCATGATTTACTCACTAAGTCTAATACATGTTATAGATCAATTATATGTATTACTCATTTAATCTGTAAGATTAAGATTGTAATAAATAAATAAATGAAAAAAAATTGAACAGGATTATTTTATTTCAGATGATATAACGGATGCAGAATTAGTGAGAATAGAATTGCAAGATGTACTTACAGTGTTCAAGAAAAAACCAAACTGGGATTTTCTACGTACACCATTAGTATTTATCAACTGCAAATCTTCCCCTAAAGAGGTTCAACAGTGGCTTAAACAAAAAGCATTTTCCGATAGGTAACAAGAAAGTAATTTTTAAATAACAATTAAACTTTTCAATAAATGTAATATTTTGAGTTATAGTAATCAAATCATAAGTAAAGAATTTTTTTACCTTTTAACATTAACTGACAATGTAGTGTTAATTGAATGTTTAGGTACTATATATTTATATTATTCTTGGAACATTTATTTTTTTCATGTTGTTGGCTGAGCATCTATGAGAGAATATTCTCACTGAATCTCCTTTACTCTCAGAAGACCTTGTGCATTACTTCCAGATGATAAATGTTTCTTTTCTACTTTTTTCTAGTATTCTTCAGGCTCTATCTAGTTGGCTGTATAAATTTTGTCATTTTCTTGTAGTATTTATCAGCTAACACTCTATGGCTTTTTCCTTCTTTAAGAGTATTAAGTAAACATTCTTTCAGCTTGCCAATATCTACTCTTCAGCCATCATGAATCTTAAAAACATTCTCTGACTTCTTTCATAAACTGCTCTTGATGTGAATACAATATTTAATATTGAGTATATAGACTTGAACTACGAGGTGCAAGATTATCATTTATCTGGATTCCTGGCCACTGTGGAATATTTGGAAACACTGTAGCGGATAATGCGGCAAAGGAAGCTACTTTTCTGCCGCCATGCACTCAACATGTAATCTTGTCTGACTTCCTTTGTCACGTAAAACATTTAATTCTTCTACAGTGGGAAAATGAATGGGCAGCTAGAAGCAGTAACAAATTGAGAGTAATTAAAAATACTGTTCGTCCTTGGGGGTCGTCAATACGTGCAAGTCGTAGAGAAGAGCTTGTAGTTACCCGCCTTTGCATTGGCCACTCCATGCTAATACATGGATTTCTGATGGAACATGGGGACCTGCCTCGGTGCGGGTTTTGTAGAGAAACCATCACAGTAAGACATATATTGCTAGACTGTGATAGTTTCCAAAATATACGGCGTGTATGTGGTCTGGGGAATAGTATGCAGAGGACGTTGGGAGATAGTGTTTTGGCCATTGACCGGACACTGAAATTCTTTCATCGTCTGAATTTGTTAAATAAAATTTAACTTAAAAAAATAATATTGCAGGGCCTCTTTACAGCCCTGCAACAAGTTGTTTATTTGTGGCTATTTATTTATCTGAATTTGTTATTGTTTGCTTTGTTCTCCTTGTTGTTTAGTTTTATTTATTTATTTATTAGAGTTATATTTTATTGTTAACTAGTTTTAGGAATAGTATTTATAATTGTTGTTGTATATTGTTTTAATTTACTGTTAATTTTTATTTCGTGATACCCCTAAGTTTTATTTTATTAATATCGTGCCTCGGCGATGATAACCTTAACGGTTTTTCGACGAAAAAAAAATATATATATTCTCTGCCTTATAGTTGCTTCCTAAGTTATCCCTCTTTTTAAGACTGTGATAACTACCAAATCCTCCATGACCCGTCAACACTTGTAGTAGTATAGCGAAATTCTTCCTCATACCTTCTTTTTTTACATCCTTACTTTTTGCTTTATAACAGTTAAACTAATGAAGATGGAGGATTGATATTAACGAGAAGGGTAAAGCTTGTGGCAGTAACTGCAGTCTTGAATCTATAACCTTGAAGATATGTAGCAGACTAACCAGTGCCTTAAGAAACTCAACCAAGTCCGTCCATCCCTATACCTTCCAACGAGCTATAGTCAGAATAGTTTAGAATAGTTCAGAATCTTTTCTGTATCCAATTTTCCAAAATATCATCAATTTCACATTTTTGTTGCCATTCATTCACATTTTCTTGCTGTAAATCTCTGAAAGACATGCAATTTAGTGTGATTCTTCAGCATCTGTCAAATCAGAAGCACAGTACCATTCATTCACATTTTCTTGCTGTAAATCTCTGAAAGACATGCAGTTTAGTGTGATTCTTCAGCATCTGTCAAATCAGAAGCACAATACCATTCATTCACATTTTCTTGCTGTAAATCTCTGAAAGACATGCAATTTAGTGTGATTCTTCAGCATCTGTCAAATCAGAAGCACAATACCATTCATTAACATTTTCTTGCTGTAAATCTCTGAAAGACATGCAATTTAGTGTGATTCTTCAGCATCTGTCAAATCAGAAGCACAATACCATTCATTCACATTTTCTTGCTGTAAATCTCTGAAAGACATGCAATTTAGTGTGATTCTTCAGCATCTGTCAAATCAGAAGCACAATACCATTCATTCACATTTTCTTGCTGTAAATCTCTGAAAGACATGCAGTTTAGTGTGATTCTTCAGCATCTGTCAAATCAGAAGCACAATACCATTCATTCACATTTTCTTGCTGTAAATCTCTGAAAGACATGCAATTTAGTGTGATTCTTCAGCATCTGTCAAATCAGAAGCACAATACCATTCATTAACATTTTCTTGCTGTAAATCTCTGAAAGACATGCAATTTAGTGTGATTCTTCAGCATCTGTCAAATCAGAAGCACAGTACCATTCATTCACATTTTCTTGCTGTAAATCTCTGAAAGACATGCAGTTTAGTGTGATTCTTCAGCATCTGTCAAATCAGAAGCACAATACCATTCATTCACATTTTCTTGCTGTAAATCTCTGAAAGACATGCAGTTTAGTGTGATTCTTCAGCATCTGTCAAATCAGAAGCACAATACCATTCATTCACATTTTCTTGCTGTAAATCTCTGAAAGACATGCAGTTTAGTGTGATTCTTCAGCATCTGTCAAATCAGAAGCACAGTACCATTCATTCACATTTTCTTGCTGTAAATCTCTGAAAGACATGCAGTTTAGTGTGATTCTTCAGCATCTGTCAAATCAGAAGCACAATACCATTCATTCACATTTTCTTGCTGTAAATCTCTGAAAGACATGCAGTTTAGTGTGATTCTTCAGCATCTGTCAAATCAGAAGCACAGTACCATTCATTCACATTTTCTTGCTGTAAATCTCTGAAAGACATGCAGTTTAGTGTGATTCTTCAGCATCTGTCAAATCAGAAGCACAATACCATTCATTCACATTTTCTTGCTGTAAATCTCTGAAAGACATGCAGTTTAGTGTGATTCTTCAGCATCTGTCAAATCAGAAGCACAATACCATTCATTCACATTTTCTTGCTGTAAATCTCTGAAAGACATGCAATTTAGTGTGATTCTTCAGCATCTGTCAAATCAGAAGCACAATACCATTCATTAACATTTTCTTGCTGTAAATCTCTGAAAGACATGCAATTTAGTGTGATTCTTCAGCATCTGTCAAATCAGAAGCGCAGTACCATTCATTCACATTTTCTTGCTGTAAATCTCTGAAAGACATGCAGTTTAGTGTGATTCTTCAGCATCTGTCAAATCAGAAGCACAATACCATTCATTCACATTTTCTTGCTGTAAATCTCTGAAAGACATGCAGTTTAGTGTGATTCTTCAGCATCTGTCAAATCAGAAGCACAATACCATTCATTCACATTTTCTTGCTGTAAATCTCTGAAAGACATGCAATTTAGTGTGATTCTTCAGCATCTGTCAAATCAGAAGCACAATACCATTCATTCACATTTTCTTGCTGTAAATCTCTGAAAGACATGCAATTTAGTGTGATTCTTCAGCATCTGTCAAATCAGAAGCACAATACCATTCATTAACATTTTCTTGCTGTAAATCTCTGAAAGACATGCAATTTAGTGTGATTCTTCAGCATCTGTCAAATCAGAAGCACAATACCATTCATTAACATTTTCTTGCTGTAAATCTCTGAAAGACATGCAATTTAGTGTGATTCTTCAGCATCTGTCAAATCAATAAGCATTCACATACAGTACAAGAATGTGATTCTTCAGCATCTGTCAAATCAGAAGCACAATACAGTACAAGAATCGGTATTGTCAACACTGTTTGTGTGTGCAGTGCACGTCTAATGTGTTCCGTTTCAAACTTTGCCAATATCAAGCTCCAATCCATCTAGGCACTTCATACTATAAAATAGAGTGTAAAGTACACATTCTATTTCTCTTGTTGGATCATGTTCAGAACATTAAAATGCCTACTAATACAAATATTTAAAATAAATTTAGTTGTTCTATATTTTAAAACAAAGCTGAAGGTACAAATTTACACAATACCGAATTATATATCTATAATAGGAAAAATACACTTATCATTTTATATTTTAAAAAATGTTTTGTATTTTAAGAGTTACTGTACTTTCACAAATTGAAGTTTCTTTAATAAATTTTTATTAAATATCTGAATATAACTTGAGAGGAATTGTCAAACAGAGAACAGAATGTCTGTAATATTATAAATATAAAAATGTAGTAGTAATAACAAAGTGGTTTAATAGAAATCCACCAAATTCATGAGCATTTTTAATGACATACCACTTTAAAAAAATTGTTTGTTAAAACAAAAAGAAGTAGAACATGAAATATAACTATTGAATATTTTATTATTAGAGGTTTATTACTGGAAGTTAATAATTACTAAATTAATACATTTTTTATATTATTATTATGGTTATTCTCACTAAGCTTTTCCTGTGATCTTACAATGTTACTAGAAAGATGAAACATACAAAATCAAATGTTATATTTTAACATACAAAAGGTATACATTAATACTGAAAATTAATTAAATATATTAAATGTTTCTTTTTAGAACAATCAATCAGTTAAAATCTATGAATGGTGAAGAGATATTTAGCCTGACCAAGTCACAAATAGAACAGTTGTGTGGCAAAGAGGACGGAAAGAGATTGTACTCGCAGCTTTTGATACAACAAAGAGAGTCAGGAGTAAGTATGTCTACATTATATTAATGGAATTATTTGGGTTGTATTAGTTTTGTATTATTTGGTCTTATTAGTTGTGTAAAAAAACACCCTCCCCCCATTAAGGTGGTAGTACAGGATAATAATAGAGTTTTGAAAAAATTAAAAACCAGATATATTTACAGTATTAATTTATTTCTAAATCTTCCAAATGATAATGAATGGCAGGCTTTTTGTCATGGCTAACAGATCTAAAGATTTTCAAAACAATATTTCCACATTTTCTTTTAAGAGCTATCAGAATCTGAATGTATGAGAATTCTTAGAGGCATCAGTCATATGACAGCATCTGATAACCAATAGATGAATATTTTATGTCTGTATCAGTATCTTTGAAAAATAGAGTCATGATTGTTTGTCATTTATTGGAAACAAATTGTATCTTCTTATCATTATTGCAACACTGTGTAACAATATTATCAGTATGTTCTTTAGCAGTGGTATACAGATGTTTCCAGAACAAAGGAGGGCATTGGTGATGGGGTGTATTTTTTGAGACTGGGAGTGAAACAGTTGTTACCCTAGGGCAGTAAATCACTGTATTCTAGGCAGAGGTAATAACTGCTTGGGAAAATTTAAGCGGAATTTTAAGGACCAAATTCATATTTATACCGATAGTCAGCCAGCGAATAAAGCACTTTTGGGGCCAACAAATAAGTTTAAGCTGGTCTGGGGGTGTTGTGAGAACTTCAACCCTCTGTCTCTACAAAATCAGGTCACTCTACATGGGATACCAGAACACAGGTTGAGGATTATGAAGAGGTGAACAGGCTGGCTAGACTAGAATCTGCATCTGAGTTTTTTGGACCGTAGATAGCAATAAGGGTTTCATTGTGTCCAGCTAGATTTACTGTCAATGGTTGGATCAGCAAGTAACACCAGGAAAGATGGGACACCCTTAGAGAGTGTTTTCATAGTAAAATTCTTTTAAAAGTCCCTTTTGGAGGACTTTAGGGACATCTTGGGTCTTTGTAGGGATCTTAGGCAGAGGACAGCTTTGGAAAACTACAAGACTCTTTACAAGATACAATGATCTGAGGGTAATCATTAGACTGCTGAAACACATTGAGGGCACCAATCTGCTGATCTAGAATTCAAGAAGCTCAGTTGCACAATTTGTCCATTGATCACAATGCCAGGGGTTACAAAACCACTTAACCTCTAGAACTTAATCTAATCTAATGTTCTTTAACAAGTAGAAAGAATCCTCACTCAATCAAGTTTTCTACACAAGAGTGTTTAAAACATTATTTTCACTCTTCCATGTATGTGTATATTAGAAGTACTAATTTTACACATCAAATTTAAGGGCAATCCAGCTTATAACAATAACATGCATACATTCAATCCTCTAAGCGGAAAGACTTTCATGGGCAACATCACAGGTTTTTGGGCAATTTAGTCCATCTTACAAACAAACTTTTTGAGAAAAAAAGCAAAGCACAAAGAGCAAAAAAGCAAATAAGATAAAAGAAATTTTAAAATAAATTAACACTACATGCAGTTGTATTTACTGACAATTAATAATGGATTGGAGTTTAATAACTAACTGAAGTTCAACTACCATTATTTCATAAAGTATCAATTATTTTAAGTTAAATGTAATAAATTAGGAATTAAAATACCATCAACCATTAGTTTATTAAACAAAATTCTGAATATACACAAATTAAATGTTATTCTTTATGGATACAGTTTACGTTAGGTTAGGTAGAATATTTTATACAAAATGTAGTCCTGACAGGGAAATTTTAAACATACATTTCTCTTGCACTTCACAAAAAAAAAATACTTTTTTTTTCTTGATATTTTTCTGTAGGAGGAGGGGGAAAACTGTTGGTACAAGGGTATTTTGCTAAATCTCACTTTTCCTTGAGAAATCGGAAATTTTACCTAGAAAGTCTTGTGAAACCTGGCCTTAAAACTAATCTTCCAAATTAATTTCGTAATGACCAATTCATATGTTTAGGATATGTCATGAAATATGAAAATTCCAGCTTTTAGCAATGTAAATAAGAGGCTCTCCCATTTGAATAGTGTTGAAATAGTTAAATTAATAGAACTAAATAAGAGCATTTTAGTTATAAAGGAGGAGTAAAATAAAATAAATATACTACATACAATAAATCATAAAGTGGTACATTTATCATAGTTAAATGTTTGTTTATATTTGTATTAGTGTATTTATTTAACCATGTGCATTCTGTAGTAGATGCATAAATAAATATTTGTAAATTTTTCCTACACAGAGACTAACCAAAGGATGAACTGATGAATATTGAATCTTATACTGCTGAACAATTTTTGTGTTCACATTTTTATTTGATGATGGTAGCTTTAATCAAATCAGTCCAGCCATAATATAAATTTCTCATAAGAATTTGTGCTTTCATAACTAATTCTTTTTAATATTCACTCAAATTTGTGCAAATCAAATATTTCGTTTAAAAAAAATACAAACACTGTTACAAGCTCATTAAAATGTGTTCTCAAAACCATTTCCAACCTGTATGTATCAAGTGAAACGTGTTACTTAACTTGCTCAAAAACTGTTTTGACAATATAACAAATATATTTTGGTGGCTCTTTAACTGTGTTTTTTTTTACTTTATTCATGTGTTACAGTTAGTGAGTTAACATAATCTTAATTACCAATTATTTGAATAGTATAGGCAACAACAGATCCACATTCCATAGTCAGCATAATTTGGTATATTTTACTTAGCACCTATTCACATTTGATTGTCAGTTTTATTATGCATTTGTTTTATTTTTAAAGAAACATGAACCCTTTTATAACATTAAATACTTAGAAAACACTACACATGACTAGATTGACACTAGAAAGTTGAATGCAGCCAACACTGTACAGTCGAATTTGCCTTGTTCTGACACATAAGCCTATTCTGATACACAGAATAGAGATAAGGTGTGAATTACTTAGTTGGATAATTTCCTGATAGGTTACAGCACAATTCAAACAAAATTAGACAACTAAATTAATATAAAAGCTTTTGTTTGGCCAGTACTGCTGGCCATCTGATCTCGGAGGAACATAACTTGTGCAAAAATTTCAACCTGTTAACGAAATGGTTACGGCCAGTACCTCTGGCCATCTGATCCCAGAAGACATATTTTAAAAATTACTCGAGTTCAAAGGATTAAATATCAGAAATTTTCCAGCAAAAAAACATGTTTTTCTAAAAAGTATAAAACATAATATGATGTATTTAGTCCTTCAAATATCACAATTAGAAAGCAATATTAAAGTTAATATATTGTTATAAATAAAAAACATAATATTTTTTACTATCCTGCATATATATTCCACCAATCCTAATGTTGTCCCTTCATCTTTCTTCGTTGATGTTTTAGAATACCTTCATTTTCAAAAACAGTCCCTGCACTGGTCATCCTATACATAACCTCTTATGTACAATTTCATACCGTCTATTAAACTTCTCCCAGTTCTTCTCATTAGTCTACATATATGTTTATATTATTATATTGACAACATGTATAGTCCATCCTGTTTCTCTATTCTCATTTCTTGTTACTTTTAATTTTAATCTTTGTAATAATAGTGTGCTTATTTATTTGTTCAATTGTACTATTTTTTTTAATTCATTTTTAATTTCATTATCTCAGTATTTTCACATATAAATATTTAATCTTTGTCTTTTGTTCAGCAATGTAAACAATTATATTAATTTAGAAATTAAATATTTTTAAACCTTTAAAATTAGTACGGAAATATCTTAAATTAATATTGAAATAATCAGTACACTATTCCAAAATTTAAAATTAATAAGTGGGTAGTGAGGAATGGGAAAAGAAAAAGAGGTCATTTTATACACTTAGACGTTACGATAACCTAACCATATATGTTGATCTAAAAGGAGGATGAAAGAATATATAAGAAATGTCTTTCCGAAAAATATAAATATTACAATAATTATTTGAAAAAGTATCAGTTAAAATATGGAGAGGTAGCACAAGAATTGGCAAAAACATGTAAGCATAATAAATATATGTCTTATCAGTAATGTAGTTAATTATAAGAATAATTTCTAATAATTCCTAATAAGTTCTAAAATTATGTTTAGTGGAAGACAATGAGATCAGCAGAACTTTGTGAAAAGCTTGCTAAGGCAAGAATGAAGGCAGAGCAAGAAGAAATAGCAGAACAAAACAGATTAAACAGTCATGACCAAGTGGAAAAGGTATAAAATATGACATAAATATGTACATACTTGTATTGGTAATAACTACTAACAATATTGTCTGGATGTAAAATCCCACTTTCAAAAAAGTTTCACATTTTAACATACAGTTGTCTGTGGATGTTCAAAGCCAAAATGAGCATGTAAAATTTTTAATTAGGGTAGTTTCAAAGAAATATATAATATAACTTTGTGCCATACTTTAAAATCTTTTATAACATTCTTACCTACTTAACTGCAATAATGTTATTAATAACTTGAAAAATGTCTAAACAGTGAATCTATAGGACACAAAAATGGAGTATACATTACATTGAAACTTTTCTTAAAGAACAATCTTCAGGGAAAGACATTTCTTGATACATTTTTGCATTCCTATATTCATATTTTTTACAAACTTTATTCATACCATTTTATTCAGAAATAAATTCTCTGTCAGTTTTATTTCAAAATACAATGCATTTATTAATCATTTAACAAAATCATTTTATTCCAAACATAAAAAATCATATTTTTGAAGTTTAATTTTTTGTGTTTACATCAGATATCCTAAAAACTGTTAGAGATAAAGTTCAGAGGTTGGACAGTATATCAGTTTTTCAGGTCAAAAACAATATTAAACCATTAAATACGTTTTTTTTTAATTTACTTTCTAAGGCTTAATTTAAATGGAGGAGCAAAAATCAGGGCAAAATATTTGTCAGCCGTACTCGTTAACAGAGTGTTTTTGGACCCATGTTTACATATACTTTTTTCTTTGTTTTCACTAGCAGAACACATCCTGAAAGTTTGTGACATTCTTCGTAGTACACTCTGTATATGCTTTATGTAATAAGTTTAACGGTGAAATTACCTAATTTTCATACGGATACAGCATTCTTATGCAAAACAGGTTCAATAAATGAGCTGCACGGTGATATTTTTTTCACTTTAGAAAAAATTGTATAGAATTAAGTGAAGCTAAAGTAATTACATCCTTAAGAAAATGTGGTTACCATCATATAGGATACTCAAATAATAATATTGATGTTTCTTTCTGTCCAGAGATAAAGCGAGTAAATTAAATATTGGGAAATAAAATTAAGCGAATGAATAAAACGGAATAACCCCATGAACAAATTGCAGCGGGAACTAAATTAACCCATTGGAAACTGGATTTTACTAACATGCTATTGGCCTTCAGTACTGAATTTTTTCAGTAGTTTACACTAAGATTATGTGCAATAATAAAAGCAAGTAACCTACCAATTTTATCCTACATAATGTTGTTGTAATTGTTAACACATACTTAGCCAACACTTTTAACACTATATTAACATTTTTTTATGTTTATATATTTACACTATGTACATTTTGTTTCCTTTTCAAAAATTTGTCCGACTATGATAAATTTCAAAACAATTTTCCAAATGCAAAGGAACACTACATTTTTTGCACTGGTAAATTGTTTCAGACCTTTTTCCTTTTGCAGTACATACTCTACACTTTCTAGATGGCCTTGCTTTGCTTGTTGGGGGGATTTTCCCTATAAAATATCACCAGAATTTTAGTTATATTTGGAGTAGAAGTCCACTGCCAATCATTTACTTGTAGGTTATGTGTAGTATTTGTCTGTAAGTTAGGCCTATTTTCACAATCTCATCATCACTGTTATCACTATCACTACTGTCATTTTCAACAATAACTTCTTGCTCTTCATTATCACTAATCTCACAACTACTTTCATTTAAAATATCCCCAACAAACTCACTAAATGCACTCGAAGAAATAAACAATTCCTCACGAGAAGCCATGTTTCTACAACTGTCAAATTCGTACACAACTTCACAAAGAAACTGGCGGAAATTAACGAGTAACAACGGAAATAAACGAAGGAAAAATATCTCATAGATTGAAAATAGATTTATATTTATATATTCGACTTTTAGGCTAGAAACATACGGCAAAGAGATCAGTGAAGTAGAGGACGGGCATTGCCCGTCTTTAGTACTTAAGCCATTGAGAGAGAAGGACGGGCAATATACGTCTTTCGTTACCAATGGGTTAAATTATTTGTAAGATATGTTTTCCTTAGATCTATGTGCTCACCAAAACTAATGAAGCAAATTTACCGTGCATTAGTGCCATCTTATTTGCAGTACAGTTTGATTTATTTGGGGAGTATATTTGGTGGCTGTCACAACTATTCCAGTTGCCACTTAATAATTTGTATTTGAAGGGTCCAGGAGAAAATTTGAATTATTGAGAGTAATATAAGGAGTTCAAAATAATGACATTGATTAAAAAAAAAAATAAAGTTTGAGAATGAAAAGTCTTAAATTTTTTCTTAATGCCTTGGTCAAGGGGCTGTAACCTCGACATTACTCAGAGGTGAAATATTTTTGTGTGACGAGCAATTATCAATGAAGAGTGTTTTGTTTTTCATTTTGAATGTCTACAAGCGAGAGAAGGAGACTTATATTTTGACACACACATTATGGTGATATACAAGCAATATCTGGTTGTCTAAATATTTACTGTCTAAGGCAGGGGTCTCCAAACTACGGCCCGAGGGCCACATCCAACCCGCGGAGAGCTAGCATTCTTGAAAACTCCTTTTAGAGAACATATTTTTTATAGCAAATTAAATTTAGTTTACTGAAGTATTCTAATTTTATGTTGAATAATTATTAATATGACATCTACATTGATATGGTCATGGGCTAACTACTCATAACATTGTTGTAGGCTTATTGTTATTGTTTTTGTGATAAGTTGGATAAAGAAACACAGAATTGTAATGAGTAAAGACATGTGTAATATGCAGAAAATTTAACTTCAGTATATAATAACTAACAAATTATTGAAATGAATCCAACTAAGATTTTATACATTTTAAATAAAAACATAACTTATAACAAGCATAATGACATATGAAATACTAATGAGATTTATGTAATTGAGATTTTCCACTGACAATAGTTTGTAGTTGTGGACTAATTTTACTTGTACCAATTATTAAAAGAGATTTAAGATGCTCATCAGTTAATTTAGATCTGTAAACATTTTTTGTGTACTTCATTTTGGAGAAGGTCTTTGCAGCCTTTTTTAAACGTTGCGTACTTTTTCGGACTTTTTTTTCAACAGTGGACTATTTCACTTTTTACCACCGGCAACAATGATAATATGGTTTTGGCCCTCGGAACTTACTGGAGTAATCAGTATGGCCCTAAGGCTGGAAAGTTTGGAGACCCCTGGTCTAAGGCAAGGCTTTAGTCATTGCTTTTCCATTTCATTGACAGATGAGCTACATTTTATCAGTAAGTGTGTTTGAAATGAGTGGGTTGTACAGTTGACTACAGTACATATTTATGATCAAACAAATAGTGTTGTGCTTACACATTATAAACAAATAATAAACTCAGTATGATTTACATATGCAAGGGTTTGGTCTGATACAAATTATAGAGTGGACATTGAGCTTTCTCAGTAGGAAAAAAGAAAGGGACCAAAAAGCATTGTTTTCCTATAATTAATCAAGAGTTTTTTAATCGTCCAGCATCTTAGTACGAATTACAGAGTTTTGCAAATTATAGAGATGTGAATTATTGAGTGACAACTGTAGTACTGCTCAAAAACATATAATTACAGTATAGTAAATTTATTTATATCTAAAACTAATTCTTCTGTATTACTTCTTAGAGTAATTGCCATACTGCCTTTGGTACATCAGTATATATTTAATGTACTGGTAGAGTTTTATAAGAGAAGTGGATCAACAAGTAATTATTACAGAAGGTGAAATTGTTCAAGCTGGATATAGTTTTATTTCTGTTGAAAACAAAATTAATAGCACTTAAAAATGCTTTATATTTAGGGGGAAGGGAAATACTCAATATATTACCTGGAGAAGTACAAAAGTGATTTGGTTTGGTTCTCAAAATCTTTAAAAATATAGCTATATTCAATAAAAAATACTGAACTAATATTAAAATGAGATTTTCAGTCCAAGCTAATATTGATATCATTCTGGAGCTGATCTTTTTCTTTCTTTTTCCTTAATTTATAGATGATAAATAATGATGGCAAATCTTACAAAGGGATTCATATACAGTCGACCTTGGTTATAACGCCCTTGGTTAGAATGCTAACTCGGTTATAGTGCTATTTTCATAATGTTCCAAATATTCTACATTAAGTGTACATGTATTTTAGGCTCGGTTATACGCTTTGTGAACTCGGATACAACACTGTCACGCTGCTGTTATAGTCCAGCCATTTAGTAAATGGCCTGCACGAGAATTTTTCGTACATGTAGGAGAATTCCACTCCAGCTCCCTCTAGCAGTCCAGTGACACAATCTGAGTCTAGAAACTGTTACTACTCAGTGATAGTGAAGGAAAAGGAAGGAGCTTTGGTCACATGACCTCTCACTTGGCAAATTTTTTCTCTCTGTCCCACTGGTGCTCTTATCAGTTTTCTAAGCTGCTGACCTATAGTCACTCTCACTTAAATACAATTTGTGTTCTATTTTTAGAATAAAGGTTGAGAATAGAAATGGTCCTTTTCTTAGAATTTTGTTGCTGCCTAAACAAATAATGTAAATTGTGTCTTTCCCACAAAAGCATTCTTTCACACACATACACTCTGTACGCCTTAGTGGGGGGAAAACTTCTATCTCACGAACCCTCACAACAGTATAGTCACTGTGTTGCATTTATACATACAGTAGAGCGTCGATTATCCGAAGCCCGGTCATCCGAAACGTCGGTTAACCGAAAGCGGTGGCGCGGCGGCCTGACAGTGCCGGCGCGGCAGCTCGATAGCAGTACAGTCTCAATATAGAGTGTGCACTAGCACATACAGTGACGAGTCAGTCTCCGTGTTGTTTAGACCGTTTGTGCTTCTGTTTGTTTTGCTGTGTAATTACCGAACTGCAACTTTCTTTACCGAATGTAATTACCAAATGTTAATGTTTAATTTTACTTTACCTAATGTTTATTTTTTCATTATCAAAGAGTTGTTTTACTGTACAGAACACTGTATACTGTACTGCTTATATTTATCATATGTCATTAAACAACTGGATGAATTTATGTGCTGTACGTGTCTACTTGCTCCTTAAATTGGTTCTACCACTGTTAAATTATATCACACTACCTTTTTTCGAATATGTTCGTTTATCCGAAAAATCGATTATCCGAACACCCCCCTGCACCAATTGTTTCGGATAATCGACTCTCTACTGTACTAGACTGTACAGTACTTATTTTCTATTAGTTTTAACTAAGATATTTTTCAAAATATGTAATATGTGTAATAAATTGTAATAAAATAGCCATAAATTATGTATATATTACAAAGAATGCTTTTCTTTCACTACATACAGTATTTTCGCTGTTTACAAACTTGTTTACTGTAAACTCGGTTACAACGCTATCTCGTTTACATCGCTCATATACGTTTTGTCCTTCAACTACCTTATATCCGAGGTCGACTATAGTTAGAAGTATGATTATGTTACAGTATGATTTAATTATAGTAGATAATGTAATGTAATTCTTGTTACCTTGTTGACATAATATTTAATATAAAAAATATTTTTTGTTTAATATGCAGAAATTAAATTATTGTTATTAATTGTAACTAATACCAAATATTATGTACTAACCATTATAATTAGTAAATTAAATATTGTAATAACTGTTTTTATTTTCTATAATGTAAACATACAAAATATAAAAAAGGTTTTCAGTTATAGTTACTTATTCAATAGTTATATATAACATTGTTTATTTTTTTCAGAAGAACAATCAAATAGAAGAGGATTAAGATAGGCTGGCCTACATACTTAATTAAGAGACCTGAATTAAAGAGACTATTAAAAAAACTACATTATTAATATTTTGTTGAAATATATAGCCTTTATCTAGTTAAGTGAAACACCAGACTGTTAAAATTATACTTGGGCTTTACAAGCAAATTTAAATCAAATAAAGAGTATTATTTTTTTAATTAGTTTTTTATTTAAACTACATTTTCTGTAAACGAAAAAGATTTTTTTTCTTATCATTTATAATTTGTGTCAGTTATATAAATGAGGACGAAAGGCATAACTGCCATGAACAAAGTTGTGTTAATGGCAAAGGAAAAGCAAAATAAAAAAAAAAAACATTTCTTTTCAGCGCATACTGTGTTAGTTTAGTTAGGTTAAGCTAGTCAAACAATTTAGCAGTTATGAGCAACATTTCTATATTAAGATATGGTGTTTATTTTTACTTACCAACAACAGATTGTCATGTTTTTTTAAATATTTTTTTGTCTTTTTAGTTGAAAAACAAAAAAAAGGTGAAAAACTTTATTTCCACACTTACCGTCAAGTGGCGCGACAGCGCCACTGTGGCTAGTATGACAAACTACAATGTACGTACGCTGCTCCCTTACTTAAAGTTGAAATTCGTATGTAGCAGATGGGGGATTTTTTTTTTATTTCGCCTTTCAAAACGTGGTCTTGTCAAAACTTGAAGATGCATTGTCTTCAGAAAATAAATATATGTATTTAGAAAGTTCATGCTTCAAGCTATATTGTAATACTTTAAACCTGAAAAAAATGCAGCTTTCATTGAAAATTGTCATCTAGAATTTTTCATCTCATTTTTCGCATGTTTTGTCCCGTCTTCTGGTTATTAAGAGTTTAATACACTTTTATGAACTGCAGGTAGCGCCACTGAATAGTAAATCAAGTGGCGGACTTTCATTTCGCTAGAGTTTTTGCTAAACGCAGTATATTGTATTTTAATCCACTACAGTTTAAATAAAACTTTTTACCCACTGCAGTATAAATAAAATCATTTTTATTTTAAACCTCGGGACACTCAGTACTTATCTTGATATTAATTTTGCCATTTGTATACTTATGAGAGTAATAATTTATTTCTCACAATTTAAAAACTATTACTTATTTTGCACTTTAATTATAAATTGTTTAATTTTCGTAAACTTACAAATTACAAACTGTTAACAAGATAATTTTCTGCTATAAAAATAAAAATCATTCTATTTATAATGCAGTTAGCATAATAATAAACATATATTACTATGCTAATTATTATAAATTTAGCAATAAATTATATTTTTTTACGTTGTTATTTAATACAGAACAATATAAAACTTGGATAGTAAAAAAGTAAAAACAATTTTGATTATTCTTCCTATTTTAATGCTACTTTGCAAAGTTTATTTAATTATGAAAAAGCAAGATAATTCCATAAAAAAACATGTTTCGATTTATATACATCAAATAAACAAAAATACATTGAAACTTTTCGTAGATAAAAAGTATCCGTTGCCTTTTCAATATGATGCTTCTGAATTTATTAATGATATGATCATGAAATTTCCATATTGCAGCAAACATTTAAACAACTATCTTGAGATGTCCAGGATGCAATGAAAGAACTGTGTCAGAATCAGAACCTAATTATATGTTATCATTAAAATTACCAACCGACGTTTACACTTGTACATTGCAATACATATTTGAACACAATGTAGAATCATGGCTATCAGGAAACAGTAGTTGTTCTACTGGACGTGAATGTGAATGTAAAGTGATAAGAAAATATGAAATCAAGTTAATAAATACCATTCTTATAGTCAAAATTGTGTTTTTTTCAAAAGCATTTAAACTTGAAAATATTATTAAAATAAATGAAGTTCCAAAGACAGTTGTAACAATAGGCATTACAAAAAATTAAAAAGTTGTAAATGCTATTTTTCACCATGGAGAAAATATTGAAAAAGATATCATACAAATATGATATGTCAAGGCAAGCAATGGATTCGAGTTCAAAACCAGAATGTGAAGAAATCATCGTGGCCAAGGTTGTCTAAAGATGTTTACATTCTATTCTTAGAGCAAATATAAATTAATATTTTCTAAACTTTGCATATATTTTCAATTATTATTTTATTGTAAGTAATTATCTTTAAATAAGTGGTAATTTTCTTATTTACCTTATTTCTGCCAGGTGGGTGGGAGGGATTAACATAAAAATATGAATATTTCAAATAATCAGTCACATTCAATTTATCCCTGGTACTACTCAATACATGTTAAAACATATTCCTCGAGGCAATTAATGTTATTTTTTTTTTTTTTTTTTTTTTTTTTTTTTTTTGGTGTTTAACGTCCGACTATTGTGCACACTTGGGCTAATGCAGACAATGGGATGATATATAGCGTATGAAAATGCCAAACCCTCGCCGGGAATCGAACCCGGGTCCTCGGGGTGAAAGCCTAGTACGCTATCTACTAGGCCACTGAGGCGGCTACAATTAATATTAAACATTGTATTAAAACTGTTTGTCTATGAAAAAAGTGAAGTCTTGTTTATGTGTCTTTTAAAAGATTAGTGTCTGGAAAGTATGACTTTTCCATTATTTTGTATTTGTATTCAAATTTACTATTTTTCAAATTATAATTCGAAAATATATTTGATTAAATTGTAAATATATTTGATTAAAAAAAATAATAAATAGAATTTAGTTAAAACATTAAATTTTTTGCCTAGTTTAATTTAATTTTTTTTTAAATTATTACATTCGAAATGAAAGGAAAACTATGAAGGAAATAAAATCTCTTAATTTCTTTTTAATAAAATTTCTTCTTCTTAATAAATTTTTAATGTTAATAAAAACAAACGCATTTACACCGTAAAACATATAGCACAGAACTCTCAGATTTTTCACTTGAACTTAATTAATGAATAAACACACGCCGGCATGCATAAACAATGATTATTTAGAAAAAGTTATTTAGAAAAAATAAACACTTTTTATTACTTATTAACTCTCTATCAGAATTTAGCTTTAAAATAATTTTTAACAACTTTTAATGTTTACATGTCTAAAACATAAGGTGGTTTTTTACTAAAGCATTTTACTACTGTATCCTATATGGCAGATTGAATATCTCATATTAAATACATTTCATAGCCAAATATTATTTTGATTATTGAAATACGCACAGTGTTGTTGGAGTGTTATACATCTTTAAAAGGGACGATAAAACAAATCGAAAACAATGCCTATTTCAACACAACAATACCTACTTTGTCTTACATGTAATAGATTAACATATGATCAGATAGTGTATACAGTAAGAAGTGTCTCATTCTTCATGCAGTTTTACAGCCATTATAATTACTGTAAACAATTTTAATGCTTCCGTTCTGTTTAATGTTTCCAACATGCACTTATTTCCCAGCAATAATATTGGCTTAAAATTTACACTGAGCACTGAGGCATTTCTTCATATTAAAAAACTTTAAAACAAGTTACTTCGTTCAAACTTTTATTTTATTTTATTATTAGCCTCTTACCTCATGAACTGCTCCACTGATGTGAAGGAAGTTATTAATGTAATAGCTATCCTACAAATGTGATTTTGTTGTAGATGTAAACCATTAGTCGATTTTGTAAAGATTGGTTATGAGTATTAAATAAATAAAAAAAAAATTATTAGCCTCAGGATTAGGACGTAGGAAAGCCATCATGGTATAATCTCTACCTATAACCATAAGATGAGAAGCACTGAGACCATTTTTGTTTTTACAATTGTATTGTGTGTGTGTGTGTGTGTGTGTGTGTGTGTGTGTGTGTGTGTGTGTGTGTGTGTGTGTGTGTGTGTGTGTGTGTGTGTGTGTGTTCGTTACCAAAAAAGGTGGTAAAATCTTTTATAGACTACCTGGGGTAGGTTACCGTCACTCTCCAGAGTGTAAGGCTCAAGTTAAATTCAAGATATCGCTACCCACTAAAAAATGTTGGCTGTTGTTGTCGTACTTCAGCTAACTGTCCCATTACTACTTTACATGGCCTTCCCCATGGAGCCCTGTAAACCTCTTCTCGCAAGTCTGCCCAACATTGGCACTTGCAATGTTCTACTATAGCCTTGCGGAGCGCTAATTTAGCCGCACGGTTGTTGTGTTCTGTTATCTCTGGATTGCGATTCCTCCGACTTGCTCTTTGGGATTTCCTTCTGGCTCGGTGGCACTTAAGATTGAAATTTTGCAATACCCTCGGTCTACCAAAAGCAGGTTTGTGATGTTCTCTTCTGGAGATTCTTGACAGTGATGCATGGCACACACCTTCCATTCTTTGCATCGACGAGTTAACCATTTGTTCCAGAGTTCCTTCCAAAAGTAGACCACACTCAAGCATTATGGCAAGCGCTTCTGGGTCGAGCTACCAAGGACTCCATTTAAAACATCGTGGTTTTGGTAGGGAGGTCCAAGAGTCTGCTGTGCCAGCAATTTAGTAAAAAGTAATGTTGTGTTCGCTATCGGTGAATTGTCTGTATACGCCAGCAATCAGGTCTTCACTGGCAAAGGTCACGTCAATCTATGAGGTGAAGTCCACTCTTTCAAATGTAGGGATAGAGCCGGTGTTGGTGACCACTAGGGGCAATAATGCGATGATATCCAGGAGGACCTCGCCACATCTGTTGGTGTCCCTGCTGCCCCAAATAGTTGACCATTCGTTAAAATATCCACCTGTAATGAGAGGCCTAAACTCAACTGCCACAGTTGACAATCTTGTCAGACTCTTCTATTTTTAAAGCTTGGTGGGCAATATACGCTAAATATGTACTCTCCCTAGACTTTGGCCCAACAGAAAAAATTGTTGAAGCCACCAGACTGCATGAGCAAGTCTCCGCACAGCCAGGTGGCTGCATGAGCAAGTCTCCGCACAGCCAGGTGGCTGCATGAGCAAGTCTCCGCACAGCCAGGTGGCTGCATGAGCAAGTCTCCGCACAGCCAGGTGGCTGCATGAGCAAGTCTCCGCACAGCCAGGTGGCTGCATGAGCAAGTCTCCGCACAGCCAGGTGGCTGCATGAGCAAGTCTCCGCACAGCCAGGTGGCTGCATGAGCAAGTCTCCGCACAGCCAGGTGGCTGCATGAGCAAGTCTCCGCACAGCCAGGTGGCTGCATGAGCAAGTCTCCGCGACAGCCAGGTGGCTGCATGAGCAAGTCTCCGCACAGCCAGGTGGCTGCATGAGCAAGTCTCCGCACAGCCAGGTGGCTGCATGAGCAAGTCTCCGCACAGCCAGGTGGCTGCATGA